>OY728167.1:713661511-714911511 GCA_963277665.1 Viscum album
ATGATCCAAATGAGAGGACTGGATTGGAGAATTTGTTATACAACCAGTTTTTGTTTCTTCGTCAACATGAAAAAGAAAGGATTCCAACACAATAATATTTCCATATGAGCACACATGATGCATCTAATGAAAATGATGATGTTGTCAGGGGGAAAAAATTGAATGATGCGGCCACGAATCCAATGGATAGCCCGCCCACCCCCTGGACATCCACTACCCCCCTCGACAGCCCCACCACCCCCATGGACATCCCCCTCGGACACCCCCTCCCCTCGGGGACAGCCCCCCACCACCGTGGACAGCCCGCCCACCCCTCGAACACCATGTACCCCCTGAACAGCCCCGTCCACCCCCGAACACCCACCCACCACCCCTGGACACCCCCACCCCCATGGATAGCCCTCCCACCCACCTCGACACCCCTTACCCTTAGACAGCCCCCAACCCCCATGGACAGCCCACCCACCACCCTGGATAGCCCCTCCCTAATGGATACCCCCCCCCCACCCCCGTGGACAATCCGCCCACCCCCTGGACACCCCTACCCCACTGGACAGCCCCACCACCCCCATGGACAGCCCGTCCACCCCCTGGACACCCCATGCCCCCTGGACAGCCCCGCCCACCCCCTTAGACAGCCCGCCCACTGCCTGGACTCATTGTTCCCCTAGACATCCCCCACACCTAGAAATCCACCCACCCCTAAAGACCCCCGATCACCCTGGACACCCTTTCCACCCCCGTGGATAGCCCTCTCAACCCCTCCCCCTAGATAGCCCCTCCCCCCGTGGACATCCCCCCACCCCCATGGATAGCCCTCCCACCCCTTGGACACCCCTACCCCCGGGATAGCCTCTCCACCCCCATGGACAGCCCACCCACCCCCTTGGACACCAAGTACCCCCTGGACTGCCCCACCCCCCTAGACACATCGTACCCCCTAGACAGCCCCCACCCCGGGAAAGCCCCCCACTGTCCTGGACACCCCGACCCCCTGGACAGCCCTATAACCCCTTTGAATATCCCTCCCACCTCTTTGGATAGCCCATCCGCTCGTGAAAATCCCCCCACCCCCGTGGACAGCCCACCCACCCCCTGTACACCCCCTACCCCATGGACAGCCCCACCACCCCCGTGGATAGCCCATCCACCCCCTGGACACCCTGTACCCCCCTGGACAGCCCCGCCCACCCCCTGGACACCCCATACCCTTGGATATCCCCCACCCCCGTGGACAACCTTCCCACCCTCTTGGAAAACCTGCACACCCCTGTGGACATCCCGCCCACCCCTTTAGACACTCCACACCCCCTTGACTGCCCCCACCACCCTCATGGATAGCCCACCCTCTGGACACCCCGTACCCCCTGGATTGCCCCCACCCCACCCTTGTGGACAGCCCACCCACCCCCGTGGAAAGCCCACCACCCTGGACATCCCCTGCTCCCTTGAAAGCCCCACCACCCCCTATAGATATCCCATCCATCCCATGGACACCCCCTCCACCTATGGACAATCCCCCCCCCCCCCACCCCCCACCCCCACCCCTGTGGATAGCCCTCCCACCCCTAGACACCCCTTACCCCCTGCACATCCCTCCCACCCCTGTGGACAGCCTGTCTACCCCCTGGACACCTCGTACCCCCTAGACAGCCCCGCCCACATCCCTGGACACCCCGTACCCCCTGGATATCCCCCACCCCCATGGACAGCCTCGACCACCCCCTGGACACCCCTACACCCTGGACAACCCCGCCACCCCCGTGGACACCCCATACCCCATAGATAGCCCCCACCCCCGCGGACATCCCCACCCACCCACACCCCTAACCACCTGGGCAGCCCCACCACCCCCGTGGATAGCCCCCACCCCCTAAACAACCCCCACACCCATGGATTATAGGGTTTCTAACGACTTGAAGATCCCATTAATCATATCTACCCACATCGTTGCCTACTAGAATCCTTAATCACTAATAAAAAATAGTGGATTCTATTTTAGAAACTCCCATGCATAATCAATGATCTGAGAAGAACATGGTTATTCCACTTCCAAAAGAGTTTGAGTAGAGACCAAGACTAGGAAGACAATAGCTGGGTCACAAGAATGACTAAATGAGATATCCCCTTATTGACATTTTCATTCATTTATAGTGGTAACATTCAAAAGAATTATAAAAAAACCTTTAGTAAAATAATCTGATGTTCTAAAACAAGGGACAAAAATCAAAAAACCCATAAAGATACATCATAAATAATTATTCATAAAACCATTTCAAAATCACATAATAGAGGCTTATTTCTATTTAAAACTCCCCAATGGTTTATAAAAATTCATTTTAAGGTTATTTCAAAAATCATATAGTATTTTTGTTCCAAAATGAAAATATAATCCATTTCCTAATAACCAAATCCCCCTTCCTCTCATACACACAAAAGCATTCATTTTTTCCTAAAGAAACACATACTATTGAAATAAACACTATTCCAAAACCATTTTGAAAATACCAATGATCTTAAAATCCATGAAATTCATTCCATTAAATCCATTACATCCCCACCCCCTGGACACCCCCCCACCCCCACCCCCTGGACACCCCCACCCCCATGGATAACCCACCAACCCCCCTGGGCACCCTACCCACTTGGACAGCCCCCAACACCCTGGACGACCCCCACCCCCTGGACACCACCCCACCACTTAGACACCCCACCCATGGACACCCCCCACCCCCATGGCCAGTCCCCCACCCCCGTGGACATCCCCCCCCCCCCCACTTGGACACCCCTACCCCTGGACACCCCTACCCCCTGGACAGCCCCCAACCCCCCGGACGACCCCCACACCCCTTGAATACCACCCCACCACCTGGAAACCCACACCCCATGGACACCCCCACCCCATGGACAACCCCCTACCCCCTAGACATCCCCCCCAAGCCCATGGACAACCCCCACCCCTCCTAGACACCACCCCACCACCTGGACACCCCCCACCTCTGGACACCCCCACCCCCATGGACAACCCCCACCCCCCTCGACACCCCCACCCCCATGGATAGCCCCTACCCCCTAGACAACCCTCCAACCCCGGGACGGCCCCCACCCCTCCTAGACACCGCCCCACCAACTTGACCCCCCTGGACACCCCCACCCCCATGGATATCCCCCCACCCCTGGACATCCCCCCACCCCCTGGACCACCCCCACCCCTTGGACACCACCCACCCCCAAGACACCCCCACCCCCTGGACACCCCCACCCCCTGGACACCCCCACCACCCTGGAAATCCCCCCAACCCCCTGGACACCACCCCACCCCCTGGACACCACCATGGACACCCCCACCACCATGGAAAATCCCCACCCCTGGACACCCCCATCCCCCCAAACACCCCCACCCCCTGGACACCCCCACCCCCTGGACACCCCATACCCCCTTGGACATCCACCCTAACCCCCTGAACAACCCCCAACCCCGGAATTCTGAATTGAATTATTTATGTATTTAATTAACTTATGAATTATGTGTTATTGGTGTATGGGTATACTTTTTGTATGGGTATATATGTTTTAAGTGTATACTTGATGTAATTACCTTATTAATTATGTGTTAATTATGTGTTAATTATGTATGTGTGTAGAGGGTAATTAAATACAGAATTGGAGGTATTCAGAATTTTGTATGAATTATGTGTTTTATGAATTCTGTATGAATTCATACAAAATTCTGTATGTATTCTAGAGGCATTGAGAATTGTGCAGGTATTCAAAATTGTGTATGAATTGTGTAGGTATTCATAATTGTGTAGGTATTCTATATGGACCTCCCCCAACCCCTGTATTTATTCTATAGGTATTCAGAATTGTGTACGAATTGTGTATGAATTTTGCAGGCCTACTGGTGGAAGCTGTTGGAATTGCTGCAGGTGTACAGGGGGAGGCCAGCATACTGCTACAGGTACATAAAAGTTATACCAATGGTTTACAACCATTGGCATATCTGTAAAGGAATAAATTATACCAACAGTTTTATGTAAACCGTTGGTATATGTATTTTTACTTGATATTTACCAATGATTTGTGGGAAACCATTGGTAAAAGGATATACCAACAGTTTTAAACCATTGGAAAACATTTATACCAACAGTTTCAATGAACTGTTGGTATATACTCAATTTTTCAGACATATACCAACGGTTCTCATAAAACCGCTGGGATATGTCTATCCCCACGGCTCAAGACCCAATGGTTTGGAGTAAAATAATCCTAAATAATAACTAAACCCCTTCTTTGATACTGACTATGATGTCGTAGATTTTCACTCCCAAATCTAATGCTGATTCTTTTTCTTTAAACATTGAATTTGATATAAAGGGATAGGTAATATGATGAATATATCTTTATTTTACAAAAATTCCATAAGTTAAACATTAAACCTCAAAATTTGTCACCCAATCCCATGAACATAACGTTTAGTGACTTTGAGGACCCGATACATAAGAAATATATGTTAAAATAATTGTGAACATTTCTCTAAAACTCTGTCTCACTACACACCCTTCCACACTTCTCATAAATTACAGTCAACTTCATACCCTAATGAAATAAGAACACAAGAAAAGAGGTGATCTCAAATTCCCTACAAGGGTAAGCATTAGAGATAACAAAAAAAGTTAAAAAATGAGCTTAATATATGCATATGGGTATAATAATGACACATTAAAATAAGATAAGGGGATTAGACTCAAGAATTCATAGATCACAAATCATGAGTCAAGGCATAAGGATTTGTATAACATAAGACATGAATAAATTTTTTTTGGAAAGAATAGTCAATAAAAATAATATGCGAGTGAGTGAAATCAGGATAACTTTGATTTGTGAAAATGATATTAGTATAGGGAAGCATCGCCTTCATTAGTCACACACTTGGACTCACACATTCAAGACTTCATAAATGTTATCATGTATACATAACTCATTATATTTAAAAATTTAACCAATGTACTGGAGGGATATAATGGACCAAAAAATATCTAGATTATAATGTTACCACCTATAATTTTTTTAATTGAACCATCTATACTTGTTTTATAATTGAACCATTCATCCTTGTTTAATAACAGAACCACCAATCTATCATCCATACATTTATGTTCCACTTGAAAAAAATCATCATATCATAAATAAACAATGTAAAAATGGGTTTAATCTGATTTTCAAATGGACATAAATAATTTAATCATTCATAATTCCATCAATAATCAAAAAAATATAAACCCATGTAAACTAAATTGGGTTCTGAAGATATTCAATAACTTTTAAGGTAAATACCTTTTAATTAAGATGATGAGGTATATGAGATTTTCATAATATGGATAAAAGGTATATGGTTTATCAATAATTTATACTATAAATATATATATGGAATCTACGTGAACAACCCTAAATCAATGGATGAAAAAATAGAGTATTTATAGAGGAAAGACATTAGAAAAAGAACGATGATTATACACAACTGATAGATAAGAAAGGATAAAGAAGTAATGGATCATTCATCTAATAGAAATGAACATTTCATAATATTTCTTTTGAATTAAGGTAGAATATACCATTTTAATAATATAATTATTTATTTATAAAATAAATCAAATGAAGTTGACTTATATGGAAAATATATTTAGGAGCATTAGTAATATCTAATTGGAAATGAGACAAATTGTTGACGTTTTTGAAAAAATTTATTAAAATAGAAATATTTTATAGAACCAAGAGAATAATAATTTATTTTAGAAAAAATGAAACCATATATTGGATATTTCATAGAATAATTTATAATGATATAAAGATGTGATCACATAGAAAATGTTAAAAATAAACACTTTTCACTCTTTGATGAAAACGCACTATGGTGGAACATTAAAATTTTCTTTTAAAACTTTTATGTAAGATAAAATTAGTATAATATGACCATAATATTCAAATATGGCATATATAAGTACATTATTAAAATAATCCAGTGAATATAGTCAGAGAAGAGAAGGGTATCTGATTGAAAAGGAGAGGTAGGGTTAGTTTCCTTACAATGGGTAAATAATTTTCCAAGGGGAAAACTGAAATTGTGAGAAGTCATATAAGTCGCAAAAAATAATCATACGAGGATAAAATGTGGGGATGGGGGGTTATAGATAAATATCATAAAAATTTCCCATAGGGGTTATACTTCAAAGACAATTCTGATTTGAAATTTTTATTAAACAAGAAACCCATATCATAATGGTAATGTAATAATCAAAATAACATAAGGGGTTACCATGAAATGGAAATTAAAATATCATTAAATGAAAGATATGAATTATAAATTATGTTGATAGGTTAGTGAATTAACAATATAAAATATATTATGCTTCATAATAATATGCATGTCTCATGGAATTAAAAATGAAGACAAATTACCCTTACCTTAAATCCTGCTTAGCTGAACATAGACTAAACTCGTGTATCAAAAAATTACCAACTCAATAAAAACTTTAATAAATATATTTATATATATGTACCTTTATACATGTTATTTATCACTACTTATTACATATATATTATTTATTTATTATTTATTATCATCTTCTGATAAAAACTCCAATTATTTGTTTCATACTAGTTTTGTTATGGTGTTGTCGATTATTGTTTATTTAAATTAATTCCACCATTCCTATATTATCCAAGATCCCTGAAACATTATTTTTCAATTATTTATCAAATCAAATTTTAATTTGGTGAATGATTAAGGTATGGTTTGTAAAAATTAATATTATAAAGATCTAGTTTTGGCGTGTTTAACTACCGAAATGATATATATTAATAAAAATATTGATAATAAATAAAAAATTTCAATAATCATTAAAATATATGAAATAAAATAATATTAAATGATATTATAATTATATAATATTCATGAATCATTCAATATATAAATATTATAACATTGTTCACATAGGTGGTAATACTGACCCAAATGGGATAATGTTATACTGATTTAATTAGTAGGAATTGTTTTTATGTAATGAAAATATAAATTTAAAAGAATCACAAATTTTTTATAAATATAATATCTCTTCAAAAAATTATTTTTAGAAAAATCCATGAATGGTTCTGATGAAAAATTAAAGTCATCATTCATGGAGGAGGTAGTTTTCCCGTATACAAGATTAACGTATCAATTTCACAATGAATGGGATAGATTGAAGGTATAAGATAAATTAAGAATATAAGATGTCGCAAACCAGCCCAAGTCGATCATGAATCGGTCACCTGATCTAGTCTACAATATATCTCGAGCGATGTTCCCAATGCCCTTGGGATGGAAACTAGTTTTGGGAATCAAAACATACAAGTAAGGGGAATTATTTGAACCAAAAAAAGGATACCAAGACCTGAAAAATAAACCAAACAAACTGAAAACACAGGAATCCAATAACTGAATCTCAAACAATAATATAAACAGATTCAATTATAAGATACATCTTAGTATCTAAAAACTAAAATACAAAACTAAAACTGAAAGAACAAACTAAACCACCACCACATGAACTCCATGTGACCTATTGGTCACCTCCACTCATAAAAATAGCCATTCTCCAATAGCGAGCACCTGGTTAGGAACCTGAACAAAATCTGAACCTACAAAACAGGTGGGGTCTACCTATACCATGTGATGTAGGTAGGGTGTTTGATAGAAGCTTAGTAAGAAACCACCAAATAATCCATGTCTGTTCTTCCCAAAAATATTCCCGTAAATATTAGTTTGTGTTATATATATTAAAATATATTTCATAATTACTTAGAATTTTAGAACAAATAACAAGTACCATTGCAATCATAATTTAAAATGAGGAATAAAAAATGAAAATGGGAAATGTTTTTTCTTTTAAAAATATATACTCATAAATTCCTTTTAAACCAACCATACTTTCACAGTTTTTCAAAACAAATACCAAAAACAGGTACAAATAAAAAAATTATACACAATGAATAAAAGATCTCTATTAACACTCTACAAGAAAACACACAAAATACTAGGAACTCAGATGAAGACCAAAATATACTATACATGTGACTCATCTTGAAGGCATGCCCTAAAAAATGACTTCATAACACCCTGACGCTCGATCGTCGCCCAAACTAGCCTTGTCGAGGAGCCTAATCCCATAGTGATAAACCCAAGTACCACCTACTATAGGTCACTAGCTTGTAAAATAACCCAAAATAGTGAAAAAATCATTCTCAGTAAACATATTTGATATTATAGGTTCCCATGTATAGTTCACAAGTGGTGTGACATACAATTCAAACAAAAAACCACACACATAAAAATATATATATATATATCCAAACATGTCACCAAAACCAGAACCACCCCAACCACCTCAAGAGTAGTCCCTTGTCTTTGAATAATTACCATACATAGAATTCCCATACCAAGGAAATTTATATCTCATGATCAACCAAAGTGTAAAAAGACCTACTAAAGAGGGGTTTTCTAAAAAATCACTTCCATATGCCAACCAAGCTTTTAGTTCTTCCCATAAAGTGTACATTTACCAAAAATAAAGAAAGACCATAAAACCAATTTCCAACGATTTAAAATGTTATTTTCACTATTCCTTTTCCAAATATCCATTATGTTTAAAACCCATGCTCAAACACATCATAATTTTTAAATGGGCCTTTATCTCAATTCCATTTTACCAGAAACCATTTTGAAAACAAGACAACACACTCAATGTTGAAAAATGTGCATTCAAACATTTAAAGAATCATTTTTCTTTGTATCCAACACCAAAAAAGTCATAAATCCTTTCACACAATTTTGAAATAACCGTAAGTCATCTTGTAAAACATGGATTCATTTGTCAAAAGAGAGGTGAAGATAAGTTAAGATTTATTTTTAGAAAATAATGGTTTGAGAAAAGAACCACACCAAATTTTATCATCACTTTAAGGACTATCTGTGGGTTCACTCCATGCATTCATGGATGCGACAACATCCAATCGAAATTCGAGAGGTCATTTCCTAACCACCTTGGAAGAACTCACACACACCCACACCAACTATCCACTAACACATCAAACCATTTCATTTAAAACCCCATGTTCCATGAAACCAACCAATTTAAAGAAAAAAAGATCCTTAAAATGTTTGTACAAGAACACACTACCCAAAATATCCAGCAATACCATTAGGAAGAAAGAGAAATTTAATCAAACCCAATTAGCAAGGCATAATCACGGGAATAAATGGAGAAACATTCAAAAACCTACTTTTATTCTTATAATTAAACAAGAAAACACTACCATAATTTAATTATGAATACAATAGAGGTGTGAAACAAGACTTAAGAATTAATTAAGAAAACGAAAGCATCAAATGGATTGAAAATGGATGAAAATACATGGGAACACCAACTGGTCATGTGCGCAAGTAATGAAATCCTTGGAAACAGATGATTAGTACACTAGGAACAAACCACCAACCCTAGAGTCCATGAAACACAAGATAACATACCAATACTAGAATTAGGGTTCAAAAATTGTGGTAAAACTAAAGAAAACCTGAAAATAGAGGAGAGGAAGAGATAAAGAAGAGAAAAACACCCCAAACAACTTAAACTTACCTTGGAATCAAAGAGGAAACATACATGGCGGAAGAGAGGCAATGGAGAAGTGGTATTGGGACCCCTTGGTGCACCAAAAACAAAGGGGGAGGGAGAGGCCCGATTCAAGGTTGAGGTGAGGAGAGGGAAAAAAGGGAAAACACATTTTCAATGACCCAACACATCAGCACAGTTTTCCAAACCATGAGGTAACCTTGTGGACCTATCTACCTAAGGTAGAATTACAACACCCTTACCTTGGATCGACCGAATGGTTATGTGAAAGTCATGTGGTCATTTATATTAGACCTATACCTACTGAACATTGTCTACACAGTTACTACTAATCATGTGGAAACCATGTGATACCCAAAATATCTACCCAAATTCTTTTAAAAACTCAAAAAATTCGATTGGGTCTCATTCTGAACATTGACCAAAATACCCAATATTAGAAATATAACAAAATAAATAAGTATTTGTGGTTGGGGTGTGATGAATATCCCCAAAAAAAAATTATACCCCTAGGAATTCACTAAGACAATAGTTAACAACACTCAAGTCCATGCCCATATAATACCAAAAGAAACCAAAATCCTCGAGGAGACAATTCCCAACAAACCTCACACCAGACCAATTAAAGAAAAACCACTACCTGAGATTGGGGGGAGAATAGGGGAGTGTTCTCCCCACCACAAGAATTCATGTAACACAGATACCTTGAAATCTAAACACACCACCCCTAGGGGGAAAACACAGGAACTCCCCAAACTAAACTTACCCAATTTACTCTATAAGGATCGATCAACCCCTTGCAATATAAACAGAAAGTTCACTATAAGAAGACCGAGCCACCTAAGGCCATCAACACCTCCCACACCAACTAATTAGAAACCTTACCATAACTAAAAATTAATGAATTTCTAGCCCAAACTCAACCAAGTTTCTCAATGCTAACAGAGCAACTCTACCAAAAGGACTCAAAAAGAAACTTACTATAGAGAAACATAGAATATTGGGACACTAGAATGGAGGAATCCCCTACAAACCCAAAACACACTATAGGAAAACTCACGGAGAGGTTCCCAAACTAAGAAATGGCCTAAAAACACTGCCCATTAATTTCCCGAAACCAAACATCCCCCTAAAGAACACAGCTAAGAAAAATTCAAAATCAGAATGGGCCTATTTATTTATAGGCCCAACACCATTTAAAGAATTTGAATGACTTAGAAACCACGTTGAGAGTATATATGACTGATTGGATTATGGTAGAATGACCTCATCAAACCACCCCAACAAGGATGAACTTACAAAAATGGAATGAATACAACAAGGAAACATTGGATATTTCCATCCCAAAGCTGAAAACATGATCTGGACAAAGGATCTAAACACCCTCAGAAACTCTTGACAGTGTGTGATATTCACCTCAAGACCTATGGTTGGGGACCTAATGGCTAAATAATCTTATGCCTCCCAGTCAGGAACTATAATCCCCTAATAAAAACTCTTTCCCTGAATGATAATCCTTTCAAAACATTCCCTGGTGACCTGAACAACCACAATGATGGAATGAGTCTAGAGGGATGTGAAAAATGGCTTGGAATGCCCAAACATTCCATACTGGTGGAACAAAATAGAACAGTTCAACAAATTGGAAGCTGAAACCAACGAACATGACTTCTAGTAGATAGGTCCCTCTGGCAGCCACTCATTTCCAGATAGGTAACCTTTACGAAAGCTGGTCACCACCAACTACACCACATACTCTAACGATGATGAGACATCCCATATTTACTAGTCCAGAACTGGACCATAAAATAAACCTGAGATGGTACGAACCTTAACAACAATGGGAGTTCCCAACAACATGAAGACACTTCCCTTCCACAACCACACAACTGATTCTAACAGACCTCGATTAACTCATAGATAGGAAACGCCTAAAAGAACCCAAAACTATGCATGAATCATTAGAAACATTGGGGACATTTCTAGGTGGAACATCTTGAACAACATGAAAAACAAAAACCAAAACAATAATCATGAGAAAAAATAATTAAAATAACCACCTTGAGCCCAAAAAATTAGCTTGGAGGCCAAACAAACTCAATAACAACTAAAAAAACCAATTTCAAAAATCTCATTCCTTATTAATTTTCAAAATCACCACATTTCCAAGAAACATTCAAAATTTTGAAAACCACTTTTAAAAAAAAACTAATTTCTGAAATCATCTTCTTATTCAAATATATTTAAAAAAAATAATTCCATGCCTTAAATTAAAAAATCCCACCCATGGAATCTTATGAACTGTCACATGTGTGTTCATCCAATCCCGCTTAGATCATCCACAGACTAATGCCCCATGAACTATCCATACATACCCACACATACAAGACCCTCCATAAGGAGTTACAAGGTTGAAAAATATCCTTTCCTCATCAAATCCAAACACATGACAAATTTTCCAAATTGGTACGCTTCTTATTTAAAACCCCCCTTCACCAATTTCAATACAATTTGAAAGAAAACCTTTTCCATTTTAAAACCACTTTAATTTTTAACACACTATAAAGACCCATCCTTAAACATTACATAATCTTGAATTATGTTAATAATTCACATTGATGATCTTTTCAAGTTTAGAATCTTGGATAATTATATCATAACATATTCATAATAATTTTAATATTACATGTAGTCACTTCTACTAAATATCCATTTTTTCATAAAATAAAAACTCTTGAAAAAAAGAGTCATGTCTAGTTCCATATTTTAGACATCATGACTTTTACTTGATCCCATATTTGACCCTATTCATCTTTATGTAATGAGAAAAACATTTCAAAAAAAATAGGGGATGAGCATAGAAAGATTAATAAGGGATACACAAAGAAGAAAAAGTGATAGTTTTTCAAAACAACATGTAAACCATGAATAATTTATCATATGTAATAATTTTCACCTTTATGAAGTAGTAAATACTCTTCACTAGAAAAAATATCATTGAATACCCTTTTGTAACAAAAAATTTACCATAAAACCCATAGAAAACACAAATAACATATATAGGTAACTTGGGACATAAACATACATAAATGGAAAAACCATACGGTCGAATTCCACACATATCACTAAATGGAATAACCATACGGCCGACTTCCATACCCAATGAATTGGAGGTCATAACCTAACCACCTATCCTAGTTTATCACAGCACCACCCATCATTTGGTTTATCACGTAACCACCCGTTAAATGTCCAACTACCATTATAAAATCATAACACATAAAATATTACAAATATAAACATTTCACTAATAAAATTTTATTTTCAATAACAAGAATTAAATTCAAGATATTGAAATAATCAGTCCATTTAAAATACCATTTTCAATACCAAAACACCCAAAATAATAATAAGGGGATTCCTTTTTAATTTTAAAAAACATTATGGCTTATAGAGGAAGCCAAATAACGATTACGGCAGCAGAGAGGTCATTGTCGCCACAAACGTTAAAAAATTCCATTTGTCATTTAGTAAAATGATTCATATAAAAAATATTCCCTTTTAATGAAATTAAATGTCAAAGGGGTTTATTATATACCATGTAAAAGAAGGATGTGTATATTATCAAAACAAGCCTCAATGAAAGGAGATTTAGACGAAGTCCCGTACCTCGTGTCTGACTTGACCCGTTTGTTCTATAATTTCTTGAATAATAAACTTAAGTTAATATATAATTTATTAAGAACATTTTTCAAGATTATTATTCCCTTTATATCACTTATTACCTTTCTATAACATGCAGTTAATTATTTGAGTTCATATCAGACATTTTTTCGATGTTTGGAACTTGACTAAAAAATGAACTTCTTATAATTATAAATTGTCCATGTGGTCAAAATTCCATTATCTCTATAATTATATTAATGATTTAGATATCATATATATATATATATGTATCATATATATCCAGTATATATATATATATAATTACATAACATTTGGAGATAAAAAATGAAATGCACCTTTCATGGAGACGGTAGGTCGTACGTATGCATGAACGCTACATTAATTTATATTTCATATAATAATGGAATGAAAACTTAATTATACATAGTTATATTATAATTAGAGTATAATATCTTATATAATTTCATTAATTACATCATTTATATGTCCCATGTATGGCATGAATGAGTCATATCACTTTGAGGGGGCGGTAGTCTGCATTTCCTCAAATGAAATTATCGTATTTACCCATTTTGAAAACCATAAATGTATGATATAAATGAAAAATACAAAATCATAGAGAAGAAATATACATAATATAAATCATATATAAATATATTGCCATCATAATGTCCATCATGAGAGGTGGTTGGAGATATTTGGACAATCATCTTTTCGGGAGTCAGTTGTTCACCGTCCACAGAAACAGTATGTTTGTATCCATTATATAGAGGTGTGTGTAAGTGTAGTTCGAATAAATATCATAAAAAAACCTACTATATTTATTATATGGTTTTTTTATAAAATAAATCAATAAAGAGAGTTTAGGGGGATGGAGAAGTAAAATTAAAAAAAGAACTTAAGAGAATATGTTACCTTTAAATCAGGTAACTCCATTTGGTTTGAACCAAAAGGATTTCTTAAAGTCCCTTCTGCCTAAAGTAAGGAATCTATAAATAATAGAGGGATGTTGGGAGAGTATATTTGTAGAGGTTGGACAATTCAATAGGCTTGAGATGTGTGAGTAATGGGTTAGAGATGATGTCTTTTTATAAGGGGGGGAGGGGCTCTTTAGGAAGGTTTGAAAATATTATTTTATTATAAACTAAATTTCGATTTGAAAAGTTTACAAACTTATTAAATTAAAAGATTTGTTGAATATAAGTAAAAAACCCATACAATAAGAATTGGATAGGTTTGTATATTTTTTAATCCATATCTTTTTTATTTAACACCTATTAACTTAATTAACTTTTACCATGTCCTCTTATATATCCATACTATATGGCTAATATAGTCACCATAAAATGAAAATAGAACCACAAGTGCTTCATTAATGACATTATAATCCTTATCTAAGTAATTTGGAAGAATATTAGATTTTTAGGATTATTATATAATTTAATAAAATATTGATTGACTTAAAAACTCAATTATGACAATTTAAATACTATTTATATCATGACTTTTAAAAAAATCTATAACAACATGATTATTTCAAAAAACATACAATAATTCAAAGATAAAACGTCATAATCAGTCCTAAAAATTGTGTATGGAATAAAAAGTTTTAAAATTAATTTATTTTAATATTTATAATATAAATTATTTGAATCCTTTATTAATGAATCAATTACTGCATCACCATTATGTCATAATTAACTTTATATATTTAATGTATGAAAATTATAAATAAAATATCATGATATAAGAAATATTTTTAGATTTCCTATGAATATTTATTATTGAATAGATCACTTATAAAACCCCATATAAAATATTTTTACTAAAAGATATAAGTTTATGTCATTTATGTATTTACTTTAAATTAATTAATTTAAAGTGTCATTATCACTCCCAAGTGGCTCTATGGGGTCCCCGAATCGACCCAAGGATGCCCATTGTTGGAAATGTATCAACAAATAGGACTAAGACACATGTTAGGGTAATTTAATATTATAATAATAATATTTTTTTACCCTTATTTACCATATTTACCGTTTAACCATGGTAAATAAAATATTTACTGAAGTAAATATTCATAATGTCTAAAAATAAAAGTTAACTATTTACAAAATTTAGATATCTTGATTCCAAATATGGAATCCATTTTTCCAAATTCAAAACACAGAGGTGGTATAAATTACTTTAAAATTAATTCCAATTGTCAAAACAAAAATCATGTTTTTAAGAAATAATAACTATCAAAATATTGACCCTTGTTTATGTCCAATTTCAAAGTGAAATTACTTTCAATAACCAAAATTGGATTAAATGGTAAAAATATAACTTAATCACACTTCAAAACCAATTAAAAAGTTAATATATCTATTAAAATAAATTAGATTAAAAGGAAGTTTGGAGTTAAAATACATTGTTTTTCACTATTTATTAAAAAAATGAACATTATCAGAAAAATACCAAAATTTCATAGAAAGTAAATTTTGATGTCCCGATTCTAAAGAAGAATATTATTTTTTTCAAATATAACATATAAAAGTTACAAAAACTAGATTTAAAAAGGGTTCACCATCAATAGGAGGTAAAATGACCTTTTAAAGAATATTAGACTATTTATGCTTAAAATTACATTCTTTCTTATTTTAAGCCTTTAAAATTTATTGGATAAATGTAAAAAACATTTATAAACCATGTATAATCATATTGTAGTTATTTTCTGTCATTCCTGCCAATACAACGGTTATGCGTTAAGTACCATTTAAAATAAAAATATTATATTATTATTTTTCAGTATAACTCAAAGTTGTGTGCAACATAAGATTTCAAAGAAACTCATTGTTGTGTATCGGGTACACCATCAAACATAGCATCCCCTTTAAAGTAAAATAAATATTTCATTCACAAATATTAATAAATATGAAAATGTCATATTCTTTATTTACCTAGGAAGTTATATCCTTCCCCCTTTTTGGAAACTGCGTCCTTGCAATTTTATTCACTTATCAAATAAATGGGGGTATTTATCCATTATCAAGTTTTCAGGGTCCCATGATCCCTCTTAAACCATAAGGTTTTTTCACAAAACTTTTACCCGATGGATTACCTTATTCTGCAACACTTTCTCTCTTCGGTCAAGAATATAGACTGGTTGTTCCTCATATGAAAGATTATCTTCCAACTGAACTATCTCTAGACTCAAAACATGAGATGGATCTGACATCCACTTTCTCAACATTGAAACATGAAAAACATTGTTTACCTGGGATAAACTTGGAGCTAAATCTACTCTGTACACAATTGATCCAACTTTCTCTAGGATTTCATAGGGTCTAATGAAACTCAGACTCAACTTTCCCTTCTTACCAAAACACATCACACTTTTCCATGGAGAAACTTTGAGAAAGATATGATCACCAACATTGAAAGAAAGATCCTTACTCTGGTTATCTGTATAACTTTTCCGCTTACTCTGAGATGTTCTCATGTGCTTCTGAATCAACGGAACTTTTTCTGCAATCTTTTCTACCAATTCTGGTCCCATTAGTTTCCTTTCACCTAATTCATCCCAAAAAGCTGGAGTTCGACACTTCTTTACATATAATGCCTCAAATGGAGCCATATATATACTTGAATGAAAACTATTATTATCAGAAAATTCAACAAAATAAAGATGTTGGTCCCAAATTCCCTAGTAATCCATTGAGAAATCACGTAACATATCTTCCAATGTCTAAATTTTTCGTTCTGACTGCCCATCTGATTGTGGTTGAAAAGCTGTACTAAAATTTAATTCACTACCAAACAACTTCTGAAGCCCTTTCCAAAAGTTAGAAGTAAACCTGGGATCACGATCAGATATAATGGAGAGGGGGACTCCATCAAACTTGACTATCTCTTTAATATATAACCGAGAAAGTTGATCTAGAGACAAAGTATCTCGAATAGGAAGGAAATGAGAAGATTTATTGAATTGATCAACAATAACCCAGATTGAATTGTCTCCTCGAGAGGTCTTTGGTAATCCCATAATGTAATCCATGGACACATTTTCCCATTTTTACTCTGGCACTGGTAAAGACTGAATCATCCCTTTTGGTAACTTCCACTCTTCTTTAACCTGATTATAATTCAAACACATCACTGTAAAGTCAATGATATCTCTTTTCATTCCATCCCACAAGTAATACTATAGAAGATATTTGTATATCTTTGTACTTCCAGGATGAACTAAAAATAGAGAACTATGAGCTTCACATAACAACTCTTTCTTCAACTCTGAATCACAAGGTACACATAATCTCTTTCCAAACCTCAAAACACAATCATTATCAATGTTAAATTCAGGTATCATACCCTTCTGATCCAACTCTATCTTTTTATAAAACTCACTATCTTCCTTCTGCGCTTACATAATTTTTCCTGATAGAGATTATTTCACTGACACTTGAAACAAAACAGAGGAATTTCCTGCAAGAAAAACTTATATGTCAATGTTCATCAAATAATTAATCAAAGGATCTTGTTCCAAACATAACATGGTTAATATATCATTACTCTTTCGACTCAAAGCATCATCCACTTTATTTTCTTATCCCAGATGGTAATGAATCGTGCAATCATAATCCTTGATTAATTTTATCCATCTCCTATGTCTCATGTTTAATTCTTTCTGAGTGAATATATACTTCAATATTTTGTGATCAGTATATATTTCACACTTTACTCCATAAAAATGATGCCTCCAAAATTCTAAAGCAAAAATAACAGCATCTAATTCCAAATCACGTGTAGGGTAATTTAACTCACGAGGTTTCAACTGACATGAAGCATAAGAAATTAACTGATCATTCTACATTAGGACAGAACCAAGTATTTTCAATGAAGCATCACTGTATATAACAAATTCACCATCTCTAGAAGGCAGTGCCAAAACTGGATCATTCACCAATATTCTTTTCAATTCTTGAATACAATCATCATATTCTTCTGTCCAAATGAACTTAACACATTTTCGAGTTAACTTATTAATTGGGCTATATAAATGTGAAATTTTTTCAACAAACCTCCAGTAATAACCTTCCAATACAAGAATACTAAAAATCTCTATTATATTGGTAGGTCTTGGCCATTATTCAACAACTTTTTTTAGGAGGATCAACAGTTATGCCGTTTTTTGAAACAATATGACCAAGGAAAGAAATTTTTTTGACCAAAACTCACACTTGATGAATTTTCCATATAGTCTCTTTTCATTTAAGGTTTTAAATACGACCTTTAAATGAATTTCATGCTCTTATTTACATTTAGAATAAACCAAAATATCATCAATAAAACAACCACAAACTTATACAAGAATTCACAGAAAATTCTATTCATAAGATCCAGGAATACAACATGTGCATTGGTTAACCCAAATGGAATAACTAAAAATTCATAATGGCCATATCTAGTACAAAACGTGGTCTCCAGAATGTATGTTTCCTTTAATTTCAACTGATGGTACCTCGATTTCAAATCAATATTCGAAAAATACTGATCTCCATAGAGATGATCAAAAAAATCATTGATATAATGGAAAGGATACTTGTTTTTAAAAGTGATGTTATTCAATGATCTATAATCAATGAAAAGTCTCATTGAATGATCTTTTATTTTAACAAACAGGACAGGAGCATCCCATGGTGATGTTCTAGGTTGAATGAAACCATTATCTAATAAATCATTAAATTTCTTCTTTAACTCTAAAAGATCAATTTGAGCTATTCAATATGGGGTTTTTGGAATTGTCTTAGCATTAGGAACTAAGTCAACAGTAAATTCAACTACTCGATCAGTTATAATACTAGGAAACTCATCAGAAAAAACATCAAGGTAATCATTTACCATTTCCACATAATTAATCTGAAAAGTTCCTTTGTTTTCAACAATATTTACAAGATATCATTCATTTCCATCTTTTACTAGTTTCTCAGCTTCCTGATATGTTGTCAAAATTAAGGGTCCATTAATGTACACAAACTGAAAATCTTTCTAAAAGCAAACATATTTAGATCTGCAGTCAATCTTAGCTTGATAAATGGAAATCCAATCCATACCCAAAATAACATCAAACTCTATTAGAGTAAAAACAATAAGGATTACAGGTAGATTCTGTCTACACACAAGGAAAAGAAGGTTCTTATAATTTCCTTTTGTCTCAACATTTACTCCTAGTGTTTTACCATATGTTCTGGATTCATATCTTGATATGGAATTACCAATGTACTAGAAAACTTCTCAGAAATGAAAGAATTTTTAGAAACAGAATAAAAAAACACATTGTAATAAATTGAATAAACAAAAAATGTACCTGATACTACATCATTTGATGGCCCAACATCTGCTGAAGTAGTTTCAAAATGATTTCACCATTTCTATTTGTAGTCTGTTTTCTTTCCCTCAGTTGAGTTCTCCATTGGACACTCATTTCCATAATGATCCATTTCATTTCACTTAAAACATATTACCACTGGATTTTCATTGCCTACTTAATCATCTTCCTTACAGTTACGAGCAATATGAGCAGTCTTACCACACCAGAAGCACTTTCCAGACATCGATAAACATTCTCTAGGATGAGTTTTACCACACTTCTCACAAGATGGATATTTAATTTTATTGCCTCTACGATTCATTGATTAATTCATTCTCTTTGCCTGCCAACTGGACCTCTTCTTTTGTTTTCTCTCTTGGAACACCTGATCATTAGAAAACTCCATTTTTAACTTCTCGACACATCTGAAAAGTTTCTCATAGGTTTTGAATTCCCGAGAGGCTAATACACTTCCATATTGCGGATTCAGTCCTGAGTAAAATTGATTTGTCTTAATATCAAGATCTTGGATGAAATTTAGAGAATACCTTTCCAGTCGAGTGAAAAATTCTTTGTAAACAACTACTGAGTCATCCTCCTACCTCAATTCAAAAAATTGTTCTTCCATCATAAGTCAAACCGCCTTAGGAAAATATTTCTCAAGAAACATACCTATGAATTCATCCCAACCAAAAGCATCAATCTCTTCACTATCCATTATATTTTTCACCATAGACCACCACTAATCAGCTTCATTTTCAAAACGGTAAAAAACAAGACTGACATTTTGATGTTCAGAACACCCCATGACCTCAAAAATATTTTCCAGTGCCTTAATCCACCCTTCATCTAGCACATGGTCAGATGATCCTATGAACGATGGGGGAAGTTGCCTCATGAAATGATCTACTATAGACATGTTCCTCTGGGGTTGGTCTGGTTGGTCTCGTACATGTATACCACCACCATTTATCGCCTAAGTCAACTGATCCATCACTACAACAAACTATTTAGTTCTGATTCTGACCATCTCAAGATGCTGATTTGGAAGGTTATTCTCCTATTTATGCCTTCCCATCATAGCCATCCTATTTCCTCTGTGGAAACCATTTTGAACATAGAAATATCTTAAGTGAAGCAACATGGTAATCTGTAAATGCTATATCATATCAATCTTACCATAAATTATTTTATGGACATTAATTTAACAATATTTTGACTCCTAAAGTTGTCTAAACTGACCTCTGATACAAACTATAAGGCCCCAAACTGAAACATTACATAATCTTGAATTAAGTTAATAATTCATATTGAGGATCTTTTCAAGTTTATATATTTAGAGAAATAGATCATAACATATACATAACAATTTGAATATTACATGTAGACACTTCTACTCAGTATCCATTTTTTCAAAAAATAAAAACTCTTGAAAAAAAGTTTCATGTATACTTTTATATTTTAGACATCAATAATTTTAATTGATCCCATCCTTGACCCTATTCATCATTAAGTCTTGTGAAAAAAATTTCAAAAAAACATGGGATGAGCATAAAAAGATCAGTAAAAGATACACAAATAAGGAAAACTATTAGTTTTTCAAAACAATAATTATTCCATGAATACTTAATCATAAGTAATACATTTCACCTTTATGAAGTAGTAAATACTCTTCACTAAAAAAGATCATTTTTTACACATTTGTTACCAATATATTACAATAAACCCCATAGAAAACACAAATCACATATATATATAGGTAACTTGGGACATAAACATACTTAAAGGGGATAACCATACAGCCGACTTCCACATATATCACTTAATGGAATAGCCATACAGACGAATTCCATACCCAATCCCTTGAAGGCTATAATGTTACCACCCACCCTGGTTTATCACGGCACCAACCGTCATTTGGTTTATCAAATAACCACCCATCAAATGTCCAAGTACCATTATAAAATCATAACACATAAAATATTGCAAATATAAAAATTTCACTAATAACATTTCATTTTAAAGCATAAGAATTCATTTCATGATATTGAAATAAGCAATCTATTTCAAAAACTATTTTCAATACCAAAACACCCAAAAACAGAATAAGGGGTTTCCTTTTTCATTCTAAAAAACATTAAGGCTTATAGAGGAATCCAAATAATGATTACGACGGCAGATAGGTCATTGTCGCCACAAACGTTAAAAACATTCCTTTTTTTGTTTAGTAAAATTTTTCATAGAAAAAATATTCCTTCTGAATGAAATTAAAAGTCAAACGGTTTTATTATATACCATATAAAATAATAAATTTTATATTATCAAAACAATCCCCAATGAAAGGAGATTGAGACGAAGTCCCTTACCCTGTGTGTGACTTGACGTTTTTGTTCTTAAATTTCTGGAATAATAAACTTAAGTTAATTTCTAGTTGATTAAGAAACTCTTCCAAGATTATTATTGCTATTATATCACTTATTACCTTGGTATAACAATTAGTTAACTATTTGAGTTCATGTCGGACATTTTGTCGTTGTTTGGAACATGAGTTAAAAATGAACTTTTTATAATTATAAATTTTCAATGTTCTTAGAATTTCATTATCTCCAGAATGATATTCATGATTTATATATCATATATATCATATATATCTTGTATATTTATATATTTATAATAGTACATATCATTTGGAGAAAAAAAATGAAACGCATTGTTCATGGTGATGGTAAGCCATATGTACGCATGAACGCTACTTTCATTTCTATTTTGTATTTTAATGGAATTAAAACATAATTATAAATAAGTATATTATAAATCTAGTATAATTTAATATATAATTTCATTAACTCCATCCTTTATACGTCCCACGTATGGCATGAACGAGTCATATCACTTTGAGAGGGTGGTAGTCCGCACTTCCTCAAATGAAATTATTGTATTTTCCCATTATAGAAACCATAAAGGTTTGATATTAATGAAAAATAAATATGCATAGTGAAAACATAAACAAAATATATATATAATATAAATATAGTGTCATCATAATTTCTACCATGAGAGGCAGTTGGAGATTTTGAACAATCATTGTTTCATGAGTTAGTAGTTCGTCATCCATAGAAACAGTATGTTAGTATCAATTAGATGGAGGTGTGTGGAAGTGTAGTTCGAATATTTATCATAACAAAACCTAGTATATTGAGTATACTGGTTTTTTTATAAAATAATGGAATAAAGAGATTTTAGGGGGATAGAGAAGTAAAATAAAAGAAAAGAACTTGAGAAAATACGTTACCTTTAAATCGGGAAACTCCCTTTGGTTTGAACCAAAAGGCTTTGATGTAGTGCCTAATGCATAAGATAAGGCTTCTAGGAGGAAGAGGGTGATTTTGGGAGCTTAATTTTGCATAGGTTGGACTATAAAAGAGGCTTTAGAGGTGTGATTAATGGGTTAGATGTGATGGATTTTTATAAGGGGGAGGATGGGCTCTTTAATAAAGTTTGTAAATTTTATATTATTATAAACTAAATTTCTATTTCCAAATGTTGGAAACTTGTAAAATTAGAATATAAGGTGAATATAAGTCGAAATAAAATCTTCCAATAAGAATTGTACAGGTTTTAGATATTTTTTAATCATTATCTTTTTTATTTAACCCCTTGTTAACTTATTTAACTTTTACCATGTCCTCTTGTATATTCATACTATATGGTTAATATAGTTACCATAAAATGAAAATGAACCAAAAGTGTTTTATTAATTACATTATCAACCTTATATAAGTAATTTATCATAATCTTAGATTTTTGGATTATTATATCATTTAATAAAATATTTATTCATTTAAAAACTCATTTATGAGAATTTAAATACTATTCATATCAAGACTTTTTAAAAAATCTATAACAACTTGATTATTTCTAAAAACCTACAATAATTCAAAGATAAAAGTCGTAATCATCCCAAAAAATTTTGTATGGGATAAAAAGTTTCAAAATAAATTTATTTTAATATTTATAATATGATTTATTTGAATCCTTTATTAATAAAGCAATTACTGCATCACTATTGTGTCATAACTAAATTTATTTATTTAATGTATAAAAATTATAAATAAAATACCATGATATAGGAAATATTTTTAGAGTTAAAATGATTATTTATAGTCTAAGAGATCACTTATATAACCCCATATAATTTTTTTTACTAAAAGATATAAGTTTATGTCATTTTTTGTCTTTACATTAAATTAATTAATATAAATTGTCATTATCACTCCCATGTGGCTCCATGGGGTCACAAAATAGACCCAAGGATTCCCATGGTTATTAATGTATTAACCAATATGATTAGGAAACATGTTATTGTAATTTAATATTATAATAATAATATTTGTTTACGCTTATTTACCATATTTACCTTTTAACCATGGTAAATAAAATATTTACAGAAGTAAATATTCATAATTTCTAAAAATAAAATTTACCTATTTACACAATTTTGACCTCCTAATTCAAAATATGGAATCCATTCTTCCTAATTCAAAACAAAAAGGTGGAATAAATTAATTTAAAATGAATTCTCGTTGTCAAAACAAAAAGATTGTTTTTAAGAAATAATAACTATCGAAAGATTGTCACTTGTTTATGTCCAATTTCAAAGTGAAATTACTTCCAATTACAAAATTGGATTAAATATTAAAAATATAATCTAATTACACTTTAAAACCCATTAAAAAAATAATCTATCCATATAAATGAATTAGATTAAAAGGCTATTTTGAATTAAAATACAGTATTTTTCACTACTCATTAAAAATGAACATTATCAGAAAGACAGCAAAATCTCATCCAAAGTAAATGTTGATGTCCCTATTTTAAAGAAGAATATTATTTTGTTAAATTGAATGTATAAAAGTGACAAAAAATATTTTTAAAAAGGGTTCTCTATCAAAAGGATTTAAAACGACCTTTTAAAGAATATTAAACTGTTTATGCTTAAAATAGGATTCTTTGTTTTTTTAAGCCTCTAAAATTTATTGGATAAATGTAAAAACATTTAACAAAAATTTATAGTAATATTGTAGTTAGTTCTGTTCATTCCCGATAATACAATGACTATTTGTTAACTACCATTTAAAATAATAATATTATATTATTATTTTTCAGTATAACTCAACATTGTGTGAAATGTAAGATTTCAAAGAAAACTGTTCTTGCGTATCAGGTATGCCATCGAACATAGAATCCCCTTTAAAGTAAAATTAATATTTAATTCAAAAATATTAATAAATATGAAAATTCCATATTCTTTATTAACTTGGGATGTTACACACACACTCACATCAACCAAGATTAAAATAGAACACAACCAATAAAAACCCACCGGAATGAGGAACTAGTGCACATACCTAAACTGATGACATGGTGGTGAGCTATGAAACATGTAATGAATAAAACTAAGAGGAACTTGAACTAGGAACATGGACTCCACCTAGTCCACCACCCCATGTGAGGCAACAACATAACCCAATTTACCTCCATTTCTATCCCTCATTCTAATAAAACCCAAGATAAAAGACTCAAACCCCAGACTACCCCTGGTAACTCAAGGATCACTATGAGGAATAGTTCTTAAATATCTTCCTACACCTACCTACTGATTCTTGATAGTCCTAATCTCTTTCTACTGGACACCCCAAATATCAAGAAACTCCATTGATACTATTTTTTCATGAACCAGCCTAAGTTGACCCTGAACCAGTCAACTGAAATGGTCCACAACATTGTCCCAAGGGGTGTTCCCAATCCCCCTGGGATGGAAACTAGTTCCTGGAATCAAAACATACAAGTAAGGGTAACAATTTCAGCCTAAAAATGGAAGACAAGACAATAAAAATAAGTTGAACAAACTAAAAATATAGGAACCCAAAACCTGAATCTCAAACAAAAATATAATCAGATTCAATTATAAGATAAAACTCAGTAGTTGAAAAATAAAATACAAAACTGAAACTGAAATAACAAATTGAAGCACTGCCACATGATCTCCATTTTACCTCTTGGTCACCTGCAACCACAAGACCAACCATGCTCCAAAAGTGAGCACCTACTAAGTAACCTAACCAAAATCTCTACATATAAAAAATCTTGGGTCTACCGACACTAAGTGGTATAGGTAGGGTGTGAGCTAGCAACTCAGTAAGAAACCACCAAATAATCCATTTCACTTCTTCCCAAAAATATTCTATTAATACTAATGTGAGATACATTTATAAAAATAGAATTCATACATACATATAATTAAAAAAACAAGCCCCATTTACCTAATAATTTAGAACAAAGAACAAGAAGTTAAAATGGGGAATGCTATTTCTTTTCAAAATATCAAATTAGAAATTCCTTTTAAACCAACCATGCATTCACAGTTTCTCCAATCCGATATCAAAACTAGGTACAATGAATAAGATTCTACACAATGATGGAAAGATCTCTTGTAATGATCACAATGAGGAAACACAGAAATTCCTAGGAACTCAGAGGAAGACCATAACGTACTATACATGTGACTCATCTGGAAGGCATGTCCTACTCAATGATGTCATAACACCCAAATGCCCGATCGTCGCCCTACCAGGTCTGGTTGAGGGACCCAATCCCATAGTAATAAACCCAAGTCCAACCTACTATGGGAAACTATGTAGTATAATTAACTATAATAGTTCATCAATAGTTCTATGAAAACCAATTTTATATGTTAGGTTCCCATGTATTGTTCTCAAGGGGTTGTGCCACACAATTCAGACAACAAACCACACACACACACACACATATCAAAAATGTCACCCAAATTGGCACCACCCCATTCAACTCAAGATTAGTCCCTTGCCTCACAATTATTACAATATAATGAAGTCCCATACCAATGACCATACCATATCACAATCAATCAATGAGGAAAATGACCTAACTCAAGAGGGGTTTTCCCGAAAAAGAAAAACATGCCAAATGGGCCATTAGTTCTACCCACTAGGGTATATTTAACAAAAAACAAATAAACACATTAAAAACCATTTCCAATGATATGAAATATCATTTTCACTATGCCTTTTCTAAATGGCCATTACATTTTAAACACATGCTCAAAGGCATCACAATTTCAAATAGGCCTTTATCTCAAATCCATTTTACCTAAAAATCATTTTGAAAAAAACACAACACACTCAAAGGTTCCAAACAGATGTTAGACCATTTAAAGAATAATTTTACTTTTATCCAACACCAAACAAGTCATAAATCCTTTCACAAAAACATGAAACCACCCTAAGTCATCTTGTAAACCAAGAAGTCATTTTTCCTAAGAGAGGGGGAGAGAACGTAAGAGTTATTTTCCAAAAACCATGGTTCGATAAAATACCCACTCAAAATTTCATTCTTAATTGAAGGTACATCCATGGGTGCACTCTGTTCATCCATGGATGTTCCCATATCCAATTGAAATATGATTGGTTATTTCCCAACTACATTTGAAGAACCCACAGACACACGCACTATCCACTAACACATTAACCCGTTTAATTTAAAACACCACATTCCATGAAACCAAAAAACTCAAAGAAAACAAGTTCCTAAATTTTTTTTACAAGTAAACACTACCCAAAACATCCAACAATGCCATTTGGAAGAAAGAGACATTTAATCAAACCCAATTGGTAAGGAAAGAGAATTGGCGTAATTGGAGAAGAATTTTAAAACCTATTTTTAATCAAATATTCTAACAATAAAACACTAACAAAATTTAAATATAAAATTAACAAAGATGAGAAACATGATTTAAAAATTAATCAAGAAAAAAATCATCAAATTGATTGAAAATGGAAGAAAATTCATGGGAACACCTACCAGTCTTGTGAGAAAGTAATGAAATCCTTGGAAATGGAATATTAGGCCACTAGCAACAAACCAACAACCCTATATTCTATGAAGCACAAGATAACACAACAAATATAGCATTATGGTTCAACCAAGGGAAGGAAAAATAATGAAAACCAATCAATAGAGGATATGAAGAGAGAAAGAAGAGAAAAACACCCAAAACCCAAAAACATAACTTGGAATCAAAGAGGATAAATCTATGTGGAAAGAGAGATACGGAAGAAGGGTTCTTGGGACCCCTTGGTTCTCTATAAATAAAGGGGGGAGTGGACTAATTTAGAGATAAAGGTAGGAGAGAGAGATAAAGGGAAAACACATTTTTAATGACCTCATGCATTCGCACGGTTTGGCCACTCAGTTTTCCAAATCACATGGTAACCGTGAAGACCTCTCTACCTAAGGGATAAATACTTCACTCTTACCTAGGATCGACCGTACGACCATGTACAATCCGTGCAGTCATTTATGTCTGACATGAACCTGCTTCATGGTGTCCGTACGATTACTAATAACCATGAATCAACAGTGTGACACTAATAAAATCCTCTTGAATTATTTTAAAAACTCAAAAAAATTATTGGGTCTTAATAAGAACCTTGACCAAAAGAACAAATACTATAAATAGAAAAAAAAAAGAATTATCCAAGTTCCAGTTGTGACATAAAAAATTATAAATGTGAAATAGGAAACATATTAATTCATAAAATTCTTCATTTTTACCTATTCTAAGAGACAATGATAAATAATGAACATAATTTCTCTATGGAGGTGGTAGTTCATATATACAAAGGATCAATTTTGTTTATTTTTTTAGTGGATGTAGTGGATTGAAGAATGCACTACACTAAATTTTTTATTTAGCGGTGGTTTAGTGAACCACTGATAAAAAACATTTCTAGGATTCCACGATGGTTTTTTAAAAATAACCACTCAATATTCAGTTTAAATTAAAAATACACTTTTACCTTGACTCCCTAATTCTCATGCATCCCACCTTCCATGAATCCCCCAAACCAAACCCTAGCTACCCCCCCCCCCCCAACTAATGTTGCCTCATCCCTATCCATCCCAGCCTTCACCAGCGGCTCCCGACCCCAAGCCCCCCAAGCACTCATCAACGTCTCCTGATCTCAAGCTCTCCAATCCTTCTCATGCTAAGCCCAAGAGATCATATACATATCCCCTGAAGACCTAACCAGCATCACCCGAGCAGGATCCCTCCAAGTCCTCACCAGCTGAGCCTTTTCTGGCTGATCCCTCTCCGGTCAATCCCCAGTCCAAGCCCTCAGATCCCAACCCCCCCCCCCCCCCCCCCTCATGAGCCCCTTGTATGTGATGCTCTATCCTTGTCTGTGTATCTCTACGTTGTAGTCACAACCTCCCAATTAACGTAGATTGACATATTTTTTGATCAATAATTATAAATGGTATTAATAATATTCAAATATATAATTATATCATTTTTTTGGGAAGCTTAAGTTACGATTTGGATGATGTTTTTAGGATATGTATTTTATTAGAAACCATAGATTAGTGATTTTAATGACATACTCTATAAGAATTATAATTAAGGAACGTGATTTATTTATATAGACCAAATGTACAGACCATGGTCTTTCAAAATTTTCACCATCAACATAGGTCTCTGCCAAGGTATCATGGAAGTTGTCAATGACCATACTTATTCCCCTTGAATACACGGGTAGGGGACATCCTTCATGTAAAATTATAATTGTAATATATTATAATTTATTTCAAGTTCATTCTACATGTGTCATATTTTCTCATTGATATGTTCAAATTCATCATGACATTTATGAAACAATGCATTAATTTCAATAACTAGTTATACTTTAGCAATGAGTAATTTCTTAATTCCATGACGGTTTCATTAATATTTTTCACCATATAATCCATACATTTTTCTCTTTCCCTACAATATATAAATGAGATCTGTACATGGGGATTCTATATCCTGAACAATGTCTATATTGATTCCCATAACAATGGGATTCATTTTTATTCCAATAAATCACCTCTAATACAAATATTTAGAATCTATCATTATGTTAGACCTCTACCAATAGGTGACATCTACACTAACTCATGCTAGGTGTTCCCTGTGTTGTTTTGAAGGATGGAACTACTAAAGTCATCTTACCATTGACACTCAATTTATGTCAGGTTTCCTCTATTCTCAAACTAGGATATTCATTCACTTCATTATCATTCCACACTTTACCAGATTTTACCATTTATGTCAGGTTTCCTCTATGGGGTGTATGTTAAAATACAAACTACATTCACATTTTCTTTAAAAATTCAAAGGCACCATGTTTAGAAAATGATAATACAATTAATTTTAAACCTTAGTTAGAAAATTAAAATAAATATAAAAATGATTTTAAATATTATTTTTTTAATATAAAAATAATTCTTGAAATTATTTTAAATAAAATACGGACATGGTAGAAATGATTCCTAACTAAAGAGAAAAATTAGGTGGGTTTTTTTTAACGACCTTATTTTGGTATCCTGATTACTTAAAAGGGGAAAATGAAAAGAAATAAATTCAATATAAAAAAACTGATTATTGGAAAATAAATTATATTTTGGATATATAGTTTATATAATTTATTTATTAAGGATTTAAGCATAAATAGTCCTGATAAAAATTAGATTCTAACATAAAATCCATACCTGAAATCCTTCCTTTATCATAAGTCATATAAACTCATAGAAAATAAAATTAAATTTATTATAATTATATACCATAAATATAATCATACCTATAATACCATACATGGTTTATATATAACATCCTACCACCTGTTCATTAAAAATATTTCATTGTCATAGTCATTTGGAGTGTTAACTACTTCATTTGTCATGTATGTTTTGGTTTGGAGGTTTTGGCACATGAAAATTGAACATGGATCCTTAATATCCAGAATTTTAATTATAATTTAAATTTTTTATATATTATTTGTATTTATAATTATAACAATTCATACAAATAATCGATGAAAAATGAATTACATCGCTATGTGGAGACTATAGTCTGTACGTATGCATGAGTGATGTTTCCATTTTTTGATTGATGGAAAGAAAGAAAGATAAATGATATATCACATTTTTAAATCCGTTATTATATTATAAATATCATTTATATATACATTTAGTCTAATGTAATAACTAAACAATAAATATAGGGATGGAAAAGGAAACATATTACTATGTTGAGGCGGTAGTCCACACATACACATGAGCTATACTTTCACCTACCATTTTTTAGACAAGAGGTGGTAAAAGGTTGGGATATCATAATAATAATAATATATAAATATATGTATTATAATATATTCATCATGGTTTTAGATAAAAAAATTTATAGTAGGTAGAAGAATAAATAAAATTGGAAGATCATAGTTAAGATCTATACATATTCATTGAGATACCTCCATTGAATTTCTCATTAATGCTTAAAGTATTGGTCCAAAAGAATACCAGAGGATTTAGGATGTAGTTAAGAAACATAGGATGGTTTTAGAGAAGTTATTTACTATGATATAATTCCTAAAATTCCTGAATAAGTGAAGATAATATGTTCCCTTTTATAAATTAGTAGAGGGATACACATGAAATTTCATAAAATATTTCAATTATATAAGGTCACTTTTATTATAAAGCTGTTCAGAGTAGAAAATGATTCAATGTTAAGATAATATAAGGTTAAAATTTCTTCAAATTAGAATAATTTTGTGGTTTTTTTGGTAATACAACCGGCATCTCTGGGTTTAACCACAGGTAAATCCGTCTTAACATTAACCATGGTAACAAAATTATACTATTTTTACTTTTCACTATGAAAAAAATTTTGTTGAACCTATTAAATTATATTAATTATGATAACTCAAAATTTGAAATCCATTTTAATATTTTTAATTTATATAAGTGTTGGAATCTAATTTATAAATAAGTGACCAAACTGTAACGAAAACCCATTTTTGAAAAATTATTTTTTAAGAATAAAACTTAATTTAATTCCACTATTTTCTTTGTAAAAACCAGTAATGAGTTATAAAATATTATATTGATTATTTAATGAAATTTTTTTATTAAAAGAATTAATAAATAGAGATTAAATTAAATTATTAATCTTAAAACACATTTTACGCATAATTTTTTTTAGAAAAATGCATTTTTAAGCCCAAAAATGAACTTATATAAAAATAAAGTATCATGATGAATAATATTTTATTAATTAAATTATTTATAATTCGAGGAGTATTAGGTTCATTTAATTTCAAATTAAAAATATAATGTGATATTTATTTTAAAATAAAGAATATTTTTATAAAAAAATTGTATTTTCGATATTCACATATAAATAAATCTTTAGAAAAATTCTTAAAATTAACCCTTACCTTATATTGGCATGATAATTTTAAAATTGATATTAATTTCAAAAATTAAAATTTATAAAAATTATAGAAATTAATAAAAAAATTTAATTCATAAAATGTGATAAAAACCATTTTGGAAGAAAACATATTTTTGAAGCATAAAATGTCATTACTAAAAATTGAGTACTTATTAATTATGAAATAATCAATATATTTGAATTATTTTAACACATTTTACTTATTTTTCAAAAATGTGTCATTACTATTCATACCAGCTATTTTAATGTCTATGTTATAGTGGTTTACTATAAAACATTTCATATAGATTTGAAATTGTATGTAAGGTAAGTTGTAGAGTATTTTAAGTTTACTTTAAAGAAATACATATTCAATATTGGGGTGTTACATTATAACCCATTTAAAATAATTTCTCCCTTAAAATACCCCCACTCATATATAAACAAATGTTTATATCTCTACTTCATCACATCATTGGGTTCCCATGTAGCTTCCTCAAATGTCTGATTCCTCCAAATAATATTAACCAGATGAGTTATCTAATTAGGATGAACTTTATCTATATGATCCAAAATTTATACCAGTTATTCTTCATAGGAAATATCTTTATTTATAGTTATAACCAGTTATTTTATTAAATTTTAGGTATCAGATATGTACTTCATCAGTAGAGATACATAGAAGGCATCATGAACTTGAAAGAGGTTTGGTGGGTGTGCTAAGAAATAAAAAACGTTACCAATTTGATCAAGAATATAGAAAGGAAAAACATATATAGGAATTGTATTTAACATTTTTTTAAAATCTCATAACATGATTATTTAGTGAAAATCGTAGGAAAACCTCCTCACAAATTTTGAAATCTTGATTTCACTTATGATTTTTATAATAACACTTCTTTATAATTTGAGTGGCCTTGATGAGATTCTAAATAAATCTAACAATATATTCTATTTCCTTAGCTACATCAGGTCAAAGTCTCTTTTTTTCAAAATGCATCCTATTATATCATATTTCTACACTTATTTCATTATAGGTCTTTGTAAGGATCCATATGAATACTAGAGTGAATCTATTATTGTAAGAATACTTGACTAGATAAATGTCTTGATACCAACCACATTTGAAATATAGATAATAGAATATCAACATATCCTCTAGGTTTTGAATGATTCACTCAGAATATACATCAATCTGTGTATGAAACTTAGTTCTGAAACCCAACATTGTATCCAGAGTATACTAAGGATATATCCTGAACTTTAAGGGAAACCTCATATCTTGATCAAATACAATAGAATGTGGTACTCTGTGAAACCTTACCACTACCTGAATGTATATCAAAGGAATATGCTAAAGTGAGAAATATTCTTTAATAGTAGTATTGTGTCTTGAGTTTATAAGGTGATTGACTTCAACCCAAAATAATATAACAGATGTTAGGTGTTTTGTTGAGTCCGATCAAGAAATCGATGTTTATTTTTCCCTTTTCCATTTTTGTATGGGTAATGGTTATAACATCCCCTTATAAATCTATCTATGAGTTTTAAATTATTGAAATACCAATAAATTAGATACATTAATAAAAATATATCTCTTAATGTTGTCCCATAAGAAATACCCTTTCATATCTCTATACATTTTCATACTTCTAGGATGGATAGAGAATTAGGAGATTTGAGATTCTTTTAACATTTCCTTCTTTATGTCTGGTACTAACAAGACATAAACTCAGTTCCTACACCTTATCATTCCATCATAATAAATGTTGACTCAAAAAAATTTCTGGCCTTCTTTTCTCAACCCCACATCCTTAGTATGTGCCTCTTTAATCTTCATATGGATAGATGGTTGAATAATTTTTGAGAAAGATAATATTTTCCCTTTTTTTCAATATTTTAGGGTACATAATTTGAAAATACATAAATATTTGAACATTTATTTTCCTCATAATTGATAATATAAAACTATCTTATCAAATCAAATCATCGTCCATATAGTTCTTATTCCCAGGGTCGTAATTTTTTGAGAAGTAATAATATTTAATCAAATTAAACCACATTTATGGTGAATATTCAAATCTTTTTGGTTTAATGTATAATTTAAAATTTTATGATGAGTATAAATGTCACACATTAATCCATAAATTTAGCGCCTCAATACATTTAACGTTAAGATTACCACTAAAAACTCCAAATCACGATTCAATATATTTTTCCCATGAATCTACAGTTGGAATGAGGTATAATATATCACCATTTTATTTTTCATGAGAACACAACCCAAACAATTATTTGATGCATCACTATAAATCAAAAACCCTTCTCCATTATAGGGTAGTGTGAGCAATGGTACGTATACCAAACTTCTCTTTCATTCCATGAAATCTCTTTCACATTCAGTTTTTTAATGGAACATAACTCCCTTATGAGTTAACCGGGTATGTGGATAAAATACTCATGAGAAATTGTTAACAAAGAACTAAAAATATCTAGTAAATCCAAGAAAACTATATATCTTAGTTACAGTTTTTTATCTGGGTTAATGTTCAAGAACTTTTTTATTTGATGGATCCACCAATATGCTCTCACAATAGATTATAAGGCACCAAAATGAAACATTATATAGCTAAAATTTATAGCTGGTAATTTTTTCATAGAGGTTGTCCTTCCATAGTTTCTTTAGTATATTCCTCAAGTGATCAGAATTATCTTCCTTACTTTAGGAATATATAAGAATATCATCTAAAAATACTACCACAAACTATTCAAGTTAATATCTAAAGGAATTACTCATTAAATCCATGAAGATGGAATGGAAATTAGTAAGACCAATTGAAATTAAAATAAATTCATATTATCCATACCTCAACCAAAAGGACATATTTGGTAGACCTTCACTTTTGAACCTCAACTGATAGTATCCAGATCAAATAGAAATCTTGGAAAATTATTTATCTCATTATAATTCATCAAACAAATAAAAAATATGGGTAAAATGATACATTTTCTTGATTTTGATCTACTTATGTTCCTAATTATCAATAAAGAGTCTTATTAATCCATATTTAATCCAAAAAACGTATAAGTGAACACCAGAGTAACCCAATTGAATAAAGAATACCTTATCAGGATTATATTAGAGTTAATTTTTTAATTCTTTTAACTCAATCAGTTTCATTCTACATGGATTCTTTGAAATAGGTGTAGCACCAGGCATGAGTTCTATTCAAAAATTGGCTTCACGACTCAGAGGAAGAATCAGTAAATATTCCAGAAATAAGTCAAAAAACCCAACAAAATATGTATATATTTTATTTCTAGTTTCTCCCTAACCATATTATATTAATACCCATTTTTATAATAATCAATACCCATTAAATATATGTAATTTGAATATAATGATCATATTTTTCATTACAATGATGGAAAATTATAGGTTGGTTCAAAATATAAAATATGACTTCCCACACTCGACCATTGAGATTTGATTTATATAAATAAATCTATCCCATGCCCAAAATCATACAAAATTAAACTAGAGTAATAAAAACATGATTTTGAGGGAGCACATACCCATAAAAATCAATTGGGAATGATTTTTAGACCTGATGTTCAATCATCATACCAATATGAGTTTTTATGGAAATTTCAACATCAAATGTAACACCCCAAGCTTTCACGGTACGCTTCTCTTTGAATAATACAATAGTGTGTGTTATACGCAACTTCGAGTTCTAACACACCACAACCAATCAAACTAGCCGTTAAGAATAGTAATAACAACTTTTTGAAATTTTATAAATTTTATTCTTCAAAATGAACTTTATTTTTGTAATCAAAATATCGAAATTAACTTAGGGTGAATTTTTAGTGCTTTTCTGATAACTTTCATATTTTGATGAATAGTGAAAATTACTAAATTTTAATTAAAAACAACTTTTTTAATCAAAATAATTAATAGTGATAAATTATGAATTTGAGTGATTTTAAAGTATAATTAGATTATATTTTTACTATTTAATCCAATTTTGGTCATTGGACATAATTTTACATTTAAACTAGACATAAGCAAGTGTCAATCTTTTGATAGTTATTATTTCTTAAAAACACGCTATTTATTTTGACAACGGGAATTAATTTTTAAATTAATTAATGAAACTTATAATTTTTAATTTTTTAAAATAGACATCATTTTTTAATTCATAATATCAAATATATCTTAGGCCGAATTTTTGGTATTTTTCCGAGAAACATCAATTTTTTGATGAATAGTGAAAAATACTGAGTTATTGGTTAAAACCGATTTTTTATTTAAATAATTATTTATTTTATTTAAATTAATTTATGTCAAAATAGATACATAATACTTATATAAGTTCATTTTAATGCATTGGAGTCTGTTTATAATAATTTTAGATATATAAAAATTTTATTGATCTTTTCACCGTTTTTTACCCACCTCCTAGGAGAATTTGAAAATTCACATAAAACATAATTTTACCACTTCTTTGAGTTGAATTTTGAAAATATGATAGATGCGGTTAATATCAAGGAGTAAATGTGGTTCAATAAGATAAAAATAATTTTTGGTGAATAGTAACTTTTTACTTTTATTTACCACGGTTAAAGGTAAATAAGGTAATTCAAGGTAAAAAGAATATTGTAATAATTCAAAATTACCTTAACACATTTTATAACCTTATTGGATGAGAAATTTCCGACCATGGGCATCTTTGGGCGATTTTGGGACCCCATGGAGCCACTTATGAATGATAATGACATTTTAGATTAATTAATTTAATGTAAAGGCAAAATTCTCATAAAAAAAACCTTTTAGTAATTAATTTTTATATGGTGTTATATAAGTAATATTTTTGACTATAAATATTAATTATAAATCTAATAGTATTTCCTATATATTGGTATTTTATTTATAATTTTTAGACATTAAATAATTTAATTTATTTATGACACAATGATTATGTAGAAATTACGGTATTAATGAAAGATTAAGATAATTGATATTATAAATACCCAAATAAATGTAATTTGAGACTTTTTATGCATTGAAATAATTTTATAGGTTAATATTACATATTATTATTGGTTATATGTATTTTTTTCTAAGTAATAATGTTGTTATAGATTTATCAATAACAAATTACCCAATAGTTCCAAAATAGACATAAAAGAGTTTTTAAAACAAATATTATATTATTAATTGATATTCTATTACTAAAAATCTAAGGTTCGGCCAAAGGACTTATATCATGATAGGTGAATCATTAATGGACCACTTGGGGGTCTATTGGAAGTGTATAGTAAGTTTATTAGCCATATAATATAAACATACAAAGAGACATGGTAAATGTCAAACTAATTAACTAAGAGTTAAAACTAACACATAAGGTTAATAAAATGACCCAAACCTCTCTAAAACCTATTTGTTGAGTGGATTTTGACCACTAACCGCCTTATCCTCTAAATAAATCAATTATGAGTCATTATAAACCGAATACGAATTTATTATAAAATAATATTTTAAGTTTTTCCAAAGGTGCCCCTCACCCCTCTTATAAAAGGGCACTCACCCTTCACTCTTATTCACACCTTATAAGCCATTTTGATCGGACAAACCCTACCCAAATACCCTATAAACTATCCTCCCTTAAACCTAAGGGCCTTATTTTGATCAGAAAGACAACCTAAGAGCCCTTTTGATCAAATCAAAAGGAAGAACCTGAAGAAGAGGTAATGATTTCACCCCCCTCATTCATGTTACTTTCTTCTTTCACTTCATTTTTCTTTGTTGTTACCATTATAAAATAATAACTCCAGTATATTATATATATTGTGATGTTATTATAATTGTGTTACAACTAAATTCATTATTCTATCCACCTTTTGAATGACATTTCACCATACGTGCGTACGTACGGCTTACCGTCTCCACATTGTGGTGTAATTGTTATTCAATACATTATTATTTGGATGGGTATAATAATGGTGTTTATTTGATTTAAATAATAAATATAACATGATAAGGATTATTTATATATAATATAACATCCAATTATATATTATTATAATATCAAAAGAATGATATTTTCGCTCGTGTGTACGTACGGATTACTGTCTCCACGACGCGATGAGATTCATTTTCAAGATCACCATTCATCGACGATTATAAATATATATATATATTACTAATAAGTATTTAATATATGACATAATAATTCTAATGGATATATATATATATTTATATATATAAGTATTTATGTACTTACATATATCTTATTCACTTACTTCCGTTCAATACAATATGAAAACAAAAACAGCATTTATGCATACGCACGGACTACTGTCTCCATAAATAGTGTTTTACATTTCATATATATGTCTATTATACATATTTATATTTGAAATATAAATGATATATAAATCATGTTTTATATTCTGGAAGTATTTAAATCATGATCTATGTGATACAATCAAGAGTAACAAGTTAAAACATGTACGATAAAGAAAGCGATTATTACCTAAAATATTAATATAACATGGAAATTATTATTAATGGGTGGTATAAAGTCATAAATGAATAATGTATGATATCATAAATATTAATATGGTTATGGTATAATTTAATAACATACTATAGTCTTCATACAAGAGGTTAAACGTACCCTCGACTAAAGGAAAGTGAAAGGTAAGGGGTTTTCATCTCACTCCTTATTCCCGTGAGATTCATGCCATATTGCCACTATTTCCTTTTTTATGGTTTATGTACTACCCATAATTGTATTTTTTTTGTAATACACTTTAATTTATGTGTATTTACATATTCATTGTATGATACCTCTTTCATGGGTTGTATGTTTCGTAAGTTACCAATTTGGTAAGGGTTAATTTCATAATCTCTTTATTATCTGAGGTTGTTTTTACGTAAGTATCTACTGGGACATATTTATTATCCATGTCCATGTTTTATGAAAGATTTTTCAAAGGGATTATTTTAAGGGACTTTTTACTAAAACAACTTTTCAAATGTTTTAAATATTTATTCTTCTAAATCTTTTTCATTAATGTCCATGTCTTCAAAATGGTTTTTAAGGATTTATTTATATGGACATGAATGTTTTTAAATTGTTAATTCCTTTCAAAAGTTTCAAAGTGGTATGGGAAACTTTGATTCAAAAATTTATTTAAATAGCTTCTTTTCTAAATTGTGCGACTTTTAAATGCTTTTATGAAAAAGGGGTATTTCTCTCAAAGAGTTTTACAAATCATTTTCATCTATGTCAAAACCCTTTAATGGATTTTAAACTTATTTTTAAGTTGATTTATCATGATACAAATCTTCTATATTGTGTTGAAGGTTTTGTGATATGTTTGACTGTGGATGTGTTATTTTTATACCATTCATGGTTTATGGGTAAAGTATTGACATTTCGTATGCTAGTTTTAATACGAATGTTTATGTTATGTTTAGACCTTTTCATATGAGGAATGCATTGGACTTAGTAAGTGACGGGTGGAGCCCGCTATAGCTCCTCGATGCATCGGTAGGTCTCATGAGGCAAACTAGTGTCTTGGAACAAGGCGTTGACAAAATCTTATTTGTAGTCTTGGCACAAAGCCTTGACTATGTGGTTATGATAGTCTGGCATTATGCATTCCATCATTATGAAAGTGGTTAGTGATATTGCATGTGATTATTCGACTAGTAGAATATCCATGTGAATAAGTAAATGGAATTATTTAATTTTATTTTTTCCATATTATGCTGATGTTCATGTTTAAAAGTCTTTTGTTTAAGTTATATATTGCCTTAAATGTTTATGCTTATTTATGAAATTTTCCGCTGTATTGCTTACCCTTTCTGAGCATTTGAGCTCACCCCTTTCTATGTTTTATTTTTCACAGGATTCCAAGAAGTGTATTTTGAATTATATGAAGTGTTAAGCCAAGGGAATAATGGCATTCATAAAGATTATTTATATTGTTTTTTATGTCTTAAAGTGCAATGTAACAATCATGTATGTAATCTATTTTCCAAGACTGCTAAACCGATCGGTCCTTTGGGAATTGATTCATTATAATCATGAAAATGTATTAAAATAAGGCACCGACTCTGGGTAACTATGGTCGGGGCGTTATAGTTAGTATCAGAGGAAGTTTAGAAATAACCTTGGAAACTAGATTTAGATAAACTCTGATTAGATCACATTACCCTAAGATAGACTTTGAATATTATTATAGAAGAACTTCCTAGAATTTTGGTATTGTAGAGATTTTGTGATTTTTCCGAGCAATACATCCATGTCTGGATACGAGCAGGTAGAGGTGGCTTTGGCACAAATGTACCTAGGGGTATAACCCAAAAACACCACTTTGAGCTAGACTCGAACGAGAACTGGTGCACGACAATGGGTCTTGTTGCACTCTTGGTTACGAAACTCCAGGGGGATATGCTTAGGATAATTATCATTTTATTTACAAACCATTATGAAGGGTTTATGAGTATATACTTCCTCAAAGAAAACATTTTTATGATTATGGATTATATCTATAAACTGTTTAATGTATGTTAAGTGTTTTACAAGTTTGGGATTAGGTATTTCTATTCATAAACTAATCTAGTCTATGACATTTTTTAGAAATGGCACCCAGTAGAAGGAATGAGAACTCCAGTAATATGCATGATCCAAAGAGTAAGAAGGATCATATATTTCATAGTCTTAAGCCAGAATTTATAAGTTAAATTGTCTCCCACGTATTATCATCATATGAATAAATAGTATCATGTGTTAATAAGATAAGTAAAGAATTATCTGAGTCCTATGGAATTGAAGGGAAGCCAGAGAAGAAAAGGATGGTAGAAAAAATATGGATAAAGGGAATAAGGGAAAGAAGGATTTTCCAATATGTGATAAATTTGGAATGAATCACCTTGGTAAATGCTTGAAGGGAATGGGAGTTTGTTATAAGTGTGGAGAAAAAGGACACCAAGTACGTGATTGCAAGGGTAAGAAAAAAGTTTTCAAATGTACAATGCTTCATCTGCAAGGAGTTGGGACACTACGCAAACCAATATCCAAATCATTAGAGTATGCACCAAATGATGCTATTGGATAATAATCAAGTTATGATACTACCTCATATGAAGAGGAATGACTAGTGTTCTTATGTTGTTATTATAGAATTATTTTATTTGAGTGTTGTATCAATAGTATACTGGTTACATGAATTATGGAGATAAATAAGTATTATATTGAAGTACTATTTTATTGAAGATTTGAGATTATATGGGTCTAAGAAAAGTGACTTAATAATAAACTACACTTTTTTTAAAATACTTGTTTTAAGGAAAGGTAATCCTTAATATGGTCCCGATAATGAGGTAGTGATTTTGGAATGAGAGATGGTTGATTTGAATAAATTATATTGGATATTATTGACTACCTTGAAACTGATTAATAATTTTTCATTGTTGGATTTTACAAAATTTTTGGATAGAAGGATTATATCTAGTATTCTATAAATAATAAGGGAGCATGAATGTAATCAATACTGTTTTATGGTAATTCGGGATGTTACCATGTTTTAAAATAATACGTGATGAAGGTGTTCACATGTTATTACATGGAAAAAAGGATATTCATTGTGTTTAACTTCCTTATAAATTTTGTACTATGAGTTTGGATAGTAGTATTTTGGATAAGTCTAAAGGTTGGAATGGATTAAGTTTGAAAGGTTATTTTTGGATTTTTATAAAAGGACAACATGCAGACCGTGTGACAACCCATCGCGTCGGACAAAGCTGCAGGAATCGAACCCACAACCATAGTGCGATTGGGATTTATCACCTACCACTGGACTACGTGAAGTCCCTGGATTATATAATGTATTTTCTTTTTTTAAAGGGTCTGATATGTGAATTATAAATTCATTATATTTGGAATCCTATACGATTAGGATAAATAGAGTATTTTTGAGTTGTATTATGTTTTGGAGTGAAAGATGAGTTTGTGGTAGAAATTTATTAATGGATAAAACTAAAATTACAAAGTAAGTATATATACTTATGATTTTATCCAAACTCATTAATAAACTCCTCAACATTAATAAAAGGAACATAGAACAAAAACATTGTCCTAGATAGTACTTTAGATCATCGCAAATTTATGGCTTTGTGATTGTTGGCCTTTTCATAGCCATGTTTTATATCACTCTCCATCACATATTGATGGTTATATTTTTCTTCAATATCCATGTTTTCCTACATGGAACCCTAGTATGTGTTATTTTCGGTAACCTTCATACTTACCACTCTTTATTTTAAATAGTGGCATCATTAATTCATTTTTCGATGTGGGATTTCCACTATGATATTTTGAAATGTCAACCCCAAGTTTCCAATACCAAGTATAAATTGTGAGGACGCAATTTATTAAAGGAGGGTAGAATGTAACACCCCAAGCTTCCACAGTACGCTTCTCTTTGAATAATACAATAGCGTGTGTTGAACGCAACTTCGAGTTCTAACACACCACAACCAATCAAACTAGCCGTTAAGAATAGTAATACCCACTTTTTTAAATTTTATACATTTTATCTTTCAAAATGAACTTCATTTTTGGAATCGAAATATCTAAATTATCTTAGGGTAAATTTTTGGTACTTTTCTGATAACTTTCATATTTTGATGAATAGTGAAAATTACTAAATTTTAATTAAAAACAACTTTTTTAATAAAAATAATTAATAGTGATAAATTATGCATTTGAGTGATTTTAAAGTATAATTAGATTATATTTTTACCATTTAATCCAATGTTGGTCATTAGACATAATTTCACATTTAAACTGGACATAAGCAAGTGTTAATCTTTTGATAGTTATTATTCCTTGAAAACACGCTATTTGTTTTGACAATGGGAATTAATTTTTAAATTAATTAATGAAACTTATATGTTTTTAATTTGTTAAAATATACATCCATTTGAATTCATAATATGAAATATATCTTAGGCCGAATTTTTGGTATTTTTCTGAGAAACATCAATTTTTGATGAACAGTTAAAAACACTGAGTTATTGGTTAAACCGATTTTTTATTTAAATAATTATTTATTTTATTTAAATTAATTTATTTCAAAATAGATACATAATACTTATATAAGTTCATTTTAATTCATTGGAGTCATCTTATAATAATTTTAGATATATAAAAATTTTATTGAACTTTTCACCGTCTTTTACCCACCTCCTAGGAGAATTTGAAAATTCACATAAAACATAATTTTACCGCTTCCTTGAGTTGAATTTTTAAAATATGAGAGACAAGGTTAATATCATGGAGTAAAATTTGGTTCAATAAGATAAAAATAATTTTTGGTGAATAGTAACTTTTTACTTTTATTTACCGTGGTTAAAGGTAAATAGGGTAATTCAAGGTAAAAAGAATATTGTAATAATTCAAAATTACCTTAAAAAATGTTCAATCCTTATTTGATGAGTAATGGCCGACCATGGGAATCTTTGGGTCTATTTTGGGACCCCATGGATCCACTTATGAATGAAAATGACATTTTAGATTAATTAATTTTATGTAAAGGCAAAATTGACATAAATAAAAACCTTTTAGTAATTAATTTTTATATGGTGTTATATAAGTAATATTTTTGACTATAAATATTCATTAGAAATATAAAATTATTTCCTATATAATGGTATTTTATTTATAATTTTTATACATTAAATAATTTAATTTATTTATGACACAATGATGATGCAGTAATTACCGTATTAATGAAAGATTAAGATAATTGATATTATAAATACCTAAATAAATGTAATTTGAGACTTTTTATGCATTAAAATAATTTTATAGTTTAATATTACATATTAGTATTGGTTAAATGTATTTGTTTTGAAGTAATAATGCTGTTATGGATTTATGAAAAACAAAATACCCAATAGTTCAAAAATTGACATAAAAGAGTTTTTTAAAAAAATATTATATTATTAATTGATATTCTATTCTTAAAAATCTATGGTTTGACAAAATGACATATATAATGATATTTTTATCATTAATGGACCACTTGGGGGTCTATTGGAATTTAATAGTATGTTTATTAACCATATAATATAAAAATACAAAGAGACATGGTAAATGTCAAACTAATTAACTAAGAGTTAAAACTAAAAGATAAGGTTAATAAAATGACTTAAACCTGTCTAAAACCTATTGTTTGAGTGTATTTATAACCATAACCACCTTATCCTCTAAATAAATCAATTTTGAGCCATTATAAACCGAATATTAATTTATTATAAAATAATATTTTAACTTTTTCCAAAGGTGCCCCTCACCCCTCTTATAAAAGGTCACTCACCCTTCACTATAATTTACACATTCTAAGCCATTTGGCTCGGCCAAACCCTACCCAAATACCTTCCAAACTATCCTCCCTTAAACCTAGAGGACTTATTTTGATAATAATGCCAACCTAATATCCCTTTTGATCAAATCCAAAGGAAGAACCTGAAGAAGAGGTAATGATTTCACCCCCCTCTTTCAAGTACCTTTCTTCTTCCACTTCCTTTTTCTTTGTTGTTTCCATTATAAAATAATAAATACAGTATCTTATATATAATGTGATGTTATTATAATTATGGTACAACTAAATTTATTATTCTATCCACCATTTGAATGACATGTCACCATACGTGCGTACGTAAGGCTTACCGTCTCCACATTGTGGTGTAATTGTTATTCAATATATTATTATTTGGATGGGTATAATAATGGTGTGTATTTTATGTAAATAATATATATAACATGATAAGGATTCTTTATATATAATATAAAATCCAATTATATATTATTATAATATCAAAAGAATGATATTTTCGCTCGTGTGTACGTATGGATTACCGTCTCCACGACGCGATGAGATTCATTTCCATGTTCACCATTCATCGACGATTATAAAAATATATATATTACTAATAATTTTGTAATATATGACATAATAATGATACTGGAGATATATATATCTATATATATAAGTATTTAGGTACTTACATATATCTTATTCGCTTACTTCTGTTCAATACTATATGAAAACGGAAACTGCGTTTATGCGTACGTACGGACTACCGTCCCCATAAACGGTGTTTTCCATTTCATATATATTTCTATTATAAATATTTATATTCTAAATATATATGATATATAAATCATGTTTTATATTCTGGAAGTATTTAAATAATGATCTATGTGATACAATCAAGAGTAACAAGTTAAAACACGTACGATAAAGAAAGCGATTATTACCCGAAATATTAATATAAAATGGAAATTATTATTAATTGGGTAGTATAAATTCATAAATGAATAATTTATGATATCATAAATATTAATATGGTTCTGGTATAATTTAATAACATACTATATTCTTCATACAGGATGTTAAACGTGCCCTCAACTATAGGAAAGTATAAGGTAAGGGGTTTTCATCTCACTCCTTATTCCCATGAGATTCATGCCATATTTCCACTATTACCTTTTGTGTGGTGTATGTACTGCCCATAATTGTATTCTTTGTGTAATACACTTTAATTTATGTGTATTTACATATTCATTTTATGATACCTATTTCATGGGTTGTATGTTTTGTAAGTTACCAAATTGGTAAGGGTTAATTTCACAATCTCTTTATTATCCGATGTTGTTTTTACGTAAGTATATACTGGGACATATTTATTATCCATGTCTGTGTTTTATGAAAGATTTTTCAAAGGGATTATTTTAAGGGAATTTTTACTAAAACAACATTTCAAATGTTTTAAATATTTATTCTTCTAAATCTTTCTCATTAATGTCCATGTCTTCAAAATGGTTTTTAAGGATTTATTTATATGGACATGAATGTTTTTAAAAATTTTATTCCTTTCAAAAGTTTCAAAGTGGCATGGGACAGTTTGATTCAAAAATTTCTTTAAATTACTTATTTTCTAAATTGTGTTACTTTTAAATTTTTTCATGAAAAATGGGTATTTCTCTCAAAGAGTTTTACAAATCATTTTCATCTATGTGAAAATCCTTTAATGGATTTTAAAATTCTTTTGAAGTTGATTTATCATGATAAAAATATTCCATATTGTGTTGAAGGTTTTGTGATATGTTTGACTGTGGATGTGTTATTTTTATACTATTCATGTTTTAAAGGTAAATTATTGACATTTCGTATGCTAGTTTTAATACGAATGTTTATGTTATGTTTAGACCTTTTCATATGAGGAATGCATTGAACTTAGTAAGTGATGGGTGGAGCCCTCTATAGCTCCTCGATGCATTGGTAGGTCTCATGAGACAAAATAGTGTCTTGGCACAAGGCCTCGACAAAATATTATTTGTAGTCTAGGCACAAGGCCTTGACTATGTGGTTTTGACAGTCTGGCATTATGAATTCCATAATTATGAAAGTGGTTACTGATATTGCATGTGATTATTCGACTAGTAGAATATTCATGTGAATAAGTAAATGGAATTATTTCATTTTATTTTTGCCATATTATGCTGAATTTCAAGTTTAAAAGGCTTTTGTTTTAGTTATACATTGCCTTAAATGTTTATGCTTATTTATGAAAGTTTCCGCTATATTTCTTACCCTTACTGAGCATTTGAGCTCACCCCTTTCTATGTTTTATTTTTCCCAGGATTCCAAGAAGTGTATTGTGATTGATATGTAGGGTTAAGACAAGGGAATAATGGCGTTAATAAAGATTATTTGGGTTGCCTTGTATTTCTTAAAGTGAAATCTAACATTCATGTATGTAATCTATTTTCCAAGACTGCTAAACCGATCAGTCCGTTGGGACTTCATTCCTTATAATCATGCCAATGTATTAAAATAATGCACCGACTCTAGGTAATTGGGGTTGGGGCGTTACATCAAATAATTGAGGTTATAATATGATAACCTTAGTAAGTTATTTTAATATAAATGGGTGGTTAGAACATAAATAAATTCAAAAAAATTGAATTATGGATTGTATGGTATGTTCACCTTGCACAACATTGTTATTGAATACCATATCGATAATAGTGATCACATATGATTTCCCTTTTTCTATAAGATTAAGAGGTTTATAACATCAGAAATCATCATTAAATGTCATATTTTATTTCTGGAAAGAATAATATCTATACTCCTTGAAATTATATAAATAGAGTGTGGGTGGTTCAATATGTTATGATTTCTATGTATTTTCATCATTAGCTAAATTATTCCCAATAATTCTACATTCCATTTTCTGATGGACTTATTTTCCTCCATTAAAACATTTAGTAGTACCCTTAAGATAGATTCCTCCTCAATTCTTTCCAAACTTATCTAATGAATAAAAATTAATCTTCTTACCTCCATCATTTTTTTATAATTTCCTTTGAATTCTATATTTATTTTCTTATCAAAACAATTATATTGATGGGTGACTCCAATATGCATTTCTACCTCGATAACACATCAAACTATTTATTCATAGATACTAAATTCTAATATGTATATAACCATTCGGAGAATTTTTTTTATTCCATTGAAGAATTGATCAATATTACTTTATATATCAATAATAATACCATAAGAGTACCTCACAAAAAATGTAAAATTTTTCTCGTAGGTACAAATGAATTCAAAACCCTTCTACTTAATCTCAAGGAATTACTTGTCCATCATCATGCGAATAATATATGGAATGTAATTATTGAAAAATAATATCCTAAAATCATCCCACTCCATGTAGTCCATTTAATCCCATTGCCACATATTCTTGATAAGATTCCACCGTTGATCTGTTTCACCTTCAAAATAATAAATAACTGAGATAAAATTTTCATGTTCCAATCAGTAGAGAATAGAAAATATATTTTCAATGGTTATGATCAATTTCTTATAAATTAATGGATCAAAACCCCAAATAAAGGATGTTTTATATTGCCTTATAAAGGACAAAACAACATGTTGGTCCCACCTTTGATCATTTAAAATCACAACATGATTCATGGATGGAGATGGATTTTTAATCATAGAAATAATATATTTCATTACAACTAGCATGAAATTTATTTTCTTAAGAGGAAAATAAATGATTTTTTTTATCACATTAATCATTAATAGGGTTCCTTCTAGTTTTATCCATATATTATATACAAAAATAATATTATAAACAACAATAATCATAGTCAGTAATCATATTATCATGAAAATCACTTATAGGATTTCTAAATAATGATATGTTCCTTTCAATCTATGAATCCTTAGGTTTTACATTGGTTATCCATGGTCATTATCTATTAAAATCCTTCATAATGGATATTAATGAAAATATTAATTAATATAAGAATATCCATTGAGAATGTAGAACAAAATTTATAGTAAGGGTCTATTCACTATGAAATGGAATGATGGATGAGATATACTCGATCAAATATTTTTTGGGCTATTACCCCTTGATTAATTTGTTCTAAAACAATATAAACTTTTAGTATCTAGAAAGTGATGTATTTTATTTGGAAAACCACACCCCTCTTTTTACCATAACATATTTTGTTCTCCCATACTTAGGATCATCCTACAGGTTTTCACTAATGTTTTCTCATCCTACATTCCAAAATTAACAAAACCTTTCTCTGATACCAACTATAGAAACCCAAAACGTAACATATATAAATAATATATATAATTAACAATAATATTCATTACATATCAATAATATCCATGACCATATAGTAAGGGTTTGTGTCTTTGGAAAAATTGATAAATAAAAAACTGGTACATTGATGATCTACATCATTTCCAATTAAGTTCTTTACAAGTAGACCCCTTCTTAGATAAAACTTACATAAAAACATTCTCAAAAAACAGGTTAAGAGAAACATAATAAAGAGTGATATTATATGATCAATAAGTGTAAACATAATAGATATCAATAAATTATCATAAGTGTGAATAAGATAATCATAATTTTATGAGAACATGGGCTTAATCAAACCCATCAATTCATATATCATAATCACAAAACAAGATATATTGTTTCTTAATAAAAAGAATTAATATCTTAGGGTAAAAAATCATCAATAATCTATCACAATTCATGAGAACACGTCATAATAAAAAAAGTTTTTGGAATACACATAAGCATAGAAAATCATTTACATAGTCAAGGGTCACAACCAAGGTCGTCATAATGGATTTGGGTTCACTCCCCATTCTATTATTTCCTCTATCATGCCCCACTCCCAAGACTATCTTATCAGAAAAAGTCCCTTACTGAACTAGGTTCCCCCCATTCAAGTCCTTATTACCTCTTGAGATATGAATCATTACTCATTCCATTATAGGGAAATACAATTAGAATCCCACACATCACATAATTAAAACCATATAAATGTGTGCCAAAATATCATAAAAAACCAGCATATCATTAAATCATAACCTTTAGAAAGGATACAATTTTTATAAAAATTTCCACATCATAATCCTAAACCACACATAGAATTAATTAATATGGAAACCTTGCATCACATCTGGTGTTGAATGTTGTTGAAGTCCATAAAAGTTTAATTATTTATTTTCCTATTAATTACTGTATATGTGGCAAGCACTGTCGAACCCACAGGGAAGGTGATTATGACCACTATTCTTCTAAAAACATTCAATAAGACCCCACTGTTGTCAGAAGTGGGATATACTTTCTATTTTTTAACTTTTAATTTTTTATTCTATCTATTTTAAGGCACAAATGAAACACCACAATATTTTTGAGTTTTTTTCTGAACTATAATGAAACAAGAAACATGCTAAAAAAGTAAGTAATAGAGATATAAATGTTGATAAATAAACAATCAATATAAATATGTTCAGAGGGAAAATATCCATTCTACTGGTTTTAAAAATATTCCTTCCCATGACAGTGACTACAACTAGTACTACTAAAAAAGAGTGGTTTATTTCCCTCACCAGAAGATAAATCACTCAAGATGAAAAATCTTGGAGTTAGCCACTCCAAGATTAATCAATTGTGAGAATTTTGATTTGAAAAATATGATAGAACTAACTCACTATATATTCTAAAGTTTTCATTTAAATTTAAATGTTAAAAAAAATTAATTCACAATCAGACTCGCCAAATGATTTTGGAGTTCCAAGATTAATATACAGTGGTATGATGCAATTAAATGCGTTCATAGCTGATCTCGCTGATCAATTCTGATCACATTTAAAATGATTAGAGAGAAGAAAGAAGAAAGATAACCAGCATACTCAATTTTAACCCCAAACTGGAAGATTTATCCTAACATCATCTCTATTACATAAACTAAAATAATTTGATTAAAAAGAATGAAATTTGAATAAAAAAAGAGTAAAAGATATCCCTCGTCAAGAATGAATCATTTTTTCTCCTGGTCCTCAGATCTCCAGGAAGTGGTTCTCTGAGAAGTGTTCAATGATTTGCCTCATGTTATTCCTTTCCTCTCGAAGGAAGTGGAAGATAGAATGTATCAAATGAATCCAATCCATATCCCCAATAATTCTTGCTTCTCTTATTTTGTATCCTGATGTCATAAACTGCACATAACCCCTTGTTTTCCACCAACTTCAAGGTTCATTCACTTGTGCACCACACACATAGGTTTTTCGTGACTGACATGTCGCACAAGTTTTTCCCTTGTAACTAACTCCCACTGAGTTAGTTGAATGTATTTAGATGTGTTTCCAACTCTTGTGTGAACCAACACAGTTAGAGTAGAAAAAATGAATAAAATAATCAATGTCTAAATGTTATGTAACACCCCCGAGCTTCCACGATACGCTTCTCTTTCAATAATGCAATAGCTTGCATTGTACGCAAGTTCGAGATTCTAACACACCGTGACCAATAAAAATAGACATTATGAATAGTAATACCCAATTTTTGAAATTATATATATATTATATTTCAAAATGGACTTCATTTTTTGTATTCGTAATATCAAAATTACCCTAAGTTGAATTTTTTGTAATTTTCTGAGAACGTCCAATTTTTTATGAATAGTGAAAAATACTTAAAACAACTTTTTTAATCAAAATAATTTATAGTGATAAATTATAATATTCAGTGGTTTTAAATTATAATTAGTATATATTTTTACCATTTTATCCAATGGTGTTCATTAGAATTAATTTCACTTTGAAATTGGACATAAACAATTGTCAATCTTTTGATATATATTGTTTCTTAAAAACACGCTATTTGTTGTAACAGCGGGAATTAATTATAAAATTAATTAATGCAACGTATATGTTTGTAATTTTTTAAAATAGACATCATTTTTGAATTCGGAATATCAATTATAGCTTAGGGTGAAATTTTGGCATTGTTCTGAAAAACTTCAATTTTTAATGAATAGTGAAACCACTAAGTAGTAGTTAAAAAACTGATTTTTCGTTTAAATTAAACATTACCACTTCTGTGATTTTATTTTAAAAAATCCGACATATATGGTTTTCATTATGAAGTAAAATGTGGTTCAATGGGATTAAAATAATTTTTGGTGAATAGTAACTTTTAAGTTTAATTAATCGTGATTAAAGGTAATTAGTGAAATTTAAGGTAAAAATGATATTATAAAAATATTAAAATACCTTTACACATGTCCTACTCTTATTGGATGAGTAATGTCCGACCAATACAATCCATGGGTCAACTTGGGGACCCCATGGAGCCACTTTGGTAGGAAAAAGACATTAAAAACGTTTTATTTAATGTTAAAATAAAAATGTCACAAACATGAGTTGTTTTACTAAAACAATTTTTAAATGGGGTTATACAAGTCGTATTTTTGACTATAAATATTCATTAGAAATCTAAAACGATTTCCCACATAATGATATTTTTTTTATAATTTTTAGACATTAAATAAATTAAATTATGTATGACACCATGATGATGCAGTGATTACCTCATTAATTAACGATTTAAATAAAATGAAAACATAATGTAAAATATAAGGCTTAAACTTGTCAAAAACCTATTTGATGAGTAGTTTTAGAACCCTTATCACCTTATCCTCGAAATATATAAGTGTGGGACCTTTAAAATCCGAAACTCATTATATAATAAAGTAACATTTCATGACATTCCAAGAGTGCCCCTCCTCTCCTCTTATAAAAGGCCCCCACCACTACCACCTTATTTACACCTTCCAAGCCATTTATCTCGGAAAAACTCGGCCCAAATACTCTCCCAACTTCCCTCTCTTACTCCTAGAAGCCTCAATTTGGGCAGAAGTCTTCCCAAGGAAGCCTTTGTCTCAAATCAAAAAGAGTTACCTGATTTTAAGGTAATGTATTCTCTTATGTTATTATGTTTTATTTTGCTTCTCCAACCCCCTAAAATATTTTTATTCATTTCTTTTGTAACAACACCAGTATCCTTAATATACTAGGATGTTTTTATAAGACGGATTCGAGCTACACTTACACACACCTACATCTAATGGTTAAAGAACATACTGTTTCTGTGGATGGCGAATTTCTGCCTCACGAAACGATAATTGTTCAACACTCATATAACACCTCTCATGGTGGCCATTATGATGAAACTATTTTTATATATGATATATATTATGTCTATGTTTTACTTAAGCTTCTGTATTTTTCATTTATGGAATACCTTTACGATTTCCATTATGGGTAAACGCGATAATTTCATTTTAGGAAGTGCAGACTACCACCCCCTCAAAATGATTTGAATCGTTAATGCCATATGTGGGATGTATAAAGGATGTAGTAAATGGTATTATACATTATATTATACTGGAATTATAGTATACCTTTATATAATTATAATTTCATTCCATTAAATACGAAATAGAAATGAAAGTAGCGTTCATTCATACGTACGGCTTACCGTCTCCATGAATGGTGCATTTCATTTCTTACCTCTAAATTTTATGTAATATTATAAATGAATGTATATACAGGATATATATGATATATATATCATTAATATAATTCTGGATATAATGGATATCTCTACAACATAAACAACTTGTAATTATAAGAAGTTTAAAAGATCGACAAAACAACCGTTATTAACTTAAATGACTACATAATTTTCGTAACATTGTAATAAGTGATATAAAAGGGATAATGAACTTGAAAAATGTTCTTAAGAAAGTAGAAATTAACTCTAGTTTATTATTCAGGAGGTTAAATAACGGTCGAGTCAAGACGGATACGAGGTAAGGGAACTTCTTAACCCAATTTCCATTCATTGGGTTAATCTCCTACTTTCAAATTATGTGATGATATTATTATGTCCTATCTTGTATTTGTACTTTATTTATGTGTAATTATAGTGAATACACATAATAGATCTATTTTATTTAAAAATATGATCTTTTTAAGGGACTTCGTCTCAATCTCCATTCATTGAGGAATATTTTGTTTTATACACAAATTTCTTTTATACGGTGTATAAACCCCTTTGACTTTTACTTTTATTCAAAAGGAATATTTTTCTACGAAGCGTTTTTAGTAAACGACAAAAGGAATGTTTTTTCTTACGTATGCGGCGAGAACGACTTCTCCGCCGCCGTGACTATTTTTTGAGTTTCGGCTTCCTCTATAAGCCATATTTTTTTTAAATGAAAAATAAATACAAAGTTTTAATTTTCTTTTAGTTTGGTATTGAAAATGGTTTTGAAAGTGTTTTTTATTATATCAATGTGTTGTATTGATATCTTGTGATTGAATTGTGGGAATTTTATGTTTCCTTTATGCATGTTTTATGTTATACGATTATGTTATGGTTTATGATATGTTTAAACCTGTTTATATAAGGAATGCATTGGACTTAATAAGTGATGGGTGGATCCTGCTATAGCTCCTCAATGCATCGACATGTCTCATGAGACAAACTAGTGTCTTGGCATGAGGCCTTGACAAAATCTTATTTGTAGTCTTGGCATGAGGCCTTGGATACGTGGTTATGATAGTCTGGCATTATGCATTCCATAATTATGAAAGTGGTTATTGATATTTCATGTGATTATTCGACCACTAGAATATTCATGTGAATAAGTAATTGGAATTATTTCATTTTACTTTTACCATATAATGCTGAAGTTCAAGTCTAAAAGGCTTTTGTTTTAGTTATACATTGCCTTAAATGTTTATTTTTATTTTTGAAAACTTCCACTATATTGTTATCCTTACTGAGCATCTGAGCTCACCCCTTTCAATGTTTTATTTTTTTCCAGGATGTGATGAGGTATATTATGAATGACCTGCAGGGATAGTATGAGGGGATATGAAGAAAGGATGTTTTTTTAGTTATGTTTTACTTTATGATGTAATGTAAGACTTATGAATGTATCTAGTGTTTCCAAGACTACTAAACTAATCGGTCTTTCGAGACTTGATCTTTTGTGATCATGCCAATGTTACACAATAATGCACCGACTCTGGCTAACTGGGGTCGGGGTGTTATAGTTGGTATCAGAGGCAGTTTAGTACTAACCTTGGAAGCTAAATTTAGATAAACTCTGATTAGATCACATAGCCCTAAGATAGACTTTAAGGATTAGTATAGAAGAACTTCCTAGAATTTTGGTATTATAGAGATTTTTGTGAGTTTCTGAGAAATACATCTCTGTCTGGATACGAGCAGGTAGAGGTGGCTCTGGCATAGATTTACCTAGGGGTGAAACCCGAAAACACCACTTTGAGCTAGACTCGAACGGGAACTGGTGCACGACAACGAGCCTTGTTGCACTCTTGGTTACGACACTCTTGGGGGATTTGCTTAGGATAATTCTCAATTTCTTTACAAACCATTATGAAGGGTTTATGAGTATATACATACTCAAAAAAACATTTCTTTTTATGATTATGGATTATATCCATAAATAGTTCAATTTATGTTAAGTGTTTTACAGGTATAGAATTATGTATTTTGATTCATAAACTAATCTAGTTTATGCCATTGTTTAGAAATGGCGCCTAGTGGGAGGAATGAAAACTGTATAAATGCACGCACTCCATGTAGGGATTTCCCTCCTACTCAAGATAATTATTGTGGAGCTGGAGATACAACTGGTTCTGATCAACTTATCACCATACTGGGGAAACTCACTCAGGTTATGAATAATAACCTTACTCGTATGGAGCCCCTTGATCTGCAACGTGGAGGATCAATGTTAGGCCGCTTCATGAGGAAGAAACTGACAACATTTAATGGGGGTAAAAATCCATTATTAGCTGAGCAATGGGTAAACTCCTTAGAGAAAATATTCCACGCCTTGGGGAGTAGCGAAAGGGAGAAGGTTGTCATGGCAGTTTACCGCCTCACTGGAGATGATGATCAATGGTGGTCGTTGATTCAAAATATAAAGGAAGATGATGAAGTATAAAATATGGAATGGAGGGAGTTCAGAGAGCTTTTCTTAGAAAAATACTTCCCTCATGACCTTCGAACAGATATGGAAAGGCAATTTCTGAGTCTGAGATAAATGGAGGATGAGAATGTCGCAAATTATGAGGCTAACTTTACATGGTTAGTGAGGCATACTGCAGATTATATAAGTAACCCAAGAAGTAAGATTTACCGTTTCTTTGATGGGTTAAAACCATTTCTTTGTCAAGCTTTAGTATCACAATATTTCTCAACATACGAAGATATAGTCTCATGTGCTATCAAGACAGAAAAGGAATTCTCTAAATCTTATGACAATAAAGTAAAGCAAGAGAAGAAGAGAAAGGTGGAACAAGATACAGATAAAGGGAAAAGGGGAAATAAGGATTTTACATTATGCGATAATTGTGGGAAGAATTGCCCTGGTACTTGCCTAAAAGGAATGGGAGTTTGTTATAAATGTGGAGAAAAAGGTCACCAGGCGCGTGATTGCAAGGGAAAGAAAGAGGCTATCAATTTTTAATGCAACAATTGTAGGGAAATGGGGCATTATGAAAATGAATGTCCTAAGAGTCATTGAACCTTACCTCAGAAAAGGTCAAGGGATAAAAAACAATATTATGTTGTTACTACAGTTGAAGTGGAATAATTAATGTATTGGTGCTTTTAGAAACAAGGATTATATTCTGGTTATAAGAATAATGTGATATATATAAGGATTATACTGCAGTACTTGTTGTTTTCATTAAGGTTTTAATATGATTAAGGTAATCATATTTTTAGTATGTGACAATAAGAGAAACTTTACTTTGTTTGGTAAATCTAATGTTAAAATTGATTTTGGAATTTAAGGACCTTTTATAGAAAGTCTGGATGAAGGTATTTTGGATAACTATAAAGGTTGGAATGGATTAAGTTGAACTTTGGATAGTATTGTTTAAGGTTAAAACATTTATGAAGATAATTTTTGGAATATTATAATACTATAGTATAGCAAAAGGACAACCTGCAGGTTGGGGGATAACTCGTCGCGTTGGACAATGCTGCAGGAATCGAACCCACAACCATAGTGCGACAGGCCTTTATTACCTACCACTAGCCTACAGGAAGTCCCTAGTTATTACAAAATAGTTTTCCTAATCTAAATGGTATTTGGTAATATTTGGAACCTTATACAATTAGGATAAATAGAATATTTTTGAGTTCTGTTACCATTTGGGGTGAAAGATGGGTTTGTGGTAAAAATTTATTAAAGAATGAAAGTCTACATGACAAGTAAGTATATTTCCTTACATTCTTAGTAAATCTCTTAAATAAATTCCTTAACTTTATTAAAGGTAACTTAAAACAAAAACGTTGTCGGTTAACTTTTCCAACTGGGGATTCAATGACCGTTTAACCAATCACAAGTTTGTGATTTTCTTGAGGTTAACTTTCTCATAATCCTTTTTTCTACAACTCTCCATCATACCTTGATGGTTTTTTTCCTCCATATCCATATTTTCATAGAATCTTAGTATGGGCTATCTCGGGTGACCGTTGTACTTCTCTTTCTTTCTTTTAATGTTATATTTTTATTAACCCTATTTCCGATGTGGGTTTTCCACATAGGTTTTTTCTATTTTCAACCTTTTATTTTCAAAGAAAATTTTCAAATTTCGAGGATGCAATTTATTGAAGGAGGGGAGAATGTAACACCCCAAGCTTCCACGATACGCTTCTCTTTCAATAATGCAATAGCTTGCATTGTACTCAAGTTCGAGATTCTAACACAGCGCGACCAATCAAAATAGTCATTATGAATAGTAATACCCACTTTTTGAAATTATATATATTTTATATTTCAAAATGGACTTCATTTTTGTATTCGTAATATCGAAATTACCCTAAGTTGAATTTTTTGTAATTTTCTGAGAATGTCCAATTTTTTATGAATAGTGAAAAATACTTAAACAACTTTTTAAATCAAAATAATTTATATTGATAAATTATAATATTTAGTGGTTTTCAAGTATAATTAGAATATATTTTTACCATTTTATCAAATGGTGTTCATTAGAATTAATTTCACTTTGAAATTGGACATAAACAATTGTCAATCTTTTGAAATATATTGTTTCTTAAAAACACGCTATTTGTTGTGACAGCGGGAATTAATTATAAAATTCATTAATGCAACGTATATGTTTGGAATTTTGTAAAATAGACATCATTTTTGAATTCGGAATATCAATTATAGCTTAGGGTGAAATTTTGGCGTTGTTCTGAAAAACTTCAATTTTTGATGAATAGTGAAACCACTAAGTGGTAGTTAAAAAACTGATTTTTCGTTTAAATGAAACATTACCACTTCTGTGATTTGATTTTCAAAAATCCGACATACATGGTTTTCATTAGGAAGTAAAATGAGGTTCAATGGGATTAAAATAATTTTTGGTGAATAGTAACTTTTAAGTTTAATTAATCGCGATTAAAGGTAATTAGTAATTTTAAGGTAAAAATGATATTATAAAAATATGAAAATACCTTTACACATGTCCTACTCTTATTTGATGAGTCATGTCCGACCAAGACAATCCATGGGTCAACTTGGGGACCCCATGGAGCCACTTTGGTAGGAAAATGACATTAAAAACATTTTTTTAATGTTAAAATAAAAATGTCACAAACATGAGTTGTTTTACTAAAACAATTTTTAAATGGGGTTATACAAGTCATATTTTTTACTATAAATATTTATTAGAAATCTAAAAATATTTCATACATAATGATATATTTTTTATAGTTTTTAGACATTAAATAAATTAAATTATTTATGACACCATGATGATGCAGCGATTACCTCATTAATTAACGATTTAAATAAAATGAAAAGATAATGTAAACTCTAAGACTTACACTTGTCAAAAACCTATTGGATGAGTCGATTTAGAACCCTTATCATCTTAGCCTCGAAAGATATAAGTGTGGGACCTTTAAATCCGAAACTCATTATATAATAAAGTAACATTTCATGACTTTCCAAGAGTGCCCCTCCTCTCCTCTTAAAAAAGGCCCCCACCACTACCACCTTATTCATACATTCCAAGCCATTTACCTCGGCTAAAATCTGCCCAAATACTCTCCCAACTTTAATCTCTTACTCCAAGAAGCCTCACTTTTGGCAGAAGTCTTCCCAAGTAAGCCTTTGTCTCAAATCAAAAAGAGTTACCCGATTTTAAGGTAATGTCTTCTCTTATGTTATTATGTTTTATTTTGCTTCTCCAACCCCCTAAAATATTTTTATTCATTTCTTTTGTAACAACACCAGTATCCTCAATATACTAGGATGTTGTTATAAGACAGATTCGAGCTACACTTACACACACCTACATCTAATGGTTAATGCACATACTGTTTCTGTGGATGGCGAATTTCTGCCTCATGAAACGATGATTGTTCAACACTCATATAACACCTCTCATGGTGGCCATTATGATGAAACTATTTTTATATATTATATATATTATGTTTATGTTTTACTTAAGATTCTGTATTTTTCATTTATGGAATACCTTTACGATTTCCATTATAGGTAAACGCGATAATTTCATTTTAGGAAGTGCGGACTACCGCCCCCTCAAAGTGATTTGAATCGTTAATGCCATATGTGGGATGTATAAAGGATGGAGTAAATGGTATTATACATTATATTATAATGGAATTATATTATACCTTTATATAATTATAATTTCATTCCATTAAATACGAAATAGAAATGAAAGTAGCGTTCATGCGTATGTACGGCTTACCGTCTCCATGAACGGTGCATTTCATTTCTTACCTCTAAATGTTATGTAATATTATAAATGCATGTATATACTGGATATATATGATATATATGATATCTACATCATGAATATAATTCTATATATAATGGATATTTCTACCACATAAACAACTTGTAATTATAAGAAGTTTATTGTTGACTCATGTACAAAAGATCGACAAAACGACCGTTATTATCTTAAATGACTACATAATTTTCGTAACATTGTAATAAGTGATATAAAAGGGATAATAAACTTGAAAAAGGTTCTTAAGAAATTAGACATTAACTCTAGTTTATTATTCAGGAGGTTAAAGAACGGTCGATTCAAGACGGACACGAGGTAAGGGAACTTCTTAACCCAATTTCCATTCTTTGGGTTAATCTCCTACTTTCAAATTATGTCATGATATTATTATGTCCTATCTTGTATTTGTACTTTCTTTATGTGTACTTATAGTGAATACACATAATAGATCTATTTTATTTAAAAATATGATCTTTGTAAGGGACTTCGTCTCAATCTCCATTCATTGAGGCATATTTTATTTTATACACAAATTTCTTTTATACGGTGTATAAACCCCTTTGACTTTTACTTTTATTCAAAAGGAATCTTTTTATACGAAGCGTTTTTACTAAATGACAAAAAGAATGTTTTTTCTTATGTATGAGGCGAGAACGACTTCTCCGCCGCCGTGACTATTATTTGAGTTTCGGCTTCCTCTATAAGCCATATTTTTTTTAAATGAAAAATAAATACAAAGTTTTAATTTTCTTTTATTTAGGTATTGAAAATGGTTTTGAAAGTGTTTTTTATTATATCAATGTGTTGTATTTATATCTTGTTATTGAATTGTGGAAATTTTATGTTTCCTTTATGCATGTTTTATGTTATACGGTTATGTTATGGTTTATGATATGTTTAAACCTGTTCATATGAGGAATGCATTGGATTTAATAAGTGACGGGTGGAGCCCACTATAGCTCCTCGATGAATCGACAGGTCTCATGAGACAAACTAGTGTCTTGGCATGAGGCCTTGACAAAATCTTATTTTTAGTCTTGGCACGAGGCCTTGGCTACGTGGATATGATAGTCTGGCATTATGCATTCTATCATTATTAAAGTGGTTATTGATATTTCATGTGATTATTCGACCAGTAGAATATTCATGTGAATAAGTAAATGGAATTATTTCATTTTAATTTTTCCATATTATGTTGAAGTTCAAGTTTAAAAGGCTTTTGTTTTAGTTATACATTGCCTTAAATGTTTATTTTTATTTTTGAAAGCTTCCGCTATATTGTTATCCTTACTGATCATCCGAGCTCACCGCTTTCAATGTTTTATTTTTTTCTAGGATGTGATGAGGTATATTATGAATGACCTGCAGGGATAGTATGAGGGGATATGAAGATAGGATATTTTTTTAGTTATGTTTTACTTTATGATGTAATTTAAGACTTATGAATGTATCTAGTGTTTCCAAGACTACTAAACTAATCGGTCTTTCGAGACTTGATCTTTTGTGATCATGCCAATGTTACGCAATAATGCACCGACTCTGGGTAACTGGGGTCGAGGCGTTACATGTTATCATTTTACAAATAAATAAAAGTTTCATTAAAGAATTCATAAATGTTATTAAATTTAAATTAATAATTATTTGTTATTATTTTATTTTTTAACTAACTTATTTTATTTAATTTTGTTGCATGTTATTATTTATATTTATTTAATTAAGAATGTGAGTAATTAATAATTAGATTAAATTAAACATTTTGTATTTATTAAATTAGTAAATTAATAATATTAGAATTTCATTTTGGAATATTCAAGTTTTTATAGATTATTATTTAAGTTTTTCATAATAAATAGTTTTATTTTAGTTATTAAAATTTATAAAATTGTATGTATTTATTTTAATTTATAATTATTTTATTTAAAATGAAGTTAAATTATATTTATTATATTCATTAATGTATTTAATTAAATTTATTTATTTTAATTTAATTATTAAGTTTAGCATTAGAGTTTATTTAGTTAATTATGTGTGTATATTATTCTATTATAATTTATTTATTTATTTTATTTTTTTATTTTTTTATTTTTTTATTGTTTTATTTTATCTTGTTTTTAATTACTACTTTTTATTCCCCCCTATCTTCTTATCCAACGCGCCATGTAGGGGGGTGTCTTCCGCAGGAAGCCGCTATGGTGATGGTGGTTTAGTGGGTGATGGCGATGGTCCACTTCGGTTCGAAGTGGCAAGGAAGCTCTTCAACCTCACGGTGGAATCAGTGGCTCAACTTGGAAAAGGATCAAGGTGGCTCCAGATTTATAGTGCGCATGCATGAGATCATCCGACTCTCCATAGCTCAGCCTCGGCTCACAACGGTCAAAATCAGAAAATCCTTACTTTATATTTGTAAAGATCTTGATTTTGTGAATAGTTCTGGGTCCTCATAAGTTTTCCTTTGGACCGTGTAAATCTGTTTGCATGATTTAGGCAAATTGTGTTGCGAAAAAGAATGTCAACGAAACAGGGATGCGGCACCGATGGTGAGACCGTAAGGAAGAAACCGTCAATGGAAAACAGTGTGAAATATTTTGTGGTATCAGTGAAGACTGTGGCAATGGTTCTGAAGGAGGTGAAATGAGGAATGATGGCTAAGGATACGGTCGCAGGGGATGCGGTGTTAGAAGGTTGATACGGTGGCAACGTAAGAAAAAAGAGTGGAATATATAAGGAATAAACTGGTGGTAGGGTGAGACAGTGAGGGAGGTTTGTTATGGAACCGTAATGGAAACTGTGTCAGCATAAGACTACAACCTGTGAAACAGTAATAAAATACGAAACAGTAAAAATGCCTTCACAGTTTCACCCAAAACGAAAATAAATATATTAAAAAACATAAAGTAAAATACAAACTGAATAATTAGTTAAAAACTAAAGTTAATTTAAACAATCAAAAAAAATTAAATACTTAAATATAAAAATGAAATAAATTAAAAGTTTATTAGATTATTATTAACTTCATATTATAAATTTAAATTAAATCTATATTAAAACTATAATTAAGAATCAATAACATTATTAAAAGTTAAGATAAAGTTAAACATTGAAATAAAAAATTTAGATTATTTAAAATAGATATTGTGACAAAATAAATTTATTAAAGTAGACGGTTCTTCATTTTGTTATTAAATAATTAATTTAATTTACAAAATTAAATTAAAGAGATTATATTAAAGCAGTAAATTTATAATTTCAAATTTTTAAATAATGAATTGTTAAAATATGGCCAACAATTAAATTATGTTATTTTAATTAATAAATATTTAATAGGAAAAATGTTAAATTAACAACTACTTTATTTATCTGAAAAAGAAGAATTAATTAATTAATTAATTAATGTTAAGTTATTAAGTATGCAGAAAAAAACATCAAACTAAATAAAAAATTGTTAGACTATAAAATTAAAGTAAGGTATAAATTAACTATTTTAAAACTTAAAATAAACAATTAATTATAAAAATTGATTAAAAAATAAATTTATTTATAAAAATAAAAAAATGTTAATTTATAGTAAAAAGTGCTCAAATAATTAATTATATCATTAAAAATTAATTAAAAAGATGTGGCAAAACAATGTAATATAAGGCCACATCAAATTCCCCTACACTTAAGCATTGTTTTTCCTCAAACAATCAAATGTTTTATTATCTTTAAAAACCGAAGTATATTATTCATGATACTGCTCAAAATGAAACATTTCCATCAATTTGAAATAGAGGATAGAAACATGTCTATAGGATTTTAAAAATGAATTGTTAAAATGATGTCTTGCCTATAATCAAATTCTCTCTTGTTGTCAAGAGAGCAACGAATCATCATGAAATGAAAGTGTCTTACCTCATTTGTGAACTTTCCAAGTGACTCATTTCAATACAAACTTAAGTTCTAATTCCAAGAGTGAAAAAAATTAAAATTTATGTTGAATTAAAAACATAACCAAAGAAACTTTGTACTTTAAACTCAATCCTAAATTCCAAAAAATAAATAATTTTTTTTAATCACCTTAATGATACAACCTAAATGACTTCTATATAAAACAAATGATATCTTATTCGTTTGGCATTCATCATTCCCCTCTCCTTAATGAACTAGTTTTGGACCCTAAGGACTATATTTATTTTTTTTCTCAAGCCACGTATCATGTGCTAAGAACTATGCATACACACTTATTCAAAGTGTAAAAAGGGCTTATAGTAAACAGAAATGCACCCAGCATCTTGGGTCTCAGAGATTCTTTGTGGGATCCCAGATTCCCAAATTACTCTAGTTTCAAAATTTTTATATAAAAAAAATTTAAATCATCTCATTAAGTAAATTAATTAAATAATTAAAAGGAAATGAGTTCCCTAGGATCAAGATCAAACAACAAGTTCCAAATATTATGATCATGACTCCACTAACAAGTTACCAAAATCACTCTCAAAAGTAGTACCTAATCTGAATTTCCATTAAATCACTAATTTTACTCACTCAGCAGTCATCCACCCACATTAATTTTTGATTCAAAGTAGTAATTAACTACCCGCAAGGCACTGTCCTTAGGAAATACTCATTTGAGTATAATGTAAAGCATAAAATTATAAAACAAATTGAAAAAAATAACTATTTGTTTACAAAAAGATTGAAGTTGTAGTGGTAATTTATGGGCTTTAAATTAAGCACAAATCATTATAGTCAATAATTGTCCCCCTCCCCCACATATAAAACCCAAATTTTTCCCCAAAGTTGACTTCAAATGTGGAAAAGAACAAATAAAAAATTTAATTTCAAATCATTTTTCAATTAAGTAGAATTATGACATGTATAAAGGGACTCTGTGAAGTTTAAAGAATGTGTTTTCCACAATGATTAATTTACAGTTGGTTCATTAGCAAGTACAAGCATTAACATTTATATCCAATGACAAATATTTTCCATTAAAGTTCCAACATGTAAAGTAACTTGTTGGTGTAGAGTGAATTGGGTGTAAGGAAATTCAGAAAATAAGATTCTATTGGATGTTCAATTAAACATAAATCAATCATTCCTAACAACCCTTAGAAAAGAAGATTCAACAAAAAAACATGAACCAAACTTCATGTACCCCCACACACTTATTTTCATGTTGTTAATGGGTTTTAGAAATCAATGGAATTCAATTATAAGCAAAATAAACTTGCATTTTTTTTTTACAACAAAGTGACATGTGCAGAAAAATTTTACAGCAAAGTCACAAGAAGCATAATTTTTTTATGTATGCTGGACATGCAATAGATTTTTTTATAAAGCATTAAGGAGTATAAAAATGAAACAAAAAAACATTAATGTACTTCCCTAACTTAATGTTTCATTACTTATTTATCATGGTAATTCCACTCCTTATATGACAGCATCAGCATCCTAAAAACACAGAACATGTAAACCGAGAACAAATATCCAGTAGAGATATAGCATACAGAAGACAAAATGGTAGCCCTTAATTCAATGTAAAATAATTACATAAACAAATGAAAACACAAAATAAAGAACATGGGTTGACTTCCATGAAGCACTGAATTTTAATGTCTTTAGTTTGAATTTATTTAATTATAATTTTTTTATTTATTAATACAACAAAAACCATGGGTTTCCTCCCATGCAGCGCTAGATTTATAGTCCCCGGCCAGACTTTATTTCCCTAGATACTTGAATCCATTATAATTTAATGGGAATGAATTATTAATAGTTTTAACTTGACTATTATATAATGATTCAAAAATTGGATCAACCAATATATTTTCATCTACAGTACCAAACAATATTCTCAAAATTTCTTTCAAAAAAAATGTAACTAATATACGGTCCATCCCATTTTGTCCTCTAAATACCACTTACTCAACTCTAAAAATGTTTAACATCTTCCTAATAAAATCACCAAATTGGCCAGGAATACTTATATGGCTTCCCCCAAACATAAAGTTCATCTCCAACCAGGAATAAAAAGAAAAAAATCAGCAAACTCTTCAGTATTTTCAATGAATATTCCTAGTAGAGATTGCACAAAAGACAACTCAGAAATCTCTCAGAAGAAGAAATCATACTCAGGTTCCAATAGGTGGTACCCAATGTCCACATACGACTCAAATTATGTGAATCTTTCATGTTTAGGTTGGAATTCATCACAAACAACATCAAACTGAGCAAGAAAGAAAGTTCCCAGAAAATACCCTTTCTCATAATGGGTACAATCTATGTTTTCATCAGGACTCAGCCCAGAGCTTTCTCCAACTTCATAAACCCTTAAAACTTCAACATCATAAGGAAAAAATTAAAAAATGGTTGAGACAGTTGATTACAATAATGTGACTCACTCTCTATAATGAGTTATAGGGAAATATTTTTCTCATCTAGAGGAAGGAGTGGGATAGGGGTAGAAGCCTGAAGAAAATTTTCAATAGGCTAGGGAATCATAATCACTGTGAACTCAAGAGGGAAAGAACCATACTTATCGCAGACCTCAATTTTAAAACTTTTATTCTCAGAAACATCAATCAAATCACAACCAAACACATGTTGATTCTTTTCAAAAACTAAAAACTCCTCCACATCATCAATATCTTGGAGAGTGAGTTTCCCCATGGACACATCTATGACATCACCAACTGTAGCAAGGAATGGTCTCCCTATGATGATTGGAACATTTTCATCACACTCCATATCTAAGATAAGGAATTCTCTGGGTAGTGTAAATTTTTCTACACTCACTAATAGATCATCAACCTCCCTAAAGGGTGTGTGAATGATGTGTTAGCAAGTTGAATAAAAATAGAAGTTGGTAGCAAATCCCTAAGACCCAGCCTTTTAAACAAAGAGTAAGGCATAAGATTGATGCTTTCTCTTAAATCACACAAAAAATTAATTTTATCAGTTTCTCCTATTTTTCATATAATAATAAAGGTACTAGGGTCCTTCAATTTTGGAGGCAACTTCATGAACAAGATATCAGTACACTCCACAATGAGATTAACTTTGGCCAACTTCTTCCAATCATTTTTATTTTTTACAAACTTTTTTGTAAAAGCAACATATGAAGGGATTTTATCTAAGGCTATAACAAATGGAATGATGATACTAAAGTTTAGAATCATTTTAAGAAACCATAAATAGTCAAGTTAATTATTCTTCTTCACTATTTCAGGGAAGGGAATGGGAGGGGCATAATTTTTACGAACAGGTTGATTTTTATCCTTCTCCTAAATTTCATTTTTTTCATTTCATCTTTAATAAAATTCCAACTTCATTTTCCTCGGTTCTTGAAATTTTTCAGATGTATGTTCAACACTTTTTTCAGGTTGAACAAAGCTATCCAGATTCCCAGATTCTGTTTCAAGATGATTTTTTTTTTCAGATTCAGCTTTTTCATCAGTTTTAGTTTTCCCAAAGCGTTTATTTACTTGTTATTTGGTATGAAGTCTAGATCTGGTGGTTATAGCCATGATATTATCTCTTCGATTAAGAACTGAACTGTTGGGAAGTTTTCCCTTTTCTTTATCACCTTGATACCTAGACATTTGAACTATTTGATGTTCTAAATTGTGAATCTTAACATCTACTTCCTTCCTAAATGAACTTATCTCTCGCAAAAATTGTTTTAACAACCCCTTTTACTCCCCTTGAGAATTTGAAGATTCATCCCCATATTGGTTTGAGTTATAAATTTTAGGGTGTGATTTCTAGTTAGGTACAATGGTCTATTTTATGACACCTTGTTCATTATAGGACAATTTTGGGTGATTTTAATAACTAAAAGTGTGATGATTGGATAATCATTCATTTTCCCCTTGGTTCCTAGCTTAAAATCCCCAAATTTGGAACTCCCATCAAACTGTACAGTGAGATCAAAATTAAGAAAACATTTATGAGTGTGACTGAACATCCCACAATGATTACATTTCTCCCTTAGGACCCTATCCCTAACAACAACATCATGAGGATTGACTTCCCCTCTTTGGATGACCCTCTTCCTAGAGAACTTGTACTGAGATTTTTGAGAATGTTTGTCATAAACCAGTTTCATCTCATTATTAGTGGAGTCAAAAAATTCACCCCCATATAATTTTTCATCTAATTTTTGGTTGAAAGGGGTGAGAGCATTATAGAATGTCACCATGAGTAGATGGGGAGAAAATTGGTGATTGGTACTTTGTTTAAGGATACTTCTAAATCTATCCCATGCCTCATGAAATAACTCTCCCTCATCCTGGACAAACCTAGTAATTTTGTGCCTAATCTCATAGGTGGTGTTCCTAGGATAGAATTTTGATATAAAGGTAGTAAACACTTCTTCCCAGGTATCAAAAATTTCTTCATCTGCATTTTGAAACCATGTCCTAGCTTTCCCCTGTAGAAAAATGGAAACATCCTCAATATCAACTCCTCCTCACAAAGCTCTCGAAAAGGTAATTTTTATACAAAACCATATAACACTCTAATGAACTCTAGTGAATCCTCTCCTAGAAGACCATTGAATGATGTAAGTTGATAAAGGTAAGACTACTTAATTTCAAAGTTCCAAGACCTAGGGGAAAACCTAATACAAGATTGGTTACTTGATACAATTGGAATTTGAAACTCCCTAATTCTAGGTAACTGGGTGGATGGAACTATGGGATATGGAACATTCATGTTTTGATCAACTCTATTATCCTAATTCTCCATTTCAAAATTTTTTAGGAACAACTAAATGTTTTTCTAATTTAGTGTTTAAAGGATCTAATGTAAAAAATGAATTATCTTGTGCTCTTGAAAAGTGTGATATCAGAGTGGGACTAGCACAATAGTATTGAACAAAAAGTGGAAATAGTAAGAAACAACAGTTACAAATAGTGGTAACAAACAAAGAGGAAACAATTGGAAAATGATGTAGTGAATAAATGTAATTTTTTTTACAGTTTTAAAATTTTTTATCATTTTTAAAAAAAAAATTATATGTGAATTTTTTTTTTTTGAATTTTCTTTAGAAAAGCAATGGATGGTTCCTTTCTTGGAAACAACGACAAAAACCTGATGTCGACCATCCTTGAAGTCGGTCAAAGTTTAATAATTTATATTTATACTAACAACTGTATATGTGGCAAGCATGGTCGAACCCATAGGGAAGGTGATCTTGACCACTATTCTTCCAAAAAAATTCAATAAAACCCCACTTTTGTCACCAATGGAATAAATATTCCATTTTTTAACTTTTAATTTTTTATTTTGTTCATTATAAGGCACAAACTAAACACTGAAATATTTTTGAGTTTTTTTATAAACTGTAATGAAACAAGAAACTGGATAAAAACAGTAAGTAACAGAGATATAAAATGATGATAAATGAACAATCAAGAGAAATATATTCAGGGGGAAATCTCTATTCTATTGGTTTTGAAAATATTCTTTCTCATGATAGTGATTAAAAAAATCCACTAAAGAAGAGTGTTTTATTTCCCTATCTAAGAGATAAATCACACAAGATGAAAAATCTTGGAGGTTGCCACAACATGATTAATCAAATATGAGAATTTTGAATTGAAAAAGACGATATAATGAAGTCATTGTATGTTCTGAAGTTTTCATTTAAATTTAAATGTTAAGAAAATTATTCCACAATCAGACTCACTGAATGATTGTGGAGTTCCATGATTTAGTACTAGTGGTTTTTCGAAATTGAATGTGTTCAGTGCTGATCTCACCGCTCAATTATGATCACATTTAAATTGATTAGTGTGAATGAAGAAGAAAGATTACCAGCACACTCGATTTTAACCCCGAACTAGAAGATTTAGCGTAACATAATCTCTATAAAGTAAACTAAAATCATTGGATTAAAAATAAGAAATTTGAATAAAAATAGAGGAAAATAACACCCTCTTCGAGCTTGAATCATTGTTGCTCATGGTCCTCAGATCTCCAGGAATTGGTTCTTCGAGAAATGTTCCAAGATTTTCCCCATGTTTTTCCTCTCCTCTTGACGGAAGTGGAAGATATATTGTATCGAATGAATCCAATCCATCTCCCCAATAATTCCCGTTGCTCTAATTTTTTATCCTTCTATCATAAAATGCACGTCACCCACTATTTTCCACCGACTTCAAGGTTCCCTGACTTGTGCACCACACACGTGCATTTTTTCGTGACGGACATGTCCCGCTAGTTTTTCCCTTGTAACTAACTCTCGTTGAGTTAGTTGAATGTATTTAGACGTGTTTCCAGATCTTATGTGAACCTGCATAGTAAGAAAAAAATGAATAAAAGAATCAACTTTTTAATGTTAACTTTTTATAAATAAATAAAATCTTTTATTAAATAATTATTAAATTTTATTAAATTTAAATTAATAATTAGTAGTTATTATTTTATTTTTTAACTAACTTAGTTTATTTAATTTTGTTACATGTAATTATTTATATTTTTTTAATTATGAAGGCAATTAATTAATAATCACATTAAATTAAAAGATTAGTAATTATTAAATTATTAAATTAATAATATTAGTATTTAGTTTTTGAATATTCATGTTTTTTAGATTATTATGTAATTTTATCAAAATAAATAGTTTTATTTTAATTATTACAATTTATAAAAATGTATATAGCTATTATAATTTATAATTATTTTATTCAAAAAAATTTAAATTATATTTATTATATTCATTATAGGTTTTAATTAATTTTTTTTATTTTAATTTAATAATTAATTTTAACATTATATTTTATTTAATTAATTAGTTTTGTATTTTATTTTATTATTTTTATTTTATTTTTATTATTAATAATATTTTAATATTTTTTGTTTTTTGTTTTTATTAATTATTTTTTTAATTCCCCCTATCTTCTTTTCCAACGTACCACAGGGGGGTTTCTTTTGCAAGAAGCCACTGCGGCGGTGACACACTCCTCTCCCTACGGCGGTGGTTCAGGGGGCGATAGTGATGGTCTGATTCGGTTCGCAGCGGTAAGGCGGATCCTCCTCCACACGGTGGAACAACGGCTCAACTCGGCGAATGTTCAAGGTGGCTCCAGATCTACAATGTGCATGCATGAGTTTGGCCGACTCTCTACAACTCAGCCTTGCTCACAGTGGTCAACAGCAGCGACTCCTTACATCATATCTGTAAAGATCTTGATTTTGCGAAGAGTTATGGGTCCTCATAAGTTTTCTTTTGGATTATGTAAATATATTTTCTAGATTTAGGTAAATTGCGTTGTGAAAATAAATGTCAAAGAAACTGTGATGCAACACCGGTTGTGAGACCATGAGGAAGAAACCATGCATGGAAAATGGTGTAAAATCTTGTGTGGTATTAGTGAAGACTCCGGCACCGGTTCTGAAGGAGGTGAAATGAGGAACGGTTGTCGAGGATACAATCGTAGGGGATGTTGTGCAATAACGTTGATATGGTGGCACCGTAAGAAAAAACAATGGCATAACTAAGGAATAAACTGGTCGTAGGGTGAGATAGTGATGGAGGTTTTTTATGGCACCGTAATGGAAACAGTTTCAGCGTAAGACTACAACCTATGAAACATTAAGAAAACAGAAAACAGTAAAACTGCATTCACGGTTTCACCCAAACCAAAAATAAATATATTAAAAAACATAAACTAAAATAAAAACTAAATAATTAGATAAAAATAAAATTAATTTAAATAATTAAAAACAATTTAAAAAAATAAATCAAAAAAATGAAACCAATTATACTTTTATTATATTATTATTTACTTCAGATTATAAATTTAAATTAAAATTATATTAAAAATATAACTAAGAATCAAGAACTTTATTAAAAGTTAAGATAAAATTAAACATTTAAATAATAAAGTTACATTATTTAAAAGAGAAACTACAATAAATTAAATTTATTAAAGTGGAAGGTTATTCATTTTGTTATTAAACAAATAATTTAATTTATAAAATTAAATTAAAGATATTAAATTAAAGAAGTAAATTTATAATCTTAAATTTTTAAATAATGAATTGTTAAAAGATGACTAACAATTAGATTATGTTATCTTAATTAAAAATATTTAATAGAAAAAAATGTTAAATTAACAACTACATTATTTATGTGAAAAAGAATAATTAATTAATTAATTAAGAAAGGTTAAGTTATTAAGTATGCGGAAAAAAATAATCAAACTAAATAAAAAATTATGAGACTATAAAATTAATGTAAGGTATAAGATAAACTATTTTAAAACTTAAAATACACGGTTAATTATAAAAATTGACTAAATAATAAATTTATTTATAAAAAAATGTGTTAATATATAGTAAAACGTGAAAAAAATAATTAATTAACTCATTAAAAATTAATTAAAATGACATAGAAAAACTATGTAAAATAAGGCCACATAAAATTCCCCCACAATTAAGCATTGTTTGTCCTCAAACAATCTCATGTTTTATTATCTTTGAAAAAAAACTATATTATTCTTGATACTTCTCAAAATGTAACATATACAACAATTTGAAACATAGGGTAGAAACATGTCAATAGGCTTTTGAGAGTGAATTGTTCAAATGATGTCTTTCCTATAATCAAATTCTCACTAGTAGTCAAGAGAGCAATGAATCATCAAGCAATGAAAGTGTCCTACCTCATTTGTGAACATTCCTAGTGACTCATTCCAATCCAAACTCAAGTTCTAATTCCAAGAGTGACACAAGGTAAAATTTATGTGGAACTAAAAACATAAACAGAGGAACTGTTTTACTTTAAACTCAATCCTCGATTCCAAAAAAATAAATTAATTTTTTCTGAATCACCTTAATGATACAACATTGATGAATTATATATAAAACAAATGATCCCTTTTTGTATGGCGTTCATAATTCCCCTCACCTTAATGAACTCATTTTTGACCCTAAACACTCTATTTATTTTTTCCTAAGCCTTGTATCAAGTGTTATGAACTGTGCATATGCACTTATTCAAGGTTTACATAGTGCTTATAGAAAACAGAAACACACCCAGCATCTAGGGTCACAGAGATTCACCATGGGTTCCAAGATGCCCAAATTACTCGAGTTTCAAATGTTTTATATAAAAATCATTTACGTTGTCTCACTAAGGAAATTACTTAAATAATTAAAAGGAAATGAGTTCCCTAGAATCAAGATCAAACTTCCAGTTCCAAAGATTAAGATCATGACTCCACTAACAGGTTACACAAATCACTCTCAAAAGTAGTACCTAAACCAAATTTCCATTAAATCACTAAGTTTACTCACTCAGAAATCATCCACCAACATTAATTTTAGATTCAAAGCAGTTCTTAACTACCAGCAAGGCACATTCCTTAGGCAATACTCATTTGAGTATAATGTAACGCCTAAAATTATGAAAAAAATTGAAAAAATATAACTATTGTTTTACAAAAATATTGAAGTTGCAGTGGGAATTGATGGGCTTTCAATTAAGCACAGTTCGACACAGTCAAGAATTGACCCCTACCCCACACATAAAACCCAACTTTGTCCCCAAAGCTGACTTCAATGGTGGAAAAGAACAATTGAACAATTGAAGTTAAAATCAATTTTCAATTAATTAGAATTATGACATGTATAAAGGGACCCTTTGAAGTTCAATGAATGTGTTTTCCCTAAATATTAATTTATAGCAGGTTCATTAGCAAGTACACGCATTAACATTTATCTCCAGTGATAAATATTTTCCATTAATGTTCAAATATGGAATTTAACTTGTGGGTACATAGTGAATTGGGTTTAAGGAAATTCAGAAAATAAGATTCAATTGGATGTTAAATTAAGCATAAATCAAGCATTCCTAACACCCCTTAGCAAAGCAGATTCAATAAAAACATAGGAACCAACCTGCATGTATCCCCCCCCCCACATAATTTCATGAAGTGAATGGGTTTTAGAAATCAATGTAATTCAATTCTATGAAAATAAAAACATGCATATTTTTTTTACAGCAAAGTGACATGTGCCCAAAAAAATTATAGAAAAGTAATAAGAAGCAGATTTTTTTTCTTAAGTATGAATGAAATGCAGTAGATTTTTTTCTAAATCATTGAGAAGAATAAAAATGAAACATAAATTAACATTAAGGTTCTTCCGTAACTTAAAGATTCATTACTCCTTCATCATGGGAATTCGAATCAATAGATGATATCAGTAACATCCTAAAAATAGAGAGCATATAAACCAAGAACAAATAATCAGCAGAGATAGAGCATATAGAAGACAACACACCATCACTTAATTCAAAGTAAAACAAGAACTAAAACAAAAGTAAACACAAAAGAAAAAACATGGGTTGACTACCACGAAGCACTGAATTTTAAAATCTTCAGTTAGACTTTATTTAATTAATATTTTTTTATTTATTAACACAACAAAAACCATGGGTTTCCTCCCATAGAGAGCTATATTTATAGTCCCCAATAAGACATTATTTCCCTAGATATTTCAATCCATGGTCATTTAATGGGAATGAATTATTAATAGTGTGAACTTCACTATTATCTAATGATTCAAGAATAGTATCAACCAATACATTCTCATCTATAGTACCAAACAATATTCTCAAAATTTCATTCAACAAAAAAGTTGCTAATATACGGACCATCCCATTTTGGCCTCTAAAGACCACTTCCTCAGCTCTAAAACTTTTCAACAGCATCCTAATAAAATCAACAAATTGACCAGGAATACTTATATGTTTTCCCCCAAACATAAAGTTCATATCCAACCCAGAATTAGAAGAAAATCCATCAAAAAAATCATCAGTATTTTCAATGAATGTTCCCAGTACAGATTTCTCAAAAGACAACATAGAAATCTCTCATAAGAAAGAAACATACTGAGGTTCCAATAGGTGGTACTGATTAGTCACTTAAAGTGGATAATATTCATTGTTAAGTTCTTAATATTAATGTGTTTAAAAGTTCATAAACATCAATTTTAGTCCAATTCAGAAATTGAACTTCATTTCCCATCATTGTGCAATTCATGCTTAAAATGTCAATTTGGGGCCACTCAATAATTTGCTTGTGGAAATTACAATATTCATCATTTTAATTTGAAATTTTGGGATATGATTTATCACTTTGTTTGGAACATTTTATCTTTTAGGTCCGATGGATGAATCCCAAAGGAAGATGGAGACTTTTGCGCCTGAAGGAAGAAACTTGCTGGAAAAAGCATAATGGGCCTAAGGCCCATCAAACAAATGTGGGGCCCAGAAACCAATCCCAATGAATCTAAAATTTATACAGTAGAAAGATAAAAATATGAGGATCATTTTATTCAACTGTGTCCGGAGCTAATTATGATGTTATCATGATGATAAAGGGATCTAAAGTTGAGATTTAAATGGTGGACATGACATTAATGCTCAAAAATACGTCCCACAATTTCGACTATAACATCCAAACGGATGAGCGAAATTTCCTGTAATTTTTACAGCTCATAGAGGACAGATGGATGAAGATATTTCTCTTCTACAGCCCCTCCGGATTCGGCCTTCTTCAATTTCGAATTCACACGTCAATGTGGTGGACGAATCTGGACAGTTTTCCGGGTCAAATTCGAAACATCAATTTCCTTTTGATTATTCACCCTCCATTTGACTCTATTAATTGTTGGGGGGTGAATTAATTGTTGGGGGATGTACCTAAGGCTCCTAATATTCCTATATAAGGAGCTATAGGTGAAGTTAATGGGGGTGAAAATTTTTCTTATCATCTTGGATGCTTTGTTTCATTGTAATGTTTTGCTTCCAAATTTCCTTTGTAATGTTTTCCATTTCTATGTAAGTTTCTTTTTTGTATCTTTATGTTCTTAATCAACTTATTTCTCTTATATATTTTCCATTTCATTTATTAAAACTTTATAATCACAAAGCACAGTGATATCTCTGTGTTGTTGTGAATTAGTTCACACATAGGTGTGAATTTCATTCACACACACGGAGGAGTGCTCGTTATTTCTGCGGTTTTAATTTCTTCAATCCAATTCTTGTTAGTCATCTTCCACCCACCATTGAGAGTATATCATCAATGGAGGGCTAAACCCTTAATGGGTTGATCTTAGGAGGATGCGAAGGTTGTATTGAATGTTATTTTATGAACGAATTGTTGTTAATTGGATAATTAATTTAAGACATCCATTCTTCAGTTATTTCTAATCTTCATCTTTACTGTGTTTGATCAAAATAAATTCAATTACTAAATGACCATATACCTCGGAGAGATCATAAATTTGGTTCTCTAAGTGTATAGGGGATTATTAATTGTGTTTAGTAAGCACCAAACCAGAAAATGATGAAGGTAGTGTTATTTTTGAAGAATGGATTCATCAAGAATTAATAAAACCAAAATTGTTTAAAGAAGTAAAATTCATTCAATTCACCCCGAGCATAATCCTAGATCAACCCATTTTCATTGAATTGAATTCACGTAGGTTTCTTAGTGTTATTTAAAACCATCCAAAATCAAAACCAAAGTTGGCTACTTCATAGCCCATCCTTCACCAAATCATAGCGTCTCAAGGTTACTTCTTCGGTCCCTGTGGACTCGACCCCTACATGTACTACATCGATCGCTTTTACCCGTAGGGTAAATTTGGGCGCAACCAAATTTTGGCGCCATTGCCGGGGACCCAAGTAAGTACCTTAGACCCAAATCTTCTTTTCTCACCCCAAATTCTCTATTCTCACCCTAATTTCTCTTCTCTTTTCCCCTTTCTATTTCTGTGTGTCCAAAAAAACCCCAAAACCAATTTTCAATCAATTCCAATGGATTATCCTCCAAAATACCCATTCATAAATCAATGCTGTAATCAAGTTGGAAATCAATATTGGGAAACACCTCACGGAGGGAATTTCATTGACCAATCCTTATTTGAATACACCACACCAGATAACTTGTACAATCAATGGGATGCTGATTGTTTAAAGGATCAATTTCCATACCTCTCAAGGATGATTGAAGAGATAAAACTTAATGAAGTTCATGAGTTCCAAACATCTATCAATCCTAATTCTGAAAAAATTATTGAACATTTGTGTGAAAAAATGGATAAAATGAATTCAGAAGTTTCATCACTGAGAGTAGAACTACAGAGCATTGAATCATTTTTGGAACCCACTCCAACTCAGGTTATCCCTTCCACATCACTTATAGAAGAATCTTGTTACCCACATAACTTATTTGAATTTAGTGATGAACCCACTTTAGAATCTTGGAAAACAGATTTGGATAATGAAGTGAATTGGTCAGGTAATTTTGAAAGTCAAGCTAATGCACATGAGGGAATTGTTAACAAGTGTTTAAATCAGGATGAAATTGATTTCATGAATTCAAAAGAGGGAAATTTTTCTTCAGAGATTGAACGTTCGGAATATTTCTACAATGATGATTTTTCAGATACACCAATCACTGAAACATTAGGAGAAATCACAAACATCAAACCCATACCCATTTATGAAACTCATCTAGAAAATTTTGGGGTTGAATCTTCAATTCAAAGGGAACCAATTGTGTTTGGAAATTTTGAAAATGAAATTGATATTGATTCTAATTCCTTATCTATTTTTGAATGTCCTATCCAACCTGAACTTAAAATCAATGTCCTTACTTCCCCACTCAGGCATCCCATAATAGGGTACAAACAAGACCTCTCAGTTATCATTCATCCATCTCATGAAACCAATAATGTAGGAATGAACCTTGAAATATTAGGAAATACTCCAGATAAAACACGATCAACCATTTTAGATATTCCTTGGATTTTACCAATCATTGTAGAAAATAGGATTTCACATGAATCAAATTATAAAAAAATCAATATGAATAAAGTTGAAGTGGACAAAAATGGGGTCTTAAAAATGATGAAAGTTGGAATTGGATAAGTTGGGGGGTACAAGTCAGGCTAACGACGTTAAACAAAAGCGCTGCATGGGAGGCAACCCATGGTTTTCATGTTTTCTAATCATTTTGAATCATTTTATTTTTCATATAATAAATTACCATAGACTGTTGACCTATTCTTCTTTTATGAGTAAGGATGGGTATGAAAGGGGAGCGCCATATTCATCTATGTCACATGGCGCGATCTCTGAGTAATACCTTACCCAGAAATCTAAAAAGAAGACAATGTATCATCAGTTTATTTTTTTTTTTATTATGTTTTTATAGGTTAAAAAAATAAAAGGACATGTTGTAAGTCATATGGAGAATCCATTCACCACCATCCAAGCCGCTAAGACTCAAATCCAGGATTGAAAGGAGACTATGGAATGCGCTATCATCATCAACCACCAGGTGACTTCATTCCATGATTTTCATTTTAAATTTCTTTTTTGAACTCCTCTCCTACCCCCTTCTAGCTTTTCTTTTCTTTAAACACTGGGGACAGTGTTATTCTAAGTTGGGGGGGGGGATAAAAATGATTTTTTTTTCAATAAAAACATGCATGAAAAGAAAAATTCCATTAACCTTAAACATGATAACACACATTGAAAACTCTGACATTTGATATCAAATAAATTTTTCATGCCTTGATTCAGATTTTAATGCAAGTTTAAGTTCATGAGCATAGTTTTTGGAAAGTGCAGTTGTCCGATGTGATTTTTCAAAGTTTACATTTTCATCCTCTTAATAAAAATTCCACAATACACGTCTACTGGATCGTGGGTGTAAATTTGAGTTCTTGGGTTCCTTTCATTATAGCATAGGGTTCTGGAGTCACTTTTAGTTTAATTTGAGTATCCAAAAAAAACAAAAAAAAAACAAAAAAAACAAAAAACAAAAAAATGACCACATAGAGCAATGTTTTGTCCAAATGTGTGGCGTCTGGCACTTGGGGATCATGACTCCATAGTTTTCTTGCACAGAGTTAGGCTTTATATCTCTATTGTAGAGCATGAAATTGACAATATGTGTGGCGTCTGGTACTTGGGGATCGTGACTCCATAGTTGTCTTTCCCAGAGTTAGTCTTTTCATATCTATTGTGGTTAAAAAAAATAAAATAAAATAAAAAAAGGATACTCATCTTAAGGTTTAATGTGATTCCCACCTAGCGCTTCCATTTTTTCCCCTTGAACAATAAAATGGGCCCCATATCTTTTATGATGCACAACACTTTATCATGCTTAATTGGAATTGGATGAAATGTGGCAATGAATTTGAACAAAGGAATGGGCTTGGGCTTGGGATATGCTTATAGACCTAGCTTGTTTTAAATGATTTTTATGGGTTCCATAATTTTTTTGGTATGAGGTCTTTTGGGTGAGCAATGTGTATTTAAAATGTTTTTGGAAAAGGGGATTTCAGTTTCATATTTGTAATTTATTTTGCTCGGGACTAGCAAAACTCAAGTTGTGGGGTGTGATTAGTCACTTAAAGTGGCTAATATTCATTGTTAAGTTCTTAATATTAATGTGTTTAAAAGTTCATAAACATCAATTTTAGTCCAATTCAGAAATTGAACTTCATTTCCCATCATTGTGCAATTCATGCTTAAAATGTCAATTTGGGGCCACTCAATAATTTGCTTGTGGAAATTACAATATTCATCATTTTAATTTGAAATTTTGGGATATGATTTATCACTTTGTTTGGAACATTTTATCTTTTAGGTCCGATGGATGAATCCCAAAGGAAGATGGAGAATTTTGCGCCTGAAGGCAGAAACTTGCTGGAAAAAGCATAATGGGCCTAAGGCCCATCAAACAAATGTGGGGCCCAGAAACCAATTCCAATGAATCTCAAATTTATAAAGTAGAAAGATAAAAATATGAGGATCATTTTATTCAACTGTTTCCGGAGCTAATTCTGATGTTATCATGATGATAAAAGGATCTAAAATTGAGATTTAAATGGTGGACATGACATTAATGCTCAAAAATACGTCCCACAATTTCGACTATAACATCCAAACGGATGAGCGAAATTTCCTGTAATTTTTACAGCTCATAGAGGACAGATGGATGAAGATATTTCTCTTCTACAGCCCCTCCGGATTCGGCCTTCTTCAATTTCGAATTCACATGTCAATGTGGTGGACGAATCTGGACAGTTTTCCGGGTCAAATTCGAAACATCAATTTCCTTTTGATTATTCACCCTCCATTTGACTCTATTAATTGTTGGGGGGTGAATTAATTGTTGGGGGATGTACCTAAGGCTCTTAATATGCCTATATAAGGAGCTATAGGTGAAGTTAATGGGGGTGAAAATTTTTCTTATCATCTTGGATGCTTTGTTTCATTGTAATGTTTTGCTTCCAAATTTCCTTTGTAATGTTTTCCATTTCTATGTAAGTTTCTTTTTTGTATCTTTATGTTCTTAATCAACTTCTTTCTCTTATATATTTTCCATTTCATTTATTAAAACTTTATAATCACAAAGCACAGTGATATCTCTGTGTTGTTGTGAATTAGTTCACACATAGGTGTGAATTTCATTCACACACACGGAGGAGTGCTCGTTATTTCCGCGGTTTTAATTTCTTCAATCCAATTCTTGTTAGCCATCTTCCACCCACCATTGAGAGTATATCATCAATTGAGGGCTAAACATTTAATGGGTTGATCTTAGGAGGATGCGAAGGCTGTATTGAATGTTATTTTATGAACGAATTGTTGTTAATTGGATAATTAATTTAAGACATCCATTCTTCAGTTATTTCTACTCTTCATCTTTACTGTGTTTGAGCAAAATAAATTCAATTACTAAATGACCATATACCTCGGAGAGATCATGAATTTGGTTCTCTAAGTGTATAGGGGATTAGTAATTGTGTTTAGTAAGCACCAAACCAGAAAATGATGAAGGTAGTGTTATTTTTGAAGAATGGATTCATCAAGAATTAATAAAACCAAAATTGTTTAAAGAAGTAAAATTCATTCAATTCACCCCGAGCATAATCCTAGATCAACCCATTTTCATTGAATTGAATTCACGTAGGTTTCTTAGTGTTATTTAAAACCATCCAAAATCAAAACCAAAGTTTGATACTTCATAGCCCATCCTTCACCAAATCATAGCGTCTCAAGGTTACTTCTTCGGTCCCTGTGGACTCGACCCCTACATGTACTACATTGATCGCTTTTACCCGTAGGGTAAATTTGGGCGCAACCAAATTTTGGCGCCGTTGCCGGGGACCCAAGTAAGTACCTTAGACCCAAATCTTCTTTTCTCACCCCAAATTCTCTATTCTCACCCTAATTTCTCTTCTCTTTTCCCCTTTCTATTTCTGTGTGTCCAAAAAAACCCCAAAACCAATTTTCAATCAATTCCAATGGATTATCCTCCAAAATACCCATTCATAAATCAATGCTGTAATAAAGTTGGAAATCAATATTGGGAAACACCTCACGGAGGGAATTTCATTGACCAATCCTTATTTGAATACACCACACCAGATAACTTGTACAATCAATGGGATGCTGATTGTTTAAAGGATCAATTTCCATACCTCTCAAGGATGATTGAAGAGATAAAACTTAATGAAGTTCATGAGTTCCAAACATCTATCAATCCTAATTCTGAAAAAATTATTGAACATTTGTGTGAAAAAATGGATAAAATGAATTCAGAAGTTTCATCACTGAGAGTAGAACTACAAAGCATTGAATCATTTTTGGAACCCACTCCAACTCAGGTTATCCCTTCCACATCACTTATAGAAGAATCTTGTTACCCACATAACTTATTTGAATTTAGTGATGAACCCACTTTAGAATCTTGGAAAACAGATTTGGATAATGAAGTGAATTGGTCAGGTAATTTTGAAAGTCAAGCTAATGCACATGAGGGAATTGTTAACAAGTGTTTAAATCAGGATGAAATTGATTTCATGAATTCAAAAGAGGGAAATTTTTCTTCAGAGATTGAACGTTCGGAATATTTCTACAATGATGATTTTTCAGATACACAAATCACTAAAACATTAGGAGAAATCACAAACATCAAACCCATACCCATTTATGAAACTCATCTAGAAAATTTTGGGGTTGAATCTTCAATTCAAAGGGAACCAATTGTGTTTGGAAATTTTGAAAATGAAATTGATATTGATTCTAATTCCTTATCTATTTTTGAATGTCCTATCCAACCTGAACTTAAAATCAATGTCCTTACTTCCCCACTTAGGCATCCCATAATAGGGTACAAACAAGACCTCTCAGTTATCATTCATCCATCTCATGAAACCAATAATGTAGGAATGAACCTTGAAATATTAGGAAATACTCCAGATAAAACACGATCAACCATTTTATATATTCCTTGGATTTTACCAATCATTGTAGAAAATAGGATTTCACATGAATCAAATTATAAAAAAATCAATATGAATAAAGTTGAAGTGGACAAAAATGGGGTCTTAAAAATGATGAAAGTTGGAATTGGATAAGTTGGGGGGTACAAGTCAGGCTAACGACGTTAAACAAAAGCGCTGCATGGGAGGCAACCCATGGTTTTCATGTTTTCTAATCATTTTGAATCATTTTATTTTTCATATAATAAATTACCATAGACTGTTGACCTGTTCTTCTTTTATGAGTAAGGATGGGTATGAAAGGGGAGCGCCATATTCATCTCTGTCACGTGGCGCGATCTCTGAGTAATACCTTACCCAGAAATCTAAAAAGAAGACAATGTATCATCAGTTTATTTTATTTTTTTATTATTATTATGTTTTTATAGGTTAAAAAAAATAAAAGGACATGTTGTAAGTCATATGAAGAATCCATTCACCACCATCCAAGCCGCTAAGACTCAAATCCATGATTGAAGGGAGACTATGGAATGCGCTATCATCATCAACCACCAGGTGACTTCATTCCATGATTTTCATTTTAAATTTCTTTTTTGAACTCCTCTCCTACCCCCTTCTAGCTTTTCTTTTCTTTAAACACTGGGGACAGTGTTATTCTAAGTTGGGGGGGGGGATAAAAATGATTTTTTTTCAATAAAAACATGCATGAAAAGAAAAATTCCATTAACCTTAAACATGATTACACACATTGAAAACTCTGACATTTGATATCAAATAAATTTTGCATGCCTTGATTCAGATTTTAATGCAAGTTTAAGTTCATGAGCATAGTTTTTGGAAAGTGCAGTTGTCCGATGTGATTTTTCAAAGTTTACATTTTCATCCTCTTAATAAAAATTCCACAATACACGTCTACTGGATCGTGGGTGTAAATTTGAGTTCTTGGGTTCCTTTCATTATAGCATAGGGTTCTGGAGTCACTTTTAGTTTAATTTGAGTATCCAAAAAAAACAAAAAAAACAAAAAAAACAAAAAACAAAAAAATGACCACATAGAGCAATGTTTTGTCCAAATGTGTGGCGTCTGGCACTTGGGGATCGTGACTCCATAGTTTTCTTGCACAGAGTTAGGCTTTATATCTCTATTGTAGAGCATGAAATTGACAATATGTGTGGCGTCCGGTACTTGGGGATCGTGACTCCATAGTTGTCTTTCCCAGAGTTAGTCTTTTCATATCTATTGTGGTTAAAAAAAATAAAATAAAATAAAAAAAGGATACTCATCTTAAGGTTTAATGTGATTCCCACCTAGTGCTTCCATTTTTTCCCCTTGAACAATAAAATGGGCCCCATATCTTTTATGATGCACAACACTTTATCATGCTTAATTGGAATTGGATGAAATGTGGCAATGAATTTGAACAAAGGAATGGGCTTGGGCTTGGGATATGCTTATAGACCTAGCTTGTTTTAAATGATTTTTATGGGTTCCATAATATTTTTGGTATGAGGTCTTTTGGGTGAGCAATGTGTATTTAAAATGTTTTTGGAAAAGGGGATTTCAGTTTCATATTTGTAATTTATTTTGCTCGGGACTAGCAAAACTCAAGTTGTGGGTTGTGATTAGTCACTTAAAGTGGCTAATATTCATTGTTAAGTTCTTAATATTAATGTGTTTAAAAGTTCATAAACATCAATTTTATTCCAATTCAGAAATTGAACTTCATTTCCCATCATTGTGCAATTCATGCTTAAAATGTCAATTTGGGGCCACTCAATAATTTGCTTGTGGAAATTACAATATTCATCATTTTAATTTGAAATTTTGGGATATGGTTTATCACGTTGTTTGGAACATTTTATCTTTTAGGTCCGATGGATTAATCCCAAAGGAAGATGGAGAATTTTGCGCCTGAAGGCAGAAACTTGCTGGAAAAAGCATAATGGGCCTAAGGCCCATCAAACAAATGTGGGGCCCAGAAACCAATCCCAATGAATCTCAAATTTATACAGTAGAAAGATAAAAATATGAGGATCTTTTTATTCAACTGTGTCTAGAGCTAATTCTGATGTTATCATTATGATAAAGGGATCTAAAGTTGAGATTTAAATGGTGGACATGACATTAATGCTCAAAAATACGTCCCACAATTTAGACTATAACGTCCAAACGGCTAAGCTAAATTTCCTGTAATTTTTACAGCTCATATAGGACAGATGGATGAAGATATTTCTCTTCTACAGCCCCTCCGGATTCGGCCTTCTTCAATTTCTAATTCACACGTCAATGTGGTGTACGAATCTGGACAGTTTTCCGGGTCAAATTCGAAACATCAATTTCCTTTTGATTATTCACCCTCCATTTGACTCTATTAATTGTTGGGGGGTGAATTAATTGTTGGGGGATGTACCTAAGGCTCCTAATATGCCTATATAAGGAGCTATAGGTGAAGTTAATGGGGGTGAAAATTTTTCTTATCATCTTGGATGCTTTGTTTCATTGTAATGTTTTGCTTCCAAATTTCCTTTGTAATGTTTTCCATTTCTATGTAAGTTTCTTTTTTGTATCTTTATGTTCTTAATCAACTTATTTCTCTTATATATTTTCCATTTCATTTATTAAAACTTTATAATCACAAAGAACAGTGATATCTCTGTGTTGTTGTGAATTAGTTCACACATAGGTGTGAATTTCATTCACACACATGGAGGAGTGCTCGTTATTTCCGCGGTTTTAATTTCTTCAATCCAATTCTTGTTAGCCATCTTCCACCCACCATTGAGAGTATATCATCAATGGAGGGCTAAACCCTTAATGGGTTGATCTTAGGAGGATGCGAAGGCTGTATTGAATGTTATTTTATGAACGAATTGTTGTTAATTGGATAATTAATTTAAGACATCCATTCTTCAGTTATTTCTACTCTTCATCTTTACTGTGTTTGAGCAAAATAAATTCAATTACTAAATGACCATATACCTCGGAGAGATCATGAATTTGGTTCTCTAAGTGTATAGGGGATTAGTAATTGTGTTTAGTAAGCACCAAACTAGAAAATGATGAAGGTAGTGTTATTTTTGAAGAATGGATTCATCAAGAATTAATAAAACCAAAATTGTTTAAAGAAGTAAAATTCATTCAATTCACCCCGAGCATAATCCTAGATCAACCCATTTTCATTGAATTGAATTCACGTAGGTTTCTTAGTGTTATTTAAAACCATCCAAAATCAAAACCAAAGTTGGCTACTTCATAGCTCATCCTTCACCAAATCATAGCGTCTCAAGGTTACTTCTTCGGTCCCTGTGGACTCGACCCCTACATGTACTACATCGATCGCTTTTACCCGTAGGGTAAATTTGGGCGCAACCAGGTACCCAATGTATACAGACGACTAAAATGATGTGAATCTTTCAGGTTCAGGTTAGAAGTTATCACAAACAACATCAAACTGCGCAAGAAATAATGTTCCCAGAAAATAAACTTTCTCATAATGGCCATAATCTATTTTTTCGTAAGGACTCATCCCAGAACTTTCTCCAAATTCATAAACCCTTAAACAATCGACTTCATAAGGAAAGCTTTCAAAAATGAGTTGAGACAGTTCCGGAAAAGAATTTGAATCACTCCCTAGAATGAGTTCTAGGGAATGATTTTTCTCATCTAGAGGAAGGATTGGGACATGAGTAGAAGCCTGAAGAAAAGTTTCAATAGGCTGGGGAATCATAATCTCTGTGAACTCAAGAGGTAAAGAACCATACCCTACTCAGACCTCAATTTTAAAACATTTATTCTCAGCAAAATATATCAAATCACAACCAACCAAATGTTGAGGCTTTTCAAACACTAAAAACTCCTCCACATCATGAATAGCTTAGAGAGTGACTTCCCCTTGGACACATCTATGACAGCACCAGCTATAGCAAGGAAACGTATCCCTAAGATGATTGAGACTTTTTCATCAAACTTCATATCTAAGATAAGGAATTATGTGGGTAGTGTAAATTTTCCTACACTCACTAATAGACCATCCACCATCCCTGAAGGGTGTTTGAGTGACCTATCAGCAAGTTTAAGACAAACAGAAGTTGGTTGTAAATCCCTGAGAACCAACATTCTAAACATGGAGTATGGAATAATATTGATGCTTTCTCATAAATCACACAAACAATTAAGTTGTTCACCTGCTCTTATTTTTCATTGAATAATAAATCTTCTAGGGACCTTCAATTATGGAGGTAACTTCTTTAACGGGGTCACACTTCACTCCTCATTGAGATTAACTTTGTCCAACATCTTCCAATCATTTTTATGTTTTAGAAACCTTTTGGTAAAAGAAACATATGAAGGGATTTGATCTATGAATTCTAAAAAAGGAATGATCATACTAATTTTTCAAATAATTTTAAGAAACCTCTAATAGTCATATTAATTATTCATCATCACTCTTTCATGGACGGGAAATTGAGGGGCATAATTTTTAAGGACGGGTTGCTTATTCTACTTCTCCTCGATTCCAATTTTTCATTTCTTATTTAATTAATTCCCACTCCATTTTCCTCGGTTCCTGAACTTTTTCATATGTATGTTCAACATTCTATTAAGGTTGAACAAAGCTGTCCAGATTCTCTGATTCTTTTCAAGAAAATTTTTCTTTCCATATTCAGCTTTTTCATCAGTTTTAGTTTTCCCAGAGTGTTACTTTACTTTTTCTTTGTTATGATGTCCATATATGGTTGTTAAAACCATGATATTCTCTATTGGATTAAGAATTGAAGTGTTGGGAATATTTCCCTTTTATTTATCACCTTGATCCCTAGACATTTGAACTCTTTGATGTTCTAAATTGTGAATCTTACCATATTCTTCCTTGCTAAATGAACTGATCTCTCCCAAAACTTGTTGTAACAACCCCTTTAACTCCCCTTGAGATTTATAAGATTTATCCCCATATTGGTTTGACTTATAAATTTTAGGGTGTGATTGGTAGTTAGTGTTAGTTCTATGTTTTATGACACCTTGTTCTTTCCTGGACATGTTTGGGTGATTTTGTTAACTAGAAGTGTACTGATTGGAGAATCGATCATTTTCCCCGTGGTTCCCAGCTCTAAAATCCACAAATATGGCACTCACATCAAAATATAAAGTGAGATAAAAATTAGGACAACATGTATGAGTGTGACCGAACATCCCACAATGATTAAATTGATCCGTTAGGACCCAATCACTTATAACAACAGCCTAAGGATTGACCTCAACTCTATGGATGACCCTCTTCCTAGAGCACTTGTGCTGAGATTTTTGAGCAAGTTTGTCATAAACAAGTTTCATCTCATCCACAGTGGAGTCAAAAAGGTCATCCCTACAGAATTGGTCAACTAAATTTTGGTTGAAATGGGGGAGAGCATTATACAAGGTCACCATGAGTTGATGGGGAGAAAACTGGTGATTGGAAATTTGTCTAAGGAGACTTCTAAAACTATCCCATGCCTTGTGAAATAACTCTCCCTTATCTTGGACAACCTTGTAATTTTGTGCCTAATCTCATAGGTGGTGTTCCTAGGATAGAATTTTTATATAGGGGTAGTAAAAACCTCTTCCCAGGTCTCAAAAAATTCATCATCTAAGTTCTGAAACCAGGTCCTCGCCTTCCCCTTCAGAAAAAATGGAAACATCCTCAATCTCATATCCTCCTCACAATTCTCTTGCAATGGTAATTGTTGTATAGAACTGTAGAAATCTTAAATGAAATCAAGTGAATCCTCTCTTGGATGACCATTGAATGAAGGACGTTTAGAAAAGTGAGACTGCTTAATTTCATAGTTCCTTGACCTAGGGGAAAACCTAATACAAGATGGGTTACTTGATACAATTGGAATTTGAAACTCCAAAATTCTAGGTAACTAGGGGGATGGAACTATGGGCTATGGCACATTCTTGTTTTGATCAAATCTATTATCCTAATTCTACCTTTCAATAATTTTTAGGAACAATTAAATGTTTATCTAATTCAGAGTTTGAAGGCTCTAATGTAACAATGAATTTTCTTGTGCTCTTACAAAGTTTGATATCAGAGTGAGACTAGCACAATAAAAATGAACAAAAAGTGGAAAAATTAAGAAACAACAGTAACAATTAGTGGTAACAAACAAACAGAAAAAAGTGGTAAAATGAAGTAGTGAATAAAATCAATTTTTTATAGTTATAAAATTTTTTAAAAAAAAATTAAAATTTTTTTATATGTGATTTTTTTTTGATTTTTTTAGAAAAGTAATGGCTCGTGCCTCCCGCGAAAACAACGCCAAAAACTTGATGTCGACTTTCATTGAAGTCGGTAAAATTTTAATGATTTATATTCCTTCTAACTACTGTATATGTGGCAAGAAGGGTTGAACACACAAGGAAGGTGATTATGACCATTATTCTTAAAAAACCTTTCAATAATACCCCACTGTTGTCAGCAGTGGGATAGATTTTCTATTTTTTTAACTTTTAATTTTTTATTTTTTCTATTATAAGGCACAAATGAAACACCACAATATTTTTGAGTTTTTTTATCTAAACTATAATGAAACAAGAAACAGGCTAAAAACAGTAACAAAGATATTAAACAATGATTAATGAACAATGAAGAGAATATATGTTCAGGGGAAATCTCTATTCTACTAGTATTGAAATTATTCTTTCTCACAATAGTGATTAAAACTAGTACAACTAAAAAGGAGTGGTTTATATCCTTTTCCAAGAGATAAATCACTCAAGATGAAAAGTCTTGGAGTTCACCACTCCAAGATTAATCAGCTGTGAGAATTTTGATATGAAAAAGATGACAGAACGAACTCGTCGTATGTTTTGAAGTTTTCATGTCAATTTAAATGTTAAGAAAATTAATCCACAATTCGACTCACTGAATGATTGTGGAGTTACAAGATTTTGTGCTTGTGGTCCGTTGCAATTGAATGCATTCAGAGCTGATCTCGTCGTTCAATTCTGATCACATTTAATATGATTAGTGATAAAGAAGAATAAAGATAACCATCAGACTCGATTTTAACCCTGAACTGGAAGATTTAGCCTAACATCATCTCTATTATGTAAACTAAAATCATTCGATTAAAAAGAAAGAAATTTGAGTGAAAACAGAGGAAAAGATCTCCCTCTTCATGCTTGAATCCATGTTTCTCTTGGTCCTCAGATCTTTAGGAAGTGGTTCTCTGAGAAATGTTTCAAGATTTTCCCCATGTTCTTCCTCTCCACTCGACAGAAGTTGAAGATAGAATGTATCGAATGAATCCAATCCCTCTCCCCAATAATTCCCGTTGCTCTGCTTTTGTATCCTCGTGTCATAAACTGCATGTCCCCCCTGTTTTCCCCTGATATCAAGGTTCACCCACTTGTGCACCACAGAAGTGTGTTTTTTGGTGATTGAAACGTCGCGCTAGTTTTCCCTTGTAACTAACTCTCACTGAGTTAGTTGAATGTATTTAAACATCTTTCCAGCTCCTCTATGAACCATCATAGTTAGAATAGAAAAATTGAATAAAAGAATCAATGTTTAAATGTTAACTTTTTATAAATCAATAAAAGTTTCATTAAAGAATTCTTAAATGTTATTAAATTTAAATTAATAATGTAAAGACCCGTAAATTTCAAGAAAATTTTTTTCTTAATTTTCTTTGGAATTTTACAAGAACGCAGTTTCTGACGGCACCTGATTCCGAGGCCCGGTGTGCCCGGAATCATTTTCTGAAGTTTGGCTCGGGTACGTTCAGTGAACGGACGAGCGGGTTTTTCTAACTTTTGAACCGGTGCCCGGAATCAAATTCTAAAGGCACCGATGAAATCGCAGCGCCGGTATTCACTTAGAAACGCCTCTTCCGGAGTTGCGTTTTCTCGGGTGTGGTTTTTAATTTTCGGGCTTAAAGTTAAGAAATAAAATAATTTTACGACAACTTTATTTTATTTCACTTAAACCACTTGAACCCACTTGAAAGCCACTTAAACTGAGTTAAAACGGATAGGGTGCTATCCAGAAATATCCTACCCCTTGGTAGGATATTTGTGAGGTGGGGCCCGCACAAGCCTCGCCGTTTCTTTCCGCTAAGTAACGCACCCGCGAAAACCCGTCATTATGAAAGTCAACTGACGCGTTTTCTTAAATCCTTAACGCACCATTTAATTGGGCGGTTTATTTCATGAATTAAATGGGCGGTTTCTTTCGTTGAATTAATTCAACGAATTGATGGGTCGTTACTTACCTTTTTCGTTTGTTGGCGTAATAATAAAATAAGACCAACAAGTCTTTTTGGAGGATTACTCGTTGAGAGGTTTTGTCAGAGTTCTTGAGCCTTCATCCTCCTTCGCGAAAAACGCGAAGAACGCGAAGAACGCCGGCCTCCGACGAAGAACGCCGAACCCGTGGAAGTCGACGACGTGACGCCGTGTTCTGCGACGCCGACGTTCCCTTCCTGCAACGTTCTTCTGCGACGTCTCTTCCTCCGCAACGAAATCTTCGATCAGCTGTTTGAGGTAAGAGACTTCAAGATTCTCTTAAATCTCCCTTGTGTTTTTTTTAACAAAACACGGATTTAATTTTATATAATTAAATTAAATCTGTTGTTTCTTGGTCCGTTGAGTTCGCCGACTCAACGCCGGATTCCGCGACGACGCGACGCCCTTCCGCGACGACGCGACGATCCCCTCCTTCCGCGATGAACAAATCCGCGAAGAACGTGCGCACGCGCGACGACGACTGCGAGGTAGGGGTTGTTGTGAATAATTCCTTTTTCCCGTGTTGTTTCCGTTCAAAATGAAGAACCCGATTCATAAAACAATTTTATTCATTAAAAATTGTTTTCGGATATGTATTCATGTGTTGGATTATTTCTTTCGTGGCTTATCTCTAACGCGGAGGGTGCGGGCCAAACGAACACGGCCCGACAACCCTCCGCTGTCTTCGTTGTTGTGCGGATTTGACGGGCGACGACGGAACGTGCCGCAACGGAAATTTGATGATTCTGCAGTGAAGAACGAGTCCCGGGAGGAGCAGCGGCGCAGACGGGAACAGAATCGGACCACCGGAGCGATTCCGGTGGCCCGCGGAACACGCCGGCGGCGCGGGTCGCCGGGAGCGGCGGCGCCCCGGCGCGCCGCCGGACGAGGCCGTCGCGGCGGAAGTCGCGGCCGCGCGGGTCCGGCGCGCGCAGGACGCGGCTGAAGCCGCCTCCGGCTGTCCAGGAGACACCCCGTGGGTGCCGCGGGGTTGTCACGCGGGGGCGGCGGCTCCCCCCGCGTCGCTCAGGCTGTCCAAGGAGACACCCCGCGGGGTTGTCACGCGGGGTGGCGGCTCCCCCCCACGTTGCTCGGGTCGTCCAGGGCGACACCCCGTGGGTGCCGCGGGGGTGTCACGCGGGGGCGGCGGCTCCTCCCCCCCCCCCCCCCCCCCCACGTCGCCCGGCCAGGCCGCGCCCTGGCCGGGCCGGACCGGGTCGACCCGGTTCGACCGACCCAGGGGGGGTCGGGCCGGGTCGGCCCGGGCCCGGACCCCCCGTCTTCGGACCGTTTTCGGTCTTTTACCCGTAACTTGAGCTACGGGCCTCCGAACGACGCGCCGTTAGCGGCAACGTGATCCTTGGATCGAGACGGCCGTTTCGGTATATCGCACTCAAAGTTTCGGAATACTTTGGGTTCAGCCGGGTTGGTTCGTACCCGAAACCAACCGGGTCCTCAGAGCGGAAACGCTCATATCTTGAGTTACGGACGTCCGATTGACGTGCCGTCAGCTTTGTTGAATTCCTCTAAGTGAGACGGATCTTTTGGATTACTCCGCTCGAGGTTTGGATGTCGTCGGAGTGCGGTCGGGTTGGTTCGCTCACGAAACCAACCAGGCCCCTGGAACGAAAAAGCCAATAACTCACAGATCGGGCGTCCGATTGACGCATCGTCTGTCTCGTTGCTTTCCTCTTGATGAGACGGAACTTTTGGCATCCTCCGCCCGAGTTTTGGATGCAGATGGATAGTGGCCGGGTTGGATCGCACCGAAATCCAACCGGGCCCCTGGAACGGAAAAGCTGATATCTTTCAGACCAGACGTCCGTTTGACGAACCGTCAGCAGCGTTGGTGATCACATTGAAAAACGGTCCCTATGTGTATACCCTATGAGTGTTCGTGGTATAGTTGAGTTACGGCTGGATTGGTTCGCACACGAAACCAACCGGACCCCTGAGACGAAAAGGCTAGTAACTCACAGACCGGGCGTCCGATTGACGCGCCGTCTGTTGCGTTGAGACCTCTATGACGAGGTGGTCCTTTGAGATACTTCCTTGCGGGACTTTGTGATACTTGGAGTATCGACCAGTAGCTCGTGGAGCGGACCCTCCCGGAGACGAGCGTGCGGAGTACGGAGACCGTGTAGCTGACTAAGACCCGACGACTGCTGATCGAACGACAGAGGTGCGCTTGGTTGTAGCGGCACAAGGGAGCGCTTGGTTGTAGCGGCAGACCCACGACAGAGGTGCGCTTGGTTGTAGCGGCACAGGGGAGCGCTTGGTTGTAGCGGCAGACCCACGACAGAGGTGCGCTTGGTTGTAGCGGCACACGGGAGCGCTTGGTTGTAGCGGCAGACCCACGACAGAGGTGCGCTTGGTTGTAGCGGCACATGCGAGCGCTTGGTTGTAGTGGCAGACCCACGACAGAGGTGCGCTTGGTTGTAGCGGCACATGGGAGCGCTTGGTTGTAGCAGCTGGCCCGCGGTACTCGACAGGAGGAGCACCTCAGCAGTCTTAGGTTAGTGAGCAGTACCTCGGAGTCGTGACAGGACCACTGTACACTCCAGAGACGGAGCTCTTCAGCAGTTACGGTTTCGATAATGAAAATCCTGGTTTGAGCTGAGACTTTTGACCTTTGTGTTTCCTCATGTGTGAGATGAGTCACTTGATAACTTAGGTATATGTATGGGCATATACCTGGGTAGTGGTTATCCGTTGATTTCACGATCCTTGTGTTTTCCTCATGATTGAGATGAGTTACTTGATAACTTAGGTATATGTATGGACATATATCTAAGTAGAGGTTATCTGTTGAGATCTTCTTGTGGTTATCCTTGTTGGTTTTAGTGAGATCTTGAGGGTCTCGGGGTCCCTACTGAGTATCGTTATACTCACCCCTGCACGGGTTATGCCCGCACTACGTTGTGTTGGTTGCAGACGATGGACAGCGTTGATTGTGGTTGAGGCTTGCAGAGCAGGACAATACCTGGAGGTGGACCACTGGGCGGGACGTGCTCGGAGCGGACGGCGGGACCCGAGGAGCAGTGGAGCTATCTGTACCCACCCTTCAGGTGGGATTTCCAGTGGACAGATCGGTGTAGCGGCTTTTACTTTACAGTTGCTGTTTTCCCTTTCGAGTTGTACTTTACTCTCAGTTTGGGTTTGTATACTGGCTCATTTACTTTTCCGCACTTCAGTTGTACTCTGTTTTTATTTAGTGTTTACTTTTCTGCTTGCTTACGCTGTGGTGCTTGTTTACTTTACAAAGGCAATGTCTTCCCCTTTTACCGGGATTTACGCCTTGGTGCTAGTCGCCAGTCCCTGGCCTATGGAAGGCGGATTTGGGGTAGTCACGGCACGGGCCCCGAGGACGGGTTGTGACAAATAATTCTTAGTTATTATTTTATTTTCTAACTAACTTATTTTATTTAATGTTGTTACATGTTATTATTTATATTTATTTAATTATGAAGGTGATTAATTAATAATTAGATTAAATTTAAAGTATAGTATTTATTGATTTATTAAATCAATTATATTAGTATTTAGTTTTTGAATATTCATGTTTTTTTAGATTATTATTTAAGTTTATCATAATAAATAGTAATATTTTAATTATTACAATTTATAAAATTGTATATAGTTATTATAATTTATAATTATTTTATTCAAAAAAAAGGTAAATTATATTTATTATATTCATTAAATTATTTAATTAGCAGCAAGGCGGTTCAGCGAGCGATGACGATGGTCCACTTCGGTTCTTAGCAGCAAGGCGGCTCCTTCTCCTCGCGGTGGACTCACCGGCTCAGCTCGGCAAAGGTTCGATGTGGCTCTAGATCTATAGTGCACAAGCATGAGTTCGGCCGACTCTCCACAACTCAGCCTCAGCTCACAGCGGTCAACAAAGGCAACTCCTTGCTTCAGATCTGTAAAGATCTTCATTTTGCGAATAGTTCTGGGTCCTCATAAATTTTACTTTGGATTGTGTAAATCTATTTTCTTGATTCGGGTAAATTGTGTTGTGAAAAAGAATGTGAAATAAATAGCGATGCAGAATCAATTGTGAGACCGTGAGGAAGAAATCGTGCATGGAAAACAGTATGAAATCTTGTGTGGGATCGGTGAAGACTGTGGAACCGGTTCTGAAGGAGGTGAAATGAGGAACAGTGGATGAGGATACGGTCGTAGGGGATGCGGTTCCAGAAGGTTGATACGGTGGCACTGTATGACAAAACGGTGGCATAGCTATGGAATAAACTGGTGGCAGTGTGAGACGGGAGGTTTGTTATGGCATTGTAACGCAAACAGTGTCAGCGTAAGACTACAACCTGTGAAATAGTAAGAAAACATTAAAACTGCCTTCACGGTTTCACCCAAACCAAAAAAATATACTAAAAAACATAAACTAAAATACGAACTATATAATTAGTTAAAAACTAAAATTAATATAAACAATTAAAAAAAATTAAGAACATAAATAAAAAAATGAATCAAATTAAACATTAATTAGATTTTTATTAACTTCATAGTATAAATTTAAATTAAAACTAGATTAAAACTATAATTAATAATCAATGACATTTTTAAAAGTTAAGATAAAATTAAAAATTTTAATAACAAAGTTAGATTATTTAAAATATCCACTATAAAAAATTAAATTTATTAAAGTATAAGGTTATTCATTTTGTTATTAAATAATTAATTTAATTTATAAAATTAAATTAAAAAGATTAAATTAAAGTAGTAAAATTATAATCTTAAATTTTTAAATAATGAATTATTAAAAGACGACTAACAATTAGATTATGTTATTTTAATTAATAAATATTTAATAGAAAAAAATGTTAAATTAACAACTACATTATTTATGTTCAAAAGTATAATTAATTAATTAATAAATAAATGTTAAGTTATTAAGTATGCACAAAAAAATCATCAAAATAAATAAAAAATTATTAGACTATAAAATTAAACTAAGGTATAAATTAACTATTTTAAAACATAAAATGCACGATTAATTATAAATATTGATTAAATAATTAATTTACTTATAAAAATAAAAAAGTGTTAATATATAGTAGAAAGATCACAAATAATTAATTAAATCATTAAAAATTAACTAAAAAGATGTGGAAAAACTATGTAAAATAAGGTCACAGAGAATTCCCCCATACTTTAGCATTGTTTGTCCTCAAACAATCTCCTATTTTATTATCTTTGAAAACAGAAGTATAGTATTCTTGATACTGCTCAAAATTTAACATGTCCAACAATTTGAAACAAAGGATAGAAACACGTCTATAGGTTTTTGAAAATGAATTATTCAAATGATGTCTGATGTAGAGACCCGAAGCTTGACGTACACGAACATTACATTACTTTTGCGGAATACTTAGTAAATAACAAAAACACACACAAGGATCGTAATAGTTTAGTGTATTTGGAAACTCGGAATATAATCTTCTAATCGTAGTGAAAGATCTTCAACATCTCCCATAAAGATCTTCCTTTTTTTTTACCTAAAACCTTTCTTTATATCCTGGGGAAAAGAAAACATAAAAGGGTGATCTCAAATGCTCAGTAAGGGTAAACAAAAGAAATATCAATCACATCATATTCATAAGAACATAACATTTTGGTTATCTTAACTTGCAAAAGAGAGCATAATTTCATAACATGGGATAAATCATAGTAGTGAAATGAAATCCCAATAATCATAACTTAAAACATGAAACTTTGTGGCATACACACATAATCATAGAGAATCATATCTTATTAGTCAAGACTCATTGCCAAGACTATCTTAGTGGACAAAGTCCATTTCTGAACCAAGTTTACTCCTCGTTTCAGTCCTGTTTCACTGAACCGGTATAACCTACCGTTCCAGCCATGTCTATCTCATGAGATATAAAATCATTACCCAATGAATTGGAGGGAGATATAGGTCCCACCCATCTCATAATGATACCATTCTTATGTGTGCCACAAAATCATAAATCACACATCATTGCATAACCCATGTAATACAAATGAGAATCTTAAACATCATGACATCATAAAACAATTCATATAAGATAAAGGAATTCATAAAAATAATTCCATCACAACATAATCAAATCAATGTAATAATAGAGATAAAAACAGAACCCTTTATTATCTTAGATGGAAAATAATTTTGATAAAACACTTGAACTCCATTCTTGAGGAAAATATCCTTTCTACTTCAAAAACACTTTTCCTTTCTTAACATGTCATACAATTTTAAACTAAAAGAAGTTGATTAAAAATAAACTTGAAAACTTGTAAAGGAATCTTTTTGGAAATAATGGTTTAAAAAATCCATTCATGTCGTATAAGTTAAAAAAACATTCTTCTCGTACTTTTGTCGGAAAAGTCAAAAAGTACCTCGTATGAAAAACGACAAAAGATTCCTTTCATATCTTTTACTAAAAACTCACCGAAGGGTAAAATTGGATTTAAACAATTGTAGGTGGATGGAAATAATATTACATATTGAGGAAACATGGATGTGGATGATAAAATACATCCCAGTAAATACCAAAGTATAAACAATCTCGGATAAAAAAAATGAGATTGTGATATTTTCCCTTACCTTATCTCCGATATGCTTTGTACGTATCCGAACCTCCTGTATAATGATTTAAATAATGTCATTAACTTATTACAGAATCATATTCATTGTTATGATATCATATATGGTTCACTTATGACTTTATATTACCCGTTCTTTTGTAAATTCAATGTTAAAGAAGCGTTTTGGGGTAAAATCGTTTCATTTATCGTAGGTGTTTGGACTTGTTGTTCTTGACATTATTATTACTTATATCATAATTTACTTACTTCCAGAATATAAAACATGATTTATATATCATATATATTCAGTATATATATATATATATATATATATATAATAGATAGATAAATGAAATGAAACACACCGTTCATGGAGACGGTAGTCCGTACGTACGCATGAACGCTGTTTTCCTTTCCTTATTATCTTGAATGGAAGTAAGTAGATGACATACATACATACATATATATACATAAATCCAGTAGATTTAACATGTCATATATTTCATTATTATTCATTATATATACTTTATAATCATTCATGAATGGTTAATGTAGAGAATGAATCTCATCGCGTCGTGGAGACGGTAGTCCATACGTACGCACGAGCGATGATATCGTTCTCATGATCGTGAACTTGTGTTGAAGTGTATGTATACTATTTCAATTTCAATATCACTTTATAATAATCATATATAGTTACTCATTATACCATTATACCCATCCAATTAAGGTGGTGGCGGAAAATAGATTACACCACGGCGTGGAGACGGTATTCCGTACGTACGCACGCGCGGTGATTTCCTTTTTCCGTAGGATGGATAGAAGGTTAATTAGAGTTGTTTCATATTTATAATAACATATCAGTATATAATAAATACTTATGTTATTACTTTATCATGAAACAACTAAATAAGAAGAAGTTGAAGAAGAAAGAAATTGAAAAAGATCGGTAATGGATATTACCTCTTTTTGACGCGCCTTTTCTTAACCTCCACTTAAAGAACTAAGGATGGTCTTTGAAGAAGACCAGGACCTCTAGGATGATACTAGGGAAGTGGAGAAGAGATTTTGGCAGGGGTTGGCCAAGCTTGAATGCTCAAATTGGTGTGAGGAGGAGAGGGAGGAGGTGCCTTTTTATAAGGGAGGAGAGTGACACCTTAGGAATAACTAAAAATATTATTTTATTATAAAGTCAAATTCGGTTTTTAATAGCTCCAAATTGATATATTTCGAAGATAATGTGGGTAGGGGTCGCAATCCTCTCACCCAATAGAATTTAGACAAGTTTAGGTATCAATTTTAACCTTATCATTTAGATTTAACTTTAAGTTAGATAATTTAACTTTTACCGTGTCTTCTTGTTTTCTTACACTATAAGGTTAATAAACTTACTATATCAAGCCAAACGAACCCCAAGTTGTTTATTATTAAAATATATAACCTTATCTAAGTCATTTGGCTGAACCTTAGATTTTTAGGAATAAAATAACAATTAATAATATAATATTTGTTTTAAAAACTATTTTATGTCAATTTTGACACTATTTGGTACATGATTTTTATGAAATTCATAAAAGAATGATAAGTTCTAACCAAGTTACTTAAATAAAAAATAACATGTCATATTAACCTAGAAAATTATTTTAAGTCATAAAAAGTCTCAAATTATATTTATTTTGGCATTTATAACATCAATTATGTCAATATTTCATTAATAAGACAATTACTGCATCATCTTTGTGTCATAATAAATGATAATTATTTAATCCCTAAAAATTCTAAATAAATTCCTATGATGTATATAATTGTATTAGCTTTCTTTATACTATTAATTTTCGAAGTTTCATGAATTTTATCACAAAATTAAAATTATTATACTTATAATATTTAAGAAAGTGACATGTTGTCACATTCTTTGGTTTTAATAATAATTAAATTATTTTCATGGAAAAAAGTCCATAAAATGAATCTAATCCGACCCTTAGGTTATATGGGTCTACGTTTAGCCATCCAATAGGATTTTTACAAGTGTTAGGGTAATTTTATAATCTTATATTTACCCTTAATTACCCGATTTACCTTTAACTATAGTAAATAAAATTTACCGTAGTTACTATTCACAATGCCCAAAAATAAAAAGTAGCTTATTAACATAATTTGGAACCACTGATTCCAAATATGGAATCCATTTTTCCAAATTCAATACACAAAAGATGCAGAAATTAAATTAAAATTAATCCCGTTGTCGAAAGAAAACAGATTTTTCTTTAAAACATTGCAAAAGATTGAATTGATTTAACCTATGAATTCAAGGTAAAATCAATGCTAATGACATAAATTATATTAAATGGTAAAAATTTATTCTATTTACACTTTAAAACCATTCAATATTATAATTTAACCACATAAGATATTACGATGAAAAAAGTTGTTTTTAATTAAAATATAGCCTGTTTTTACTATTCATTAAAATATGAAAGTTATCGGAAAAATATCAAAACTTTATCAAATGTAAATTTTTATATCCTGATTCAAAAAAAGATTTTTATTTTGTCAAATTGAACATATAAAAATGTCAAAAACTAGATTTAAAGTGGGTGCGCCATCAAAAGGCGGCAAAACTGCATTTTTTGAAAAATACTTATTTTACCCGAAAAATTTATTTTGTTCTTATACCATGTTCTAGAAAATGTGTAAGATGAATAATAATGTTATAAAATTCAAAATTTAGTTAATACTATTCATAAAGGCTAGTTCATGACAATATTATAATAATATATCGTTGTTTATTAAAACCCGGTATTGCGTACAACACACGCTATCGATGAAGGTCGTGATTGCGTGTATTGCAAGCCAAGTCAGGGTTGCGTGTTGTGAAAGAATCCTTCGTTGTTTCGTATAACAAAATCCAACCATATTTCATTTATACATTGAATATATGTATATATATATATATACTCAATGTTGCGTAGAATAACTATTATCAAAATTATGTGTAACACGATCCAAGAATAGTGTTGCGTATACTGCAAGATAATACGGTGTTGCATATAGCGCAAGGTAATCTTGGTGTAGAATAAAACACAAGACATTAATGAAATTAAAAGAATATTTTTCATAAAATCTCGGGGTGTTACATTCTACCCCCCTTAAAATGAATTTCGCCCTCGAAATTCGTCAGGGTTATAAATGGTTTACTACTCGAAAGTTTGTTTAATAGAAACCCACGTCGTAAAAAGGAATACCAAAACATGGCTTTAAAAACTAAAGTATAAAATGTAACGGTTACCCAAATTAACTCATCACTGGGTTTCCACGTAGGAGAACATAGGTGAAAATATGGATATGGAAGAAAAATCTAACCATCAAGTTCTGATGGAGAGTGGTAGAGAACATGGCTATGAAAAAGCCAACAATCGCAAAGCCATAAATTTGTGATGATCTAGGGTACCATCTGATTCATCAGATATAAGATCACTAGGACAACATTTTTGGTTTTCAATATCATTTCCCTAAAGTTGAAAATTTTGAATTAGAAGAAATACTTACTTGATTTTGCTACAATCTCACTGTTGTTCGTGCTTTGAACAATTTCCACTTAATCTCTTAAAGAAATGAAGTTGAATTTGTTATTCGTGATGTGTTAACAGATCATGTGATAGAATGATGGGTCATTCCATCTCTTTCAAACAAAAGGTTAGCAAAATTTATAAGTCCATCTTATGGTTAATCGTATATGGTTCCAAAAATGAACTTATACTTCATATATCATACCGCTTAAAATAAAACTAGTTTCTACTAACCAGGGACTTCCTGTAGGCCAGTGGTAGGCGATAAAGGCCAGTCGCACTTCGATTGTGGGTTCGATTACCACAGCCTTGTCCGACGCGATGGGTTGTCGCCCGTCCTGCAGGTTGTCCTTTTTTTAAAACTATATTACTATAACATCCCATCAATAATATCGAAAAAACTTATATCCTTAAACAATACTAACTTATGTCCAACATAATCCATTCCAATCTTTAGGCTTATCTAAAATACTTCGGTCCAAGCTCATAGTATAGAGAAAATGATCACGTGAATGCCATCATTTATCCCTCATATATCTTGTTCGTCACATTCCATTCATGTGAATACCATAATCATGTAATCTCTTGAAAAATGAATACCCATTGAATCTTAGTGAAAACATGAGTGATGTCAAAATATAACTCTTTCCACATACCAAAATCCTCAAAATTCTATATACTTAGTCCTTATATCAATCATGAGCTCATGAATACAATCAAACATCTCATTATCTTCTTGTCCCTTCATTATGCGCATATCATCTACTTTCCAAAAATATTTCAATCACTTTTTTTTCCTGGTTACCAGTATCATATAATTATTGAAAACCAATACATAGATATTCCAAAATTCCACAATACCATAAATGAGATTCCATGATACTATTTTGAAATCCTATTACATAAACACTTAATAATTCCACCACATTGTTGTCATATTCAACATCGCCAATAGTGATCACATGTGACTTCCCTTTGTCCTTTGCCTTAAGCGGTTGCTCATGTCGATCATCACTAACCCTTGGATTAGGGCATTTATTAGCATAATGCCCCATTTCCTTGCACTTGAAGCATTAAAGTGTTGGTGGTGCGTTCTCTGCAGTGTTTGCTTTATTCACATCATTAGAAACCCTTTTTTCCATTAATTCGACACTCAACTGCTCAATGACCTTCTTTTCCACACTTAAAACATTTTCTAGTCCCTTTAAGACAATCTCCACCATGCTTCGTTCCACACTTTGTGCATAAGGAAACATTCATCTTCTTTTCACCATTATTCTGAGATTTCTCCTTGAACTCCATCTTTCGTTTCTTGTCAAAACCATGAGATGGACATGTAACACCAACTTCCATTTCTACCTTGATAGCACAACACACAATTTCTTCATATCTACTGAAGTCTCTTATAGCTAATGCCCTTCGAAGACTTGCTTTTAATCCACTAAAGAATCGATCAACTTTACTTTCAGGTTGGATGATAAATCCAGATGCATACCTTGCAAGCCTTGTAAAATTCGCTTCGTATATACCAACAGATTCATCATCCTTTTGCTTTAGTTCAAGAAACTCCTTCTCCATCTTTGTTCGAAGAATACGAGGGAAGTACTTATTGAAAAATAAGTTCTTGAACTCGTCCCATTCCATGGACTCAATTTCATCTCTTGGCCTTGTATTATTGATAAGATTCCACCATTGATCAGCTTCACCTTCCAAACGATATACTGCTAAGATGAATTTATCATGTTCAGAACATTGAAGAACTGAAAATATCTTTTCAGTAGTACTGATCCATTGTTTAGCAACAAGTGGATTAAAAGACCCACTGAAAGAAGGTGGACGTTGCCTCATGAAGGACTCAATAGAATATTGTTCCCTTCTTTTCTCATTTGGAAGTCCAGAATGATTCCTAGCTTGTGTAAGTATAACAATAAGATTTTGCACTCCATCTCCCATAACATTTGTTTGTTCAGGAGGAAAATCATTGCATTGTCCATTTCATTGATCAACACGGTTCCTTCGGGCTCCAGCCATCGTCTAAAACCCAAAAAGAATAGTGTGAGAGGCAAAAATCATGCTAGGGAAAACAACATAATAAAGGGGGAGTATCCTCAATATCTAACATCTTAGGTTAAATTCTATGATCGTTATAGTATTTCTAGGACTGTATTCTATACGTATACTTATCCTTAGGGACATCCCTAGACATACCATAGAAATATCTCTAGGGATCTCACTAACCTTTTCGCATCCTAGTTTCCAAAGGTTGACTAAACCTTTCCTCTGATACCAACTGTAGAGACCCGAAGCTTGACGTACACGGACATTACATTAATTTTACGGAATACTTAGTACATAACAAAAACACACACAAGGATCGTAATAGTTTAGTGTCTTTGGAAATTCGGAATATAATCTTCTAATCGTGGTGAAAGATCTTCAACATCTCCCATAAAGATCTTCCTTTTTTTTACCTAAAACCTTTATTTATATCCTGGGGAAAAGAAAACAAAAAAGGGTGAGCTCAAATGATCAGTAAGGGTAAACAAAAGAAATATCAATCACATCATATTCATAAGAACATAACATTTTTGAAATCTTAACCTGCAAAAGAGAGAATAATTTCATAACATGGGATAAATCATAGTAGTGAAATGAAATCCCAATAATCATAACTTAAAACATGAAACTTTGTGTCATACACACATAATCATAGAGAATCATATCTTATTAGTCAAGACTCATTTCCAAGACTATCTTAGTGGACAAAATCCATTTCTGAACCAAGTTCACTCCTCGTTTCAGTCCTGTTTCACTGAACCGATATAACCTACCGTTCCAGCCATGTCTATCTCATGAGATATAAAATCTTTACCCAATGCATTGGAGGGAGATATAGGTCCCACCCATCTCATAATGATACCATTCTTATGTGTGCCACAAAATCATAAATCATACATCATTGCATAACCCATGTAATACAAATGGGAATCTTAAACATCATGACATCATAAAACAATTCATATAAGATAAAGGAATTCATAAAAATAATTCCATCACAACATAATCAAATCAATTTAATAATAGGTATAAAAAAATAACCCTTTATTATCTTAGATGGAAAATAATTTTGATAAAACACTTGAACTCCATTCTTGAGGAAAATAACCTTTCTTCTTCAAAAACATTTTTCCTTTATTAACATGTCATACAACTTTAAACAAAAAGAAGTTGATTAAAAATAAACTTGAAAAATTGTAAAGGATGCTTCTTGGAAATAATGTTTTAAAAAATCCATTCATGTCGTATATGTTAAAAAAACATTCTTCTCATACTTTTGTCGGAAAAGTCAAAAAGTACCTTGTACGAAAAACGACAAAAGATTCCTTTCATATCTTTTACTAAAAACTCACCGAAGGGTAAAATTGGATTTAAACAATTGTAGGTGGATGGAAATAATATTACATATTGAGGAAACATGGATGTGGATGATAAAATACTCCCTAGTAAATACCAAAGTATAAACAATCTCGGATAAAAAAAATGAGATTGTGATATTTTCCCTTACCTTGTCCGATATGCTTTGTACGTATCCGAACCTCCTGTATAATGATTTAAATAATGTCATTAACTTATTACAGAATCATATTCATTGTTATGATATCATATATGGTTCACTTATGACTTTATATTACCCGTTCTTTTGTAAATTCCATGTTAAAGAAGCGTTTTGGGGTAAAATCGTTTCATTTATCGTAGGTGTTTGGACTTGTTGTTCTTGAAATTATTATTACTAATATCATTATTTACTTACTTCCAGAATATAAAACATGATTTATATATCATATATATTCAGTATATATATATATATAATAGATAGATAAATGAAATGAAACACACCGTTCATGGAGACGGTAGTCCGTACGTACGCATGAACGCTGTTTTCCTTTCCTTATTGTCTTGAATGGAAGTAAGTAGATGACATAAATATATATATATATACATAAATCCAGTAGATTTAAAATGTCATATATTTCATTATTATTCATTATATATACTTTATAATCATTCATGAATGGTTAATGTGGAGAATGAATCTCATCGCGTCGTGGAGACGGTAGTCCGTACGTACGCACGAGTGATGATATCGTTCTCATGATCGTGAACTTGTGTTGAAGTGTATGTATACTATTTCAGTATCAATATCACTTTATAATAATCATATATAGTTACTAATTACACCATTATACACATCCAATTAAGGTTGTGGCGGAAAATAGATTACACCACGGCGTGGAGACGGTATTCCGTACGTACGCACACGCGGTGATTTCCTTTTTCTGTAGGATGGATAGAAGGTTAATTAGAGTTGTTTCATATGTATAATAACATATCAGTATATAATAAATACTGATGTTATTACTTTATCATGAAACAACTAAAGAATAAGAAGTTGAAGAAGAAAGAAATTGAAAAAGATCGGTAATGGATATTACCTCTTTTTGACGCGCCTTTTCTTAACCTCCACTTAAAGAACTAAGGATGGTCTTTGAAGAAGACCAGGACCTCTAGGATGATACTAGGGAAGTGGAGAAGAGACTCTGGCAGGGGTTGGCCAAGCTTGAATGCTCAAATTGGTGTGAGGAGGAGAGGGAGGAGGTGCCCTTTTATAAGGGAGGAGAGAGGCACCTTAGGAATAACTAAAAATATTATTTTATTATAAAGTCAAATTCAGTTTTTAATAGCTCCAAATTGATATATTTCGAAGATAAGGTGGGTAGGGGTCGAAATCCTCTCATACAATAGAATTTAGACAAGTTTAGGTATCAATTTTAACCTTATCATTTAGATTTAACTTTAAGTTAGATAATTTAACTTTTACCGTGTCTTCTTGTTTTCTTACACTATAAGGTTAATAAACTTACTATATCAAGCCAAACGAACCCCAAGTTGTTTATTATTAAAATATATAACCTTATCTAAGTCATTTGGCCGAACCTTATTTTTTTAGGAATAAAATAACAATTAATAATATAATATTTGTTTTAAAAACTATTTTATGTCAATTTTGACACTATTTGGTACATGATTTTTATGAAATTCATAAAAGAATGATAAGTTCTAAACAAGTTACTTAAATAAAAAATAACATGTCATATTATCCTAGAAAATTAGTGTAAGTCATAAAAAGTCTCAAATTACATTTATTTGGGTATTTATAACATCAATTATGTCAGTATTTCATTAATAAGACAATTACTGCATCATCTTTATGTCATAATAAATGATAATTATTTAATCCCTAAAAATTCTAAATAAATTTCTATGATGTAGATAATTATATTAGATTTCTGGAGACTATTCATGTTTGAAGTTTCATGATATTTATCAGTAAATTAAAATTATTATACTTATAAGATTTAAGAAAGTGACATGTTGTCACATTCTTTGGTTTTAATAATAATTAAATTATTTTCATGGAAAAAAGTCCATAAAATGAATCTAATCCGACCCTTAGGTTATATGGTTCTACTTTTAACCATCCAATAGGATTTTTCCAAGTTTTAGGGTAATTTTATAATCTTATATTTACCCTTAATTACCCGATTTACCTTTAACTATAGTAAATAAAATTTACCGTAGTTACTATTCACATTGCCCAAAAATAAAAAGTAGCTTATTAACATAATTTGGACCCACTGATTGAAAATATGGAATCAATTGTTCCAAATTCAATACACAAAAGATGCAGAAATTAAATTAAAAGTAATCCCGTTGTCGAAAGAAAACGGGGTTTTCTTTAAAACATTGCAAAAGATTGAATTGATTTAACCTACGAATTCAAGGTAAAATCAATGATAATGACATAAATCATATTAAATGGTAAAAATTTATTCCATTTACACTTTAAAACCATTCAATATTATAATTTAACCACATAAGATATTACGATGAAAAAAGTTGTTTTTAATTAAAATATAGCGTGTTTTTACTATTCATTAAAATATGAAAGTTATCGGAAAAATATCAAAACTTTATCTAATGTAAATTTTTATATCCTGATTCAAAAGAAGAATTTTATTTTGTCAAATTGAACATATAAACATGTCAAAAACTAGATTTAAAGTGGGTGCGCCATTAAAAGGCGACAAAACTGCATTTTTTGAAAAATACTTATTTTACCCGAAAAATTTATTTTGTTCTTATACCATGTTCTAGAAAATGTGTAAGATGAATAATAATGTTATAAAATTCAAAATTTAGTTAATACTATTCATAACGGCTAGTTCATGACAATATTATAATAATATATTGTTGTTTATTAAAACCCGGTATTGCGTACAACACACGCTATCGAGGAAGGTCGTGATTGCGTGTAATACAAGCCAAGTCAGGGTTGCGTGTTGTGAAAGAATCCTTCATTATTTCATATAACAGAATCCAACCAAATTTCATTTATATATTGAATATATGTATATATATATATACTCAATGTTGCGTAGAATAACTATTATCAAAATTATGTATAACACGATCCAAGAATAGTGTTGCGTATACTGCAAGCTAATACGGTGTTGCGTATAGCGCAAGGTAATCTTGGTGTAGAATACAACAAAAGACATTAATGAAATTAAAAGAATATTTTTCATAAAATCTCGGGGTGTTACATCTGACCTATAATTAAATTCCCACTGGTAGTTAAGAGGGAAATGAATCATCGAGCAATAAAAGTGTCCTTCCTCATTTGTGAACATTCCTGGTGACTCATTCCAATCCAAACTCATGTCCTAATTCCAAGAGTGGCAAAAGGTAAATTTTATGTGGAATTAAAAACTTAATAAGATGAACTTTTATACTTTAAACTCAATCCTAGATTCCAAAAAATAAATACTTTTTTTTTGTGAATCACCTTAATGATACAACCTAAATGAATTATATATAAAAAATGATCCCTTCTTCGTCTAGAGTTCATCATTCCCCTAACCATACATACCTCGTTTTTGACCCGAAACACTCTATTTATTTTTTCCAAGCCATGTATCATTTGCTAAGAACTATGTATATGCACTTATTCAAGGTGTAAAGAGAGATTATAGTAAACAGAAATTCACCCAGCATCTAGGGTATCAGAGATTCACTGTGGGATCCCAGATTCCCAAATTACACCAATTTCAAAAGTTTTATATAAAAATTATTTACATTGTCTCACTAAAGAAATTACCTAAATAATTAAAAGGAAATGAGTTCCCTATAATCAAGATCAAACTTCCAGTTCCAATTATTATGATCACGACTCCACTAACAGGTTACCCAAATCACTTTCAAAAGTAGTACCTAAACCAAATTTCCATTAAATCACTAAGTTTACTCACTCAGAAATCATCCACCCACATTAATTTTAGATTCAAAGCAGTTCTTAACTACCTAAAATTCACTTTCCTTAGGTAAGAATCATTTGATTACAATGTAAAGACTAAAATTATGAAAAAAAATTAAAAAAAAGTAATTATTTTTTTACAAAATGATTGAAGTTGCATTGGGAATTGATGGGATTTCAACTAAGCACAGTTCAACATAGTTAAGAATTGACCCCCTCCCCCACACTTAAAACATAATTTGTCCCAAAATTTGACTTCAAATATGGAAAATCACAATTAAACAATTGAAGATGAAATAGATTTTCAATTAAGTAGAATTATGACCTGTATAAAAGGATTATTTGAAGTTAAATGAATGTGTTTTCCACAATGATTAATTTACAACATGTTCATTAGCAAGTACACACATTAAAATTTATGTCCAGTGACAAATATTTTTCCATTAAAGATCAAACATGGCATGTAACTTGTGGGTGAAGAGTGAATTGGGTGTAATGAAATTCCGAAAATAATATTCAATTGGATGTTCAATTAAGCATAAAGTAAGCATTCCTAACACCCCTTAGCAAAGCAGATTCGACAAAAATACATGAACCAACATAAATGTATCCCCCCACACTTAATTTCATGTAGTGAATGGGTTTTAGAAATCAATGGAATTCAATTCTATGAAAAGAAAAACATTCAGATGTTTTTGTACAGTAAACTGACATGCGCTGAAATTTTTTACATCAAAGTGACAAGAGGAAGAATTTTTTTCTTAAGTATAAAAGACATGCATTAGATTGTTTTCTAAATAATTACAGAGCAGAAAAATGAAACAAAAATTAACATTAAGGTACTTCCATGACTTAACGTTTCATTACTCCTTTAGCATGGGAATTCCACTCCTTAGATGACAACAATATCATCCTAAATACACAGAGCATGCAAACCATGAACAAATATCCAGCAGACATAGATCATATAGAAGACAACACAACAACACTTAATTCAAAGTAAAATAAGAACATAAACAAAAGAATTCAAAAAATAAAGAACACGAGTTGACTCCCATGAAGTACTAAATTTTAATTCAGTTAGACTTTATTTAATTACAATATTTTTATTTATTAACACAACAAAAACCATGGGTTGCCTCCCATGCAGTGCTGGATTTATAGTCCTCAGCCAGACTTTATTTCCCTAGATGTTTCTATCCATGATCAATTAATGGGAATGATTTAGTAATAGTGTGAACTTCAATATTATCGAAAGATTCCAGAATAGGATAAACCAATACATTCTCATCTACAGTAACAAACAATATTATAAAAAGTTCTTTCAACAAAACAGCTGCTAATATACTATCCAGCCCATTTTGTCCTCTAAAACCACTTCTTTAGCTCTAAAAATGTTCAAAAACATCCTAAAAAATCACCAAATTGACCAGGAATACTTATATGGATTCCCCCATACATAGAGTCAGCTCTAACCCAGGATCAAAAGAAAAAACCATCATCAAAATCTTCAGTATTTTCAAAAAATGTTCCCAGAACATCATGCACAAAAGACAACTCAGAAAACTCTTGGAAGAAGGAATCATACTCAGGTTCCAACAGGTGGTACCCAATGTACACAAACGACTCAAATGATGTGAATATTTTATGTTCGGTTAGGAAGTCATCACAAACAACATGAAACAGAGCAATACAAAATGTTCCCAAAAAATACACTTGCTCATAATGGGAAAAATATAGTTTTTCATCAGGAATCAACCCAAAACTCTCTCCAACTTAAGAAACCCTTAAAAAGTAAATTGTATAAGGAAAAATTTCAAAAACGGGTTGAGAAAGTTCATGACAAGAATGTGACTCACTCTCTAGAATTAATTCTAGGGAAATATTTTTCTTTTCTAGAGGATGGAGTGAGACAAGAGTAGAAGCCCGGTGAAAAGTTTCAATAGGATGGGGAATCAAAATCTATTGACCTCAAGATGGAATGAACCATAATCAACTTGGACCTCAATTTTAAAACATTAATTCTCACAAAAATATATCAAATCAAAACCAACCACATGTTAAGGCTTTTCAAACACTAAAATCTCCCCCACATCATCAATATCTTGGAGAGTGAGTTTTCCCTTGGACACATCTATGACAACACCAGTTGTAGCCAGGAAATCTCTCCCTAAGATGATTGGGACTTTTTTATAACACTCCATATCTAAGATAAGGAAGTATGTGGGTAGTGATAATTTTCATACACTCACTAATAGATCATCGACCCTCCATGAAGGGTGTGTGAGTGACCTGTCAGTAAGTTAAAGACAAATAGAAGTTGGTTTCAAATCCCTAAGACTCAACCTTCTAAACAGGGAGTAAAGAATAATATTTATTCTTACTCATAAATCACACAAAAAATTAAGTTTCTCACCTTCTCCTATTTTACATTGAATAATAAAGCTTCCAGGGTCCTTCAATTTTGGAGGCAACTTATTTAACAGGATCACACTACACTCCTCATTGAGATTAACTTTTCCTAACTTCATCCAATCATTTTTATTTTTTAGAAATCTTTTGGTAAAAGAAACATATGAAGGGATTTTATCTAAGGATTCTACAAATGTAACGTTGATACTAAAGTTTCTTATCATTTTTAAAAACCTCAAATAGTCAGGTTCTTTATTATTTTTCACTCTTTCGGGGAAGGGAATGAGAGGGGCATAATTTTTATGAACAGGTTTATGATTCTCATTCTTCTCAATTCCATTTTTCTCTTTTAATATTTAATTAATTCCCACTCCATTTTCCTCAGTTCATGAAATTTTTTAGATGTAAGTTCAACATTCTGTTCAGGTTGAACGAAGCTGTCCAGATTCCCTGATTCTGTTTCAAGTAGATTTTTCTTTCCAGATTCAGTTTTTCATCAGTTTTAGTTTTCCGAGAGTGTTTCTTTACTTTTTAATGGGTATGAAGTGAATATATAGTGTATAAAGCCATGAAATTCACTATTTTATTAATAATTAAAGTGTTTGAAAACCATCCATTTTCCTTATCACCTTGATCCCTAGACATTTGAACTATTTGATGTTCTAAATTGTGAAACTTACAATCTATTTCCTTCCTAAATGAACTGATCTCTCCCAAAACTTGTTGTAACATCGCCTTTAACTGCTCTTGAGAATTAGAAGATTCATCCTCATATTGGTTTGAGTTTTAAATTTTAGTGTGTGATTGGTAGTTAGGGGCAGTGGTTTGTTTTATGAAACCATGCTCTATCTAGGACAAGTTTGGGTGATTTTGATAACTAAAATTGTACTGATTGGAGAGTGGATCATTTTACCATTGGTTCCTAGCTCTAAAATCAACAAATTTGGCACTATTGTCAAACTAGACAGGGAGATCAAAATTATGACAACATGTATGAGTGTGACCAAACATCCCACAATAATTACATTTCTCCCTTGGGACCCTATCACTAACAACAGAAGCCTGAGGATTGACTTCACTTATATGGCTGACCCTCTTCCTAGAGAACTTGTGCTATGATTTTTGAGGAAGCTTGTCTTACACAAGTTTAAGCTCATCAGCAGTGGAGTCATAAATGTCACTCCGATAGAATTGGTCAACTAAATTTTGGTTGAAAGGGGTGATAGAATTATACAAGGTATCCATGACTTGATGGGGAGAAAACAGGTGATTGGGAATTTTTCTAAGGAGAATTATAAATCTATCCCATGCCTCATGAAATAACTCTCCCTCATCCTGGACAAACCCAGTAATTTTGTTCCTAATCTCATGGGTGGTGTTCCTAGGATAGAATTTTGATATAAAGGTAGTAAACATCTCTTCCCCGTTCTCAAAAATTTCATCATCTAAGATCTCAAACCAAGTCCTAGACTTCCCCTTTAAACAGAATGGAAACATCCTCCATCTCAACTCCTCACAAATCTCTCTCAGAGTTAATTGTTGTACAGAACTGTTGAACTCTCTAATAAACTCAAGTTAATCCTCTACGGGAACAACAATGAATGAAGGATGTTGAGACAGGTGAGACTGCATAATTTCATAGTCCCTAGACCTAGGGGACAACCTAATACAAGATGGGTTACTTGATACAATTGGAATTTGAAACTCCCTAAGTCTAGGTAACTGGGGGGCTAGAACTATGGGTTGTGGCACGTTCATGTTTTGATCAACTCTATTATCCTAATTCTCCATTGCAATATTTTTGTAGTAGAAGCTAAAAGTTTGTCAAATTTAGAGTTTGAAGGGTCCAATGTAAAAATGAATTATCTTATTCTCATGAAAAGTGTGATATCCGAGTGAGACTAGCACACCAGAAATGACCAGCAAGTGGAAAAATTAGGAAACAACAATAATAAGTAGCGGTAACATACAATGAGAAAACAGTGGCAAAATTAAGTAGTGAATAAAATCATTTTTTTATAGTTTTCAATTTTTTTATCATTAATTTTAATTTTTTTATAAGTGATTTTTTTTTGAATTTTGTTTAGAAAATTAATGCCTCGTGCATTCCCCAAAACGGTGCCAAAAACATGATGCAGACCATCGTAGAAGTCAGTCAATGTTTATTTATTTATATTCCTACTAACAAATGTATAAGTGGAAAGAAGGTTATAACCCACAGGGAAGGTGATTATGACCAATATTCTTCTAAAAACTTTCAATAATACCCCAATGTTGTCAGCGGTGGGATAGATTTTCTATTTTTTTAACTCTTATTTTTTTATTTTGTCTATTATAAGGCACAAATGAAACACCTTAATATTTTTGAGTTTTTGTTCTAAACTGTAATTAAATAAGAAACATGCTAAAAGTAGTAAGTAACATAGATATAAAATGCTGATAAATGAACAATCAAGAGAAAAATGTTCGGGGGAAAATCTCCATTCTACTGGTTTCAAAAATATTCCTTCTCACAATAGTGACTACAACTAGTACCATTGAAAAGGAGTGTTTTATTTTCCTGTACAGGAGATAAATCACTCAAGACAAAAAATTATGGAGTTCTCCACTCCAAGATTAATCAACTATGAAAATTTTGATTTGAAAAATACAACAAAACAAACTCTCCATAAGTTCTGAAGGTTTCATTTCAATTTCAATTTTAAGAAAATTAATTCAAAATTAGACTCACTAAATGATTATGGAGTTCCAAGATTATCTGCAAGTGTTATGTTGAAATTGAATGAATTCAGAGCTAGTCTCGCCGATCAATCCTGATCACATTTAAAATGATTGGTGAGAAGGAAAAGGAAATATAAACAGCAGACTCAATTTTAACCCTGAACTGAAAGATTTATCCTAACATCTTCTCCATTACGGAAACTAAAATCATTTGATTAAAAAGAAATAATTTTGAATGAAAACAGAGGAAAAGATCTCCCTCTTGAATCTTGAATTGTAGCTACTCCTGGTCCTCGGATCTCTAGGAAGTGGTTCTCCAAGAACTGTTCTAAGATTTTCCCCATGTTCTTCCTCTCCTCTCGACGGAAGTGGAAGATCGAATGTTTCGAATGAATCCAATCCATCTCCCTAATAAATCCCGCTTCTCTTCTTTTATATCCTACTATCATAAACTACATGTCACCCCCTATTTTACACTAACATCAAGGTTCCCTCACTTGTGCACCACACACGTGCGTTTTTCGTGACTAACATGTCGCGCTAGATTTTCCCTTGTAAATAACCCCCAATGAGTTATTTGAATGTATTTAGACGTTTTTCCAGCTCCTGTGTGAACCTGCATAGTTAGAACAGATAAAATGAATAAAAGAATCAATGTTTAAATGTTAACTTTTTATAAATAAATAAAAGATTCATTAAAGAATGATTAAATGTTATTAAATTTAAATTTATAATTATTAGTTATTATTTTATTTCTTAACTAACTTAATTTATTTAATTTTTTACAGGTTATTATTATTATTTTTTAATTATTAAGGTGATTAATTAATAATTAGATTAAATTAAAAGTTTAGTATTTATGAAATTATGAAATTAATAATATTAGTAGTTAGTTTTTTTAATATTCATGTTTATTAGATTATTATTTATGTTTATCATAATAAATAGTTTTATTTTAATTATCACAATTTATAAAATTGCATATAGTAATTATAATTTATAATTATTTTATTCGAAAAGAAGTTAAATTAAATTTATTATATTCATTAATGTATTTAATTAACTTTATTTATTTTAATTTAATTATTATATTTAACATTAGATTTTATTTAATTAATTATTTGTGTAATTTATTCTATTATTATTAATTTATTTATATTATTATTATTTTTATATTTTATCTTTTTTTTAATTATTTAATTTTTTAATTCCCCCCAGTCTTCTTCCCCAACGCGCCATAGGGGGAGGGTTTCTTCCGTAGGAAGCCAATGCGGCGGCAGCACACTCCTCTCCCTATGACGGCGGTTCAACGAGCGATGGCGATGGTCCGATTCGGTTCGCACCGGCAAGGTGGCTCCTCCTCCTCGCGGTGTAATCAGCGACTCAGCTCGGTGAAGGTTCAAGGTGGCTCCATATCTACAGCATGTAGGTATGAGTTTGGCCGACTCTCCATAGCTCAGCCTCAACTCACAGCGGTCAACAGCGATGACTCCTTGATTTAGATCTTCAAAAGATCTTGATTTTGAGAATAGTTATGGGTCCTCATAAGTTTTCCTCTAGATTGTGCAAATCTGTTTTCTTGATTCGGGTAAATTGTGTTGCGAAAAAAAATGTCAAAGAAACAATGATGCAGCACCAGTGGTGAGACAGTGAGGAAGAAATCGTGCATGGAAAACAGTGTGAAATCTTGTGTGGTATTAGTGAAGACTGTGGCACCGGTTCTGAAGGAGGTGAAATGAGGAACGATGGCTGAGGATACGGTCACAGGGTATGCGGTTCCAGAAGGTTGATATGGTGTCACCGTTGGACAAAACAGTGGCATAACTAATGAATAAACTAGTCCCTGGGTGAGGCAATGAGAAAGGTTTGTTATGGCACCATAATGGAAACAATGTCAGCGTAAGACTACAACCTGTGAAACAGTATGAAATGTCAAAAAATAACAAGAGGAATATAAATGATATTATATTTTAGAGATATGGATCTTATAAATTCTTTATCACAAATTTAAGCATAAACAACCCCGGTAAAAATGAGATTGTAACATAAAACCCTTACCTCAAGAAAATATATCTTCATAATCACTCTAACCTCCTATATAATAAATTTAAACTTATTATAAATTTATAATAGAAAAATAATAATACCTATAATACCACATGCGTTTTACTTATAACATCTTATCACCCATTCATTAAAAATCCATTATTATTATCATCATTTCTGGTGTTAACCACTTCAATTTCCATGAATGTTTTGGTTCATAGGTTATGGTCCTTGAACATTGATCATGATTTTTTTTAAAGAGTGTTAATCATAATATAAATATTATATACAATGAGGTGATGAAAAATGAATTACGTCACTATGTAGAGACAACAATCTGTACGAAGACATGAGTAATGTTTCTATGTTTTTATGGAAGGAAAATAGAAAGGTAAATAACGATTGACCTTAAAAAACCACTATTACAATATCAATATCATATATATATATACATTAAATCTAAAATAATAACCAACTCTTTGAAATTAATCATATCGCTGTGTGGAGTCGGTAGTTCACACATATTCATGAGTAGTGATTTTATCTCCCATTTCATGGAGAAGAGGTGGTAAAAGGTTGTGACATCATTATAATAACATATTAGTGTATTTGTAATACTAGATTCAGTTTTTTTGGATACAACATGTTTATAAGAAGTATAATAAGAAATAAATTTGGAAGAGCTTGGTTAAGATCTACACCTCTTCTTTGAGAGAACATTATTGGCTTACTCCTTATGCCTTAAAGGATTGGTCATAGGAGAAGAAAATAATCTCTAGGATTAATGGAAGGAACCTATACTGTATTTAGAGTATTTATTTTCCTATATAAAAGTATCAAAATGGGTGAATAAGGGAGGAGAAGTAGGTCCCTTTTATATGAGTGGGGAGGGACACCCATGGAATTTATTAAAATATTTCAATGATATATGGTGAATTACATGGAAAATTAGGTATAAATGGAAAATTAATCAAATTTAGGATAATATAAGGTTTTAAAATATTCAACCAATAATAATTTGTTTGGTTTGGGTGTGAATCATACCCTTATCACTCCATTTAACCCTTAGATAAACCTATTTTAACCTAAATTGTCGTAACAAAACTTCACTATTTTAACTATTCACTATGAAAAAAATTATGCTAGCCCTATTTGATTTTACTAATTCAAAATATGGAATCTATTTTAATATATTAAATTTATATAAGTTGTTTAATTTAAATTTAAACAAGTACACAAACAGCAACAATAACCACAATTAGAAAATTGAATTTTTAAGAATAAAACCTAATTTACCTTAATTCCTTACCTTTTAAAAAACATCAAATAAATTTAAAATATTATATAGAATATATTATGAATTCTCAACCTTGATTAATTTTAACGATGTTTGATCCGATGGGCCACATGGCCTCAAATGTGCCTCCCAGTACACAAGAGGTTGCTCACTAGCAGTGAGGGTCTAAGGTGGTACATTGGGGAGACTAGACCCTGATGATCATTATAGAACACCAGTGAAAATAATAGGAAATTAGTGGAAGAATAATAAATAAAGAACAAAGATAAGAATAAGGTAAAGTATAAAAAGGGCATAAATAACCAATAAAAACAATATCTAGTATCATATAGAAAATGATGATATTCCATACGTCCAAAAAAATAAACAAGAAAGAATGTTATACTATACAGGTAGGAAAAAGGAAAAAAAGACTCAAAATTCTATCTCCAATAAAATCACAAGGTATAACACAATCATATGATTCCCACTACAATGTTATAAGTAAATATAGAGTAAAAAAATGGGTGCTTGACCCTATCCCTACATGCATCCACATAGTCTTTTGAGTACCTTTAGTGGCCAAGATAGGGTGTTAGATAGAATCAGTCAGCCACCACCAATGATGTTTATAAACATCCAGTTGGTACATATATTATGTCAGTGTGGAGATAATAGTGGAAAACACAAATGAAATATGTAAAACGGTTAGCTCTGGTTCTAGAAGGACACCAAGATGGTAATACTTACTTCAATCTAACCCGGATAGTCTATGCACAATTAACCATATGTATACATATATATGGACAATATATGGAGTGACGTATACCACCATATATATGTCTACTAATAGTACCCTATAATCAAGGTGTAACTCTGGAATCCATAATTTGTAGCATTAGTCTCACAAGTATCAAGGGATTTCATGCCCAGTATCACATGAATTGGGGACACCATTCATAATATCACAGAAATAGGGTATCTATGCCCAGTAACATTTTAAGAAGAGTATTCATTTCTGCATCTAACAGTAAGGGTTGTCATTCCCTTATATCATATTAATAGGGTCATCATGCCCATGAAACATATCAAAAGGGTCTCCACAGCCGTATCATGTTAATAGGGTCCCCATTACCAGGTATCATAATTATTTACGGTCTCTATGCTTGTGTGTCACATTATCAAAAGGGATGCTACAGCCATATAGAAATAGTAGAAAGGGTTACCATTCCCACATCATAATAATAAAAAAATATCATTGGATAAAATATGATACAAATTATAGTTCATAATTCATTTGTATTTTTGATTAACATGGGTGTGACCACTGTTCACTTCAGTTAGGTGATGAGGTCACACCAATCAACTCTATTCATTCCATTTTAAATCGATAGTTGTGTTATCAATTCTACATCACAACGAATATCCATTTCATTTTTGATCTAATATTTAGAGGTCAAACCAAACACACCAATAAGTGTTTTGGATATAAAATCGTAAAGGTGAAATAATCATTTAAATGGTTCACCTAAAGGGGTGGATTACATTGTGGCTGACTAACTCCAATGTCTCATAGGATTTATTAGTTTCATTGGGATCCAAAATAGGGAAACCAATTTAAGAAATATTTATTTTAGGGGAAACACATGGTGAAACCGACATGAGGAATAATGACACATATTATAAAACATCTCAACTTTAAGGGATATAAACTAGAGAACCTACATTATGTTTATAAAGGATCATTTGTCTAGAATCAACCTTTCTTCACTTCATATCAAAAGAAAATGAAACAATTGATGAATTCCATGAAATTAGGGTATATCACAGCCTACACCAAAATAAGTTCATCGAGAGAAAGACAAATGATGAAAGGAACAAGGGGGATGGAGATCTTTACAACACACATCCAACAAGATGATCTGAAGTAGAATCATAGTACAGATGGGGGAATGGATTCAAATCCTACTATTAGGATTAAATAGATGTTAAATAGAGGAGATATCCTACTATATGATTGAAATATAGGGGAGAGGGTATGAAAAGAAGGAGGGGTCCACCCCTTTAAAAACACACCACAACATGTAAATGAAATTTAAATTCATTACACATCATGTAAACTCATTATTTCCTTTCTTAGGGAAGTCCATTAATAGTCTTGAACTAGCCTACTGAGTCCATTACATGTTTTTTATTGAATTCACACCATGTATTCCAAATACACATCATGTAGTTGTCCTGCAACCATCCTTCATTCCCCTCATCACCTCTTTTCAAATAAAAAAGATGCACCTTAAGGCATGGTTTCTGATTTTAATCCATAAGGGGAATACACCAAAGGTTTTAAGGAAAAATTAAAATGGATCCATACTTGAAGGAAACCCAAGATAATACAATATTCCCCCTTAAAATAAATCATCCCTGAGTTTACCTTCTAAGGGTGGTAAAACATTGTATGACAATAAATCTAGTCAATGAGAATGTACATCGACCTCTCACTTCCAAGTGTCATCATATACATAGACATGTTACCATGATATCCATATTAAAGAGATTGGATATCCTTGTAGAGACTTCATGATCTAATCAATAATGTGTATGAGATACTCCTTAAAAGAAGAATCAACATCTTACTCAACATACTCAAGATCAAAGTATGAGATGGGTTGGAATGATAACGACGATGATGTGAAACATGGAATACATCATGCCTGAAACAATATATATGAGGTAATAGAAATTGATACGCTACCATCTGAACTCTATCCATGATCTCAATTAGTATGAAATTACGAGGTGACAACTTCCCTTTCTTCAATATAAATTTATTCCCATGTTTGTGTGATACCTGTAAGGAAACATGATCCTAAACCACTAACTACATAGTTCATCAACACCAATCAACATAAAATTTATATCTTGAATGATTAGTAGACATACACTTCCTAATAATATATACCTACTCAGATGTCTCCTAAATGAGACAAGGACCTAATAGCACTTCATATCCTACATATTTCCCACACAAGGGTGAATAACATGACCTACCGTATAGTACCTCATAAAGAGTCATCTAAATCATTGCCTAAAAGATATTATTATAGGTGAACTAGATGATAGGGATATTATTTTACAAAAAACTATTGAAATTATGTACGTATGCTCAAAGCATGTCCTACAACACCTGTATAGTTTTTTCTGACTGTCATCAGTCTGAGGGTGAAAAGATGTGATTAGAAGCCCCTGCAAACCCAAACCTTTATGTAATCCCTACCAGACCCTCGATGTGAAAATAGGGTCCTTATCTAAGATGATAGTACTAGGGGACCCGTATATCCATATAATATTATAGACATATAAACATCCTATATCATCAACTAGGAAATTCTTTTATATAGGAAGAATGTGGGATACTTTCTCTAGTCAATCCAAGATTACCCAAGAAACATTTCTACCTTGAGATGACTCCAGTAAGAAGACTACAAAATCCATCACAACAACTTCCCATTTCCATTATAGGACTCGTAATGGATGCAACAAGCTATTAGGACCTTGGTGCTCTAGATTCATCTTCTAATAGGGGGAACACCTAATTATAAACACATGTTATCTGATGCTTCATCCCTAGCTACCAATACTATCAGTGCATATCATGACACATTTTGGAGGTACCTCAGTGCACTAACCCCTAAGAAGCATGCGACTCCCACATCAGCACCTCTCCCATATCATTGGACACACAAATATTCCCATATACATGTATTTTGTTTTCATCATCGATATACCAATATGAAGGTGGGTCCTCACCAAAAATCCCCTCTTGTAGGACCCAACCTTTAGGATATGAAAACTAAATCACATTCAATCTCTTCATAAGTGAAGAGGTCACTAATAGTAATGAAAATATAGACATTCAATGATGTCCCTTAACCTCTATGTGAATTTTAGAAAACATGGCTATATGATTCCACTTACTAATGGAATCCTAAACCTTTAGTGTCTGAGTCCTTTTAATCAGACCATCAATAAAATAATTTCCCTTTCCTGGCGTATAAGAAATCTCAGAGTCAAAGGCCTGTAGGTACAAAACCCACCTTTTTTGAATAAGGTTCAAGTATCACTGTAATGAAATATACATAATGATTTTGTGTTCTGTTAATGCCAAAAAACACTCTTCTAGTAGTTAATGCCTCCAATGATGGAAAGCATGAACAAAATATTATAATTTGAGATCATGAATCCAGTAATTATACTCATGACCCATAATCTTCCATGACCCGTACACAAAGAATCAATATTCCTTCAAAAAAACTTCTCCTAGAACGATATGTAAAGACCCGGAAATTTCATGGAATTTTTTTTCTTAAATTCTTTGGGATTTTACAAGTCTGGGGATTTTGACGGCACTTGATTCCGAGGCCTGGTGTGCCCGGATTCAATTTCCGAAGTTTAGCTTGGGTACATTCGGTGAACGAACGAGCGAGTTTTTCTATCTTTTGAGCCGGTGCTCGGAATTGAAATCCAAGGGCACCTATGAAACCGCAACGCCAATAATTGCTTAAGGGTACCTTTACCACAGTTTCATTTTAAGCGGTTTGAGAATTATTAATTGGGAAATTAGTTTAAAATAAATAAAATTGTTAGAACAATTATATTTTATAACTTTGGATGTTAATCCCTACCATGGGAAGTTGTTGGTGGGGCCAACAACAACCCAACTTCCCATGTGTGGATATATGAGAGGTGGGGCCCACACGTGACCTAAACCCTTGAACTCCCCATAACTCTCATAAACCCCCCCATTAAACTCCCTTGTTTAATGTTGACAACTCTCCCAATATTTATGAGATCACTTCACCTTCTCCTCTCCCATTAATTCATGCCAACGCTTTAATTAAGTGTTTCAATGTTTGAATTTTAAATGGATTATGTTAATAAAATAGTAGGAGTAGCTTATTATTTTATTTTGGGGATTTATTTGTGTGAAGGGAGAGAGCTCTTGTGAGATTATTTTTCTTCTCCGACGAAGAGCGGAGACTTCTTTGACGAAGAACGCTGGTTCCACGAAGAACGATGACACACCTTCATTTTTCTTCCCCACGACAAGTAAGGAGAAGCCGCTTTCTCCTCGGCCGCACTCCGACGTCATTTACGAATCTTCTCCCCGCGACGCCGTCTTCCACGAAGCCCGATGTGCGACATCAATTATCGAGGTAGGGGATTTGCGTTGTTTTTATACCTGTCATACGTCATTGAATTTATGGTTTGAGCCTCTAATGAGGAGGGCACGGGCTAACAAACTATCACAGACCCTCCGCTGGTTGTTCGTTTGTGTGCGGGATGATGGGCATCGTGAAACGGGGCCGCATTAGTGATTTGAAGCTGTTGCAGTGAAGAGCGGGTCCCGGAAGAGCCGTTCGCGCAGATGGTGGGCAAAACAGACCACTGGAGCACGTCCGATGGTCCGTGGAAGTCGCTGCCGGCGCGCCACACCGGCACGACGGCGCCGACGTCCGGTGGCGGCGGCACACCGCCTGAGTAGACCATCGCGGCTGAGCCACGACGGTGGGAGGAAACCGGAACGACAAATCTGTTCCAGATTAGAAGGGGCGCGGCTTAATGTCGCCCCGATGGGGAGGCCACACCCCCCGCTCGACCGCTGGCCGAGCCAGCTTCCCCCCAACTGGGCCGGGGCGGGCCTCACAGGCTGGGCCACGCCGGCCGGGCCGGGCAGCGCCAGCCGGGCAGGGCCGCGCCCAACCAGGCCGGACCCAGACCCGAGTTGGGTCAACCCGGTTCAGGCCGACCTAGGGTGGGTTGGCCCGGGTTGGACCGGGCCCAGACCCCCCTTTTTTGGACCCTTTTCGGTTAAACAACCATAACTTGAGCTACAGACCTCCGATCGAAGTACCGTCAGTTGCATAGGATTACTTGGATCGAGACGGTCGTTTCTTTATATTAAACTATAGGTTTTGGTGAAGTTTGGGTATGGCCGGGTTGGTTCGAACCCAAAACCAACCGGGCTTTCGGAGCGGAAACGCTTATAACTTAAGGACCGGACGTCCGATTGACGTGCCACTGACTACGTTGGATTCATCTTGATGATACAGTTCTTTTGGAATACTTCACCTGAGGTTTTGATGCATTTGGTGTATGGTCGGGTTGGATTGTACTCGAAATCCAACCGGGCCCCTAGAACAGAAATGCTAATAACTCACAGACCGGGCGTTCGATTGACGCGCCGTCTGTTGCGTTGAGACCCCTATGAAGAGGCGGTCCTTTGAGATACCTCCATGTGAGATTACGTAACACTTGGAAGTGTTGAACAGTAGCTTGTGGAGAGGATCCTCCCGGAGATGAGCCTACGGAGTACGGAGACCTTGTAGCTAGCTGAGACCTGATGATTGCTTGTACGATTCGATTCGGAGTGACTTGAATAGCCTAGTGGGGAGCACTACTATGTTGGGGTGCCAAACCCATGGCGGTGGAGCGCTACTGTGTTGGGGTGGAAGACCCATAGTAATCGACGGAAGGAGTACCTCTGTAGGCTATGAGGGGGTGCGCTTGGTTGCAGCGGCAGACCCATGGTGGGGAATCGCTACTGTGTTGGGGCAATAGACCCACGGTACTTGACAGAGGAGAAGTACCTCAGCAGTCTAAGGTTAGTGAGAAGTGCCTCGGGGTCGCGATAGGATCACTATACTCGACAAAGGAGGATCTCTTCAACAGTTGTGGTTTAGATAATGAAAATCCTAGTTTGATCTGAGTCAATGACCTTTGTGTTTTCCTCATGATTGATATGGGTTACTTGAAAACTTAGGTAAATATATGAGCATATACCTAAGTAAAGGTTATCTATTGAGATCTTTCATTTGTGGTTTATCCTTGTTAAATTTTAGTGAGACCTTGAGGGTCTCGAGGGCCCTACTGAGTATCGTTATACTCACCCCTGCATGGGCTATGCCCGCACCTCATTGTGTTGGATGCAGATGACAGACAGTGCTGACCGAGGTAGAGTGTACACGGACTGGACGATGCCCGGATGTGGACACTTGGTGTGACAACACACAAAGCGGATCGATAGATGCAGAGTGCTGAGGAGGAAATCTGTACCTACCCTTCATGTAGGAACCCGAAGGATGATCCAAGAGCTGCTTCACCTTCCCACTATTTTGTCTTTTCCTTATACTTTACTGTTGGGCTTGTATTTCCGGCCCCTTTTACTTTCCAACACATCTTTTGTTATATAGTGTTTACTTAGTGTTTGCTTCCGCTTGTAATCTATTGTGTGTGTTAGGTTTTATAAAGGCAATGCCTTCCCAGTTATAGGGATTTATGCCTTTGGTGCTAGTCGTCAGCCCCTCACCTGTGGAAGGCGGGATTGGGGTAGTTACGACGTGGGCCCTGAGGGATGGGTCATGACATGATACCCTATGCATAAAAATATATTATATAGCTTCTCCCTAGTACTGGAAGAATCCTGATCAATGATGAAGTCAATCTCTCTTTTAACTACTTAATGAATGTGTAATAGGATTCAGACTATATACACTTCACACCCTTCTTATTCAAGTTTGTAATAGGTACTGGAAATAATGAGATGTTCGATATAAAGTTATTATAATAACCAAATAGCCTCAAGAAACTTCGTATATCAAATACATTCTTGGGTGTATCACAAGTAACTATAGCCCTCAACTTCTATGGGTGTACTGAAACTATATCCTCTGAGATAATATAACCCATGTAGTGAACCATGTAAATCCAGAAGATAAATTTATTATGCATAAAATATATCTAATTCTCTCTCAGTGTATTCAAAATGATCTCCATATGTGTGGAATGGAATCTAAGAGTATGAGAATACACCATGATGTCATCAATGATAACCATGATAAATGAATCTAGATAAGGATGGGAAATCCTAATAATCAATTATATAAAATATAAGGTGCATTCATAAGAATGAACAACATAAAGATATACTTGTATAATCCATATAGATTATGGAAAGACATTCATGGAATATCATATGGCCTGACTTGAACATGATGCTAACCTGATCTTAGGTCGATCATGGAGAATACCCTAGCTCATCTAAGATGGTTGAGGAGATCATCTCTATGAGTAAGTGACACCAGTTTCCCATAGTAATCTAATTATAATTCCATTAATCTACACAAATCCTGAGGGTTCTATCCACATTCTTGGTTAAAAATGGATGGTGAACCCATAGGTGAAAAACCAAGTCATATAAAACCATTCACCTCAAAGTCCTCGAGATACCTCTTGATCTCCTATAACATTGTTGTTTTCATCATGTACAGAGGAATGGATACCGGTTCATATCTTAGAAATAGATTGATAGTAAAATCTACCTTTATTTTAGGTGGTAGTTGTAACGTCCCGACCCATCTCACCACTAAACCAATGGCCAGACCGGTCGCCACATGACCTCAAGCGCGTCTCCCCGTACGCGAGAGGCTGCCGACTAGTAGCGAGGGTCTATGGATTATCAGTGGGGAGACTATACCCCCATTTTAGTGTTCAAAATAGACAAATTAAATAAATATCAGAAATGGTTTAATAAATTAATAAGCAGCAGAAATCATATTTTATAAATTTGGTATAAAACAATTGGCCAACGCCAATTACACAAGAGAAGCATGCATGACATGAAATGATACGAAAATATAAAACAGTGAACAAAACAACATGCTTTATATTCCAGTATAGAAATAAATAACCAATTACTAAAGGCCCCAAGGATGGTCTCATCGAGCATCCCGAGCTTCCGCTCGGTACTCTGCTCCTATCTCCCAAGTAAATGCAAATAGCACAATCCTGCAAGAAAATTGAATCTACTCGGGTACCCCAGTGCAATGGCGGCCCGAGTAGGGTGTGAGATATAAATCTCAGTAGTCCAGGACCACTGGTGTCTACCCCAAATCCGGTCATTTTATAAATAATTTAAATTGTGTGAAAGAATTCATAAATAATGTCAGCAGTTCAATGTAACCATATACCCAAGTACCTACTTCATCCCTTAGTTGGTGTCTGAACCTACATTATAAATTTGTCATGTATAATCAAAAATAATTAAACAACCATTTTCATTTATCAATTATTCAAACTTTATGAAAGTCTCGATATTCAGCCTAAACCCGACATCCCTCGTATAAGTCACACACCACACATGTCTCTAAAGACCATCTAAGTAATCAAAATAAAGACCGAATCCAAGCGTGTGCTTTGGCTTGGATAACGTGTCACGAGATATTCAATTTAATATTTCATATATTATAACTGAGCCCATACACTATGAATAGTGATTCTCTCCTGGGCCCATCCACTAATAGTGATTCACCCAATTCATTAATAAGTCCGAACCCTTTCTCATATTCAATTCACAAATCATTATGTCATAACATTTTTCATTAACCATTAATTCATTTCATGTATAACCAATTGTACCCACAATCCAATGCCCATTAATGGGTGTAGAACATCATGTCTATCACCCTCGTTAGTATTTGAAGCGTCAGTACTTGTCTCACAACCCATGGTTATTTGAAGCATCAGTCCCTGTCCAATAAAAGAATATTTTCTTGCAAGCTGGGTGTAGAACGCCATGTCTAGAACCCCGTGAGTATTTGGAGCATCAGTGTATGTCTCACAAACCATTTATCAATAATAAATATATATTTATCATTTGTGTAGAATTCCATGTCTAACACCCCACAACCATCGATTAATTATTTCATAAATTAATTAATTCAATCCGTTAATTAATTCAACAACTAATTAACAAAATAAATCACCCGTCAAAAGTAAAACATGAATTAACCATTAAATATCTCAATAGTAAAAAATTAATTACCAATTAATTGTTCTTAGAAAGCCAAATAAATAATTAACTCAACATTTAATTATCAAAATTCGTTAACAAGTCTGAACCCGTCCACTCAAACAGTGATTTGTCCAGGACTTTTACAATTCACACGCACGTCATAATCATCACAAAACAAGCTGAACAAGCCCATATATTTAGCAATCATCTCATGCATCATCTCATAATATAGAACAACTCCATCCAAGACAACTTAATACATGGAAATCTAATAAGTATCAAAAAGTACCCTTAGCCAACTGTCGTAACAAACAATCAATTCACAATCTTAATTTAATGAATGAATATTAATTAATTCAAAAATTAATTAATTAAATATTATCTCTTAAATCAATCATAAATTAATTAACCATTTAACATTTGACATGTAATAATTAATCCATCCATTAATTATTACCAATTTCCAATTTTTACTTTTGAACATGTCAAATATTCAATATTCCCAATCATCAATAAAATCCACAGATTTTATTCCAACTCATGACTTGATAATTAATTCTACAATTAATTACCCTATTATACATTCTGACCATTCAAATCATTTAACAGTTTAATCATACCACTTTAACCAAATTACCAAAACATGTTTAAAAACAACAAAAGTTCAAGCCCTCATTTATCTCATGTGGGAAACATCATTTAATAACTTCAAAATTGTCATGCATCGACATATCATAATCAAGGAAACTTACATTCTCAATTTATTTAAAGAATCTATAATTCTTAAAATAAAGTGTTAAGGATTTGAGACCCTACCTCGGGGTGGCACCATTTAAAATCCGAAGCCCTTTAATGTACTTGGCGGCAACCAGTCCACAACTGGTCCATAATCGCACGTGCACACACCTTTATATATATATATATATATATATATATATATATATAACTGTGCGCGTTGTCTATATTGATCAATGAAAATTACATATATTAAACCGGTAACCAGAATCAAAGTTGTAATGAACAACACACCTCTAACTTGGTACTAGGAACTCATAAATTTTTTTAACAGGCCTTAATTAAACCGGTACAAAACCAAACCGTGGGTTTAGAAACTAACCCGAACCAACGTCGACAAGAAAATTCGAGACCATACGCCTTGCCCTTGGAGAATAATATTAGATTATGGACCAATGGGTCCCGAGCCAACATTCGCATATCCTAAAAATAGAGGAACACAACGATCAAATTAAACTCGAACCTTTGGGTTTTAGCTGAGAAAACAATGCGAGAGAGAGGAGTCAAATGATCGATGCGAATCACCAGTTATATGCAAACAGACTCAACTTGATGGGGCTGACAATATTCATGAAGAGTTTGAGGGGAATCGTCATGCACAAAGTGGAGTTTGGGAGAGGGGTGGTGCTCCTCTAGGTATTGCAGGGAGGGGGGTTGCGCCACGGAGGTCGCGCGCTACAGGAGCTTCACCCAGGTGTCGCGCTGCTGTAGGGAGGGTCACTCGGGGGTTCACGTGCCTCTTGGTTGCACCGCGAGAAGGAGCTCATGCTGAGGAGGGAGCTCGAATGAGGGAGGAAGGGGTCGCGTCATGGGGTTCGCTGCTGCGTGCGTGTTGCACCTTGTGTGTAGGGAGGAAGAAGAGGGGAATTCGATTCCCTTTATTTTCTTTATCAAACATCTAAATTAATTTCCTTTAATAATAGTTATTATTAAACTCTTAAAACCCAATAATAATACTACCATTAATGTGATAATAATAATAATAAAATATAATAATAATACTCATTTTATTATTATTATTATACACATTAAACACTTATCTAAAAAGTAAAAAACTCCCAAATTAATCCTTCTTAAAGGAAACATTTCATTGAGAAAATCAAACTCCCCTTTACTCCTCAATTAAATTGAAATCTATTTGACTTCAAAGTAATAAAAAAATAATTCCTTTCCCACAATTAATAAAATTCATTTTTCCTTGAATTTAATTAATTAAAAAAATAATAATAATTAAATTATTATTATTATTATTATTATTAAAACATTCATTTTTTTTAAATTCCAAACAAAACTCCCCGATTCTTTACTATTATTATTTATAATAATAATATCCATAATGATCAATAATTATTACACTTGTAAAACCATAATAATAAAAATATAATTATTATTACTAAAACCTTTGACATAACCCAACAACTCTATTAAATAACCACACTCCTTCAATAAATTCGAAATTGCTTATTTAATTATGCGTTTCATCGAGATACCTGACAGCCTCATTAAATTCACCTAAATATTACACCCCATTAAATAAAAAGAGAACTTTGACAAACCCCATAATTAAATTGTATTAAAAGAAACAATAAACACCCATTTTAATTATGTCCAACCTCCCCATTTAAATCCACATTAATTATCCAAATCATTTTTAACCTTCATTTATTATTCTCGTAATAAATGTTTCGTAATTAATTATAAAACTCTATATTGATCATTAAATTCTTTTAACATTTATTTAACTAAGTAACCACAAAAATAACAATAACATCATTATTATTATTATTAAAACTTTCACTTATTTAAAAACCCAAACCCCCAATTTATTACAATATCATTAATATGATAAAAACTCCAACCCATAACCCCTCATTTAATTAAAAGTTTCTTTGAGAAGTTCAAAAGCCACATTTAATTCTCATAAATGATACACTCCTTTAACATGCAATGAAAATCTCAAAGTATAAAAATAAGTTATGACTCCATAATAATAACAATGACACTATTATTATTATCACATTCCTCCATTTAATAATACATTGTCCTTTAATAATTATGAAACTCTTCATTTAAATAAAACGGTTCTTTGATAAACCCAAAAGCCACGTAAATACCTTCAACTACCATTTAATTAATTCTTTAACATTCAATAAATTTAACAACCACAATAATAGTAATAATAACTTCATTATTATTATTATTAAAACTTTATTTTAATTAATCAAAATCTCTCATATAATCATATTCAATTATAATAATAATAATAATTTATTAAAAAAGATAAACTGCACAGGTTGGACCGCAACCATGCACGACCCATGGAGATCCATTAAAGTAGATTTTCCGGATCCGGTGCACCCGAGGCTCATCGGGACACCCGCTAAAATTTATCGGGTAATTACGCAATTCCAGAAATGACACCATTAGGTGTTCCAACACTCAGAATAAAATTCCAGAGCTTGGTTTAAAAAAAATGAACCGTTGATAAATCAAATTTTTTTTCGAAAGCATTCGTATTTTAACCCGGTTCAAAAACACGGGACTTTATAGTACTCTAGAAAATTCATTAGGGAAAACATCCTTTAATCGATCAACTTCAGGTGGGAATTTAGTATAACGTAATCCCTAGACATGCATATAAAGGATAGAAATCTGGTGGTCACTCTACCTATCCCTATATTATTTGGCCCAACTCTACTATAGAGACCTCAACCATGGTAGTACAAATCCAGTGGATTAGTTTATTACATTAGCATAGATACAAGATTCAATTCCCAAAGACCTGACCAGTTTATTAGTTTCAGAAAACTAGATTACATAATTAATACCCATATTACATTTGGAAAAGATAATAGGGAATAATAAAATTAAAATCTCATCATCCTCGAAATTAATTCCAAGAATTTATCTTCACACAATAGGGAAAAGAAACAAAATAATGCTGAGTTAAAATTCCTAGTAAGGATTAAATAGAACAGAATATATCATGATTATATAATGAATATTCAATATGGTAAGGTAAATAACTAAACATATATTCTATCTAAATAACTGTATAAGGAATAATCAATGTGGAGTGGAATATAAATTAACACACATTCCATTAAATCAATATTATGAATAAGAAATACAACCATAGTTTTTTTCATAGTGAAAATCTCATGGAAAATAAAAATTTCATTTTAAATGCTATCAATGCTTAATTATTCAACATCATGTTTCCTAGGAACATGCCACCTTTACTATTAAGATATATTATCATGAAAGCATAAAACTATGTGTAAAATACCATATAATTTGGTTAACTGTTTTTTCTCATGAGGCTACTCATGCATCAAGGGGATCACATTTACCTGTCCCCAACTCGTGTCTTATATGTCCAAAGCATTCCTGATATATTGAATAATCGATTTAATTCATTAATAATGTTCCTTATCAAATATCTGTATTGAGTATAGAATAGTGATTTATATCTATTTCCCTAGACAATAGAGTAACAGTAAATGTAAACACCATATGTGTGATTGACATATATATATTAGTAAAAAATAACATCAATGATAAATAATGTGTACATTTTGGGGAAATTTAATGTTCAATGGTCACAGGAAAGTGAATAACTCAAGAGGAAGTTAATGACTATGAAAATGATTTAGTGAAGGGAATTTCAATATTATCCTTGGTCAAAATAATACTAACACATACATAGGAATTATAGGGATGGTATCAATATGATATATACCCATTAGATTAAGAACAAGGGTTTTTATCAGTCATTAAATAAAAAATATATTTAAAAATATTCTTGAGGTAAATATCATTTTAATACTATACATGTCGTGCATGTTAAAAAACATAGATATTTTTTGAATTTTTGTTAAAATAAAAATGAGTATTGTTTTGAAAATGATATAATATTATTTTGAAACTATTTTTTAAAGATTAAAATAGGGTAAAATTTCATTTAAATAATTTTTTCTTTTTTTAGAAAACATGGTCCAAAAAATTGATTTTCAAATGAAGAGAGAAATGAAGTCTCATTTTCATAAAAAAATCCTATAAAACAATTTAAGTAAAAAATGGTAAAAAATTATATAGTTACTCGAAAAATAACAATAATAAATTGTTACTAACAATGTTAAAGGGTTTATTAAACATTAATAATATAATTTCAATTTATTAAATTTCAATAATAAACAATCTCAATTAAAATGAGATTGTGAAATAAGCCTTTAAAATGATCATAAAATTGACCTGAGAATTAATGAATGATTAAATTATGTGTACCAATTGTAAATCCTCATAAAAAAGTTTAAATACATCAATATATTTTAAAATTAATTATACCCATAATCTTAAAATATTAACGACAATGAGTAAGTAATATAACCCAATGAAAAGGAATTGAGTTATGAAATTTCTTTTTCACTTCCTAATATTATGTTCAAAACCCCTTAGTTGAAACAATTTAAATGAAACTCAAAATACCATGAAGAATGAATTATTCATGATATTTAATTTCAAATGGGTAGTATATACAACATTTAAAATTGAATTGGTGCATAATAAAAATAAGACTTAATAGAAGGTAAATTGAGACAAAATCCCTTACCTTATTATTTAATTTTGGTAATACCTGATCTAAACACCTATATGGTGGTCTTAAACATGTTATTAACTTATAAAAGAACCATATTAACATTTATTCAATCATATATGATTCATTTTTAAAATTTTATTACCCATTCAGTAGTAACCATTCATTATTTTCATTGTTTCAGGTGTCAGTTGCCTTGTTTTTTGAGCATGTTTGGACTTGTTATTTTCTGTTCATTTTACTTGGATCATGATTAAAAAATATCTATAATTTAAAAACTTATTTTAATATAATATATATTCAATATATATATAATTATATTAATATGTAAAATTTAGTGATGTGAAATAAAATACACTGTTCATGGAGATTGTAGGGCGTACATACGTATGAACATTGTTTCAATTTTATTATCATATCGAAAGAAAGAAAAGTAGATTATATATATATATATATATTATAATATCACTATTATGTTATTTATATTACACATGATTATTAATACCATTCTTAATATATTCCATGTAATGTGTGAATGAATCACATCACTTCATGAGGTGGTAGTCTGCCGCACACACAAACGACCTTATCGTATTCCAAAAAATGGAAATAATGAAGATTTGTGTTATAAAATAATTCCATAATAATATGAAAATCATATATATAATATATATAATACATAAATAGTATTTCAATCATCATTCCCAACCTTGAAATGTGGTAATGGAAAAAATGACCTTAGTTTGTGAGGTTGTAGTCTGTTGTACACACAAACGATGATTTCGTAACCCATTTAATGGAATTGTGTAAATTTTGTGGTTATAAAATTAAAATAAAACATCATTGTATATTTAATACATATAGGTTATTATATAATGATCATACAAAAATAATTTAAGTATTTTGAGAATGAAATAAAATAAAAATACTTTTAGAAGATCGTTACATCTTCTTTGGTTATCCTTCTATGATTTATAGTAATGCCTTAATAAGTTGAATTTCATCCCAATATATAGATTCTAGTATGAGGGGAGAGAGTTTGTGGAGTTTTTTGGTACGTTATTGGTTAAACCAAAGTGGTTTTATAGGTTTGACGATGGGGGATAGAGGGTGGCCTTTTATAAGCAAGGGAGAGGAAACACTTGGCATTTCAGAGAAGAAGTTTGGTGTACCCATGTTTTTACCTAAATATAGGCTTCCATAATATACCATATTATATAATATAGGTTTTATTGTAGAAATTGTTCCATTAATTGGGTTTTTGACAAGTTCTGGTTCATTCTGTCACCATATATTCTAAATTTAACAACTAAGTAAATTCATTTTTCTCTTAATCGCTGTAATTTATTTTAACTACATTGACTATTAATTTTGATAAAACAATATTTTCAAATAATTATAAGTAATAAAAAATTCTAATTAAAAATATTCAATCCAGTTTTTTAAAATTCAAATCACATAAATGAATGAAATTAATTTAAAATTAACCTGCAGACAGAACGAGGAAGTCAGATTTTAAAGTGAAATTGTTCAGAGGTTTACTATATTTTTATATCTAATTTCAATATAATAATACATCCAATAACCTATATTGGATTAATATATGTATAAATTATCTATTTTGAATTTAAATCTAATTTAAAAGATATTTATCATTATAAATTATTTAGATGAAAAGCCAGTTTTCGATTACAATTCAGTATTTTTTACTATTAATCAAAAAATGAATCATCTCATAAAAATACCAAAAAATCACCCTATGATAATATTTTTTCAAATAAATTTTATAAGTGTTGAAAAATTTTGTTATAAAATAAGTGCGCCATTAAAAGGTGGAAAATTTACCTTTAAAAAATGCACCTTTTATACATAAATTGGATTTGTTATTATATTATTCCAATAGAAGATATTATATTATAATCAAATAATTTTATTGAATAGATATTATATAATTTTTATTAATATTATTCAATAATATTATTTAATTTAATTTATTATGATAAAATTCCCTTTTCATATAAATATAGTTTTTCTATAAAAAAATTCCCTTTATATTCAATTTGTTTTTATATTATTTAATAATTACTTGGTAACCAATAAATTCAACCACATTTTTATTAATTTAGTTAATATTATTTATAAACTAGAATTTAAAAACTAGTATATATATTTAATTTTAAAAATAATATTAATAGTATTCGGTAAAACTCGATCTTACGTGTGACACAAGATTTTGGTGAGACTGATTGTTGTGTGTAACACAAGATAACCCAATGTTACATGCATTGAAAACTATATAATATATTGGATTTATTAAAAATAAAAAATATACCAAAAATTCATATGTTATTATATTACATTCTACTCTTGGTGTTTCAAGTACAATATTGAATAAAAGTTATTGTTTTATATTTTTAGGTGCTACATTATCTCCACCTTAAATAAACTATGTCCCCCCAATTTAAACAAGATCTGGGTAATTAACCATTTTTAAATTCCATATTTTTTTTAAAGACACACATCATAAAAGTTTCAATAAAATATCCTCTTAATAATAGAGAAATTGAAATAAAATGGTCATACAGAATAACATATAACTAGGTTTCTACATAGGAGAGTATTAGTGGAATGAGAATATATGAACATGGAGGAAAAATGTAAATATTTATAGGCAGTTATTGAGTTCATCGATAAAAAAGAGAATGATCAATGGAATGATTATTTCATCAAAACCATAAATTTAGTAGGTGTGAAAATGTAATTTATATCATCAGAAATGATGGTAATAGGATAACAGTTTATTTAAATACACTTTTTCTAAAGTTTTGATTTTTTTTACCATATAAGAATATATGGAAATATAATTACCTAATATGTTTTTATTTCATAATAAAAATTTCATCAATTGGATTTTATTTGATCAATATTTAATTTATCACTTATTACATGAAATAAATTTCCATAAATGAATCTTTTATTCTAGAAGCATGAAAATGTAATTATAATAAATCGTAAGATCCATAAAATAGTGGGAAGTCTTTTTTTCTAACTCAAACTATATCCCAAAACCAATATGTTTAATAAAATAATATTTAATCCCCAAAATTAATATTACCAGTTCATCATTAGTATTTATTGGTCAGGGTTTTTAACTAAAAACAATGACATATTAACTAGGACATCATGTATGTTAGTGGTTTGTGAAAAACCATTATCATCCTTCAGTCATAGGTTTAATCTCCACCTCCTTATATGATGTGATGGGTTGTCACCCTACACAAAGGTTTTCCTTTTTCTAAATTAAATTAATATAACTCCTATAATGTTTCCAAAAAGTATGATGGAAATCCTTGAAAAGAAATTAATCATTAAATAAAATTTTTCCAAGGGTTTTAAATACAAAATATTTTTTTCAAAAAATATAATAATATTATTTTTCAATTATTAATAATTCATTAATGATCATATTAACCCTAAAAGTTATCAATACCTTTAAAATCATGTATATAAAATACATTATTCCTCAAATATTTTTTTCAATAAAATATATATGCTTGTATTAAATTTTTCCCAAAAGGTCCTTAATTATTGTTAGACTCTAGTCATATAACACCTAAAAAAGAGGTGTTTACAAGTTTTAACTTATTATCAACCATAATATCATAAACCCATAATGGTATTCATAAATATTAAGGCAATGAAGAAAAAATTGAATCTAAAATTTAACACAATACTTAGATGTTTGATGATTATTATACAATAATACCACTAGTAAAAAAACTTCTACTATCTAATTATTGAATCCCAATAAATACTTCAAAATTATTATTTCAACACAGGTCCTTCCTTGGTCTAGGGTCTAACCTAGGTCATTCATTGTAATTATCTACTCAAATACTTTATAATTGTGTGTAAAGAAAATGTGAATTGTCCAAATAATATCCCATAGGAGTCTCAAACCAGGTGCACAGTAAGGCTAGTTTTCATTTACTAGGTTACGCTCAAATTAATCCTAACACACCCTTCTCAAGGTTACTACCCATAGGTACATCTGTTCTAGAACCACAACCACTTTTAGTATTTATACATTGAGGTATTTATAGTAAGGAAAACATAATCTCCAATATAAAAAAACTTTAGGATTTTCTTCTATACTTTTCCTAAAAGTCTATCTTAGGATCATTTTACCTAATCTATATTTTCTAAGGTTTCTACTAAAATTTATTTGATAGTTACTATTGAGACCCTGACTCTAGTATCCCTAAGCCGGTACCTTATCTATTACATTGTCATATACTCAAGATTGAAATATGAAAGTACCTAATAATTTAGTAGTTTTGTAAAACTAGATTATATACATGATACCCATATTAATTTATAAAAACAAAATAATGGATAATAAAAGTAAAAAAAATATATTTCCATTAAAACTCATTATAAGAACTCATATTCATATATCAGGGAGAGTAAATAAACTAAGGGTGAGATCAAACGACTAGGAAGGGTTAAATACATTGGATGATATCATGATTCAATAATCAATAATCGATATGTCAATGTAAATAACTAAACACGAATTCCATTTATCCAACTATATAAGGAATAATTAATATGTAAAGGTAAATAACCAAAAAAACATTCCATTTAATTAGTAATATATAAAATAAATACATCCAAAAAAATTTTCATAGTGGAAATATCATGGATAATAAAAACTTAATTCTGAATTATTGAAATTTTTTATTATTAGATGTGATGTTTCCAAGGCACATAATACCATTACCATCAAGATCTGTTATCTAGAGAGTTTGAAACTATTAGGTAAAAACTAATCTGGTTGGGATAGTAATTAATCTCATAAGACTACTAATGCATCTAGGTTCTTGCATTAACGACTCACAACCCATGTCATTCATGTCCAAATCATTACTCATATTTCGAATATTCAATTTAATTCATAAACATTATATCTTAAAAAATATTTGTAATGAGTAATGAATACAGATTTATCAATATTTCCTCAGATAATAAAATAACATTAAAATTAAACACAATTTATAAAAATGGTATATGGTTTATGAAATAATCATATCCATCATAAATAATGTGGATATTTAGGGGAAATTTATTGTAAATTTGTTATCGAAAATTGAATAACTCAAGGAAAATATAATGACTACAAAAATTATTCATGGAAGTTATTTTCAATACAAACCATGGTCAAAATAATTATAATCCATCTATAGGAAGTATAAGGATGGTAATAATAAGTTTTATACACATTGGATCAAGAATAAGGGCCGGTTTCATTGATGAAATAAAAAGGATCTTTAAAAACATCATTGATGAAAAAATCCTTTTCATTTTGGAAATCATTTTGAAAAAATAATTTTCATTGAAATTTACTTATAAAGATATATTAATTGAAAATAAATTGAAAATTTGTAATGGAATCTTTAAATAGTTCAGTGGTTATTAAATTATGAAATACTATACATGTCGCGCATGTTAAAAAACATATATTCTTTTCACATTTTTATTAAAAGCCAAATAGGAATTGTTTTGAAAACTACATAAGAATATTTTGATTTTTTTAAATTATAAAAATGTGTAAATAATGCATTAAATCACCTTGAAAATAATACTAAAAATTTGTTTAAATAGATTTATAAAATGTGATTTTAAAAGAAACTAGATTTCTAACTGAAGAGTGAAATGAAGTCATATTTTCTTAAAAACATATTCTAAATCATTTTAGGTTCCAAAGAGTGGGAAAATGGTAATATTTCTTAAAAAATATCATTAATAAATTAATAATAATTAAATTAAAGGATTTATTAAACATTTAGCATATAATTTTCTTTAATTTAATTCCAATAATAAACAATCTCGATTAGACTGATATTTTGAAATAAACCCTTAAAACGATCAAAATTTTGAATTGAGAATTAATCAATGAATATATAATGTGAATCAATTATAAAAAGATAAAACAAGTGTAAATACATAAATATATAGTAAAAGTCATTATACAAATAATCAATGAATATTAAGATCAATGAGGAAGTAATATAACCCAATAAAAAGGAATTGAGTTATGATATTTCTTTAACACTTGGTAACATAATGTTCAAAACTAATTAGATAAAATAATTCAAATTGAAACTCAAGATACCATGAATAATGAATAATTAATGATATTAAATACAAAAAGGGGTAGTTTCCATGGCACATAAATGTGAATTCGTTTATAATAACAAATAATTATTAATAAAATATTAATTGAGACAATATCTCATACCTCACACTTTAATTTTGGTCATACATGAATTAACCACCCATATGGGGGTTTTATACATTTTATTAACCTATAATAGAACCATATTAATATTTATGATATCCAATTTGATTATTTTACAACATGTTATCACCCATTTGGTAATAATCATTCATTATTTTCATTGTTAGAAGTGTTAGATGGCCTGTTTTTTTATAATGTTTTTACTTGTTTTTTGTTCCTCTTACCTAAGTAATGATTTAATCAAATCAAAAATGTAAAAAATTATGTAAATTGAATATATATTTAGTATATATTAATTTATATTAATCTATAAACATTGTTGAATGTAAATGAAATATACCACTCATGGATACGGTAGGTCATACATATGCATGAATAATGACTCCATTTTATTATCATATTGAAGGAAATAAAATAAAATGATATTAATATATATATTTTCATTATAGTATAATTATTATGTCATATATAGAATAATTTTTTAAACAATCATTAATAAATTCTTGGTAAACTGTGGATGAATCACATCACGTCACAATGTGGTAGTCTACCGTACATGTGAATGCCGTTATCGTATTCTATGAAAATGGAAAGAATAAAGGTATGTATTAAAAAATAATTAAATAATCATAAATATATCATAAATATCATAAATATAATATATAAATATAATTTCCATCATTAATCCCAACCATAAAATGTTATAATGGTAAAATGAACGACATCAGTTCTTGATGCTGTAGTCCTCCGTACACACGAATGATAATTTCATAACCCATTTGATAGAAGTGTATGAAGTTTTATGTCATAAAATTAATTTAAAAACATCTCATTATATTTTATATGTTTAATTTTTTATATAATAATCATTGAAAAATAATGGATGGAGGAGGAGAATTTAATAAAATAAAAAACCTTTTTGAAGATCATTATCTCTTCTTCGGGTATCCTCTTTAGGTTTGCACTAATGCCTTAATAAGTTGTATTTATACACAAGATAAGGTCTCTATGATTATTTTATGGAGTTTTTAGAGTTATTTGGGTAGGTATTTTTTGAATCAATGTGGTTTTATAGGTGTGAATAAGCAGTAAAGGGGGATGACCTTTTATTAGCGAGGGAGAGGAAACACTTAGCATTTTTGAAATTTTTTTTGGTGTACCCATGTTTTTACCTAAAAAGTGATTTCTATAATACAAAAAATTCAATAGTACAGGTGGTATGGTCGAAATATGTATTGAGGGTGGGTGTTATAAGAGTGCTGGGTCATTCTTACACCTTATATTCTATCTTTAACCACTAAGTAAACTCATTTTCTCTTAAATGATGTAATTAATTTTAACTGATTTCACTAATCATTTCATTCAAAAATTATGTTCAACATATTATAAATTATAAATAATTCTTATTCCAAAAATTTAATCCTTTTTATCAAATTCGAATATCATAATTATAAGAAATTAATTTATAATTAATCTCGCGGGAGGGAAGAGGAAGCAGGTTTTTAAAGTGGATATGTTTAAACATTTACTATGTTTTTTATCTAATTTAAATATAAAAATTATTAAAATGGTGTAAATTGGAATAAAATATGAATAATTTATCTATTTTTACATTAAAACAAATTGAAACTATAATTTAAGATTATAAATTATTTAGGTGAAAAAGTCATTTTTTATTTTAAATTTTGTATTTTTCAATATTATTCAAAAAAACTGAAACATCTTAGAATAATTCCAAAAATTCATCCTATCAAAATTTTGAAACAAAAATTTTAAAAAATAAAATTATTGTTTCAAACTAAAATTTATAAAATTGTTATTTTTTTTAAAATTAGTGTTCCATTAAAAGGCGGCAAAAACACCATTAGAAAAACATACCCTTAAATGTATAAAATGGGATTTTCTATTATATTATTCCTATAAAATATATTGGGTGAATGTAAAAACTCATTATTGAATATATAATATATAAATTTATTTTCATATCATTCACTAATAGTAAAAAATTTAATTTATCAGGATAAAATTTCATTGTCATATAAAAATAGATTTTTTTGAGAATTTACATTATATTCAATGGGTTTTTATATTCATTTCTTATTAACTAGTAACCAATGAATAAAAAAATATATTTCGTATGTTATTAAATCTTATTTATAACATCCAATTTTATTTTTAGGAGGTAATTTTCATTTCAAATAATAATATTAATATTATTCAGTAAAACTGGGTCTTACGTGTAAGACAAGCTTTCATAGAAATTCATTGTTGCTTATAACACAAGATAAACCAATGTTGTGTGAATTAAAATCTTTATTATATATTGTATTTATTTAAAATATTAAATGTAGAATAATTTCTCTGGTTATTAGATTTCATTCTATGCTTTGTGTGTCATACATGTTATTGAATAAAAATTTATTCTTTTAGAATTTACGGTTTGTTACATCTAGTTTCTTGGACAACCCACTAGAATTTGTGATTATACATACCACTCTATGGTGACATAAACGAAACCTTATGATGATAAAAATACATATATTCATGATAAGGTACTAATCATCCCATCCCAAGAATGACATCTAAATACATAATCTCATGTATGAAGAGGTCATAGAAGAAATGATGGTTTCCTACCTCAAGGGGGAATTAATTACACTGGTGTATACTATCTAAATGTTTACCAGAATTTGTATAAAGAATCACTACGCCACTTGAGTACTCAATATTATGTCCAAGGATCTAAATAATATCTATAGATACAAAGTAGTGTGATGCACATGTATCAAACAATGAAGATGAAATAGTAGATTCTACTAGAATAGCACCTCAAACAGTAGATGAACCAAACCACTTCTCCTCCAGTATAATATGTAACACATAAATATGGAATGATCAATGACCCTGGTTTATATACTGATGACATGGAGTGGGTTTACTCTACTGGTGATGTATATCTAAATCCCGACATCCTCAAACACGACCTCCTCCTCTGCATGCATGATTGGTAATATTCCAGCTACCAAACCAGAGAGGCCATACTAATCCTAATCCTAAATGTGGAGCTAAAAAGAATCTTATCCCACTTAGAAGAGATGGGAAGTTCATGTAGAAACCCTAATGATGTATGAATCTTCCGTAGCCTTGGAACTCAATTGGGTAACATGGGAATTGGGGATTTTTTTCCCATTCTTCCCATAATGGTGAAAAACCACATAAATTTCAGTGGGTGTCACATGGATGAAATTTCTCACGTGCACATCTGAAATCATCGCTTTTGACAACTAGTAAAACCACTAATATGTATCATTTTTGAACCACATTGGCTCATATAAGCTATTTCCCACAGGTTCTACTCTATAATAAGATCCTGTTTCTCTATATTAGATAGGGTAGTAATCTGGAAAACATTCATCTGATAATTAATAGGATACATAATGACATCATAGAATCGTTTATATGTGTCCAGATCATCAAAAATGTAGGTAGGTGAAAATATATGAGGCATTGTAAAATGATATGAGTAGTCCATAAATATCATAGAACCCTACATCAAGTTCATGAACTCCATGAAATGAACAATCCTCAAGGTATTAGGGAAGAAATATTCATATAAGATAGACTTGAAATTCCTCTAAGTCACATCCCAACATTGACCTTCCTGGTTCAGAATATCCCACCATCATTTGGTGAATCCATTATGTATATGAATAGAGAGATTCAATCTCTTCTATAGAGGTCCCTCTATATGCTCAGATATATATTAGACTATCTCTGACAATAATATTACATCTTGGGAGTCACTATACCTAGAAAATGTTAGTGTATGTTGATGCTGAGACTCCCACATAATCTCTTCCAATGAAGTGGTAGGTCATAGAGCTCCCTGTATAGTCTTCATAAGCAGTAGAAACTCCCCTAAAAACTGAACAACATTTATGTAATTAGGTATAATTAGTGGTTCCATGGGTGTAAGTACGAGAGTCATCACTGGTGGCTCAGGGACACCACCTCCAGAACATGGGGGTCACTACCCTCTTGGTGAACGACAAGAGGAGTTCAAGATGACTTAACTATAGAAATTTCAAGAACACAACTTTGAAAATATTAAACAATGACAAAGTCATAGATACCCGAATAGGATAGGTGCCAACCTTTCTATGTAATAGTCCCACCCCTCTGCCTTCTTATAGGGAAAGGTCTGAGTGATAGGATGATTTATATAGAGCACAAGATATGCTACCTAATTACCACTAATAATGTTGGGTTTAGGTCAAGCTCTGTGTTTGAATTATGTGTTCCAATATACAAGTGTCAACTAAAATTTATATAGTAAAACACCCATTAAATGTAAATTGGCATCCCACTTTAACAGTGACCATTTAATTTAATTCCATTCTCATTTATAACATTTTTTTTTAAATTTTGAGGAGTATGGATCACCACTTCCAATCTATAAGGGCCAATAAAAAACATAAATTGATGTGTGGAATATCTTTATTCATAAACATTCACTTAACAAGGCCCAACATGAAATGATAGAATAATTCATTAGTATAGAAAAAACTCCAAAACATGATGAAGGAAATGTACACAATAATGTAATTGTTTCAAGGGATAATGCATGAAATACATGTCCTGAAAGGTTTCTAAAATGATGCATGATCACACTTCCAGGACATATTGGTCCAAGGATAACATATAATTATCAATCATAATAATAAACTTCATACATCATGTACGTCACCCAACAGTGGAATTAAGTCAACTGTAATAAAAAAAATAATGAACAACATATCCCATCCTAGGTAATTTGGATTATCCCTATTTGTGGGTTAGCTACTCCCAAACTCAACTCATTATCATATCTTTACAAATTCCTAATATCCTATCTAATATTTCCAAACAACAAGACAAAAAAATTTAAAATGTTCTGATACCACTTTGTGAAGTCTCGACCTGGATGCATATGAATGGAACCCTGATCTAGTGGGACACATTTCCTCAATTGAAACTCCCCATACACAAGAGGTTTCCGACTAGAAGAAGGGTTCTAAGGTTGAATAGTGGTGAGACTATACCCTCATGAATAGAGTGGAACAACAATGATAATAATAGATAATTAGCGGAATCATAATAATTAACTGACAACTGAAAGTGGTAGGTAAGGCATAAAAATGGCAGAAATAACCAATAAAAACAATATAAAATATCATCTAAAAAATAATGATATGTCATATGTCTAAAAAAGGAATGGGTAAACATGATATACAATACATTCAGAAAAATTGAAAGAAGACACAAAAGTTAATATCTAACAGTATCATGATCCATTGCTCGGTCCTGTGCATCCTTGATCCAATGTTATAACCAAATTAGGATTCAAAAAAGGCGAACTTTACCTTTTCCCTACCTGCATCGACATAATCTTCCCAGGTAACATCAAAAACTCAGATAGGGTGCGTGATAAAATCAGTATGCCACCACCAATGGTGTCAATAAATATTCATTCAGTTCATAAAATATATAAGTGTGTAGATAATTATGGAAAATAGCAATGAAAGGTATAAAAGGGTAGAAATTCATTCCAGAAGGACACCCGGATGATAATAACTACTTAGACTGAAGACAGATAGTCTCTGAACAAGTAACTATATGTATACACATATATAGATATTATACATAGTGATGTCTACGACCATATATAAGGATACTACAACTATCCTGGACCTGAGACGTAACTCAAAAATCCACAGGCTATAGCATGATTCTCACAAGTATAAAGGGATTCCATGCCTAATATCACATAAATAAGGAACACCATGACTAATATCATTATAATAGGGTCTCCATTCCCAATACCATATCAAGAAGGGTTGTCATACCCATATATAATAGTTAGGGTCTTCATGCCCGTATATCATAGTAATAGGGTCTTAATGCCCATTTAACATATCTAAAGGGTCTCCATGCGCTTATCATAGTTGTAGGGTATCCATGACCATGTATAATAATTATTGACAGTATCCATGAATTTGTATCACATTAGTAGAAGGGAATACATACCTGTATAATATTAGTAGAATTGGTTTCCATGCCTACATCATAATAGTAATAAAATATTATTTGTTTTAATATTATCTAATCGGTAGTTCATAATTCATTATCAATTATAATTAACAATGGAATGACCATTTTTCATTTTATTTGGGTTATGAAGTCATACCACTCACCTCTATTAAATTCAATTTAAATTGATAATTGTGTTATCCAAGCTACACCACAATAACTATCCATTTAATTTATGATAATGAATTTATAAGTAAAACAAAAGTCAACAATAGGTGTTTTGGGGTATAAAACCATGAAGGGCAATTAATCATTTAAAGGGAACACTCAAAGGGGTATCTCATGTTGAGGTTGACTACCTCCATTGTTTCATAGGATATATGAGTGGAATTGAGTTCTAAAACATGGAAACAAATTTAATACATATTATCTTCTAGGGAAAATTCATGGTGAAACCAACATACGGAACAATGAAACATATAATAAAACATATCAACTTCATGGGATAACAACTTGACCACCTACCTTATCCCTGTAGAGAAGCACTCATCCAGTATCTGCATTTGGTTTGGTATAGATCATAAGACAATAGTAAAACATAAAAAATCCATGAACTTAGGGTATAATTACTTGCAACAAAACTTTTTTTGAGAGAAATAAACATTAATAAAGATGAAAAATTAATGAACATCTTACTGGAACACATCCAATGAGATGATCAGAGGTCAAATCAGAGTCCGGACAGAGGAATGACTTCAAAGAATGTCTTTAGGTTTCATGATATCTCATACTGAGGAGAGTTAGTGATGTGAGAGAGAAAGAGGAGAGAGAGGGTAAGAAAAGAAAAGGGGGTCCTCCCCTTTAAAAACAGCCCATGACATTTCATGACTTGTAAATTCATTACACATCGTGTAAATCTTGAGCTTTCCCTTATGGGGGAAGTCCATTACACATCATGAAATGGCCTTCCCATTCCATTACATGTTGTGTATTGAATAAATGTCATGTATTAAAAAAAAATATTGCGTACTTGGCATGTAACTAGCCCTTTGTCCCATCCTTCCATTTTTCCAAGACAAAAGTCTCGAAGGTACAGTTCTCAATTTTAATCCCCAAGATGACTAAAAAATGGGTTTAATTAAAAATTTAAAAGAATATATACCTGAAGGAAAAAAATATCTTACATATATAATCTATAAATTTTATTAAATCCATTAAAAATATATATAAAATATCTTATTAACATAAAAAATTATATTTCACATAAATATTGCTTTTAGAAAATGGTGTTTTGAATACCAAATGTAAACTTATATGAAAATCAACTATAATTATGATTAATATTTAATTAATTATATTATTTATAATTAAAGGAGTCTTATGTTACTTTTGGATCAAATTTATAAAATAATGGGACATTTACTTGAAAATTAATGAATGTTTTGACAAAAATCAATATATTTCACTATTTATTGAAAAATAAACCTTTTTAGAAAAAACATAAAAATTCATCAGAATCTAGTATAAAAATGACAAATTTAAAAATTATATTTATTTCCTCAAGTGAAATATCTAAAAATGATAGAAATTAATTATAATATTAATGTAAAAAAAGTGATAAAACCCATTTTCGATGATAACATATTTTTGAAGCATAAAATGATATTTTTTAAAAATTGAGCAAATATTTTTTATGAGTTAATGAATTAATTTTAATTATTGAAAATCATTATACATATTTTAATAATATTTTTATTTATATTATTATATAATAATTTAAAAAATTGGTTTTTGAATTTTACTATATCATTGTTTATATTGACTCGAGGTTGTGTATAGGGAAAACTATCATGTAATGTAAGTTTCATTTAATGGAAATACATATAAAATAATTGGGGGGTTACATACTTGTAGGTACGTTCTCTAGGGAAAATTTTCACCAAGGGATTACTGTGAGGGTGACACTTTTCCTATTTCTTAAACCTGGTATACCACCTCACCCTAGTCTCTCACAAGGGTGAAAATTCACTTTATCCCTATATTAAGGAGTCCCATTACCCTTAGACTCCTTTTTTAGATAACACCTCAGCAAATACCTATAAAATAGGGAAATATAGCCAATTTCCCCCAACATGGGTGACACTTTCCATCAAAACCTTTCTAGAGTGAACCCTTTTCCTTAGCCTCTATTAGGGAGAGAATTCTACCATGTCCTTACTAGGGTAAACCCCTCATCTAAATCTCAAGTAGGAAAAAATTATCTCTATTGCTTCTCTAGGGTGGTCCTTCTCCATAGATATCTATTCCAACACCATCTTTACCTACCAACTAAATAGAGTGATTTCGTGCCCATCACCATTATCCAGAGTGATGGTGCGCTCAATATTCTCTTGGGCCCCGCACTGGTGAAAAATCTATACCAAATACTTTACTAGAGTAAAATATTTTCCCCCATTATTCAAGGTTGAGTTTTCAGTCACCTAGGTATCCTACCTAGGTTCCCTTTCACCATGGACTCCAATAAAACATTCATAAAATATATGATTAGATTATGTATATCAATATAAACCTTTTTTATCATGTATTCTATAGATAAATGGTTCTTCCCACTTATTATCTCTAACTGATAGGTAATATAATGATTTTATAATCATGTATCACATTTGTAATGAGGGTCCCCATTAAAATGAAATTGGTGAAATCCCTCATTCCTCATTCATCCCAACTTGGCTGATCCATATCCAACATCTTGTCAACCCGGGTAGCTAGTAGACCCTGTATCCATTTAATGATCCATGAGGTCACAGGAATCCTCCTACGATGTAATCCCAATCCATGTTCCCATTGATTATTTTTTCCCATGGATTCATAAATGATATAAGTACATCCATATAATATCCACCCATTCATAAGACCCACCCACTTTCTCATGGGGCTATATCACCCATGATTCCTTCTATTTTATCATCAACTAGCTGGAGGTAGACACACCTACAAGCCTCCTACTATGTATAATCTTTATAAATCCCTACCTTCACCCGAGTCATCTACCTGATCACACACCTAAGGGTATCCCATCCCTAATCCCTAACTCATATTCATGATGCCCTATTATCCACCAAATCCTACACAAAGGGGAATACTCTTCATGGGTCATCCTACTCAAAGTTTAATATATCTTTTGATTCTTTCATTTGTTAATGGTACATATTACCTATGAAATACATATCAGGTCCACCCATTCATAAGACCAAGTCATCACATTTTCCATCTTTTATGATGAAAATTTCCGAGTTTCATGACATGAAATATCCCAAAAATATTGTTAGTTCATGAAATTAGTCATTACATTACATTTCTAACACATGACCTTAATATATGAAACTCAAACAATGTGGGATTTGAAACTTGTAAACCAAGGTATGTAGGATGCCTCTAAAATGTTAAAAACTAAAATTTTAAAACCATCCTCATCATTCTATATTCCTTGCGATCTATAACACGCCTTTTCATTCCATATTACCATGGGTCCAAATAAATATCCCTCGAATGGGATATTTCCGATGAGCTAACTATACCTCAAAGGTCCATATTAAAGGAATGAAAAACTAGAAGGGGATTCTCATTCACATGTACCACACCCACCATTTCTATAAACATTTTATATAGTAATATATTCCAAATAATTTTAAACTTCTTAAGATAGTTATGGTTTAATTAAATTTTATTGAACCACCTGGTCCTTCTCACAAAGCCATAAAAAGGAATTACTTGTCCTAATAAATGGAACCAAAATACATAGGTTCTTATTCCCTTAATATGGATACATATAAAGCTCATCTAATGGGTTTTATCCTAACACCAGAAAAATATATTTCCTATTTGGATGATTATATATTATAGTGGTCCCAACTATATGGATTTAAACCATTGTATCAATAATGAAAAAGAGAAATATGGAGAATATTTTCTATATACATATGTTCATAATGATGGAGAACATCTGGTACATACATATATTCACATCGATGTATTATTTTGATTGAATCATAATCACGAGTCTAAATAATTATTGGCAGTCATATGGAAAGGATTTAGGAACATATATTGAATCCATAAGAGATTCCTGGAGTAGGAAATAATCTCCCCCACCCTTGGGTCTGATGATCTCAACCTCCCATCTTCTTTACTAACACACAATATGATGGGTTGATGGTAAAAACCCCAATGACCACTTAACATTAAAAGTTAGGCCTACAAAAAATATCACAATAATCATAGAGTGGGATTTTTGTTATAGTTTATGTCCAAACAGTGGCAGTAAATCTTTACTTACTTTTTAATGAAATTTTTAGAAGAACACTTACATCTTGAATAAAACACTTTTTATCAATATATTATTTTTAAAAAAATTTATAGAGTTTTATTAATCCTAAATCATATATATCTTCTAAAATATCTGTAGAATTTTTTTTACAAATAACTTATCTTGTCATATAAGAGAGATAAGAAAAAGATATTCATCCTTTATTATGATTCAAATGACCTTGAAATATTACTAATAAATTCTTTGATTCAACAAACTTTTTCCTCATAATTTGAATAAAAACTACAAGATCCATTAATTATTACCATAAATATAAACTATAGTATATTTATAATAGTCATAAAGTATAAATTTGGTATCATATACCCTTTAAAATTTTATAATTGAATTCTATAACATTATTACATGACGTTGAATTTCCCTAAAGTTTCTTATAACCACTTTAGGTTTTATAGACTATTACTTCTAATGGGAGGAAGTTCCATCTATCCTGATACATATTTAGGTTTCAATGACCTATGATGGAAATTGGAAACTCTAATATTCTCCATCTATAATAAACTTGTACCCTTATGAACTATCAATAAGGAACTTGAGCATATACATCCCTTCTTATTCCCATTTATCCTCAATGGTTTGAGAAAATATAATAAAAATTTATCGAACTTTGTAATTATTATTTAAACCATTATAATAATAATTAAATAATTGATTCAACATCTAGATCATTATTTACATGAAAATTACAATTCATCCATGTTATTAACATATTAATTCACATCGAATATAAGAGTGGAGGCTAAAATTTCTTCAGCTATCTTATGTATAAAGAATTAATTTAAAATCTTAAGGTAATATTTATATTATTTTGATATGAACATGTTAATTATACATATTTAGCTACATTAATAATAGGTTACTCAGGGAGGTGTTTCACTAACACATTGAATATTTTATCTTGATATGGAATCTTATGTTTTTTAAACTATATTGGATGTTTATTTCAAAAGGTTTTTTACATCATTAGGATTAATTTGAAAGTCACATTTAAAGATAATGATGTAGTATCAGATAAAAAATATATTTTATAGTATGAATTTAATTATTTAATATTAATTAATAAGTAATTTGTTTTAAATATTCTAAAACAAAAAGGATGACCCCTTTTAAATTTCATTAGATCTATTAACATGAAAATATATTTATTCCATTAAGATTGGGTCCCTACTATTTATCCATTAATAAAGTTATAAAAGTAGGTAAAATGTTAATAATATTAGATATGAGTATTAGATAGTTGAAATAACAAATTTTTATCCTAATCAATCATACAGATTCAATCCATAGTATTCATATGGTATCCTTATTAAGGGTTTCCCATTTAAGTGAAACACAAGTAAAATTCCAAAAGGGAAAGTAATCATATTAAAAACATATTATTTGTTTTACAAACATAATATATTCCATGGGAACCTATCTTTGGCATTATAATACCATGTTGTATGACCTAGGTCATTAATGTGATTGAATTGATTGGGATTAAGAACTTAGTATTTTTAAGGGGTTTTAATATAACCTTATTATCTATTGTCATTCAATTTTCATATATGTTTTCTTATAATAATTTAGTTTTCAATCCCTACTATTTCCTCCAAATAAATAGGTTGAAACCATATTAATGTATAAATATCTATATAACTCATATCTTGTGTTACTTACCCAAATAAAATTCTAACTATATGTATACATATCCAATTGAAGCCCATTAATAATGATATATTTTCATGTAAAACATAGAATATTATGAAATTAATAACACCACAAGAGTCGGTATGGAGTGATAGGTACCCCAACCCTAATTTTCTAAACATGGAAAAGACTATAGGATATTGAGTTATCTATCCCAATTCCCTATACACATAGTTTACATAAGAGATACTTTAATTCTATAAAAATTCTAAAACCAAACGTATATAAACAATAAATAACTTCTTAATTCTAGAATATAACATAATACAAGACAAATTCATGGTAAAACAAAACTAAATCCATTATCATACCTATCATGCAACTCCTTAAATGAATGTATGATAATTTAAATAATCTTTTTAAATATATTAAAAAAAAATAACAAATATATTCAAAATATAACTTTTATATCTATGAATTATGATAATAATAAATGAAATAAATGAAAATTTAAAAAATTTAAACATTGAATAATTTTTTTAAATACTTTATGAAGAAATAAAATTATATACAGATAATAATTCAAGATTGGATAAATAAGGGTGGTTAATTTGTGTCCAATATAACTTTTTTATATTATCATTTAAATTCGTTTTAATATGAACTCCTTTATATTCAAATTTTGATTAATTTTATTAAAACATTTAGAACAAATTTTTTTTATTTATTATGTAATAAATTTACAGAATATATTATCTCATATTTAATTTTTATTTATGAATTTGATCAATTCAACCAAAACTCCAATAAAAAGGGTTTAAATAATGATCTAAGATAGGTTTATTAACATGAAATTTTAATATACACATTTATAAACATTTCATAAATAGATATTAACACTTATATATTTTACCATATTTAAATTTAAACCATTTTATAAATTCTTCTCCATGAAAATCAGTATTAAACCTATATCACATCTGGAGAAACAATTAGTTCAGTTTAAAGCACCACATGGGATTTAGAATGGGTTTGGAGGTTCTGTGATGGGGGAGGATTTTAAAAATGTTAAAGAAATTTTTTTCTTTAAAAAATTCCTCACCATGGATTTCACAATAGTGTTATGTTCTCTAAGTACAAATAATTTTAATTGGAAATTCAATTCCTATATTCTATGATCTGAAGATGTTTTCTCCTATTATCAAACCATATACCATAACAAATTTATAATCAATTTTGAGTCACTATGAAGTATTTGGCTATATATTTTGGCCATGGTATTTTACGTAGCCTAAGAATTTTAGGGAGTACATTCAAAGACTCAAAAGGAATTTAAAATGTCTACTATGTTATAGTCAGTCCTCATGGTAGAGGTCATCATGCCATAATTCTCAACTAACAATGTCATAGATAATCATCCTATGATGCCATATTTTTTCAGTATTTTTTTTACCCCATAAATGACATTTAAGAAGAAATATTCCATAATAAATAATAAAATTACAAAAATTGTTTTTTTAAATAAGACTATATCATAATTTGAAAAAACCCAGAAAAAATGAGTGTACTTGATTTGAATATTCCATAGTTATTGTAAACCACCTTTTACAACATTCTTCATTCATTCTGAAATCAATTTAAATATTTATAGAAAATATTTTGAAAACACTTAAAGATTTCAGATGATGTCACTCATCTTAAATGTAATAAATGAAAACTCAAAAACATTATTTAAATTATAGAATATGTAAACATTTGGAATGAATAACAATAAAAAAGATAAAAATTGTCTACCATATTCCAATAGATATGGGCTAAAAACAAGTGTTTGATAAAGATCATTGAGGAGAATCCAATGGGTTCTTCCCTCCAAGGGTATCCATGTATCACATTAATTACACAATGGATGGAAAAGGAGTTTATTAATCTATGATGTTGTAAATTATTCAGTATAATGTATTGAGATAATTAAGATCTTGATAATTTGATCCTAAATAAGTTATAATTAACACACACCCTTGTATAAGTATTGAATCAATTTATATAGGCCTCTAAGATACTTAAATAGCTAGCATACATTAATGGTAAGTTTCATAAATTTTATCAAATGTTTAAATACCTGAGTAGTTAGCTTAATCCATAAATTTATTTCTTAACTTTTAAACAATCATTTAAGGCATTTATACACCTAAAATTCATAATATTATTATCAAAAATGATAAATATAACATTTGGAGTGAAATAATGATGAAACCAACACATTATCACCATATAAAATAATTCAAAGTATTAAAATCACATAGACCATAAAAAGACTCTTTCATGGAATCTATTATTTTAGTTTATATTTCCATCGAGTGCACTATAACATAATTCAATGAAAATTAAAAATAATAAAACACAACACTGCCTTATTCAATATTCACTAATAGACTAAAATAAAATGGTTTTAACTTTCTTTTCACCCCATGTTATCAGTGACCCAGCTGATTCGACACTCATAAGAAGAATAAAACTCTAATAATTAATTCCATCCTTCAACATAAATGGTCAAAATAAAATTTCTATAGGGTCAAACTATTATTAAAAAATTCCAAATTAAAATTATAGTGTTTATTTTTATCTAAAAAAATCCCAAAAATAGATCAATATTTCATAATGATGTACTATATAGAATATTTGATGGTTTTTATTTGTTGTAAACATTGACTAATAAATAATTAAAGGATACTGAGGGGTGTTTAAATATATGGAGAACACTTTTGAGATTATTTTAATATACCTAAGATGAATTGATACAATTCATTGAATATACAATGAATTATGGAATTTAATGATTGAGTTTAAAAATTGGTGAACAGATGAGACCATAAGGATGGATATAAACTGGATAAGGATATGTTAAGTCTTTATATGTATCAATCATATGTATATGGAAATAGTAATTTTGAAGTCCTTAAATAACTATATACTATGTTTGGATTATTTTGATTTTATAAAGATCATTTTTGTATTGTATATATTAAAAAATAGTAAAGGGGTGACTTCATAAGGATGATACATGAGTTTTTGTAGTTTAACATTAGATTTTATTAGCATGAACATGAACATTTTAAGGATTATACTAATTTTTAATCTTGATTTTGGAGAGTTTTTAAGGATCAATCTTAACTTTTCAAGGATGATAGAAACCTTTTCATGGTTCATCTCACAGTTTGTGAGGATAACCATTTTAGGATAATTTTGTGAACACTATATCCATATGATTCAATTACTGAGCAGTATAAGGATGAATACCAAGACTATAAGGACCATTTTTTCATCGTGTGTGATTCATTCCATCACCATAAGGATAAATAATTTGAGAAACTTGTTAGATTTTTTAAGACTGAAAATTTAAGATCTATAAAATTATATTTTTATGATTATGGAATTTAAATTAGATAACACTTAAGAATATATTCATTTATTTAATCATTATAGGTAAAAATTGTTTAAATAAAATATTATGAAAAATTGAAAAAGTTTATTTTTTCTTATAATTTTTAATAATTTTAAAACACGTTTTCTTGTAAAATATGTTTAATGATCAAGGTTGAATAGTTTTTCTAAAATTATAGTATGATGATTTTGTGCTATTTTTTATATAATTAATAACATGAAAATCGTGTTACAGTTCTATATAATATATAGTGAGTGAGAATTATCATGATGATAATACTTAAAGCACTAATGCACCACAATTTTTTCCATCACACCAAAAGTAGGTTGAAGATGATGAGAATTGTGGCTAAACTAGTGAAATGAAGAAGATATATATACTGCGTACTTATAGAATTGAAAAATTAAAATACTTTTTATTTATTTTGAATGGTTTTCAATATGAATAAATTACCCAAGATTCTTTAATTTAACATCTGTAATAGAAGTATTGAATTTTTGGTTATAAATAAAGATAATAGTTTTATAAGGAGAGGAATATCCAGTGATCATCGGTATGTTACCATGTGAGAAGTTATTGAATAAATTCACTGACTATTTAATTTTTATCATTTATATTATGAGTATGCTTATAAAATTTTAGATTTTATTAATTATAGAATAAAAAAAATTATGGAATAGTTTGAGTATACCTAAATAATGTGATCCATTGAAATATTGACTGTAATGCCGTGAGTACTGATGAGTATCAAAAAACTAATAGAAAAACATTACCTAAATTTGTAGGTTATTAAAGAACAAAATTACTAAAAGAGATAAGTATTTAGTGATATTAGATTGAGAAGAATATTGAGAAGTAGATCAACAACTAATACTGTATGTTTGGTGATATTTTTAATGTTCATATATTTTTCTCAAGTGTTATCAAAGTTAAAAGTACATAAAAAGGTGAGAATATTATTATCTTTTTATGATGAATGATCAGGTGTATGATCTCCATATATTCCAAAATAAACAAAGATTATCAAGTAACATTTCTAATTTAAGATTTTTAAACTGTAACCAGTGGTAATCTATGTAAAATAAGTGGTATATTATGCTTGTGTTAGGAAACACAAGGCTATAGGATGATACCTATACTTCCCACATGTAATCAATGATGCATTTTGTGTTTAATATTTATATATCATGATATAAACCCAATATAAAAAGGTATAGGTTACAACAATAGTACTGAACCTCATACAAATTATTTTGTTCCCTTATTTTCTTTATTTCTACATTTTTACAAGTGAGGCTATCCTAAATATTTTAGATTTTAAAATCATAAATATTTTAAAAGGATTATTTTAATAGGAATAAATTATAAAAAAATTACACCACATATTTAACCCCTAATATATAGTTCACCTAGTCCTATGGAATCTTAGGGGTTTTTAGTGCTTCTAGGTTCCATCTCTTATATCCTATGTTTGAAAGAGATATAAAGAATATGATGATACCCTATCTTCAATCACATAGCCTTGATGTGGTTTTTGATTTAATTATTGGGTTTCTACTAATTGGTTCAACTTATTAAATTTCCATTTTTAATAAGAAGAATTTTGATATTGATATAATATCCATGAATGCTATTATAATGTGCTTATTATTCAATTTCTACTTCAAGGTGATGCGTTTTAAAATGGAAAAATAAATATGGGATTTGTAATAAGTAATATTTGAAGGAAATGTTAAAGTCAATAAAGCTAAACTACATATCTAAAGAAGGATATTTGAGGATAAAAAATTTATAAACAAATAAATATTTATGTATACATTAATGGAGTCAATGAAATTATTATAAATATTAGAGACTATGGAGAAAACATTGAATACTCTACTATTATGAATAAAATGATAAGAAATTTCCCTAACATGTTTTATCTTAACATATCGAAATCAAAAGTTTGATATAATATAAAACATGATGAATTTCATTATATTGTCATTGCATATGAGATAGTAATGTCACTTTAAATTTAGAATAAAGATAAAGAAAAAATGTATTTTAAATCTATTAGGAATCTCTTGATCAAAAATTGAAGAACCTGGATAGTTAATTGATTATCATGGTGGAGAAGAAAGAGAAGAGAATTAAAATAGAATAATTTATCTTATCTAAGTGAATTTATTCAATGGTAATGGGAAACAAAAAGGAAATTCCCAGTCATGTTTTTAAAATTTTATGGTATTGGAATATTTTCTATAAAATTACCAAAGAAGAATAATTGACTCTATGGTGATTATTATCAACATGGTATGCCTCAAAAGAAAAAATAGCGTAAAGTCCTAAAAGAAGAATTTAATTTTTTTGAATCAAATAAGACATTCCTTTGTCGAAATATAAGATGTTCAATAAGTAAAAAGGAATTGGATTATCTCACATCAATAAATCAATATAAATAAGAATGTATTGTTAATTTTACTAAATTTATGGATCATGTGGATTAGCTTGAAGAGTACTCAAGGAGTGAAGAAGAAGAAGCTAAAATTACATACATGGAGAATATACTAAAATATAAATTAGAAGTATGTATTAAGAAGAATAAGGAACACATTAAATAAACAAGTCTCCTAAAGAAATAAGACGGAATGGGAAATGAGTATAGAGAAGAGCATATCAAGAAGGATGATACATATATTTTTGAATAAAAAATACCAAGATGAAGGTTTTGGGGAATGATAAGACAATGAAAGATCATAAAGATAAACTAAATGTGAAAAAAGAAGATATTTATGAGCCACAATATAAATTTATTGAAGATAAAAAGTCATTGAATATGATAAGGTATTATTACAATAACATAGTAGACATTAAGGATGATAAATCAAAATCAGATGAATAAATGAACATAAAGGAGAGTTTCAAATATCCAACTTCTAAGTATCAATGTAATTATATTTTTACTAACAACGTAGTTATTAATATAAAATCATGTCATATTTGGGATAATAAGTGTGATAATAAACCCACTTTAATATGTAATTAATAGAATAAAATATCAATAAAATTAGTTTCCCCATGGTAAAAGTAAGCTCAAATCACAGCTATTCAGAATCAATTTTTTTTGGAGAAAATGTTTATTATTATAGAAGGTATGGATTTAGTGGATTTTTTTTATGGAGTCTTTAGGTATAATTCTTACTCATACTAGTATAAAAAATATCTATCAGGTTTAATTAATGAATAATGGGGTACATGTTCTAATAAAATCACAATAGAATTATAAAATAAGTAACTTGTGAGAAGGAATGCATTAAATCATTCCATATAAAATATATTTGAGTTTTTATATAAACTATATATTAGATATGACTAAAAAGTTCAATTTATAGAGGAATGAAGGAAAAAATAATGGAAAAAATTAATATACTGAAAAGGGGAATGAAATTTAGAAATTAAAACTAAGGCGAAACATTACTTATGGTATATGTGGCCTTGAAATCATGAAAGATGGATTCTTGAGAGTGGATGTTCCCCACACATTTATGGAAACCCAAATATTTTTCCATACATATAATAACATGATATAGGGGACGTGGTATATGGGAATGATACTTCTATAATAATTAAATGTGTTTATAATACTGATATTTAAGAAAATAAGATCAAATAAAGATATGCCCTATTTTTTGAAGGGCTTAAAAAATATTTTAATTGTGACCATTTGTGTGATGATGGGAATGAAGTTTTATTTATAAAAAACACATTCATCATAAAAAAAATATAAATAAAAATTATTTATTCTCAATGGAGTAAGACATTTTAGTAATTTGTTTCAAATTGGTGACCCTTATAATTCCTTCAACCTGAGTAAAAAAGATGATAATATTCTATGGATTATGAGACAATACTACCTTGAAAAAAGAGACTTGAGTAAAATATCAAAGTATCAGATTGAGAATAACTCTACTTGGGGTCTTGTTACAAGACTAAAATATAAAATATTAATTACAACCAAGATATAATTTTGAAAATATTTAATGAAAAACGTGAAGTGATAAGGAAAAAAAGATAAACTAGTTTGTAAAGTTTATTCATCAAAGACAGATATAGTTTTTGAAGAAACATTTTCACTTGTGGTAAATCTTAAATCAATCAAAAGATTCTTGGAAGTTCTATAACACATGGATTACACATATTAACAATTTTTTTTGAAATATTTCTTTCTCAATTATAAAATAGATGAAGAATTTTTCGTTTAGAAACCCAAGGGTTTCATATTAGACAAAGATGAAATTTATATGGATATAAATATACCATTAAAAATTGGCACTCTAAACTTTTGGGTTTTTTGAGAGGTATATAATTTTTAAACAGAAATGATGGTAATAAAATTTATGTGAAAGAGTTTTACATAGGAAATAATATTTTCATTGTATATGTCAATGAAAATATATTTTATAGTCAAAATGGTGTATCTATGCATATTATTAAAAAAGATGAAAATATATTTTTAGATATATATATTAAATGAGATGAGCTACTTATTAGGACTATGAACTATACAAAAAAATGAATTCATTTTATTTTTTAGATATAATTATTCCAATCATTTTTTGAAAAAAATTACCTTTTTAGATTTCAATGAAATCTCTACACCCATTTCAGTTGGTATTAAACAAATCCAGGATTACACATGAATAATTGTGAATCAGAATTAATTTAGAGGAATTATTAGAAATATACCCTATCTAAATAAATCATGGATATATATTTTCTTTTCTATGATATTATATGAATGATTTTAGAGTCATATAATATAGTCTCATATTATATAAACTAAAATAATACTCAGATATATCAAGGTACATTTGAATTGTGGAAAATTTCAAATTAAAAAAATATATATTATTTGCAGTCACAAGAAAACATATTCAGTATTTGGGTAGGAGATTATACTGATATAAAATCCACATTTTATGGAGTATTCATTCTTTGTGAGAGCTATGTAAGTTGAAATAGTAAGAAGTATACCCTAGTGGAATTTGCTACAACTAAGGTCATGTGTAATACAAATTCACATTCATGAACATAGTTTTTTATAGATGCATTTGAAACTATAAAATTTTAAATTTGATGTTGTAAAGACTCTAAAGAATTCATGTAATAATCCTGGTTCTATAGATCAATCAAATTATATTTTTAAAAATTCGAGAACCATGTATATGGAAATTATATTTCATCTCATTAAATAGAAAGTGTTGAATGATGATGTAAAACTTGAATACATTTTCACTAAAGATAAAACTAAATATATTTCTATAAATGAAATTCTTAGAGATAGGATTGGAGTATTAATGATGAAACTCCATAGGCTACACTCTCCTTGAATAATAAATTGTGTGAAAGGGTTCATAGAATGTTTTTTATTATGTTTTCAAGGGAGTGGGGGTGAAAATAGTTCACAACACTTATGGAAATATTATAGAGTGATTTGGGGTTTGTTTTATTATCAAGAATATGAGTTTTCACTTTCCATTTTTGTTTTTTTGAAGCTATGTTTATTTCCAAATAATGGAGATATGAATGTTTGAATTGAGGTGTAGGTAATATATGATACTTGAACATAATTTTAGGTCACCAAGAGTTATAACTCTGTCAAAATTATTTACTTATTCAGTATTTTGATATGGGGATTCTATTTAGAATTAATTTTTCTAAAAATATATGATTAAATTTAACAAGAGTTTAGATATATATATGGAAAATCCAAAGGAGGATATTGAGGTACCAAATAAATTTTTTAAAGGTTTTTATTTTCTGTTAACACTGATTAATGAATCATGGGATGTTGTTGAATTGTTTTTAAATATATGGAGAATGGTTTTCAAATTATTTATGTACACATGATCCTAGTTAAATTAATTATGTGATTATATGAAGAATTCAGTAATTTAATTATTATTTTTTGAAATTTGTTAAAGGGATGAGTTCATGGGGATGACTCTAAATCATGTAAGGATCTTCCCAGCCATTATAATGATCATTCATAGATAATAAAAATAGAAAATTTTGAATTTTCCTTGAAGAAAGTTTTATATGTAAGGACCACTTTCATTGTGTGAGGATCATTTTTTATAATAGATATTGAAAAATTAAAAAATGGGTGACTTATTAAGGATGGTATGTTGAGTTTTTAAGGATGAATCTTGGTCTTTGTATGGATAAACACGAATTTCATAAGGTCCATCCCTCATAATAAGGAATATTTTTACTAAGTTGATAAGTATGAATTCTAACAATATACGGATGGTGGATGAATTATTAAGGATCATCCCACACTATGTTAGGGTCATCAGTTTGAGAGAATTTGTTAAAGGTTATCTTCATAAGAGTAATTTATTTAGCGACATAAAAAATAATGATGAGACTATAAGAACAATTTTTCATAGTTTAAGAGTCTTTCTATTTTCATAATTATCACCACTTTTAATAATTTGTGATATTTATAAAGATTGAAAAGAAAATATTTCAAAAATTAAATTTTGATTACTAGGGAAATTAAATTAGATGATACTCAAGATATTATTCATTTAATATAATATTAATATTAAATTGTGATTTCAAACAGTTCTTATGAGTAATTAAAAATTGTAATTGTTTCTCATATTGTTTAATGGTTTTCAAACACTTTTATTTCAAAACTAGTTTTTTTATCAATGATGGATGAAGATTTTGAAATTATTATGTGACTATGGTGTGATGTTTTTTATTTAATTAATCACATATAAATTGTGATGGTAATCAAGATGATATATCTTTAGTGGGATTTATTAAGATAATATGTTTTTATGTTCTATTTATAACAACCCCAAACCTAAACTCTAAGATCGAGTGCTAAAAAAACATTAAATTTCTGGATTTGATACCAATTAATGTAACCCAATTTTAGACATCCACATCATTCAAAATAAAATATTAATAAAGAATTTTTATGTACCCACAAACTTTCACGAACCAGGTCGGGTTGCAATCCGACCCGGCGCTTGACCTGGTCCGCGACAAGACTCAAGGGGCGTTCCCGATCCCCACGGGCTGACACAAGTTCCTGGGTATCAAAAATATAACATGGGAACGATTTACCCAAATTAAACATATTAAAATGACAAAAAAAACTAAAAATTCAGATATGATAAATTCAATAAAACATTCCCTTAATAATATTAAAATGTAATGATTTACAACGTTAGACAAAACAATAATGTACTACGATAGAGGAGTAAAAAAACTCTATAAAAAACCTCCACACAACAAGAGAAGTTAAACTTCCACAAGCTACCAACAAGGACCTGCATGAGAAGGCCACTAATGACGCAAACCACCATTATTGAGCACAATGCCTCAACCTGGGATACACAAGAAACATAATCTACATACACCCAATGGTGTATGTAGGGTGAGAGACAAGGGACCAATAGGATTCCACCATATAAATAGATTCCATGAAACAACATCAAAATGATAATTGAACATGTTTTTTCAAATTGATGATTTTAAAACACTTTTAAGGAAAACATTTACAAACTAAAATTTAAATATGAACACTTGAAGAAAAACCATTTCAAAAATACTATTTTAAAGTGGAAAATAAAATTCATAAAGAGCACACACACACCAGAGTGGTCCTCTGTATGCCGATAGAAGGCACCATGTCATGAATAGTAGAGCACCATGTATAAATCCCATAAGGGTCATCTAGCTCGTGTGGGTCCCTAGAACCTCATACCTAGGTGAAAAGTAACTATAACAAATATCTATTCTCATGCACGAGCCACTAGTAGGGAGCATACCAATAACTTAGTGGTCCCCAATCATCTCCAATAGTTTTTTAGTGTTGTCACGTCAAACTTGCTAAGTGATCCATGGTCAAAACCCCTCTGTTCACTAGCGTACTAGTTTCGGTCCTCCCACCTAGATACCCAGGGTTTCCCTTGTGCTCAAAGATGTTCCATATATTATAAAGTACCAATTGTACTTAAAAATGCTATTTTAACTCATAATTTCCACTTTGAAATAATACGCACACCAATGCTTTCTTAAAACACCATTTGCAGCACTTAAAAATTCAATAAACCATTTGTGCAATTAAACAACCATATTCACCATTAAATAAGGCACTAAGAAAAATTATAAAATATTTTTAAGAAATCCCACATGGCTTTGCACACACAAAAACTCACACTCACCCCCACACATAAAACATATAACATGCCAAACCCTTCAAAAATTTATTTCTCATTACTCACAAAACATAATAAACCATATAGACAATTTTTGAAACACTTTCATGAAGCACAACATGAATTTACACAAAAACACACACTCCAAATCACCTCTTTAAGATAAATCTCACATTAAAACATCTTTCAAACAGGGTTCACATCACATTCACAATTCAATAAAACACTTAAACAATTTTACAAACAATTTCAATGGTGCACAATAGTCTACACACATCAAAACAATCCATTTTCCATTGAAAATCTCATTTAAATACACACGCACGTAAAGTTCCTTGAAAACAAGTTTCGCACAAAAAAAAGTGAAAACCTTTCCAACCATGTTTTGCATTACAAAATTAACTAAATAAACCATTTACATAATTTATAAAACACCCAAAAGGCACAACAAGATTTAACACAAGGTGTCACTTAAAAACACAACAACTTTTACATGAAAAACCCATTTTAAAATAAAGTGCACATGAAAAAATATTATTCATTTCTAAACAAATTCATTAAACATTTATAGGAATTTATACAATAACACACATATGCGTCAAGACTATATTATTTAGGAAATCCAATTTCATCAAATGAGTATGCCAAAACAAATTCGAAAACATTGTTCACAGCATGCAATTAAATCATAGAACATGCTAAAATTAACTAAGAAAACAAATTAAATTATCTATAAAAATTAAAGGGCATAAAACCACCTACCTCAACATAAAACTCCCCAAAATTGGTATGAAAACATCAATTGCACCCTAGTCGCACCACGAGGGATGCAAAGTGAACCCTAAAAACAAGATATTGGACCACTAGCATAAACAATGGCCAAAACACACAAAAACCTAAATAAAAAATTCACCAAAATGATGGAATCAACTACCAAAGGGAGGCGCATGCGGTGAATGAGTCACACGAGGGAGGCGGAAAGCTCACGACTGCCGGAGGAGGGAGGAGCGACTGGTTCGATGCGCTGGGCAAGGAGGGAGTTCGTCAGGGGCTCGGCCGAACAAGTCGCGTGAGGGGGGGGGGGGGGGGTCATGGGGGTGACACGAGGCAGTGCGAGGGGAGTTTGGACATTGGAGCATGGTCTCCATAGGGATGCGGGGTGCCAGAGGGGAGCGACACTGGAGGAGGCGTCAGCCATGGAGGGGGCTGGTTTGGCGGACGGTGCGGGCGAGGTGAAGGGCATGGAGGCGGCTGGTCTGGCAGACGACGCACATGAGGAGGAGGGAAGGGAGGGAGGTGCGGTGTGACCCAGGTGGGGAGAAGGGGGCTTCGTGGAAGGGAGGGGAGGGGGGAGAGAGAGGGTAAATAAAACCCTAAAAAAGAAATAGAATAAATAAATAAAACTAACTTAAAACAGTATTAATATTTATAATCACAATGGCAACAATATAATTAGTTTAATAAAAACTAAATTCTTAACCCTAAAACTATATGATTAATGATATTGATGATAAAATTAATATCAGAAATAATAATAATAATAATAATAATAATATTTGAAAATAATAATATTATTACTATTATCATTATAAATAAAGTTTATTAATTTATTAGAAAATATTTCTAATTTTATTTTTATTCTTATTTTTCCACACCTTTAATTTTATTTCATTATTGTTAATTCATTTTATTTGGTTAATTTCACAATGGGCGGGTCACACGACAACACTGTTAAAGTTCCACGGATTCACAATTATGCTTCACCCATGCATCACATGCTGTCAAGCACCAAAAAACTCATTTATCGTCAAAAACACCAAATCCAACCGATACTTAGCCCACACCTCGAAGGAACGTTTCGAAGCCAAATAAAAAAAAGATATTAACATAATTTAATATTAATAATAATAATAATTATTACTATATTAATAACAACTTAATTAATTTTTTAAAAATTCATAACACTAATAACACTAATAACAATATACTCAAAAATTTTATTATAATTAAAATAGTCCTTAAAATTTTATTACACTTCTCATTTTTATTTTATTTTTATTTTAATATTCATCACATTCTGTTTATCAGCCTTGAACATCAATTCGGTCATGTGGTGTGCTAGGCGAGGTCACGTGGAGTCTCAGGCAAGGTCCCGCGGCTTCGACTGCAGTGTGCTGAAATTGTCAAGAAAAAACACACGATTTTAAATAAGAACTCAAAAAAAATTTAGGCGGGCTGCGACCTGAACTACCCTGTAACACCCCAAGCTTCTACGGTATGCTTCTCTTTGAATAATGTGATAGCATGTGTTGTACGCAACACCGAGTTCTAACACACCATAACCAATCAAACTAGCCGTTATGAATAGTAATACCTAAATTTTGAAATTATATATTTTATATTTCAAAATAGACTTCATTTTTGGATTCGGAATATCAAATTTATCCTAAGGTGAAATTTTGGTACTTTTCGGATAACTTTAATATTTTGATGAATAGTGAAAATTACTAAATTTTAATTAAAAACAACTTTTTTAATCAAAATAATTAATAGTGATAAATTATGAATTTGAGAGGTTTTAAAGTATATTTAGAATATATTTTTACCATTTAATACAATGTTGGTCATTGGACATACTTTTACAATTAAACCGGACATAAACAAGTGTCAATCTTTTGATAGTTATTATCTCTTAAAAACACGCTTTTTGTTTTAACAACGGGAATTAATTTTAAATTAATTTCTGCCACTTCTGTGTTTTGAATTTAGAAAAAATGGATTCCATATTTGGAATCATGATGTTCAAATTGTGTAAATAGGTAACATTTATTTTTAGACATTTTGAATAATTACTGTGGTAAATATTTTATTTACCATGGTTAAGGGTAAATCCGGTAAATAAGGGTTAAAAAATAATATTATAATAATACTAAATTACCCTAAAACATTTCCTAACCTTATTGGTTGATACATCTTAGACCATAGGCATCTTTGGGTCGATTTAGGGACCCCATGGAGCCACTTGTAGGTGATAGGGACACTTTATTTTAATTAAGTTAAAATGAATACAAAAATGACACAAGCAAAACTCTTTTAGAAAAACAATTATTACATAGGGTTATATATGTTTTATTTTTGACTATAAATATTAATTATAAATCTAAAAAGATTTACTACATAATGATATTTTATTTATAATTTTTAGAGATTAAAAAAGTTAATTTATTTATGACACAATGATGATGTAGTAATTATCATAATAGTGAAAAATTAAAATAATTGATATTATAAATACACAAATAAATATAATTTGATACTTTTTATGAATTAAACTAATTTTCTAAGTTAATATGACATGTTAGGAATGATATAATTAAATGTTTTAGAAGTAAAAATTATGTTATGAGTTTCACAAAAATCAACTATGGAATAGTGTCAAAATTGACATAAAAGAGTTTTTAAAACAAATATTATATTATTAATTGATATTAAATTCATATAAATCTAAGGTTCAGCCAAGAGACTTATATCATGATATTTGTATCATTAATGGACCACTTGGGGGTCTCTTGGATGTATATAGTAAGTTTATTAACCATATTATATAAAAATACAAAGAGATATTGTAAAAGTGAAACTAATTAACTAAGAGTTAATACTTAAAGATAAGGTTAATATAATGACCCAAACCTGTCTAAATTCTATTGGTTGATTTGTTTTCGACACATACCCACCTTAAAATTTAAATAATCAACTTTTGATCCATTATAAACCGAATATGAATTTATTATAAATTAATATTTCTAGCTTTTCCAAAGGTGCCCCTCACCCCTCTTATAAAAGGGCACTCCTCCTTCTCATTTCTTCACAACTTCAAAGCCTTTTGGTTCGGCCAAACTCTGCCCAAATACTCTCCCAACATCCCTCAATAAAACCTAGAGGCCTTAGTTTGATCATAAATCCAACCTAAGGATCCCTTTTGATCAAATCAAAAGGAAGAACCCGAAGAAGAGGTAATGATTTCACCACCCTTTTCCAAGTTCCTTTCTTCTTCCACTTCTTCTTCCTTTGTTGTTACCATTGTAAAATAATAACTCAATTATCATATATATACTGTGATGTTATTATAAATATGGTACAACCATAATCAGTATTCTATCCACCCTTTGAATAACATGTCACCATACGTGCGTACGTACGGCTTACCGTCTCCACGTCGTGGTGTAATTGTTATTCAATATATTATTATTTGGATGGGTATAATAATGATGTGTAACTCATGTAAATAATAAATATAACATGTTAATGATTCTGTATATATGATATAACATCCATGTATATATTATTTTAATATCAAAAGAATGATATTGTCGCTCGTGCGTACGTACGGACTACCGTCTCCACGAACGCGATGAGATTCATTCTCCATCGTATCCATTCAAGTATAAGTCTCATTTGATGGTTAATAATAGTATATAAGGACTTGATATCATTCTATATAGGATTAATATACAACCTATCCATTACAAACATGGCTTACGTAACAAAACATATAAAAGAAAACAAGTAAGTTAACACCCGAAACAACGATAATACTAAGATATTATTAACAAAGAAATGTTAAAAGATCATATATGATATCATATGAATGTATATGATTCTTGTATAATTTAATAACAATTATTTCACTATTATACAGGAGGTTAACCTACCCCAACCAAGGAAAAGTACAAAGGTAAGGGTTATTTCACAATCTCTTCATTATCTGAGGTTGTTTATACGTAATAATCTACTGGGATCTCTTTATCATCCACATCCATGTTTCGTAAAAATGTATTTCAAAACATTCTTACTATTTATAATAATATGGGTTAAAGTCATTTATACCCTTGTTTGACTTTTATAAGAGTTTTGTAAAGGAATCATTCCGTCGTTTTCCAAACAAGGTGCTTTTAACCTTTTCGACAGAAATAAGGTAAGAATGTTTTTTTAACTTATACGGCGGGTGCGGTAATTTTCCACTGTTATAAAATCTTCGAAGCTTCCATTACAAGCTTATAAGAATATTTTCAAAGAAATTTTTTTATTAAATGATTTCAAAAATAGAAAGAGATATTTCTCTAAAAAGAGTTTTGATTTCATTTATGTCAACATCCTTTGATGGATTTTACGCTTATTTGAAGTTGATTTATTATGATACAAAACTTATATATTGTATTGAAGGTTTTGTGATATGTTTGACTATGGATGTGATATGTTTATACCATTCATAGTTTATGATGAAAGTATTGACATTTTGTATGCTAGTTTTAATACGAATGTTTATGTTATGTTTAAACCTTTTCATATGGGAATGCATTGGACTTAATATGTGACGGGTGGAGCCCGCTATAGCTCCTCGATGCTTCGGTAGGTTTCATGAGACAAACTAGTGTCTTGGCACAAGGCCTTGGAAAAATATTATTTTTAGTCTTGGCACGAGGCCTTTGCTATGTGGTTATGATAGTCTGGCATTATGCATTCCATCATTATGAAAGTGGTTATTGATATTGCATGTGATTATTCGATTAGTAGAATATCCATGTGAATAAGTAAATGAAATTATTTCGTTTTAAATTTTCCATACTATGTTGAAGTTCAAGTTTAAAAGGCTTTTGTTTTAGAAATGCATTTCCTTAAATGTTTATGCTTATTTTTGAAAGTTTCTGCTATATTGTTATCCTTACTGGGCATTTGAGCTCACCCCTTTTCTATGTTTTATTTTTCCCAGGATGTGAAGAAGTAAGTTATGAATGACCTTCAGGGATATTATGAGGGGATAATAGTGTGGACTATGGAGACATTATGTTGTTGTAGTAGTTTTTCACTTTATGATGTAATGTAAAACTTTATGAATATATCTAGTGTTTCCAAGGCTACTAAACCAATCGGTCTTTCGAGATTTGATCTTTCTTGTGATCATGACAATGTTATGTAATAATGCACCGACTCTAGGTAACTGGGGTCGGGGAGTTATAGTTGGTATCAGAGGAAGTTTAGTACAAAACTTGGAAGCTAGATTTAGATAAACTCTGATTAGAGCACGTAGACCTAAGATGAACTTTGAGGATTAGTATAGAAGAACTTCCTAGAATTTTGGTATTGTAGAGATTTTGTGAGTTTTTCGAGCAATACATCCCTGTCTGGATACGAGCAGGTAGAGGCGGCTCTGGCACAGATGTACCTAGGGGTAAAACCCGAAAACACCGCTTTGATCTAGACTCGAACGGGAACTGGTGCACGACAACGGGCCTTGCTGCACTCTTGGTTATGAAACTCCCGGGGGATATGCTTAGGATAACACTCATTTTATTTACAAATCATTATGAAGGGTTTATGAGTATATACTTCCTCAAAGAAAACATTTTTATGATTATGGATTATATCCATAAATAGTTTAATTTATGTTAAGTGTTCTATAAGTATGGAATTATGTATTTTGATTCATAAAATGATCTAGTTTATGCCATTGTTTAGAAATGGCGCCTAGTGGAAGAAATGGAAACCATATCAATTCACACACTCCATGTAGGGATTTCCCTCCTACTAAGGATAATTATAGTGGAGCTGGTGATGCAACCGGTGCCGATCAGCTAATCACCATACTGGGATAACTCACTCAGGTTATGAATAATAACCTTACCCGTATGGAGCACCCTGATCCGCAGTGTGGAGGATCAATGTTAGATCGATTCATGAGGAAACAACCACCAACGTTCAATGGGAGTACAAATCCCTTAGTAGCTGAGCAATGGATAAATTCTCTAGAAAAAATATTTCAGGCTTTGGGGAGTAGTGAAAGGGAAAAAGTTATCATGACAGTTTACCGCCTCACTAGAGATGATGATCAATGGTGGTCATTGATTAAAAACACGAAGGAAGATGATGAAGTATCAAATATGGAATGGAGTGAGTTCAAAGACCTGTTTTTAGAAAAATACTTTCCTCACGACCATCGAGCAGATATGGAAATGCAATTTCTGAGTCTGAGACAAAAGGAGGATGAGAATGTCGCAATGTATGAGGCTAACTTTACAAGGTTATCAAGGTATGCTGGAGATTATATACGTAACCCAAGAAGTATGATTGATCGTTTCTTTGATGGGTTAAAACCATTTCTCCGTCGAGTATTAGTCTCACAATCCTTTTCTTTGTACGAAGACATTGTCTCATGTGCTATCAAGACCGAAAAGGAATTCTCTAAGTCTTATGACTTTAAAGCAAAGCAAGAGAAGAAGAGGCCTGCTGATCAATCTGGGAATGGAAATAAGGGGAAGAAGGGAAAGGTTGAATATCCATCCTGTGGTAAATGTGGGAAGAAACACCTTGGTACTTGCTTGAAGGGAACGTGAGTCTGTTACAAGTGTTGTGAAAAAGGCCACCAAGCTCGTGATTGCAAGGGGAAGAAGGAAGCCACCAACGTTCAGTTCTACAATTGCAAGGAGGTGGGGCATTATGCAAATGAATGTCCTAAGCATCAGGAGAACTTATCTTAGAAAATGCCAAGGGATCAATGCCAAGCTTATGCTATCACTACTGCTGAGGTAGAAGCTCCAAAAGACGTGGTGGCAGGTAATTTAATGGTTTCCTCAAGTTTAGAAAATGCATTATTTGATTCTGGATCATCACATTGTTTCATATCTTCCCTGTTTTCTAAGAAAATTAGATATTTCTAATTTTATTTAACAAGGGAGTTGTCAGTTAAAACTCCTAAGGGAAGTATCATTGCAACAAAGTTTTGTGAATCAGTCCCCATTAGAGCACATAAATGTTATTTATCTGCTGATCTCATCGTCATACCTATTATTGAGTTTGATATAATCCTTGGTATAGACTGGCTTTCAGACTATGATGCGAAGATTTATTGTAATAAGAAAGAGGTTACTATTCTTGATAATAATGATAAGGAACACCTTATCTTTAGAGAAGAATCGTCACCACCTAATTCTTATTTATATCCACCCCCAGTAGCTCAACTAAATTCAATTATTGGGGAGGAAGAGAATGAAATAAATGTGGGTGGGGAAAGGAATGTTCAAATAGAGGATGTACCTGTTGTGAAAGAATTTGTAGATGTATTTCCGGAAGATTTACCTGGACATCCTCCAGAACGAGAAGTTTAGTTTTCCATTGATTTAATTCCTGGATCAAGGCCTATATCGAAGACCCCATATAGAATGGCCACTGTAGAGTTAGTCGAACTAAAGAAACAACTAGAGGAATTGAGTAATAAAGGATTTATTCTCCCTAGTGTTTCTCCATGGGGAGCCCCTGTTCTTTTTGTTAAAAAGAAAGATGGATCTATGAGGTTATGTATCGAATACAGGGAGATCAATGCTATAACGATAAAGAACAAGTATCCCCTACCCCGCATTGATGATTTATTTGACCAACTGCATAGAGATCAATAATTTTCAAAGATTGACCTTCGATCTGGATACCATCAGTTGTGTGTGAAGAAGGAAGACATTCTGAAGATAGCATTTCGAACCAGGTATGGGCATTATGAGTTTACTGTAATGCCTTTTGGTTTGACTAATGCACCATCTGTATTCATGGATCTGATGAATAGAGTTTTCAAGGAGTATCTTGATGAATTTGTGGTGGTATTTATTGATGATATCTTGGTATACTCCCAAAGCTACGAAGATCATGAAAATCACTTGCGCATTATCTTGAAGACTCTGAGAAGACATGAATTATATGGGAAGTTTAGCAAGTGTGAATTCTGGCTTCATGAGATTTCTTTTCTTGGCCATATTGTCTCTAAATATGGAATCTCTGTTGATCCTTCTAAGACTAAGGCAATCCAAGAATTTCCAACACCGACGAGTATAACTGAGGTACGTAGTTTTATTGGTTTGGCAGGTTATTATCGATGATTCGTCCAGAATTTTGCCCGATTGGCTAACCCATTAACGAAGCTCACACGTAAAGGGGTTAAATTTGTTTGGAAAAAAGAGTGTGAAGAATGTTTCGAAGAACTGAAGAGAAGATTAGTCAATGATCATATATTGACTCTACCATCAGGGAATGATGGGTTCGTTATTTATAGTGATGCATCGAATAAAGGACTTGGTTGTGTCCTTATGCATAATGATAGGGTTATTGCCTATGCATCACGACAGTTGAAAATTCATGAACAAAACTATCCTACTCATGATCTCGAGTTAGCAGCTGTGATCTTTGCTTTGAAGATATGAAGGCACTACCTCTATGGTGAAAAATGTGAGATTTATACTAATCACAAGAGTTTGAAGTATATTTTCTCACAAAAAGAACTCAACATGAGGCAAATGAGATGGCTTGAATTACTCAAGGATTATGATTGCACGATACACTACCACCCGGGGAAGGAAAACAAGGTGGCAGATGCTTTGAGCAGAAAAGATCATGGAGTTTTGAACAACATGAGAATTGAAAGGGATCCAATTTTCATGGATCTAGTGAAGATGGACATGGGAATAACCAGGGAAGGAGAAACATCAATTATTTTTCAAATGGTTTCCAAACCATCTTTACTAGAAAGGATTAAGAGTTATCAGACCGATGATGAAGAATTTCAAAAGAAGATTAAAGCTGTGAATGATGGGAGATTGAGATATTTTGTGTATGAAAATGGAATTTTGAAATTCAGAAAGAGGCTTTGTGTTCCCGATATACCTAATCTAAAAAGGGAATTGCTGGATGATGCTCGTAGTTCCAATTTCTCTATAAACCCTGGGAGCACAAAAATGTATAGAGATTTGAAGGAACATTTTTGGTGGGACAACATGAAGAGGGAGATTGCTAATTTTGTGTCAAGATGTATGGTTTGTCAACAAGTGAAAGCTGGAAGGCAATAGCCTGGAGGAGTCATGCAACCTCTTCCCATACCGGAGTGGAAATGGGACAATATTACGATGGACTTTGTCATGGGGCTACCAAAGACTCCTAGAAGGAACGATGCAATATGGGTTATTGTTGATCGTCTTACCAAGTCAGCACATTTTCTTGCTATAAGAGAAGATCTACCCCTGGAATGTCTAGAAAGACTATATATTAATGAAGTTGTGAGACTTCATGGAGTACCCCTATCGATTTTTTCTAATAGTGATCCCCGTTTTACTTCAAGATTCTGGAAATGTCTTCAGAAATCCCTGGATACTGAACTTCATTTGAGCACTGCTTACCACCCTCAGACAGACGGACAATCAGAACGGACTATTCAAACCTTAGAAGACATGTTGAGATCTTGCTCACTTGACTTTCAGGGTATGTGGGATCAATATTTACCTCTGGTAGAATTTTCCTATAACAATAGCTTCCATTCGAGTATTCAGATGGCACCATATGAAGCGTTATATGAAAATAGATGTCATAGACCAACCTGTTGGGATGACGTTGGTGAAAGAAAACTTGCAGGCCCAGAACTGGTGGAGGAAACAGTGGAAAAGGTGAAGGTAATCCAAAATCACATCAAAGAAGCTCAAAGTAGGTAGAAGAGCTATGCCGATAATCGAAGGAAGGATTTGGAATTTCAATTTGGTGATCATGTTTTCCTGAAGGTATCTCCATGGAAGGGAGTCATACGTTTTGGTAAGAAAGGTAAATTGAGTCCCAGGTACATCGGACCTTTCGAAATTAGAACGAATTGGGGCTGTAGCTTACCGATTGGCAATGCCGCCAAGTCTCTCCAAAGTTCACAATGTGTTCCACGTATCTCTGTTGAGGAAATACATGCCTGACCCAATGCATGTACTCACCTATGAAGAATTAGAACTGGAACCTGATCTGTCTTATTGCGAAGAGCCCGTCAGGATTCATGATACGAGAGAACAAGTACTGAGAAACCGGACGACACGTCTGGTAAAAGTCTTATGGAGAAACCATAAGATGGAAGAGGCAATGTGGGAACCCGAGGAACTTATGATGAAGAAAAACCCGAGTCTTTTCATGTGATAAGTATTCTAGAAATTTCGAGGACGAAATTATTTGAAGGAGGGGAGAATGTAACACCCCAAGCTTCTACGGTACGCTTCTCTTTGAATAATGTGATAGCATGTGTTGTACGCAACACCGAGTTCTAACACACCATAACCAATCAAACTAGCTGTTATGAATAGTAATACCTACTTTTTGAAATTATATATATTTTATATTTCAAAATGGATCTCATTTTTGGATTTGGAATATCGAATTTATCCTAAGGTGAAATTTTGGTACTTTTCGGATAACTTTAATATTTTGATGAATAGTGAAAATTACTAAATTTTAATTAAAAACAACTTTTTTAATCAAAATAATTAATAGTGATAAATTATGAATTTGAGAGGTTTTAAAGTATATTTAGAATATATTTTTACCATTTAATACAATGTTGGTCATTGGACATACTTTTACAATTAAACCGGACATAAACAAGTGTCAATCTTTTGGTAATTATTATCTCTTAAAAACACGCTTTTTGTTTTAACAACGGGAATTAATTTTAAATTAATTTCTGCCACTTCTGTGTTTTGAATTTGGAAAAAATGGATTCCATATTTGGAATCAGGATGTTAAAATTGTTTAAATAGGTAACATTTATTTTTAGACATTTTGAATAATTACTGTGGTAAATATTTTATTTACCATGGTTAAGGGTAAATCCGGTAAATAAGGGTTAAAAAATAATATTATAATAATACTAAATTACCCTAAAACGTGTCCTAACCTTATTTGTTGATACATTTTCGACCATAGGCATCTTTGGGTCGATTTTGGGACCCCATGGATCCACTTGTAGGTGATTGGGACACTTTATTTTAATTAAGTTAAAATGAATACAAAAATGACACAAGCATATATCTTTTAGAAAAACAATTATTACATAGGGTTATATATGTTGTATTTTCGACTATAAATATTAATTAGAAATATAAAAAGATTTAATACATAATGATATTTTATTTATAATTTTTATACATTAAATAATTTAATTTATTTATGACACAATGATGATGCAGTAATTACCATAATAGTGAAAAACTAAAATAATTGATATTATAAATACACAAATAAATAGAATTTGAGACTTTTTATGAATTAAACTAATTTTCTAAGTTAATATGACATGTTAGGAATGATTTAATTAAATTTTTTCGAAGTAATCATTCTGTTATGAGTTTCACAAAAATCAACTATTGAATAGTGTCAAAATTGACATAAAAGAGTTTTTTAAAACAAATATTATATTATTAATTGATATTAAATTCCTAAAAATCTAAGGTTCAGCAAAGAGACTTATATCATGATAGGTGTATCATTAATGGAACACTTGGGGGTCTCTTGGATGTATATAGTAAGTTTATTAACCATATTATATAAAAATACAAAGAGACATTGTAAAAGTGAAACTAATTAACTAAGAGTTAATACTTATAGAAAAGGTTAATATAATGACCCAAACCTGTATAAATTATATTGGTTGATTTGTTTTCGACCCATACCCACCTTAAAATTTAAAGAATCAACTTTGGAGCCATTATAAACCTAATATGAATTTATTATAAATTAATATTTCTAGCTCTTCCAAAGGTGCCCCTCACCCCTCTTATAAAAGGACACTCCTCCTTCTCATTTCTTCACACCTTCAAAGCCTTTTGGTTCGGCAAAACTCTGCCCAAATACTCTCCCAAATTCCATCACTACAACCTAGAGGCCTTAGTTTGATTAGAAAGCCAATTTAAGGAGCCCTTTTGATCAAATCAAAAGGAAGAACCCGAAGAAGAGGTAATGATTTCACCACCCTTTTCCAAGTTCCTTTCTTCTTCCACTTATTCTTCCGTTGTTGTTACCATTGTAAAATAATAACTCCTGTATCATATATATACTGTGATGTTATTATAAATATGGTACAACCATAATTATTATTCTATCCACCCTTTGAATAACATGTCACCATACGTGCGTACGTACGGCTTACCGTCTCCACGTCGTGGTGTAATTGTTATTCAATATATTATTATTTGTATGGGTATAAAAATGATGTGTAACTCATGTAAATAATAAATATAACATGTTAATGATTCTGTATATATTATATAACATCCATTTATATATTATTTTAATATCAAAAGAATGATATTGTCGCTCGTGCGTACGTACGGACTACCGTCTCCACGAACGCGATGAGATTCATTATCCATCGTATCCATTCAAGTATAAGTCTCATTTTATGGTTAATAATAGTATATAAGAACTTGATATCATTCTATATATGATTAATATACAACCTATCCATTACAAACATGGCTTACGTAACAAAACATATAAAAGAAAACAAGTAAGTTAACACCCGAAACAACGATAATACTAAGATATTATTAACAAAGCAATGTTAAAAGATCATATATGATATCATATGAATGTATATGATTATTGTATAATTTAATAACAATTATTTAACTATTATACAGGAGTTTAACCTACCCCAACCAAGGAAAAGTAAAAAGGTAAGGGTTATTTCACAATCTCTTCATTATCCGAGGTTGTTTATACGTAATAATCTACTGGGATATCTTTATCATCCACATCCATGTTTCTTAAAAATGTATTTCAAAACATTATTACTATTTAAAAGAATATGGGTTAAAGTCATTTATACCCTTGTTTTACTTTTATAAGAGTTTTGTAAAGGAATCTTTCCGTCGTTTTCCAAACAAGGTTCTTTTAACCTTTTCGACAGAATTAAGGTAAGAATGTTTTTTTTAACTTATACGGCGGGTGCGGTAATTTTCCGCTGTTATAAAATCGTCGAAGATTCCATTACAAGCTTATAAGAATATTTTTAAAGAAAATGTTTTATTAAATGATTTCAAAAATAGAAAGAGATATTTCTCTAAAAAGAGTTTTGATTTCATTTATGTCAACATCCTTTGATGGATTTTACGCTTATTTGAAGTTGATTTATTATGATACAAAACTTCTATATTGTATTGAAGGTTTTGTGATATGTTTGAATGTGGATGTGCTATTTTTATACCATTCATAGTTTATGATGAAAGTATTTGACATTTCGTATGCTAGTTTTAATACGAATGTTTATGTTATGTTTAAACCTTTTCATATGGGAATGCATTGGACTTAATATATGACAGGTGGAGCCCGCTATAGCTCCTCGATGCATCGGTAGGTCTAATGAGACAAACTAGTGTCTTGGCACAAGGCCTTGGAAAAATATTATTTTTAGTCTTGGCACGAGGCATTGGCTATGTGGTTATGATAGTCTGGCATTATGCATTCCATCATTATGAAAGTGGTTATTGATATTGCATGTGATTATTCGATTAGTAGAATACCCATGTGAATAAGTAAATGGCATTATTTCATTTTACTTTTGCCATACTATGTTGAAGTTCAAGTTTAAAAGGCTTTTGTTTTAGAAATGCATTGCCTTAAATGTTAATGCTTATTTTTGAAAGTTTCCGCTATATTGTTATCCTTACTGGGCATTTGAGCTCACCCCTTTTCTATGTTTTATTTTTCCCAGGATGTGAAGAAGTAAGTTATGAATGACCTGCAGGGATATTATGAGGGGATAATAGTGTGGACTATGGAGACATTATGTTGTTGTAGTAGTTTTTCACTTTATGATGTAATGTAAAACTTTATGAATATATCTAGTGTTTCCAAGGCTACTAAACCAATCTGTCTTTCGAGATTTGATCTTTCTTGTGATCATGCCAATGTTATGTAATAATGCACTGACTCTAGGTAACTGGGGTCGGGGCGCTACATACCCGATACCTAGAAAATTAATAAAATAAATAATTTAAAGACGATGGGTGTGACACGAAACATTTTTTCGTTTTAGAGGATTATAAAAATATATTATATAATAGTACCCATGTCTTCATGTGACCAATTTTCCTACTATAGCCATCTTTTTTTATTTCCCAATAAGTTTTAAACAACTCCCATAAAATTATACACACATAAAACCTTCCAAAAAACAAGTCATTTAATATCATTTCTCATTACTTAGGGAAATGGATAACATAAGAAGGGTGGGATAAAAATCTCAATAAGAGTAAACATAAGAATTAAAAATTGAATGTCATAAGTGTGAATAATATGAGAATAATGGTATGATGAAATAATTAAGGCGTGTGAACATAATATAAGAGAACTTATTCCTTAAAAACATGGATCATAAATGATGAGAAATGGAATAAGTCTATAACCTTAGACCACATGAATGTAAGTCAACTGTCATGATCCATGTGAAAGCAATTATTAAGTAAAGGATCCATTAGAACACATCAAAAGCATTGAAAAATTGTGTATGTATTTTGGGATATCAAACATTCAACATAGAATAACATAATAGGATAATTATTTAATTTTATTATGAGTAACATACAACCATTTACACCAAAAACTCTTAGGAGCTACTCATATTCATTAAATACATTTTCTCTTTGGATTAACATATAATATTTATCTCTATCACTTTACCCAAACAATGGGGGGATATTACAGACCCACCCATCATTGTTTATAGTAGAACCACCCTAAAATCATCTATACATATTTACAATTACCATTTAATATAAAAAATATTTAGAATCATTCGCTTTTTAACATTACACCCCTGACAACAACCAAAATTTCTTTTTTTAACACGATTATCCCATGGAAAACAAACATGTTCTACAATAATCTAATTAAAATAATCATAGGCCCTTCCATGAGAGAATATGGATGATACAATTAGAATATATCACCATTGGATAATAATAAAACAAATAGAGGATATTTATATAGATGACAAATAATTTAAATATAATTTTTAAGACATTTATCTTAAAATGAAAAAAATTCCATTTTCTTTTCATAATATTTTATAAAATATCCCAGAATATTGGGATTTTTTTTATCTAAAGATAAATTTGGACACATATAAAAAAATCGTAAATTAAATTAAATTTAATGTATATAGGAAAATCCCTTAATGTTGTAAATGTTAAGAATAATATATCCTTTCAAATTTTTTAAATATCATTAAAAGTGTCCCATACAGAAAATGTTAAGAAATTACGTATTAATAAATTTTAAAACAAGGTAAATTATTATAGAAAATATCAAGAGGAAATCATTTATATTTATAAAATAACATTTTTGAAATAATCTTTAGTACATGGTGGAAGTGTTTGGTTAAAATTCATTAAAAAATTAAAAAAAACAATTTTAAAGAAATACCCTTTACGACCATTTAAAAAAACCATTTGAAAGAAAGAAAAGAATAAGGAACAAAAAATACCATGAGTATAAAAATATTCATGAAATCATATTTCAATTTTCAATGTATACACCTTATAAATGGATATTTGTGCATCTGTCAAAAAATGTATTAAAGAAAGAAGTTTGAGATACAAAACCCTTGCAACTTGGGTAATAGTTGAATAAAAAAGCCATTCGATAAAGGAAAATAACATATTTATATGAATATAATAAATTACATGAAATAATATGTTAAATCACATTCACGAGTTATTAATAACCCCAAATAAAATAAATCACGATGTATAACATGAATTATGTCTCGACGAATTGAAATTGATACCTAAAAAACCCTTTCAACTTCTAAAACTTTTGAATCATTATCTCATGAAAAATGGAAATTAAATGGAACATTAAATGTAATGGTAAAAGTTTAATTAATTATATAATATCTAAATATGTAGCATATATAAATTATAAAAGGATTTCTGTTCATAATATTAACATGTCTCAACGAATCAATATTGATATGTATAATCCTTACAAAGAACATATCAATGAACATAGAATTTAATCAATTCTGTGATTATTTATAATAACATTAAAACCAAATGAAAATAGTTGAAATTAAAAAATCATATAATTAGAGGAAATTTAATAAATATTCTTGGTATAAAATAGTCAATGAAGTAGATGTAAAAACCAATGAATTTAAATTGAGTTATGAAATCCCTTACCTAAAGTCACAACTTACGATGTATTTCATTTAAATAACATATAATAAACTTTTATTAATTATTTAATTTTTAATAACATTTTATATGTTTGTTAATTTATTGTTAATACATTTAATTAATTTATTTTCATTACATATTTAATAATTTAATAATCCAATTCAACATTATATGGTTTGAGGACAATATGTTCATAATTTGAAAACAACTTCGGTATGTTGAACGTAGAAAAATAATTCAAGGTTAAATAATCATTAGAATAATAATAATTTAATAATAATCATTTTTATATATTAAATAAAATTTTATAAACATCCATGAAAGTCATATATAAAAAAATCACATCACTTCATTGAGGTGGCCATCAAAACGTATTCACGAGAATTGTTACCCTTTACATAAGATAACATTGTTGGAAAATATATGATATATTATCAATATTGAATGATTATAATCTCATTAATATCATATATACCCATTACTATTATAATTATAAAAATTAATGAGTATCTGTGATGGAGAATGATACACATCACTTCATGGAGGTGGTAGTCCATAGGTATGCCCAAGAAATGTTTTTATTCTACATAGGATGGAAAAGAAGATGAATAATGTTATTTTATTTACATAATTACATATAAGTATATGCAAGATACATTTTTTATTATATTTTAGTGGTTATTATAAAATTTAATGAGGTATAAGAAGAAGTAATATGAACATGCTCGGTTAAGATGATTACCTCCCATTTGATGAATCTCCTTTGGATCTCTCCTAAAGGACCCTAGGGATGGTATTTTAGGAATAAAATAACCTATATATTTTATATAAGGAATTTAAGTATATTTTTTTGGTGTGGGTGGAGCTAAGTTTCTCAAGAAGTGTCAGGCAGAGCAGAGCGGTGGTGTCCTTTTGTAGTGAAGGAATGGACACACTTGAATTATTTTAAAAGATATAAATATAATAAATTAATTTTCTTGTTAAAATGGAACCATGTGGTAAAAATTTATAATATATAATTATTATGATTATATATCCTCTCATCCAATAAAATATTAACAATTTTTTTTGATGTTTTCACCCATATCTATGAGTTTGAACCCCCACTAACTCTTTTAATGATTACCATGATATCAATGTTTCTTTCTCTATAGAAGTTAAGAAAGTGTCTATAATGGTAAAAGTGACACATAGGTGTAAAATGGTTGATATTATAGACTATGTTTCATTTAGTTATAAAAATATAATATTTTTATGAATTTCAAATTATTAAATAAATTATTATAATTTACCATTAAAGACATTTTAAGGAATATTAAGACAGATTGACTTTAATGACATCAATATAGTAATGTAATTAAAAAATAATCTTTTAAAATGACAACAATATCTCATAATCAATTCAAAAATTCATGTAACATACTACTTCATCCAAATATTTTTTCTTTTAATATTTTTAAAATCATTTACCGGATTTTGTATTATTTGGACAAACATTATATGGGAATTTTATAAAGATTTAAGGTAATTATTCTATTGCTAAAATTTAAGAATAAATCATGATAAAAAAAATTCATTCTTATTAAAAAATTTCATTTATAAGCAAATATAAACACTTTTCATCCTGGTGATAAAATATTATCGATATTAAAATAGAGTGATATTTTATTTTTATTCCTTACTTAAAATTATTTTGAGGTCCTTATAAACAAAAGTGTCGTAAAATTTCTACATTTTAGATCATTATGTAGATATTTTATAATAAAATTATCCAATAAAATAAATACATGTTTTATGGATATTTTTTGTCCATATCTCATATATTTAACCATGTTTTATATGTTTTACCCTTACTGAGGTGATAAATATTTTTTATGACCACTATTTATAATGAAAAAAATAAAATGGACCTATTTAGAAAATATAAACCTCATAATAAAAATTTTAAATCCATTTTCTCAATTAAATCTTTTAATATTAGAGAAATTATTTTAATATAAAAATGTAAAATGCAATGAAAAATATTTTTTTAGAAACAAATCATTTTTTATCCCAAAAATTAACTTATACAAAAATAATGTATAATTATAATTCATAAATTATTAGTTATTTTTATTACATGTAGTATATAATTATTTTAACTTAATATTAATGAACTTTTTAATTACATTGTTTAATTAAAAAATTGTCACTTTTTGAAAAATCAATATTTTCACTATTCACTGAAAAATTAATCTTTTCTGAATAAAGGGAAAAAGATAAATATAATTTTTTCATATGATGATATAAAAAATAAAATACCTTTATGAAATAAATTTTATAAAAGTTTCATAAATTAATTATAATATTCTCTCAAAAAAATTAATAAGAAGTATTTTTGAAGAAAATGTATTTTTTTACATAAAATAACTACAAAAAATCATTTAAATATTTATCATAAAATAATAAATTCATTTAAATTATATAAAAAATTAATATATATTATAATTTTTTTATTTCTATTCATACTTCAAATTAAATTTTTCGGTTTTAAGGTTCACATTTTAATATTAATTTTTTATATTATATCAAAATTCAATTAAATATCGGTGTTTCGTGTTATGATAGCTATAGAGCATATTAATATTTTAAACTATATTTTTAGGGTTTTATGTACTAACCTTGTTAATGATCCTTTGAATAATACATAATCATGTTCATAGATAAGGAGAAAAATTGCAGGAATTGAAAATATGGACATAGAAGCAAATAGTATTGTTGAAGAAATAATAGAGTGAAATAAAGAACATGGCCATGTGAAAATTAAAAAATAAAAACCCATATAATATTATTGGATAAATAAAACCATAAATTCATATTAAATTATGTTAATTTGATAACATTTTTATTTCATGATCCTTTTCCTCGAGATGACAGATTATTTTACCGTCAAAATAGGGAACATGTGAATATATACCTACATAATTTATTTCAATTACATAAAAACCATTTCAACCATTTTTTGTGATAAGATACCGTTTTATTCATCTATATCATTTTCTAATCCATTTAATGAATATTTAAAATGATTTTTTCATGCCTAAAGCACTAAAATTAACTTTTAACAAATCACAGGATCCATAAAAGTATAACAAGTTATGCTTTATGTATTTATAAATTAACTAAAACCAAAATGGTTATAGAAAGTTAAGATAATGTTCAATATGAATAAATAATACATTAATATCCAATATTCAACAATTAATACCCATAGTTCAACTTAAATAATTTCTTAAATGACAAACCTTTAAACAATTCATAATATTCGAGGCCAAAATTGAAACCCAAACATTAGAATGATTTAATCATATATTCTTTCAAGATAATCATAACATTTATATACAGATAACATCAATCAATCCTAATATAAAATAAAAAAATTTATATTCCCAAATAAGATAATCTCTAAAATATTTTAATCCTTTCTATAAATAATTTGAATCACGAAAAAACCAAAATAAAATAATTTATTATTCCAAAAGATAATTCAACATTTATTTCTGAAATATACCATATTATAAAAAAGTATTTATATTTTCATTAATAATATAATTTAGTGACGGCCAAATTTACCCAAGTTATATGGTGTATGTGGTCACTTGTAGAACTACTTTGGTTATTGTATACCCAAATACATAATAAGATTCCTAAAGAAGAATACATTCTATTGTGGTGATTTGGATATGAAGTAGCCAACTTGGGTATGAATTGAGTGGATAATTAAAGAGTTTTATTGACTTAAGTTGACTCTATTTAAGATAATGAGTTGATCCTAGGCTATTATAAGGGACGAGTTAAATTAATTTCTTTCTAAGGTTTCAATGTCTTCAATTCGAGAGTGTTTATTTCAATGAAATATGAACTTACCAAATCAGTCACAGATTTTGTGTTTTCACTATCCTAAGTATAATCACCTACACACTTGGAGGATCATATTCATGGGAAATATGAGGTAGAGGATCATTCTAGCACTCAGGATGTCCAACCATAAAATTAGTGAGATCAATGGAGAAGGAACATCATTAATTGAAAATATCAACAAAATAATTGATTAAGAATTATTAAAATGGGAACCAAAATACAATACATCACCTTGATACTCCCTTGGATCAACCCATAAGAGTTTTAAACCTCTATTAATGTTATTATATCAATTTAAGTGTGTAATAGACTCATAATGGAGGAATTGAAGAATAAAAATAGTGAAATAGCTATCACTCCACCGATGTGTGAAAAATTTCACAAGTATTGGGTTGAATAAGTTCACAATTTTATTAAAAGGTATAGATTTGATATCAAATAGAATATAATAATATATTAATAAGAATAATTGTTTTAAATATCTGGTGTGAATAAAAAACATACTTGAGAAAAATGAAATGCGTTTATAAAATGACAGAGTAACAATACAAATGAATGAAATAAAACATTTATCCCAAAATACCTTCTCCACCATCACCTTAAATAAATAAATATTTGTCCTAGGTTAGATCCCATATAAATAAATTCCTTCTCCATTAATTAGGAGAGTCAAAATATAGGAGGTAAATCAATGGAAATTCAACTTTTCAATATTGACTAATGAAATTATTCCTGATTCATCCCACTTTTTGAAGATCAAATATTTCACTAAAGATTGTAGAATATGGGATGGTAATATAAGAGAAATATATTCTTTTAAGTTTCATCAAATAGCATTCAATATTTCATGGAAATTTTATTATCCATTTTGATGTTATTCTCGAAATAGTGGGATGATTTTATGGGCTTTCAAATCTATCCCATAAATTAAATATCAACTTCAGATCCTTGGATCTCCATGAAAAATTCCGCATTAGATACAACCATAGTTTAATTAAATGATCCACTTGATTTTCTCTATATACTGTAAAATTTTTATCTTCATTGGTATTGAGATTAGGGATTCAGTTTTATTTGATAGTCCTATGGCCCATTCTTCTTTGTCCACAAATTTATGTCTTTATGGACAATAATGTCCATGTTTCCTTAGGATTCATCCATTTATCCTAAAAGATAAATTATTCTATTAAAATTGATAAATAATATACCAGAATATCAAATTCAAATAATAAAAATAGTTTTTTCCCCAAATTGAATGTTGATTGGGCCCACATTTTCACTTTAATCATGAATTGCACATGTGATAAAAAATGAAGTTAAACTTATAAAATTAACTAAAATTGGTGTTTATGGACATTGAAACACATTGATATTAAAATTCAATCAACGAATATTAAACTCTTTCAGTGGATAATAAAAATGTTCCAAATTTAGTGAAATTATTACAAAATAACATTAATCATTTAGTAATCAAATAAATTTTCAATACCATGATTATCTATATGATAAAATAGATGCTCCTAAAATTTAATAACCCTTTATCCCAATTTACCATATTTACCCCAACATCAATGATCATCCCAACCCTTAAGGTAATCAATAAATTTATATTTATGTCTAATAAATATAAAATCATTATTTATCAAATAAAATTTTCAAAAAAATACATAGAAAACCCATGTATTATATTACTATAAATATCTCAAAAAATATCCTTAATCATCTTAAACTCCCATCACATAAATCGTTATATAAGGTATATGTCCCGTTAAATTATTGATCAAACCTATAGTTATTAACCAGTGATTGTATCTAGAACTCATAAAATATCTTTATCTGAATTATCATATGATCTAATGTTATCAAAACCTTTTCTCAAATAAGAACTACAATACTCCAAACATACACTCCTTAATCCATTTCTAAAAACACAACTATTACATTTATATCTTTTATATTGATAAACATGACCCAATTTTATTTGTACAAAACATTAAAAATCAAACATAAATATTGGATCACTTACTTACCCAATGATGTTTTTGGTTTATAGTTTTTGCGTCTTAGGAAAAACACTAACATAACAATACTCATGTCTTAAAGTAATATTTTTTCCTATCATACCCATATTTTTTTATTTGACATAAGTTTACAATCACTGCAATAAAATTATTCACACACAAAACTATTCTAGACATAATTAATTTATCATAATTATTCATAACCCATGGAAATGAAAAACATAGGGTGATCTCAAATGATCAGTTAGTGTAAACATAAGAATTAACAAATGAATATCATTAGTGGTAATAAGATAGGTATAATGATATGATGATATAATCAATGTGGATACGAGTAAAATAATTGAATTAAAACCCCTAAAAAGGGGTTCATAAATCATGATACATTGAATGATGAAATATATAAGACTATAGTAATATAAGTCAATAATCTTGATCCATGTGAGACAACCCTTTAGAAAAATATCCATTAGAACTCATAATAAGAATTTAAAAACAATCTAGGTATCTTGAAACATAAAACATCAATCATAAAATCACCTAAAGAGGATAATTATATAATTGTATTTGGATTAAATTAAATAATTTAACTCCGTCATCTCATAAGAGCTACTCATAATTAGTAAACTTCATCATCTCTTAGGAGTAACTTAAAAAATTTACTTCTTTCACTTTACCCAATGAATTGGAGGAATATAATGGAACCAACCATCTTTTAATTATAATAAAACTACACTTAAATCATCCATACATATTTACAAGAATCATAAAATTAGGAAAACATTCATAATCATCATGTTGTTTACATAAAACCCTTGAAAATATTCGCCAATAATTTTTAGCTTGATTAACTCATGGTGTAAGTTCCCACTCAAAATCAAGTATCAATGATAGGGGGAAGGGAGAATCAGTGATATAGTTTTATTTTTGGTTGCTTTATTTCTAAAACAACCCTCCCCTGTAGTTAAAGATTTAACACTTTTTCTGAAATCAAAATAATCAAACAACCATAGGAACACACGAATTTACAAGGTTCACTACTCAAAAAGAGTATCTACGTCCTTGTTGTGTATTGGAAACAATCCAATACCTAATAATAATGTGTAAAAAATCTTTTTGTGTTGAATAGAATGGGTATGATATTCCGATAAAATGATGTAGTAATTTGCTCAGTACAAAAACATGTGTAATTATTCTATAACATAGGATGAAATAAAATGTTTTGTAATAAGTTAAGAATCATGTTATTGTACTACCTTGTCTACTTTCACAAATGTGAGATTCAAAAAAAATTGTTCACATTCCTACCCAGCAGTAGGTAATAAATTTACGAACTTCATAATGATGCTCAGTACAATTTCCAAAACCTATTTCCAAGTCTAATTACTCAGTACGACTATATATCTCTATCAAAAAACTATTGAAACTATTCTGAACTTCATTTACCTCAATCCAAAAATCCCAATCTGATTCCCAGTTTAAAGATCTAGCCCAATACAATGATCAAATGAATATTTTCTTCTCTCTTATCCTTTTCATATTCTATCTAGAAACCTCCTCATTTAAGCCTGATTCAAAAACTCATTCTCTCTAGAATTCTTTAGTGATATGACTTCTCTATTCAATAGTACAGATTTGTCAGAAAGTAAAACTTACATCCCCTATTATAGGTGACCCAAAAATGGTTTGGGTGGATATTGAAAATCTTTCCTACTCAGACAAATTTTCCAAAAACATAAATTCTCCTTGAATTTCCGGTGAATCTTCAATTCTTTAATACCTCAAAAAAATTATAGAAAATTATATAATATTGTCCCAAATTCAACTCATTTCATACTTTCTTTTCAATCATTAGTCTGATTCAAATCCTTAATTATGATTTTCTCATTACGATGAAAGAATTTAGTCACTCTGATTTTCCTTGATATACTTTCAAATTCTTCATAATAGATGAATTCAAATTATGATGACCACTTTAATATATTTAAAACAGTCTACAAAATTTGTATACGTCATTTTACAACATATCACAAAATCACTACAAAAAATTATTTCATGATCTATCTTAACAAAACATTTATAGTTGTTTTAAACATTTATTCATTTCTGCATTTCTTCAGAATGATGATCCTATGTTAGATCAATTTTATAAGTGTCATCCTACATCAGATGGATCAATATCTACTTCATATTGATAATCAATTTCAGTTCATGTTTGATGATTCTTGAACTAATTTTAATAATACCAGAGTTGTTCTTTCTCTTGATGCACTGGAAAGGAATAAACGTTCCCACTTCAAAAATAATAAAAAATTAATGTTGATGGAAAAGGTTGATTACATTTTTGATTTATATCTAATTTTCTTCATCACATTTGTCCCATAAAACTTTTCATATCCACTTATTAATTGGTCCCTAAAAACTCCCAATGAAAATAATTATGCCTCTAGTTATTTTGAAAACATCAAAACATATATTGATCAGTGTCATTATGACTCTAATTCTCAGTGGTATACTCCATATAATGGACTGGTTCTAGTATATTTGACTTAAGAAACATAACTCCTTTTCATATTATGATACACGATATTTATTCTCTGTATATTTTTTTATGGATTATTGATCTAATTAAAAAACAGTGAATTTATCTTCTCACATTTTGATAAACCTTCTCAGCCATAAAATTTAATTTCATCTGATGATCTCATACCGACGAGATGAGACTAAAAATCTTCAAATTCACAAAAATTTTTATTTTTAAAACTTAATCTTGTAACTAGGACATCATCCTGATTGTGATAACTTTTAAGATCGACATAGCATCATCTGACTTATCTTAGAATGTATTATAACATACCAGTCTTCCAGTAACATATTTATTTCTAGCCAATCCTCAATATGATTGGTTGCATCAGCTCTCCATATTTCTTTCACAAGGTTCACATCAGAAGTCTCTAGAAATCTTTTGAATTTTACAAATTTTAATGAAGAAAATCGTCCTTATATTTATATGATATCCAGGGTGAATATTGTTTTATTCTGTATTATGATTAGAACCTCATCTTGGACCCAAGGTGAGTCCAATGAGCCTTTTATGATAGAAAACATATTCCCAATATGATATAATTTCTTAAGAATTATTATTCTAAAATCTTGAATATGATTGTGATTCTATTCACCAACTTATACAAAGTGTAGTTATTTATTTTCTTTTTTATCTTCTTTGATAATAAAATACAACACCAAACACCTCCCAACATCCAATAAAAACTTCTAGCCAACTTTGTCAAAAAAATATCCACATATGGAAAATGTTGTCAAAAAAAAAAATTCACAAATAACTAAACATTGTAAACTCAAGATATAGATTATTATCTACAATTTTAAGCCTATGTGATCTAACTCATTGTAGGAGATAATAATTTTTGATAGTAAAACCACGTTTTCCAAAATAAGTGACTCATGAAACATATTAATATTTTATTCAAAACTTCTTTATCTTATTCAAATTTTCTATCAAAAAATGTTTTCTAAAACCACTCCAATAAATAGGTATAATATTTCCCAAACATAAATTTTAGATTGATAGCTTACCCACAAACCCCCATTTTTACATTCTTCCTCAAACGTTTCAGCACATACCAATGGATAGATTTATGAAACAATTACCCCCTTGAAAACACTATCCAATTATAGGATGGGAGAGGGAAAAAACACATACCTTAACAATGATGAGAAATAGAATGTATTACCATGTTCAACCTCAATTTATAAAAAGTTTCTTCGGTAAATATTTTGTGAAAATTATCGCAATATTTTTCTATGTAGGAGCATAATCTAGCTTCAATTCAATCTTCTCCACATGCTCTTTGATGAAATGATATTTTATATGAATAAGTTTTGAATGATAATGTTGTAATAGATTTATAGTAAGGTTAATGAAACTATGATTATCACAACCTAAGAGAAAGAGTAACTTCACTTCAACAAGTAAATCTTGCAACTGAGTCTTCATCCACATAATTTGTGTAATGACTTCAGTGGTAGAAACATACTAATCTTCATCCTTTCTAAGAGTTCCTAAAATATAGTTATTTGTATGTAAAATAGCTCAAATTATTCCTAAAAATAAATATCTACCTAATTTGTATTTTATATCAACAACAATTTTGGACCAATCAGTACCTAAATACCCAAACAAATGAATATTTTCTGAACCACCATACCTAATTCCAAAAATGTATGTGACTTTGATATATCAAATAATTCATTTTCCATCCAAAAAATGTAATTATTTTTGGATCACACTAAAATATTTTACATAAGGTGACAACATAAACAATATGTTGTCTTAAGGTAGTCAAATATAAAAAAATTACTACCAGCTTTCAAAACTCTTTCTGATAATCTTCTTTACATTATACATATTTATTCAACCTGGTTCCCACTGATATCAGTGTGGAAACATGTTTTAATTTCTCTATTCCTAACTTATTAAGAAGTTCCATATCATACATTTCTTGGGAAAGGAAAACATGTTTTTTCTTTTGTGAGATATGTAAACCAAGAATGTATTTCATTTCACCCTACATAGACATATCAAAAAAACCTTTTAATCTATTAATAAAATCATTCAAAATTTCTTTTATCATTCCCAAAAATGATAATGTCATCAATATAAACAATTATGATGAGAGAAAAATTATGATTTTCTTTAACAAACAAATTGTTATCGACTATTCCTTTCATAAAACTCACCTTACACAAGAAAGTATCTAATTTGGAATACCATTCCCTTAGATCTTGTTTTATCCCATACAAGGATTTCATTAAACTACAAACATAACATTAATCATTCCCAATAATAAATCCACACGGTTGTTCAAAGTAAACTTCCTCATCAAGATAACCATTAAAAAATCTTGACTTCACATCCATATGAAATACTTTATATTCATTGTGAAAAAATAGAAAGAAATATTTTGATTATTTATAACCTTTATACTGAAGCAAAAGTTTCATCAAATTAAATGGATTAAATTTTTCAATAACCTTTTAAAAATAATCATTCTTTGTTTCTTATCACTTCTCCATATTCATTAAGGTTATTCATGAAAAACCACTTTTTTTCCAATTACATATTTTTCATTTGGTTTAGGTAAGAGTTCCCACATATCAATTTGTTCAATCTAATCAAGATCTTCATTCATAGCCTAAACCCATTTAGTATGCCCAAAACCTTCATCCATATATTTCGGTTCATATTTTGAATACAAAGAAGTATGCATAATTATTATTGTTATTTAAACCCTTTGATGTCGATACAAAAATATTGTTTTGTGATTCCAATTACTTCCTCATCCTAGGATGACATTTTTACTATTCTTCCTCATTACTAGAGATTGATGAGCCCGACTCTTCTTCTTCTTAATAAGGATTACAATTTTTTCATCATAATCAGAATCCTTATCAGATGTTTATTATTCCTCTTCACCATCCTTATCTATATGAGTCTCTTTATCTTCCTTAGATTTTTAATTAATTTTTACATCAATAGAGTCAAAAAAATATTACCAAATATTTTTTGAAACATCTATATCCTCCTCCATCTAAATCATAGCTATGAAAAATTACATCTTCACCTATCTGCTCAAAATTTCCAAGGTTTCTACCTTAATTAGTTATGCTACATGGAATCTAAAATACTATTAAGTGTTTCAAGATCATATTATTGACATAAAACATTTCATATGGGTTCATATCTATGCTTGTCCTATGGAAACCTCAATTTTGAATATAAATATAAATTATCATGGTTTGCCTCCAAATGTAATGAGAGAGACCACGTTCAAATAACATAGTTCAACCCATTTCTACCAGAATTCTATTCTTCCTTCCAGAAACACCATTTTTTTGAGGATTTTATAGTGAAATGAACTTCATCAAAATTCCTTTATACTCAAGATTACATTAAAACTATTCATTTTTTTTATTAATCACCCTTTTTAGTTCTACACTTTTTCACTAAATACTCACATTCCTTCTCAGTTTCACTCCAGAAACTTTTAGACATTTTCATAGAATCTAACTTATATTTCATATACATAACACATTTTATGTGTGTAAATACATCAATGAAAGTAATTAAGTACTTATCTCTATGATTTTATTGTTTTTAATTGGACAACTGATATGATAAGGAAAATGTTATTAGGTACATTTGGAAAAAATTAACTTTATTATGAATAGAGTTTGTAATTTTGTCTTTCTAGAAAATAGTGAAAAACCAATCAATTATTATTTACATATAATGAATACCTCATACAATTTATTACTTTTATAAATTTCTCATATTCATTTAGCACATCTATCCCGGCCTTTTATTCTACAACTGATTTTCTTCCACCATGCCTAAGTGACATGAGTTTTGAGCCTCACCAACTTGAAACAAGTTCCATTTTATATGTTTTCCTCTTGTAACAATTTATCCATATTCTTCTCTTACCATAACAAATCCATCTTTTCTGATTTTTTTTCTTTCGTTAAAATGCTATGAAACACTTAGAAAGTTGTGTTTCATCACATGAATAAACAAACATTTATTATATTTCAACTGTTCTTTCCTAATGATGGCTGATCTAACACCTTTAATTCTGATAGATTCATCATTTAAAAAAGTCAATGTTACTTCTTTGATGTCTTTTACATTCATCAAAAATTTCAATTCTCCTATCATATGAGAATAACACACACTATCCAAAATACAAGTTCGTTCTCCTTTTGTAGTGTTGAGAGTTGATTCTAAAACAAGTGCCTTTTCTTTGCTACTTTATTTCTTAGATTTAGGCTTCTAAGAATTGTTAACAATATTTTGTTTTTCATGTAACAAATCAATACAAACTTTTTCAATATTTTCAGGTTATCCAGACCTTTCAAAACTAGTTTCCCGTGATTGGAATATATTATCAATTCTTACACCAGCCTTCTCAGGTTTCATAAAAAACATCTTTCTCAGACTTCTTCATTTGAGGGGATTTACTTCCCCTCAATATTTTCCTTATAATGTTTGTTGAATAATAACTGTGTTGTTGATTAAACCAACAGATAATACCCATATGAACGAATTCCCCACAATACTAGTAGTATCCATGTAACGAATAATTTCTTTAGAAACTTCCATACTGACCAAAGTATTGAAAGTGTTTCTCAATAATGTTATAATAATTATTATCAGGCTTTTATTGACCACCAATATGCATGTTTTCAACCATAATATTCCTTTTATCTTGGTTTCCTTTTCATCATTTTCAAAACCATAATTAATAGAAACTTTTTTGAATTTATAATCATAATAAGCTTATGACTTATCCTCTTTGTATTTATTGTCTACATATATAAATTTCCAATATTTATTCATTTAAAAAATTATTTCAACTTTATTCTCTTCCATTGAAGGTATTTTTTGATAATTCTCAGTTTTATCTTTTCCAGAGCTTTAAAAAAATCATAGATAGAATTATTGAAACTTGTAATCCTCTATTTAACTATAGAATTTTTTTATTGGAAAATTTTAACTATTATAATTTTTATTTCAAATTTACTTCGAGATGTTTATTACAATTTTTTATTTCCCAAGTTATTACATCAAATCATCAATCTCTTCTAGAAACATAAATTTATCATCAAGAAAAAACATTCATGATTGTGTGTTGAAGAGTATTCAATTTTTAGCTTATTAATTTATTTCACAAGACTCCGATTATTTCTTAAACATGATTTCAATTATTCTTTCAGATGAAACTCTAATTGAGTATCTTATTCATTAGAACGAATGCTTCTGAAATCTTCATATTCAATAATAAATGAAATTATTTTATCCAAACTTCTCAAAAATATTTTTTAGATTCAAATTCACTATATTATTCTTTATAATTTAAAGGTAGGAAACTATTCTTTTAGATTTGATGAATTTTTTATCCTTCCCTTTAGAATAATATTTTGCCTCATGACCCTATTTATTCTATGATCTTCTCTTACTTATATCATCTTACCCACTATCCTCTCCTTTAATTATTTGAGAAAAATTAGCCACAAAGTACCCAACGACTCCACATTCAAAATATTTAAAGGTAAGATTCCATTTATATTTTCTTATACCTATTTTCAAAATTTTCAAAAATAAGGATGAAAATGAATAATGATTTCTATATACCTCATTTTCAGAATCATAAGAACGATCTTCTTATTCAATAAGAATATTCTTTGACATTTCCTTCTTGGAATTATTTAAAAAAAATTCTCTATCATCTTCTATTTGGCCTCTAAAAACCTTTTCCCCTATTATATTATAAAAAATGAGAGTGCTATGATAATAATCCAAATATAATGTTTCTGGATATCTATCTTCCAATAAGAAAACATTAACATCAAACTTATCATGAATAATTCTCAAGATATTTTCAAAAACAGTAGAATCTTCTTACTTTTAACTAAGACATCTAAAAGTGATGAAAATTTAATTCACCTTGGAAAATAAGTCACCAACATATTCATATTATCCTATATTTATATCTTTGCACGTCATCCTCTAGATTCGTAAATTTTCCATAGTTAATTTTTTTATTTCCTTCATAAATGTTTTTAGATTACCTCAGATACATTAATAGTGGAAACACACTTTACTTATAAAAACTCACTTTCAAAATATGTTGAGGGTAAAATATTCTTGGCCCTGTCATCATTCTCATGATTCTTCTTTTCAAAATACGTAAGAGTATCTTTTTAATCAATATGATGAAATCCATCTATTATAGCTTCAGGTACATTATACCCAATATAAATAAGACGAGGAAATATTATACCATTCAAGATATTATATTTCATACCATCAAAGATAAAAATACCCTTTTCGTTCACAAAATTGAGATTCTCTATAAAAAATTCTTCTTCCAAACATTAGTAAAGATTAAAAGAAGTGATCCTTGTATCTAATACCACTTGTAAGTTCACAATCATGATCAAGTATCACAGAGAGGGCGAGGGGTGAATTAGTGAAATCGTTTTTTATGTTTATTTACTCATGAAACAACCTTCACCTCATGTTAAAGAGTTATCAATTTCACTGATAACCAAAAAAATCACACATCTGTATGAACACAAGAATTTTCAAGGTTCACTACTCCATAAGAGTATCTATATCATTGGAATGGTTTTAAAACAATACAGTAAAACAAAATACACTAGAAAAAAATCATTTTATGTGGAGTACAATGAGTAGGATATTTACTTACACTAATGTATCACTATTATCAACACAACTGTGCATGTGATTCTCCTACAACATATGATGTAATACAATTTTGTGTAATAAGTTACGAAACATGTTACCGTGATGTCTTATCAAATTCAAAAAAATTGATCTTAACAGAATTCTTCACATTCCTACCCAGTATTAGGTAATAAATTCCTAGAATTCATAATGATACATAGTATTATTTCCAAATATGATTTTCTAGTTTGATTTCCTAGTCCGATTTTATAACTTTGTCAGAATACTGCTGAAACAATTCAAAACTTCTTCCACCTCAATCCGGAAATCCCCGTCTGATTCCTAGTCTGATGATCCATCCCAATATGATGTCCAGATAAATAAAACATTATCTCTAATCCTTTAATTCTTCTATATGGAAAACATTCTTAGGTATGCATGATACAAAAACCCCATCTCTCTAGTATTATTCAGATCTCTTCCTTCTCTCTTAAACAGTGCATCCATTTCAAAAAGTAAAATGTTCTTCCTCATTTTATAGATGAACCAAAAATGGTTTTCGAGGTATTCTAAAAAACATTCCCACTCACCAAATTTTATAAAAACATAAATTCCTCTTGAATTTTGAGAGCATCTTCACTAATTTAATTCCTTACAACTCTTCTCTAAACTTCTCGAATATTATCACAACATCAGATCATTATAGAATTTATTTTCAATAATTATTAAGATTCCAATTCTTTATTTGGTTTTTATTATTACTATGAAATCATTCGGTCACTCAAATATTAATTTACCTACGTGAAAATTCATTAGAACTGAATAATTCCAATTACGATGAACTTTCCAGACCCCCTTTGAAAAAAATTGTAAAAATATCTAAAAGATATTATTACCACATATCTATTGAGAAAACTTTTGTATACTCTTGAATCATTTATTCATTTAATAATATTATTAGACCAATGATCATGTTTTCGCTAATTTTTATCAATTTCAGCCAACACCAGATCGTTCGGACTGAGATTTACTCGGATAATCTGTTTTAATTCCAGTCTGATGATTCTTGTCTGAATTGTTTTTATTAGAGTTATTCCCTATCTTTAACCACATGAAATGAAAAAAAAATCTATTTTAAAAATAATTTAAAATTCATCTTGATGAAAATGGTTGACTACATTTTTTATTGTTCTCTGATTTTCTTCTTCACATTGGTCCAGACAAATTTTTATTCTTATCTTATTCATTGGCCCCAAAAACTACCAATTAATTTTTTTCCTAATATTCTTTTTAAAACATCACATCATTTTTTATTGTTTTTAATATGAATTTGATTCTTGGAGAACACCAAATCCAATGGTCCACATCTGGTAGTTTCAACTTCAATAACTCCTTTCTTTTTCTGATTACGATACACCAGATTCTTTCTATGAATACTTATTTCTTTTGGATTATTTTTCTGATTAAATAATAACATATTCCTCTTGTGACATTCGGATCAAAATTCTCATCCTTTAAATAAATTTTCATCCAAGGATCTAATACCGATGAACTAACATCGGAAATATTCAAGCTTCATAAACTTTCTTATTTTCCAAACATCACCTCGTAATAAATAATTCCTTATGATTATGATAAATTTTAAGATCAGCATAGCATCATCTGGTGTATCTTAGAAATTACTATAACTTCCCCATCTTCTAGTAACATATTTATTTCTAACTAATCCTCAATACGATTGGCAGTATCAGATCTCCTCCTTTACTTCATAAGGCTTGCATCACATGTCTCTAGTCAACTTATGATTTTTGTGAAATATAAATCCAAAAAGCATCATCATATTTATATCGGATCCATGAAAAATCTGATTTTCATTCTCATTATGATCATAACCTCATTCTGGACCCAAGGTGAGTCTGATGAACCTTTTCTTCTTGAAAACATCTTCACAATTTGATGGACTCTCTTAAGCATTTTGATCCCGAAATCCTGAATATGATTGTGAGTCAAGTCATTAAAAAAATAAAAAGTGTGTTTATTTATTTCTTCTTTAGATTCATTGAAGAAAACATAAAACACTTAACATATTATAGCTTCCAAAAACAATTTATCTTCAACTTGGTCCCAACATGCGGAAAGGAAACACGTTTTATGATAATTTCATTAACAAAATCATATTCCATCCATATAAATAAAAATGAGTGTATCATTGGACCATATCCACATTATGTCATAATAAAAAATAATATATATTTCCATATAATAGAAACACATTTACAAGAACATTTAAAATGTTAATCTTAAAATAGTAAAAAATGAACTATTCTTTTGATTATATTTTATAAAAAATTATAAAATATATGGAATTTTTTAATTTGAAAAAAAATGTAAACATATAAAATAATTATCAATGTAAATAATGGTTATGAAAATGGGAAAATTAATTCTTATTATAAATATTTAAAATAAACATTATTTTAAATATTTTGTAATGAAAGTTAAAAGGGACCAATGTTGTAAACATTAAGAAATTTCCTTTTAAAAACTTTTCGTAGATAGCCAATGATCATGGAAAAAAACATTATAAAAAATTTATGATTAAAAAACATTATTGAATTAATATATAGACATTGAAGCAATAGTTTAGTTAAAATTATTTATAAACATTAAAACAACATTTTTAAATAAAATACCATTACATTCTTTTAAAACCAAAAAAACATTTGCAAGAGTGAAAATCATAAGGGCAATAAAATACCATGAGTATAAATAGAGTCAGGATATTATTTGTAAAAGTTAGTGTGTACACCATATAAATTAATATAGGTTCCTCAATCAAAAAATTTCTCAAAGAAGGAATTTTGGGATGAAAAACTGTTGAAATTGGCTAATGCATGAATCTAAAATCCATTAAATAAAGAAAACAAACATTATTATCAAAAACCGATAAATTATATTAAATAATATGTTAAAATATATTCATGTGGTATTATTTACAACATATAAAATAAATTATGGTTCATAACATGAATTATGTCTTGATGAATTGAAATGGAGACCATGGAAACCATTGAAACTTTCATAAAATTTGAATAAATTTATCATGAATCAGAGAACATAAACGGTACATTAAATATCATGATAAAAGATTCATTCATTATATAATATCTCCATAGGTTTCCTATACACCATATAATTTATAGTAGATACATAGTATAATACAAGTCTCAAATAAAAAATATTGAGATGATTAATCCTTACAAAGATCATATCATTAAGGTTAGAATTTAGTCATTAATGTGAAAATGTGTAACTATGATAAAATGAAAAAAACTAGTGTAAATAAAAAAATAATATTATCACATTTCATTTCACACATAATATTGGTCAATGAATATAATGTATAACTTAATGAAAGAAAATTGAGTGGAGAAACCCTTACCTCAAGTCCTAGCTTGCTTTGCATGTCCTTCAACTCAAGTATAATTGACATATATTCAATAATTAATTTATTAAGAACCATTTACAGGATTATAAATTTATCATTAAAATATTTAGTTCATTTTTAGTTAAATGTTTGATTACTCAATCAGTTAACTTCAAGTCATCGGTATTGAGGTTGTTTAGTTCATAATTTCAAAAAGGTTACGATATGTTGACTATGGTGATATATATCATGATTAAATATTCTCTAAAATAATAATAATGACATAATTATTATTTTTATACATTAAATATAATTATAGAACCACCCATGAAATGAATAAATGAAATATGAAACACATAGCTTCATAGAGGTGGTAATCCAAAAGTACACAGGAATGAAGATACCATTTTCCAATGGATGGAAGTGTAAGAAAATAGATGAAATATTATCATTATAAAATATAATTATGTCATGAATTTCATATATATATAAATTAAATCTGTATTTATAAATATCCATGATACGTGGTTATGGAAAACAAAACACATCACTTCATGGGTGTGGTAGTTAACATGTACACACAAATGATGTCTTTGTTCCCTATATGATGGAAAAAGAGATGAATACGATTATTAAATTAACATAATAACATATTATTATATTATATATACTAATGTTATTATATTTTAATGGTTAGGATATAATTTAAGGAGGTATAAGAAGAAGTAAAATAAAAATGCTAGGTTAATATGATTAGCTCCTCTTTGAGGAACCTCATTTGGATCTCTCTTTAAGAGAAATGGGGATGATATTTTAAGAAGAAAAGAAGCTCTATAACATATCTAATGAAGTTAATAAGAGGTTTTTTTGGTTTTGGTATAGATAAGTGACTCTATATGTTTAAGTATGTTAAGATAATTGTTATCCTTATATACTTAATGAAAACATACACATGGAATTACATAAAATATATAAATATAATAAATTATTTTTCTTGTAAAAGTGAAAAATGTGGAAAAAATTAATAATATAGAATGACTATGAGTCTTAATCATCTGACACAATAAAATAATTAATATTTTATGTGTTTCCTCCTATATATTAGTATTAAACCATGTCAACCCTTTAAATGATTACAATGATTACAATGTTTTTTAATCTATAGGATTCAAGAAAGTTACTATAATGGAGATGGGAACCAATAAGTGGAAAATTGATGATATTATCAGACCTCTCCCATTAAATTGTGTGATGATAATATTTTTTGAATTTTAAATAACTAAATAAAATATCATAATATGAAATTAATTGCATTCTCAGGACTATTCACATAGTTTTAGTTCAATGATATCATGTTAGTAATGGAATTATAATTTAAAATTTTATCACTTCACTAAAATGTTATACTTATATAAAAAATTCATGTAACATAATAAATCCACTCGATTTCCCTACATTTAATGTTTTTAAATTCATTTACTTGGTTTTTCAATTACTTGAACAAGCAATGTGCTAGAATTACAGAAGCATTTAAGAAAACAATTCCATTACTAAAAATTTAAAATAAATTACCATGATAAAAAATCTCACCCAAATTTAAAATAAAAATTTAAACCCAAACATAGACTATTTTAATCTCTATAAAAAGACATTATATATATTAAAAAAAGAGAGTGAAATTTTTGTTTTTATTATTTACAAAAAAAATCATATTAATGTCACTATGAATGGATAATGGATAGAAATTGCCACATTTTTAAAACATTTATGTTTATGGTTAAAAAACAAATATCAAATAAAATAAATTTAATTTTAGGGAGATTTTTATGCCCTATCACATATTTTTAACCTTGGTTTACCCATTTTACCTGAACATAGGTGACACATATTTATTACGATTACTTTTCACAAGGGAAGAAATATATTAAAATATTTAAAAAACATGAAACTCATGATTAAAAATATGAAGTAAATTTATTTGAGATTAAATTTATAGTAATGGTAAAAATTAATTTAAGATAAAAAAGAAAAATTCAATGAATTGTTTTTTCAGAAATTTTTTTTAAGCCCAAAAATAAACTTATTCCAAAAACATGTAAATTAATGAATACTAAGTAATTAATTATATTGTTTATAAATAAATTACTTTTATTTTAATGTATGATCCTGGTAATGTTAAATTAAGTTATTAAATAAAAATAAAAAATATTTTTAAAAAAATTGATATTTTTTTGTATTCACTGAAAAATAATTGTTTTTAAAAACATGAAAAAAATTCACCCTAAAATATTTTTTATTTTTTGATTTCAAAACTGATAACCTTTTTATCAATTAGAAATACTAATAGTTTGCTAAATTAATTATAATAATCTCTCAAAAAATGTAATAAAATCCATTGTTGTAGAAAATGTATTGTTATAGCATAAAACGAGTCTACTAAAAATTGAGTACATATTTATTAAACAATAATCAATAAATTAGAATTCTATAAAACTTTAGTAATTTTTTTTAATAATATGGTTATAACTATTTTCAGTTCCAATTTAATTACTATGTTATAATGATTACATTTAAAAATTAATATTTTTATTGTATATCACAATTCGCTTAGCGAATGGTGTTTTGTGTTATGAAAGCTAATAAGTATAATATTCATTTAAATAAAAATTTCTAGGCATTATAATGTTTTATCAAAATGAGTTATTTAATACCATAAGAATGTTGAAGATAATGAAAATTGAGGCTTAAATAGTTTAAATAAGACGATACCTCTGTTGTGTATCCATGGAATTCACAAATACATAGATTTTTTATTTATTTTGAATAGTAAGAAAGATGAATGAATTAACAACAATTTTTTGTTTTCATAGAAAAATAATAATAGTGGTATTTGTTGAAATACACTATAGATAGTGATTTTATAATGATAATATTATTCATTTTTCATAGGTATATTCCTACATGAAAAGTTATTGAGGAAATGTATCACATATTTCATTTGTACCATTTTTCATATTATAATTCTCTAAAATGATGACATATAATTGGTTTCAAATTTAAATAAATCATGGAATATTTTTTTGTGAAAGAATAAGGGAAAGGGGAGTTAAGAGAGAGACAAATGTTCCATGATTTTTTCCAAGAATTGAAATAATGATAGAAAAATGAAGCTTGGAGAGAGATCTTAGTAAAGAATGTGAAACTTGCAAGAGCCCTAAAAATATGTGTGCCAAGATTGAGAAGAAGACTGAGAACCCTATCAATAATATATTCAGTTTTTTTGGAAATGTTTGACAACCTCATATATTATTATCAAGTGTTATCAATAGACTATGAACATGAAGAGGTGATAATTTTCTGATTTTTTTTATCTCGATCAGTTTCTTGAGAAACATGGATTATCAAGTGATATTTCTCATTTTCATTTTTCACACCATATGAATATGGAATCATTGTAAATCTAGTGAGATATTGTGTATGAATTGGTAAATATATGGTTTGAAGATAATACTTGGTGTTCCCACTTGTAATCAATGATTCATTAATAGATAATTTTTTTGTACTAGGATAAAAACAATATATAACCAGAAGTGTGTACCCAAACTGGGAGAAAACCAGACAAAAAATTATTTTTTTCTTTTTATTCTATATTTTTTCATTTTTACATGTGAGGATAGGTTAAAAATTTGAGAGGATAAAATCCTAATTAGTTTAATATGTTTATTTTAATTAGAAAAAAATTTAAAAAATTTATAGAACTGATTTAACACCCATTCTCTATGGTGCACCCATTCTTTGGGTATCTCATATTATTTCCAAACCTAGTGGAAAATAACATTTTATTCCACAAAGTGATATAAATATATCCCTATTAAATAATGTTTTATGGATATTATTATTAAAAACGTTATGAAGGAAGCATAATTCCTCCAATAAACTTCTAAAATATAGAATTCATGACCAATTTGTTTCTTTTAGAGTCAGTATAGTTTGTTATAAAATTTCATCAATATGAGGGATATATTAAATACTCATCTTATAATAAGTACCCATCACATAATTAATCCCCTATAACATATCAATGAAAAACATGGGTCTATATCAAACATCATAGTTGAAGAAACACGGTAGCTTCTAACCCCTTTATTCATATACAACGTACCAAATTCTTTAACCAAGAAGGTATACTAAATTAGAAACACATTGGAAGACATAATGAGATGATAAAAAATAATACTCTAAAATCATATCTTAATAGTGATATAGGTAATCCCATCATGAAAATAATCATGATACCTTCAAATTTCCAATTTTGTATAGAAAATTTCTGAAAAAGTTCATAGGTCTCAAGTATTCTTTCTTCACATACTTAAAATTCAAGCACTCAGAGGCATAATTAGATTTATAACATTTTTTACTATCCCAGTATAATTATCATATAATAACATGATAAATTATCATTAACTCAGGATAAACTTCCTGAGTAGAGATATGTAATACATTTAAAACTTTGTTCAACAGACTCAAAAAAAGCACTAGTCTATCTTTAATGTATATCATCAAGTATAATACCCATGGATAATCTTAAATGGTTCCCCACCATTTATGGATTAAATAATATTTTTTTTATTTAACATCATTTTTTCCATCAAATACATGGTCCGACAGAGTAAAATTACCTTCAATCCATTAAAACACATTGCTACTCTCTTTTTCATGATCTTTAAGATGAGAAAATGCTATAAGAATAATATGTACCATTGTTCCTTTTATTCCATCAATTATTGACCCTTATTACACATGTAATCCACCACAATAGTAATCTTACCTAGTGTATAAGATAATTTTAATTAAAATTTTAATGATACTCAACCCATTACCATGAACATGAAATCACACTTGTAGAAAATAAATGAAAGAATTTTATAATTTGAATACACAATGATCTTATCACTAAAAAGGTAATGCCAAAAACTATTCTAGGTAGGGATAACTTCTTAAAACTCTATTTCATGCATGTATTAGTTCTTATAATGTGGCTATATTTTCCTCCACACATGTGATACTGTGCCAACTTCTGGTATAATAGAACATCCTAGTCTAATCCCAGAAGAATCTTATTACACCGAAAATCCTTTAATAGACTCTAGAAATATCAATACATCCATAGAATAGAAAATCCTATTTAGGTCATTAAATGAGCATAAGAACTTATCATCTCTCTCTAATATCACAACTATTAATGAAAACATTATTATGAGAGATTCTATCATTGAACATTATTGAAGTAAGTGTCTATAATAACCAACCAATTTTAGGAATAATTATATATAAAATAAATTATTGATACTCCCAATATATAACATCATTAAATTTATTTAGATCCACTGATAAAACCTTAAAATAAATACATTCACTAAAAACTATAACACCCATCTCTAAAATTGGAATATGAATAGATTCACATATAAATTGTTCTTTTGTAATATCTCTATAATAACCATACAATTACTTCCATGGACCAATTTTAATTTGAAAAAGTGATAATACCAATAATAAACACTATAAAATATGATCCATGATATTTATGGAATATGGTATTCATTAAATACATAAAATAAAACAAGAGAATTAGTAATCCTAAATAGAATATTTAATAACTCATAATACTCATAACTACTTATGAAGGTATTATTAGAATTATCTCCACATTTTACCTTATTTTGTGAAATCATGACCAAAATTCAATATTTGAAATCAATTATTTATAATTCAACTGATCAAATAGATCATTGTTATAGGGTAAAAGGTATCTATTTTCTGCTGTCATGTGATTCAAATTCTGGCAGTCGATGCAAAATTACAAGATTCTATTAGACTTCTTCAAAAATATAATGGGTACAAAACAATAAGAAATTATAGGTTTAATAAATCATTCATCCTCTAAATACTCTAAATAAATCATCATATTTCATATCTCAATATATTTTTGGTCATAAAAAGTTAATGAGATTAAAATCATTTGATGAATCAAGTTAATTGGGAACTTTAAATTTCCCCTAGTGGTGGTCCATAGAATTCATTATGAACTATAACTAAGAGATCCTTCACTACTATTAGAAACTATAATTGATTATAATTTTTGTTTGTTCCAAGAAAAAGTCCAAGAAAATGAAATGTTAAATCTATAATGTATTCATTGACCAATACTATTCAAAAAGTATGAATCTTCTACTCTGTGGAAAAGTATAGAAATTCCCATTATCTTAAGTAAAGGAATCCTTATATTAATAATAATAAATATTAGAATTAAACATAAACATATAATTTGGGTTAATTATGAATCATATGTGTTCATCTCCAAAATAAAGAAGTCTCATGCGATCTCAACTTCATAGATCATACTAGAAAAATATGGTCCCCTAAGTCCCCATTATACCATTTCTTTAAGATTAATCTCTATATATAAGGAATAAGACATCAAATCAATAAGAAAATACAACTTTTTCAACTAATTTTATAGGAATAAATGAATTTTATGCACTGATATTAGACATTACAGATACCAAAATAGGGGAAACATGCTAAGTATCTCTAAATTTTACAAGACCAACCATATACTGCTCTCATGTAGGATCTGTTCCAAAAAACTACCAAAAATTATTTTAGGAATAACATACTCATGGATTACCCCATTCATAATATAAAATTAAGAGTTATTTTGTTTTGATTTATCAATAGACATCATTGATTCCTATGTGCAAAGAGAACCACCAACACAAGAATCATGAGAGAGGTAACTATTTGTGGGTGTGATTGCGAACAATATATAATATGGTGGTAGAATAATTATAATTAAAAAAAACATAATATTTTCAACCACTTCATATATTTTTATTATCACAATTTTTTATTATCAATGTAATAAGAGATTTATCAGTTTTTTTATTACCCATGAGATCAAAGATCTAAGTAACTGAAATTAATAATATATTTAAGTATTGTTTGAAAAATTGAAATAAATAATTAGTATTTTATGATTCTGATTAAATTTTAAAAAATGGTACTTTAAACAATCCAAATTAAAAAAAAATTCAAAAAAGGATACAACGAATAAAGTTCAAAACAAAGAATGGAGTTCTAGTTAGCAAAACGAATACTCATTTGAAGTATATTTAATAAAACCTCACATTCAAAAATCGTGGAAGGAGGATCTATAATACTGATATAAGGTATCCATGACATTAAACCTATCATAAGATATCCTTGAACTTTTTCCTATTGAATGTTCTATCTTCCTTTCCACTTAAGGACTTGAAAATACCAAACAATAATAGATTTTAGATTAAATTCATAGAAATAGAAGTTCCTAAGATCTACTTCATATCCTTGAAATCCCTTAATCGTACGATAATACAACATAATGTCTTCCTATACCCAAAAATCCTTTAATCACGTAATATTAGAAGATATAATTATTATTATAATTGAATAACTAAAATATTTACAAGGAATACCTCACACAAAAATAGTTCTTGGAAGAAACACTCCTAAATAAAAATTATAGTAATCAAAAGTTCACATGGTAACAAGAAATTTCAAGGCCACAAGACAAACATAAAAATTCAGAATGATTGATTCCCATTGATTCGTAATGTAATTATAATGCTTGATGTGTGGCTCTATTTTTAGTCAATATTATAAAAAATTACAAATATTAAATTATGAAAAATAAAGGATCAGTTTAATGAACTGGATAATTAATTATTTAGGTGGAATTAGTCAATTTCATTATCTATTTTTGCAATGGTTCAGTATCACAACAATTATTATAAACTTGATGTAAGGAATCTAAAATTTCTACTTTAGATCATCATATTTCCATATAATAGTTAATGTTCTATAATTACATAAATTTATATACCAAAACATAATTTTAGAAAAACATATGATATTAAATAGAAACTTATGTTAGAATATTTTCATATTAATTATATTATGGTTCCCAAAATAAGGAAATATGTGAGAAAAACACGTCAGCAATCCTCCCCCATTTTAGAAAAAACAAAACATAAATGAAAATTTAAAGGGAACCAAATATTAAAAAAAACTTCATATGGTCATTTTGATATAGAATTTTTCTTCATTTTTTCTCCACATTTTGAAATTAAAGAGAGTACATTTGTTAATAAAAATAACAAATTTTCTTAAAATCAACCCCTTTTGTAATATTCAAAAATAAATACCGAATAAAGTATAGAATTGAAAATAAATACAAGAAGAAATTAGAAATATAATTTATAATGAGAATTTTTCGGATCATATGTTATTGGATTCCTTTGTAACTTATATAGATCTTTATATATGTTTTGGTTATTTCCTTTTATAATGGTTTATGTAATGAAATTTTCCCAAATAAATTATTTTTGGATCATGATTTTCTATCCCAAAATATTTTCATATAGAGTTAGTTAATTTTAAACCTCACTTTCTCCACCAGTCTTATTGATATTATTAAAAATAAGAAAAACAATAAAAGATATTAATATGCATTATCAAAATTTGAACATCAATTTCTTCACCAAAAGGAATATGAACTACTTCACTACATCTAATTCATTCACTATATCAGGGAAGCCATTAATCTTCACATATGGTTTTTCAATCTTATTCAAAAAGTTAGTTTCTATGAGAAGCATTGTGATGTTAGAAATATTGTTTAGGTAAAAATCTTGATAAAATAAGTCCTTTAATAAGAATTTAGATCTCTAATATCTATATAATGTCCTATGATTGTTGAGTGGTTCAATAATTTTTCATAAAATGAATGGCCGAAACCATATGTCATGCATATTATCTTTAAATGTTAAAATAATAATATAAAGAATAAATTTACCGTTGAAAAGTAAAATCAATTCCCACTACAATATATAATTAAATATTTTTATTACTTTTTAAAATTAATTCTCCCATAATAAAATAATATATTTAAGATAATTATAGAAGATATTTGTAATTTGATTAAAACTTCATGAATATATCTTCGATTAATGGTGGGTGATCATCCTCTTTCAAGGATAGTTCAATAATAGTTTTGAAAAGAAATATAAATCTTTAAAAAAAGAAATAATTAATTATAAATTTTAAAATAGTTAAATATGAATTGAAAATATTATAGTTTTGAATATCAAATAGAAAAAAAAATTAGATATAACATGTAATTCCAAAATGTTTTGAGATTATGAAAAGGATACAAATTTATAAATCAGATATACTTGAAAATTTTATCCCTTTTTTATAGACGAGTTTTTAATGTAACGAGACAGATGAAACATTATTTTGATTGAGTTTCACTTAAATATAATCATTCCAAACTTCTATTTAATGAATTCAAATCTATCAAAATTAAGAGGCTGTGTAAAAATGTATACAAGATGAATTTTTTGTTTTAATAAATTCAAGAACGTTATTTCCTTTTGTGTGTGATATCTAAGGAAATAGTGAATTACATATATGTTTTTATCTAGTGAGTTATTTTTCAGGTTTCTATATATGGAAATGAAACTGTAATTACCATAGAGTATTAGAGTTTGATTAAAAATCTAACCAAAATAAATAAGTGTGTTCTTCATCTATAAAACATGTGAAGAACAACATCCAACTGCTACATATTATGGATTAGAAATGGAAAGTGATTCGAATTTTTTTTCACTAGAATAAGATAATAATGCTTCTACTAAGAAATGAAATGTTCTTGAAGTAGTTTTTCTATCTTGTATATAGCTTCCAAATTCAACATCTAAGCAATTTTTTCAAAGAAAAACATTTCTATGAGGATAGAATAGTACAAGTTCTAATGTACCATTAAAGTTTCTAAAAATATATTTCACCTCATTTAGATGATATTATTTTGGATTAGCTTAAATTTTAAAACATAAATATACTAAAAACCTTATTTTTAGTTGACTTTTAATAAGATATATCAATCTTTTGATCATAATTCTATAATTTCTTTAATCTAAAAATTTACTAGTTTCATCAAGATCACGTTTGATAGAAGTTGTTTTGTGATTACAAATATTTGATGCATTATAAAAAAAATCAGAAAAATTTTAAAATATTTATGTTAAGTTATAATGACTCCTTATAGTTTTTGAAGAATTTTAAAAATAATAAATAAGTAGATTTCTCCCATTATGATCATTTGAAACACTTTTTTCATATGTTCAGAAAAGATTTCTGAATTATATGTATGATTTGAACAAAAAATGATGAAATAGACATAAATTTGAACAAAAATGGTTTTTTTAAAAAATTATTTTACGAAGTCAGTTGTATTATTAATTTATTTATATTTTTTTGAATTAAATATCTAGAAAGTCATTCATACCAATCTCTTAGGTCATGATTAAGTCCATAAACTAATTTAGTTAGATTAAATAATTTTTCTAAAAAAATTATATTTTTAGTACTATAAGTTTATTAAATATATAATTTCTCATGAACATATCCATTATATAACTAGTATTTTTTATTCATAGTAAATACTTTATATTAAAAAACAATGAATTAAGAATGTTTTACATATTTTCTGGTCCACAACTCATAATGAGTTTTATTAAGAAAATGTAGAAGTAAAACTATATTTATAGTATTACAACAAGTACACATAGATTCATCCCAAAAATGTATTACAATGGGGTACTCACTCATCATGGTTTTAGTAATTTTATAAATAATTATATTTATTATTTTATAAAATCCATTTTGATTTTGTGTTCTTGGTGTAGAAAACTAATGAGAAATACACTTTATAATAAAAAAATTCAAATTTATATATAATGAACTAACCGCCGTGATCACTCTAGATTGTAATAATTTATAGGTTCTTATTATTTTTAACTAACTAAATAAATAAAATAAAATGTTTAAAATATTTAGATTTTCGCTTGAGAAAATAAACTAAAGTAAATTTTGTGCAATCATCAACTAAGGAAAATATATATTTTTTAACTCCAATAACTCCAGTTTGTATAGGAACCAAAATATCCATGTGATGTAACAATAAGGATATAGTAGTTGATACCTCACTGTTAGATTTAAATATTGACATATATCTCATTCCATGTTAATAATGATCAGAGACTATGGTTGAATTAAGATTATGTTTAGGTAGGTTTATAACATGTTCTTTACTAGAATGTTTATTTAAATTGTTGAAGTTATAGTGTCATATCCTTCTATTCCATAACAAGTACATTCCTTAAGTTACACAACAACAAGGTAATTTATCATTACATTGTTTTTCTATGTTGATCATGTAAACTTTTCATACATGTTGGTTGATAGAATGAAATTACCTTCTGAACATTGAATAGTGCATTTTTCATTCTTGAAGTTCACATGTTATCCATCATATCATAACTAAAATATATTGATACAGTATTAATTTAGATCAAAAACATATAAAAAATTTTAATTACGAGATTTTCAGAGGAATTAAATATCACAAATTTTGATGATTTCACTCTATACATTGTCTCAAAAAGAAACATTTCCCCATTTAAAAATATTGAAATTTCATAATTTTGAATTTTTTCCTATCATATGTAGAGATAAACCACTATCCATGCACCATTTTTTATACTAATAGTAATGAAATTTTTTTCATGAAATATATAAAATATGTTCTTTCTATCAACATATGTTTGAGTCCTCTTACATTAATGAATTATATTTTGGGAACCCCCCATATATCCACTGATTTTATATTGTAAAACAATTAGTTATTATTAAATAAAATATTTTTAAAGACCAATATATTTAACATTATCAAAATGAAAGTATTTACTCTAGTGATCGTTTCTTTGAAATTTAGTAAAAAAGGTTCACTTGTAGGTATATAGTAGTTTTATTGAAAATAATATTTACCAATATAAAAATTTATTACACTAGGAATTATAGATGGTCTTATTTTTTTATAAAATTTTCAATTTTTTTAGTATAAGTGAAGGTAAAAAAAGTTTACGTAGATAATATAATTCATATTTAAGTTGAAAAACCATTTCTAATTGAGTTTATCATATTTCTAATTAACCAAATTCTGAATAGAAGGACTCTGATTAACAAAATTTCTATTAACTAAATTTTGATTATCTAAATTTAGAATATCTAAATATCAATCAAAAAAGTTTTATTCTCAAAATTTTGATCAGTAGAATTATTTTTTCGCATTAAATTTATTAGACTATTTTGAAATTATTGAAGTTAATTTAAAAATTATTTAATTTGGTATAATAATATTATCCTCAGTGAGAATATGTGTATTTTTTCTTTTCATACTTTTTTGATTAATAATACTAACATATCTATCCATTTTTTCTATATATGGTAATGTTACTTTATTTTTTATTCAATTAGTTTTATTAACTTCATATGGATAATTTATTCATCTTTTGAAGAGGTTGAATAATAATTTTTAGTATTATGATTAAAATTTGAATCATGACATAGATTATTAATATATTATGTTGTTAACATTCCCATGAATAATTTTTCATTATGTAGAATGTTTGAATATAATAAAATTATATTAGGAATATATATTCTTCTATATTTCGATGAAGTATTTGAAAATGTATAAATTTCACTAGAGCTCTAAGTATCAAAATATTTCAGCCTCAAATTTCCTTTGATATTAGAATACTTTCTTGGATAAACATTTTTCTTCTCCAGTTTAGGACAATATTTTATTCTATGTATGTCCTCCTTACAATCGTATCAAATAACTTCTGAAGAATCCTTATCTTTCTTGTATTTATTGTATTTTATTTTTAATTATAATTTATAAAGTTTGAATTTATGATGCGTTAATTTATCCTTGAAATTTGTTCAATTTATCTATTGTAATATTTTGAATCAGTATAATCTAAATGAATTCATTTTCTCTTTGGAAAAATAAATTTATAAATTTTTTAATAAAATTAAATGTACTGAAATTAGGATTACCTAAAGTGGAAGAAAATTTAACTCCATTCTTCTTTTTCTGTTTTTCAGTATCACTTTTCCGTCTGATCTCATACTAAATTAATGTTATGATTAAGTAACCCTGAAATAATTTTTTTCAAATGGTTAGGATCATTAACAGATAACCACTTGGACTCCCAACATTTAGAGATAATATCGAAAATGTTTTAAATGATTTGGTAGTTTATAAGACTTTTCCACCAAAGTGTTGTAAACTATTAACTATAATCATAAATCATTGATGCATGTATGTTATTTTTTCTCAAGGTAGAAAATATAATTATTTATAATAAACTCTAATCACAAACCTATATGATTCTAAAACATTGTTTGTCCAAAATGTGGTATCTTTCGATTCTTCCAAAATTTACTTTTCATTTCACATAAATATATATTTATATTTATTTTCCTGGTCATTGAATGAAGTAATGTAATTTGAAATTTATTATTTACAAAATATTCCTTCTTTTCATCATGAGAAAATCAAACTACATCCTTATCTTGTGCATTGTAGTTCTTATTTACTGTTAAATTTTTTTGGACTCAATTATTAATGATATTGGAGTTAATATAATAAAACATTTAATCATAATCAAAACCATAACAAATGGGTGTCCGGTTCAGATTTAAATTCTTGATTATTCCAACAGATACTCCTACCATCAAAAAAGATATTTCATATACCAACACTATTAGTGTAAGGAAATTGAAAAGGAATTTTGATAAAAAAAATAGAGATATAAAATAGAAAACTAAATGTAAAATTTCCAAATCATGTTAATGTTTAATTTGATACCAATTATTTATGGTTGTGATGGTGAACAAAATAGAATGGGGGGATGAATTTTACTTTTTTAAAATTACTATTTACATCCTCTACCACTATTAAGATAATTGGTTTTTTTTCAGTATCAGTGGAATCAAATATTGGTTAGTTTTTTAAGTTTCCAACAATATCAATGTTCAGTATAAATAATATAAGTACTGTATTAAATTATAGTTTTCAAAATGAAAATAAATGATCAATATTTTATGTTACAAAAAAATGTGTTAAAATATCTTAACTTTAAACTATCTAAATAATATAAATTGAAATTTAGAAAGTAATAAAACTAGAGAAGTTAAAAAACACATAGTACTGGTTAGAAAAAAAAATCTTCATAGGTATATTTAATAAAATATTACTTTTAAAATAAAGTGAAAAATGGATCTATAAAACTGATATGAGGTATCCACAACATTCAACCTATCATAAGGTCTCCCTGATTTTGTACTTGACATAAGGTATTTATTCATATCTATGTAATCCATTAACTATATCTATTAGTAGTATCTTATTTATGAACTTCCATGAATTGAAAGTTCCTATGTTCTGTATTTCTATCCTTGATATTCCTCGATCATATTATGGAATCATTCTCTAACTTTCTATATCAAGTATCCATCAACAATAGAATATCAAAAAACAAAGTCATTTAATTATAAATATTGTGTGATTTACCAGTCTTAATAATATAGTAGTATCTCTTAGCTAAAATAGACGGAATGAAATATTACACTGATCGAAAGTGCACTCAATAACTATAAATTGCAAATCATTGAGACGAACACCAACATTCAGTATAATTAATTCTTATAGATTCATAATGTACGTATGCTTCTTGAGGTGAGTATTTATATATATGTAAAATATATCAAGAAAATAAATTTATTTAATTTCATAAAATTAAGATTGGTTTCTAGACATTGACATCAACTTCTTCAGATGGAAATTGAATATTTCATTATATATCGACGGGTTCGTTCCACCCCACTATAGTGCTTTTAAATATGATGTAAGAAATATGAAATTACAAATTTATATCATATTATTATCATAAATCATTTCATGTTTTAATATTACATAAAACTATTTATGAGAAGTTAATTCTAAAAAAATATGAATTTAACCATAATATTATGTTTGAACATTTTCATATGAAGTGTATAGTTATTTAGAATATAAAGAAAGTTTTGAGGAAAAAACATCAATAGTAACTACAAGACTTATTAATATTTAAAATATTTTCATAATAATGATTTTTTCCTAAGAATACTAGTGTAGTCCAAATTTTGATATACATTTCTACCAAATCAGTAACACCTCAGTTGGAGCTACCCCAAAGATGAACCTATTCCAAATATATTTCTTCTAAATAACTAAATATTGAGAGTATTTCCACTTCCTCTTCTACCTTCTAGAAAAATTATTACCCACCTCTGGCTAAAGAATAATACATCTTATTTATTTCACTATATCCACTCGCACCATAGTTTCCTTGTTTATCATCATCACATAGGTGAGTATATAAGGAAAAATATCTATCAATTATATCTCACGTCAAAGGATCATCTTTAAACATGAAACTTTAATATTTTCATTGGTGATAGAATGTGGAACCAAATTAACTATCTATGAAAAATGATTATAATATTTTATAAATTTTATGACCCTTTTCAATAACTCTAGGAATTCTTGGGTTTTCCTCAACAATAACATCTCTTGATTGAACAACTAACTAAATATATTTTAGAATATTATTCATGTAATAAAATCTTATAGTATTTCTTATTCAACCATTCACCACCACTTATGAGTTACTAACATAAGCATGTAATTGAAATATCCATTAATTAATGTCATAAGAGTACAAAGAAACTAAAAATTAATTTGAACCTTCCATCTAATCATTATCTTATTGTACTCCCCTATAACCCTAAAAATTATGTGGATTAATATTTTAGAACATAAAAACTATATCTACATACTTAATTATTAATCAATACATTATATTTCTAAGTTCATGTATCTCCTAGTCTATTGAATTCAAGAGTTTAGGAACGCTCTCCACATTCATAGAGAATTTTTCATAAAAAATATTCCTATATGGAGGAATCTCAAAATCACCATTAAACCAATGAAAAATAGACAAGGTACTACAAAGAAACTCATATTACCTATATACACATCATATGTTTAATTATTTGATCCTTAATTCAATGAAAATGTTTGTAGGATTTTTTATCACACTTTTTACAACATGTTATAGCTATTGTTGAAGGTGATTGATGAAAAACCTTTGAATGGTCATTAAAATGGTGGAAATATATTCAAATAACTGAGATATCTTGATAATGTTATGTATAATCCATCCCTATATTTTATAGTATGTTCGCTACTGAAATAATTTAGAAAAACCACTTTTGTAAAGGTTGGAATTATTGGTAGTGGAGTTGAAATGATAATGAAACACACATACTTCAAATACTCTAACATAAGTATTTATATTCTTATAAGTACCATGAATAAAATGAAAATAGTTTTGGAATTATGTTGATAATTCGTAGAATTAATTTAATATATTGTGAATTTTTTTGAAGAGTTTGATATGGAAAAAGATGAATTGAAATATTTCTAGAGTCATTTGATGATGCATGGAATTTTGACGTTGGGTCTGAAAATTTGGGTAAGTCTCACTTGTGTGGAATTTTTCTATGGAACGTAATATTTTTTATATTGGTTAAGAATAACTAGTTATGTCTTATTTCATAAAAAAATGAATGTGTTTCATAATAATTTATTGTGAGTTTATGGGATTACTTAAGCTGAAGTAAGGATTTTAAACAACAAACACTTGAATTTGAATTGAGAATTAAACTTTGTAATACAATATTCAACTTTCGTATTTTGTAATAATTTAGTGTTTTTTGAATTTGAGAAGCACCATAATGATTCTAAGCTAGATGTAGGACTTTTATGGTCCTGTGATACTTCTATTATAAGACTTGATATATGAATTAATCACAATAATCATATACTAGTGTACAAATTTGAGATATATCATATGAATTTATGTTATATCATATGAATTTTAGATATAAAAAAAGAATATATTATCTAAATAAAAATTTATACTTAGTAAAATTTTTAGAATTCTGCTCGATGAAATGTTAGTTTCCAAAATTATAAAACATGATTAAAAAATTAAATGATTTATTCAAAACATAATTATTCTATGTTTAGAAAAGATTCAAGACTGTGTTGATAATTATTGAATGAGAAGAGGATAAAGAAGATCAAAATTATATCATTGTGCATTCCAAAAATAAAATATATCAAATTTAACTTTTGGGATCAAAATTAAAAATAAAATTATATGAATCATGAGAAGTTTTTTAGTGATAAAAATATCATAAATTAAATTTTATCTAATCTATTTGATTTCGAAAATTAAAAAACACACAACATTAGTGAAAACAATAAGAGATGGTGAGGGTGGGTGAATTGGTGTTTCAATTCCCTTTTAGGTTTTTTTTCAAAACTTCCAAATAAACATGTTTATTTTTAACATTTTCTTATTGTATCACACATTCAAGTATAAAAATTTAGAGAATAAAAAATTTATAAGACTCCCATTTCAACATGAATGGATAAATCTTGGCATGATCTTGATTTCACCAAGATCATAAAACCCACTAATATCAATATATAGTTAGTAAAAGCATGGAATATCCTTACACACATGTTACAACAATTACCTTAACTATATTGGATTTATTTATTCTCTATTATAGTGATAAATGAATTTTATTTTTCAAATAAAATAATGTATTTCACTGAATTAGACTAACATTAAAGTTGTTATAGTGTTACATATTTCTCTTATTCTTTATCATGTACAATGTTATGATTCATTATCTCTAAATAAAATATAAAAAAATTAATCTTATATCTATAAAATATTATATTGGATAATTCTATATAGATCACTACAATGTTTTTACATTATCCCAATCTTCTTATTCGTTTTCCAAGAATGATATAATGTTAGTTTTTTTATTTATTTAATAGCACAACATCTACAATGATTTCATTTGAATTTGAATTTGAAACTCATATTCAAATTATTTAAACTCTTCAATTGTTTAAAACCAATTTTAATTATTATTTTTAATTATATTATATGTTAGTGTAGTTTTGAGGAAAGGGTTATACTCTGACTAAGTAGCTACCCTTTAACTACTTTTTATTCCTTCACATAAACTCTTTCTCCATAATAATGTGCTTCCCATTACCCTAAATGAATAAAAAATACCATATAGTGTTTCTTAAATCATGAAAAAATAATTGAAATTAGCTATAATAATATTTTATTGAAAATAAATATTTTGGATATTTTGATTTCCATTCTATAGAAATATCAAAATTCTACCAAGTGTTGAACCTTATGAGGATCGACCTTATAGTGAAACCTTATGATCTTAGCTAAAACCTAAGGATGACAGTTCCTTAATATTATGATTACTTCTCCGAACCATATGAATACATGTCCTAATCATACACTAACATGTCAGAACCAGATGAGAACAAGTCCAAATAGTAAACTCTAGTGGTCTCCACCTTACAAGGGCTTTTAAGAACCCCATATTAGAATATTCTAGTATATTCCAACCTTATGGGTGATTTTTTGAACCTTATAGAAGACTTATCCACATAATACCAACCTTACACTATCTTGTATAAAACTTATGGAATACTTCCCTAGACTATCCTATCCTTATGAGAGATAGTTTGAACCCTATCAAAAACAATTTCAACCGTAAAAATATTATCAAAATTATAATTTTTTCTGATTGTAACACAAAATTTTAGATTTTCTTCTAATGGTCTTTGAACCACATCGCACACATAAAATTATTTTAAAAAATAAACTAATACATCACCTCCCATATTATAATTTAAATACTTTAAATTTTAATGTGATTTAATTATATAATCCAAAATGAAACACAATAACCACATTGACAACTTCTTCATGTACACCTCATTATCTAGTCAAATGTCACATTTTAGTGGGAAATTACTTAGTAAAAAAAATCATGGGATCCCAAAAATATACCCATGTACTAAATAGTTTCCAAAAATATCTTGGGATTAACAAGGACGATTATCATGTATATGGATGATAAAACCAAAGCAGGATGATATTTTGATAATAATAAACGTGGAAATTACAGACTTCATAAATATAGACATAATTTGAGAAGGTAATGAAACTGATTTTCATTTATTTAATATCACAAAAGTAATTACAATTAAAACCAATTAAATATGGAAATTTATATTCATGATATGAAGAGGAAGATTAAATTGAGATGTAAGCTTTGAAATTTGAATTTCCAAAAAATGTAGAAATTGAATATTGATTTAATATAAAAGATAAATTTAGAAGATGCATGTTTTATCCATTAAAGTGAGAAATATATCATAAGATACTTTTTTATATTTAGATAATCAATATTGATGTCACTATAGGTTTTTTAGAAGCTCATATGCCATAATGAGAAGTCCCAAGCTAATGATGTTGCTTCTGTATTTTCATATACCCATTGTGAATTATTTGAATATGGATATTTTGTGAAAATATTAATGAAGAAGAGTATCTTGAGGCTCATATAGAAAATATATAATATTATTTTGGAAAAATTAAATTTATATTAATGGTAAAAGATGGGTACTGTTATAATTTTTCTAGTCACAACAGTTTAGAAAAAGAATAGATCATAAAGTTAGTTGGGATATAAAAAACATGATTCAATTTTTTTAAAACTTTTATCTATTAAATATTACCAATAGTGAAAATTTGAACATTGGAAAATAAAATTGGATTTATATATTTTTGTGGATTGAATAGTGAAAATAAAATAAAAGAGAAGAAAAAGAGTGTTGTGTGTTCAACATTAGAGTCTACTGAGGGAACAAGGAGATCTTGAGGAGGAAGAAAACAACCAATCCAATAATAAATTAGAAAATAACTAGTGTATCAAAGATTAAAATAAAAAAATATTAAAACTAGTTTGTATACCATTATCTATGAAAAAAAATATTATCGAAGTTAGAAAAATAAGGGAATAAAATAAGAGGGAAGTAGTAGATTTATAAGTATCTAGACAGAGTGAGAAATAATAGAACCAAGATTTTCATTACATGTAAATTTATAAGGTTCTGTTTCTTAAATTATAAGCTATGATAATCCCTACAAAATAATTCTAATGAATAAACTTGTGTTATGTAGGAAAGAAGAGGTCGATATTTACGGTGCATTATTAAATATTTTTAGAAATTTAATGACTTTTTTAAGAAAATTTTGATCATATTTTATGTATATAATAAAAATAAATTCAATTTTGATCTAATTAAAGATGTTTGGATGCTAGAAACAACAGATTAGATGATAGTATAGAGACAAGTAGTGGGATGGTAAACTTGTTCATTTGTGTCTTGAAGTGAAAAACTCAACTATGAAATATGTTGATAAGGTGTATTATTATAACTACACCAACACTCTTGTAAATTAATGATATGATTTATAGTGGATAATCCATGAATTAGTGAAGCCTGGTCACAATAAAGAGTAGGTTTCCAATATTTAGGATGAACCTTATGAAAATACACATGTCATACCTTGCTAATTTACTTTTATTCCATGTGGTGTATTTTTTTAGTTGATATGAAAATATCTGATGGCTTTAACTAGAAAGAGGGATTCAAATAGAAAAATGAAAAAATATTGAATAGAATATTTTGAGTTTGGTAAATAATTTCAACACATGATTTACCACACACGTCTGGTATATGAACTAGTCCTATGATACTAGATATCGCTATCATATTTCAAAGTTCCCTCTGATTAGATATTAAATTTTTGTTCACTATATTTTTTTACTTTAGTATATATGAAGTTTATATTTGGAGAGAGTTTTGAAGAACATCATATAGAAAATTTAGACTCCATCCCTATTAAATTAAAAATAGATATTTATTCTAAGACAATGAAAAATAATAATATAATATAGGCTATGTTGAAAATAAAAGTTTCAATAATAAAAAAAATCATATATTAACTGAACATATTTAAAATTGTATATGCATTGATAGACTTGTTTATTATTATCCTACTAAGTATCAATATGAAGATGTAAAGAATGTGTGTTTATTTAATTAATCCATGATTTCTATTCTAAAATTATGCACCGCCTAAATAACACCTCATATAAGTTTCCATATAAATTTGTGTATGTATAATGGTCGTATATGATGAAAAGTCAAAACTAGAGTTAGATGATGATACAATGAATTCATCACTATCCAATAAGGTGAGTAAATGAAATACTCTTATAAATATAGTTATATTTATGGAATAATATATTTGGATTTTGAATTAAATATAATTATACGTGAAGAAGAATTTTATAAAGTTGTTTGTGAGAAAGTGGTTTCTTTAAAATGATGTTAAATAAATGATCTATGCATTAGAAAAAAATCTACATGGTATCCATGAATTTTAAATATTCTTAGGAGGATTTAAAATCCAAGAGGATAAGAGAGATAGTTATTTCCTTAAAAGAGATAATTCAAATGCATTAGGATTAGATTAAGAAGATGAATAAATATTGTAAAAATGTGTGAAAACATTGGAATACCATAAGTAAATATATAGTCAAAAATATCTATAGTTATATATGAAACTGAAAAATATTGATATACCCAAGATTGATATTTAAAAAACTATTGAGAATAGGATTGGTTTCACAAAAACTATTAAAGGCAGTTTCACTTCTATGAAGAACTATGTAGGTGGAAAAAAGAGCAGTGAATCATCTCTTGATCAACCCACAACTATCTCATATAAAATGTATCCCACTATCTAGTTAATTTTTTTTGCAAACATTGTATTTTTATGACTTGTATAGGATGAAAATCAAGAACTGTATAAATATAGGTAAGTAAAAAATCGAAAAACCCCACTAGATGATCATGGGTGGAGGATAAAATGTTAATGATGAGAATCTTCCCAAAGAAATATAAAAATATCAGGGTTTCAGTATAAACATTGTAATGTAATTTATATATAAATACTTTAATACAAGTAAAACAATGTTTTATTGGTCATCGTCGGTGCTGCAAGAGGTTTGGACAAAAGACCTTAGAATTGTGTATTGACATGTTTGTAATTGTAAGATATATAAGGACTTAATCTATAAGGATAAGAGTTGATTTATAGAGAAAACCTACCATGAAAAAGAAAGATCTATAATAGGAAGTAATCTGTCCTGTAAAATTAAATTTGATTGATTTGATAATTTATTTGTTTTTTGTAAAAACATATGGTATCTATTATAAAGAGTGATGGTATTTATTATCTCTACACATTTATTATCGTTATTATAGGTGATGTAATTTATATTAATTGAAATCTGGTCTTCCTCGAGAAAGAAACCAGTGAATAAGGATACAGAACAAATAGCACCCAAGGAGTCGGTAATAAAAGCTAAGATTTATGTCATACTAGATAGAAGAATATTCTATTATTATGGTATGATATGAAATATCAGGTACTATTGTATTATTTTCATGAACATTAAATTAAAATTGATACATCTAGAAAAAAATGAGTAAATCCCATAAATAGACAAAAAATTTATCATGGTTGTTGACATCAAAGATAATGAGAATAAATTTAAAATTAGTATTCACAAAAAGGGTGACTATAAGGCGGATAAAGATGCACATGGAAGGTGTAAGTATAAGGCCCCAACCTTAATCATTACATAATGTTTAATTAAGTGAATAATTCACATTGAAGATCTTTTCAGGTTTAGAGCTATAGAGAATTAGGTCATAATTGTTACACCTCAAAAATGACAAAGTAGACACTTCTAATCAGTTTCAATTTTTTCATAAAATAAAAACTCTTACAAAATATTCATGTCTAGTTCCATGTTTTAGATAGTATGACTTTTACTTGATCCCATCCTTGAACCTATTCATCTTTAAGTCTTGTGAAAAACATTTCAATACTTGGGATGAGCATAAAAATCTTAGTAAGGGTTATAAAATAAGGAATGAAAAAAATATCCCATAAATAAATACAAATTAATGAAACCATACTTTTCAATCATAACATACCTTATTATATCATAATATTTTTGAATAAAACACAAAAATCATAAATCACAAAGGTAAATTGTGTCATCCATATAATACTTACATTATATCTTTTATAGCTACGTAGGGAGTTATGTTGGAATATCCATCATTGTTTATTCAATAAATCTCTTAGGAGAAACATTAATGTTTACCTCTATCACGTTACCCAATGCATTTCAGAGCTATCTTAGGCTCACCCACCCTAGGTTTATCACGAAACCACCCATATAGGTAAAAAATTCCCAACAACCATAAAATATTCATAACACATAAAACAAGCATAAAGTAAATATAAATTCTCCACATTGCAATCACAATATATCATTTCAAGATATTTGACATAATCAATGATTTATCAACCCATTTTCAAAACCATTTAAAACATTTAATAAAGATATTTTTGAATCAAAGTGTCCCATACCACTTTTAAGATATTAAAATAAATTTTTAATTTCAAAACATTAATTCCCATATATATAAATCATTAAAACCACTTTTCAAACATGGCCATTAATGCTAATTATTTACAAGAATAAATATTTAAAACATTTAAAATGGAATTTTAATTGAAGGGTTCCTAACCAAATGAGAGATTATTGAATAAAAATAATTGAGTAATAACATTAATAAAAGATTATAATATCATGATAATAAGGATATTCATGATATAATATGTGAAAGGGTAGTATATACACCATATAAAAATGAATTGGTGTACAACAACAAATAAGTCTCAATGGAATGTAAATTGAGACAAAGTCCCTTGCAAGGATCATACCCTTAGATTAAGGAAAAATCAATGAAATAATTATGTGTGAAAAATTATAATACAACCAATATATGTTGATATAAATGGTAAAAATAATCATAGGTCATTCACAAATATTCATAGCATGACATAATCAATAAGTAGAAGTTTAACACAAAGAATTGAAATTGGGTTAAAAAGTAATTCGAAAGCCTAACGGCATCGCTTTAAAATTCAGAAAATGAGTTGATGAGAGAGAAAAGGGTTTATCATCACATGTACATAAAATTTATATAAATAAGGATATATAATAACATATCCCAACATAAGATAATGAAAATTAAAAGACATGACATAAAGGAAGTATTTGACAAAAAGAGTATGGTGAAAGGTTCCCTAACCGATTTGGTAACATACAAAACATACACCACATGAAAGAAGGATCATACAATGAAGATTTAAATACCAATAAATTAAATTATATTAATAAATTACGACAATCATGTGAAGTAAATACACAACACAATAGGAAATAGAGGCAAATATAGCACGAATCTCATAGGAATAAAGAGTTAGATGAAAACCCCTTACCTTGTGTCTGACTTGACTCGTTTGTTCCTTGTTATTCTTGAAAAATAAAGTTTAGGTAATTTTTAATTGATTTATAAACTTTTTCAAGTTTATTATTCCTTTTATATCAATTATTACCCTATTATAACAATTATTAATTATTTTAATTCATATCAAACATTTTGTCGATGTTCGGAAGTTGAGTAAAAAAAATGAACATCTTAAAATTACAAGTTGTCCATGTGGTCAAATTTACCTAATATAAAGAACTAAATTCATGATTTATATATAATATAAATCATATATACCCAGTATATATGTATTTATAATAGTCCATAACCTTTGGACATAAGAAAAGAAATGCACCGTTCATGGAGACGGTAAGACATACGTATGCATGAACGCTACTTTTATTTATTTCTTCATTTTTAAAGGAATGAAAAATAAATGATAAATTGTTATATTAAAATTTAATTATAATATATATGTTATATATTTTCAATATTTTCATAAATTACTTCCTTTATACATTCCATGTATAGCATGAATGAGTCATATCACTTTGAGGGGCAGTAGTCCACACTTCCTCAAATGAAATTATCATATATATACAATATGAAAAATCTAAAGGTATGTTATAAAAGAGAATTAAATATTCATATAGATAAAATAAATATCATATATAATTAATGTTCCCTCATAATTTACACCATAAGAGGTGGTAGGAGAAGATTGAACAGTCATCATTTCGTGAGGCAGTGGTTCACCGTCCACAGAAACAATATGTTCTATATCCATTAGATGAAGGTGTGTGTAAGTGTAGTTCAAATAATTATAAAAAAACAACCTAGTATATTGAGGATACTGTTTTTGTTATGTAAACAAATAATAAGAAGAGCATAGGCATTGGATAAATAAAATAAAAGAAAAGAACTTAAGAGAAGACGTTACCTTGAAATCGGGTAACTCTCTTTGGATTGAACCAAAAGTTTTTCTTGAATTGACTTATGCCTAGTGGAAGGCTTCTAGAATGAAGAGAGGTATGTTGGGAGCTTAATTGGTCATATTTTGGATGATACAAGGGGCATTAGAGGTGTGAGAAATGGGTTAGAGGTGATGGTCTTTTATAAGGGGGAGGAGGCGCTCTTTAGGAATGTTTGAAAGTATTATTTTATTATAAACTTATTTTTGGATTCAAAAGGACCAAAAATTAATAAATTCAAATATAAGATGTCTCATGTTCAAAATAAAATCATCAAATTAGAGTTGGACATGTTTTGGATATTTTGTTAATTTTTATAATCATATTTATTTAAATCATTCATTAATAAGGTAATCACTGCATCATCATTATGTCATAAATAATTTTATTTATATGATGTATAAAAATTAAAAATAAATTACCATGATGTAGGAAATATTTTTATATTTTAAATTAATATTTATAGTATAAGATATAACTTATATAACCCCGTGTAAAAATTTATTTACTAAAAGATATATGTTTATGTCATTTTTGTCTTTACTTTAAATTAATTAATATAAATTGTCGTTATCACTCCCAAGTGGCTCCATGGGGTCCCAAAAATCCACCCAAGGATGACCTTGGTTGGAAATATCTAATCCCATAGGGTTAAGACAAGTGTAAAGGTAATTTAATATTATTATAATATTATTTTTACCCTTATTTAAAAGATTTACCCTTTAACCATGGTAAATAAAATACTTACTGAAATAAATATTCATAATGCCTAAAAATAAAATTTAACTATTTACACAATTTTGAAGTCCTGATTACAAATATGGAATAAATTTTTCCAAATTCAAAAAACAGAAGTGATAGAAATTAGTTTAAAATTAATTCTCGTTGTCACAACAAAAAGCTTGTTTCTACGAAATAATAACTATCAAAAGATTGATACTTGTTTATGTCCAAATTTAAAGTGAAATTACTTAAAATGAACAAAATTGGATTAAATGATAAAAATATAATATAATTATACTTTAAAACCAATTAAAAAGATAATCTATCCATCTAAATAATTTATATTAAAAGGTAGTTTTGAATTAAAATGCAGTATTTTTCACTATTCATTAAAAGAATTAACTTTATTAGAAAAAAACCAAAATTTACCCAAAGTAAATTTTGATATCCCGCTTCTAAAGATGAAATTTATTTTTCCAAATTGAACATATAAAAGTGAAAAAAACTAGTTTTAAAATGGTTTTTTCATCAAAAGGTATTAAAACAAACTTTTAAAAATATTAGAGTTTTTATGCTCGAAATCAGATTCATTCTCATTTTAATCCACAAAATTTTATTGGATAAATGTAAAGACATTTAACAAAAATGTATAATAAAATTTTAGTTAGTTTTATTCATTCCTAACAATAAAACATCTAGGAATTAACTTCCATTTAAATTAATAATAATATTATATTATTTTTTGGTATAACTCAATGTTGTGTGAAATATAAGATTTCAAAGAAACATGTTATTGTGTATTGAGTACAATATCAGATATAGAATCACATTTAAAGTAAAATTAATATTTAATTCAAAATTGTTAATAAATATGACTATTTCATATTCTTTATTTACCTGATATGTTATATCCTTCCCCCCTTTGGAGAATTGCGTCCTCAAAATTTTAAAACTGGGCTCAAAATCTTCACTAAAAGTACCACATAAGAAAAGGGTCAATAAAACTATCACTTTAAAAGAAATAAAGAGAAGTAAAAAGGTCACCCGAGATAACACATACTAGGATTCCACGAAAACATCGATATAGTGGAGAAAATAACCATAAAGTCTAAATGGAGGGTGATAGAAAACATTATTAGGAGAATGTTAACTACCAAAAAATCACAAACTTGTGATGGGTTAAATGGTCTTTGATTCCCTAGTAGGAGATGTTAATGGAAAACATTTTTGTTTTAAGTTACTTTTTATAATGTTGAGGAATATATTTATGAGTTTAACTAAAAAAATAAAGAAACATACTTATTTTTCAAGTAGACATTAATTTTTTACTAAATTCCTACCACAAAATCATCTTTTCTCCAAACGATGAGTATTCATGACGACATGGTCACACCTGAGGCGCTATAATCAACTTCTAGAGAATCACATAATCCACAAAAGAAGAACTATATATTTCCCCCTCTTTATAAATTAATCAAAACAAAAAATGGTTGATACAAGATCAGATAATCCACAAAAAGGAAGATCCTTTATAAAAATAAATACTACTCTTAAGCTCCAAAATTCGACAGAAAGTACCCAAATTTCAAGAAAGACCATTCGATAAAAAATTGTCCTTAAATTTTTTCAAAATAATCAAAACTTATTTTGAAACCCAGAATTTAAAAGGATTTTATCACATTGTCTTCTATGATCCATCTTAGCATTTTTCTCCAAATAACATCAACTACTCTTAAAGACTCACAATGAAGTGTAATTAACCTAATCACATATTCTCTATGATAGATTAATCATTTCCATAGATAACCCAAATCTCCATACGTCTACAACAAAATCATAGATTCTTTGAAAATAAAATTTCAACCATTACTCAACAAATGATATCCCATAGTATTCTATTTTCCTTAAGAATATAGTGTTCCCAAAAGGTAGAATGTCTTCCAAAATAACCTTTATCACTTAATCACCAAATCATTTCCCTATAGTAAGAATATCCATTTTATAAAACATAAATTCCCTAAATCAACTTAATCTTGATCCATAAAATAATTTAACTAAAAATAATAAGCAATACTAACCAGGGACTTCACATAATCCAGTGGTAGGTGATAAATCACAATCGCACTTTGGTTGTGGGTTCGATTCCCGTAGCTTTTTTCAACGTGACGGGTTATCACACAGTCGACGTGTTGTCCATTTTTTAAAAACTATATAATTTTATAACATTCCCAAAAATGAGATAAATTCCTAAAAAATAACCATAACATATTTTAACCCCAAATGTTTTATTATACCTTTAATTTTCATCCTAATACATTACTACCTCAACATATTATATATTGTCATTTTTTTCACCTTCATATGATAAAATAAAACTATTCCCAATATAAAGAACATCATATATTGATCATGGTGTCCATATGGTTTCATCATAATCTTGTTCACATAGGTAGAATGTCCATGCATTTAAACAATTATTTACATATCCTTCAAAATCATTTTCTTCCTTCATCCAAATACACCTTGTACAACTTGGGTCCTATGGGTGTTCGTAGGAAAATAGTTTTAGAAAATAATCATGTATGACATATAATTTCAAAACATCTGATAAAACATGTTTTTTATAAAATATTTGGAACGAGTTTGAGTTGAAACATTCAATCAATGGTCCTTTTAAAATACTATAAGTATGTGATGAGAGGCTATATTGTAATAGAAAATATAAATAGGTTGTGCAAGGGTCACCGTCTTCATCACATTTTTCAAAATCATAATATTCTTCCAAATTTTGTAACAAGGTAAAATATTTGGAAATTCCTTGATAATATTTACCTTTCTTGAAAATATGATAATATTGTGAAAATAAGATTTGATTAAATACAACCCATGATCCACGATGATATCGAGGTATAGTGGAGGTGTTTGATATCTCAAGAAACTTATTAAAAGTGAGTTGTATGATATAAAAAGATTCACAATCATCTGAACATGACTTTGCAATAATTATTTAAAGCATGTCATCAGAAAGAGATAGAAATTTCGTTTGAGATCCTCCTCCTTCCATTTGTAACCAACTTTCCTTGATCTGAAAAAGTTATAAAACAAGGATTTAACTGAAATAATAGACATAAGGACTAACTATGTGTTTAATGAAAACACATAATCCCTAAAGTTGTCTAAATGGACCTTTGATACTAACTATAAGGCCCCATCCTTAAACATTTCATAATATTTAATTAGGTGAATAATTCACATTGAGGATATTTTCTGGTTTAGAGATTTAGTGAATTTGGCCATAACTGTTATATCTCAAAAATTATAAAGTAGACACTTCTTCTTAGTTTCAATTTTTTTCATAAAATAAAAAACTCTTAAAAAAATGAAACATCTCTAGTTCCTTGTTTTAGACAACATGACTTTTCCTTGATCCCATACTTGGCCCTATTCATCTTCAAGTCCTATGAAAAACATTTCAAAACATGGGATGATCATAAAAATCTCAGTAAGGGTTATAAAATAAGGAATTAAAACATTATCCTATCAATAAATACAAATCAATGAAACCATACTTTTCAATCATAACATACCTTATGAGATATTATGATTTAAGAATAACACACAAAAATCATAAATCATAAAGGTGACTTATCGCATCCATATCATACTTACATTGTAGATTTCACAGCTACATAGGGAGTTATGTTGTAATACCCATCACAATATATTCCCTAAATCTATTAGTAGAATCATTAACCTTTACCTCTGTCACATTACCCAATTCATTGGGGAGTTATCTCAGGCTCACCTGCCCTAGGTTTATCATGGAACCACCTGTATATATAAAAAATTCCCAATAACCATAACATATTCATAAAACATTAAAATAGAATAAAGAAAAGATAAATTTTCCACATTGCAATCATATTATATCATTTCAATATATTTGATATAATCAATGCCTTATGAAACCATTTTCAAAACCATTTAAAACAGTTAATAAAGATATTTTTGAATGAAAGTGTCCCATGCCACTTTGAAGATATTGAATGAAATTTTAATTTCAAAACATTCATGTACATATAAGTAAATCCTTAAAACCATTTTTTAAACATGGATGTTAATGAAAATTATTTAGAAGAATAAATATTTAAAACATTTAAAATAACATTTTAGTTAAAGAGTTCTAACCAAATAAGAGACGCTTGAATACAAATAATTGAGGAATAACATTAATCAAAGCTTATAATTTCCTGAGAATAAGTAGATTCATGATATAATATGTAAAAGGGTGGTATATACACCATATAAAAGTGAATTGGTGTATAACAACAAATAATCCTCAATGGTATGTAAATTGAGGCAAAGTCCCTTGAAAAGATCATATCCATAAGTTAAGGATAATTCAATGACATAATTATGTGTGAAAATAATAATAAACCCAATATAAGTGGATATTAAGTGTAAAACATTTAGTGTTCATTCAAAAATATTCATAGAAAGACAAAATCAATAATTATAAGTTTAACCCAATGAATTGAAATTGGGTTAAGAAGATATTCGACAGCCGGACGACGTCACTTTAAAATTCATAAAATGAGTTGATGAGAGAGAACTAGGCCTCTCATCACATGGACATAAAATATATATAAATAATGATATAGAATAAAATATCTCTACATAAGAAAATGGAAATTAAAAGACACAACATAAAATAATTCTTTAACTAAAAGAGTACGGTGAAAGGTTCCCTTACCGATTTGGTAGATTACAAAACATAGACCACATGAAAGAAGGATCATAAAATGAATATGTAAATACTAGTAATTAATTTACATTACACAATTAACATAATAAGGGGTAGTACATACGACACAAAAAATGAAATAGTGGCAAATATAGCATGAATCTCAAGGGAATAAAAAGTGAGATGAAATCCCCTTAACTCATGTTTGACTTGACTCGTTTGTTCCTTGTTCTTCCTGATTAATAAACGTAAGTTAATTTATCCTTAATTCAGAAAATTTTTCAAGTTTATTATTCCTTTTATATCACTTATTACCTATCTATAAAAATTATTAATTATTTGAGTTCATATCAGACATTTTGTCGATGTTCAGAACTTGAGTAAAAAAATGAACTTTTTATAATTAAAAGTTGTACATGTGGTCAAAAGTACATTATATACAGAATTTTATTCATGATATAGATATCATATAAATCATATATACCTAGTATATATTTATTTATAATATTCCATAACATTTGGACATAAGAAATGAAATTCATCGTTCATGGAGACGGTAAGCCGTATGTACGCATGAACGCTACTTTCATTTCTTTTTTCATTTTTGAAGGAATTAAAATTAAATGATACATAGGTATATTAAAATTATAGTATAATATATATGTTATATATGTTACATATGTTTATAAATTACATCCTTTATACATTCCATATATAACATGAATGAGACATATCACTTTGGGGACGGTAGTCTGCACTTCTCAAATGGGATTATCGTATATATAAAATATGGAAAGAATAAAGGTATGTTCTAAAAGAGAATTATAGAAGCATATAGATAAAATAAATATCAAATATTATTACATTTCCCTCATAATTTCCACCATAAGAGGTGGTAGTAGAAGATTTAACAATCATCGTTTCATGAGGCAGTAGTTCGCCGTCCACAGAAATAGTATGTTCTATATCCATTAAGTGGAGGTGTGTGTAAGTGTAGTTAGAATAAATATAATAACAAAAACCTATTATATTGAGTATAATAGTGTTTTTATGTAAAAAATAATAAGAATATCATAGGGAGTGGAGAAGGAAAATAATAGAAAAGAACTTAAGAGACGACGTTACCTTTAAATCAGGTAACTCCATTTGTTTTGAACCAAAAGGTTTTCTGGAATTAACTTATGCCTAAAGGAAGGTGTCTAGAAGTAATAGAGGTATGTTGGGAGCTTAATTTTTTATAGGTTGTATGATCAAATGGGCTTGAGATGTGTGAGAAATGGCTTAGAGGTGATGGCCATTTATAAGGGGGAGGAGGGGCTCTTTAAGAAAGTTTGAAAGTATTATTTTATTATAAACTTATTATATGTCTAAAAAGGTCAAAAACACAATATATTAGAATATAAGATGACCAATGTTCGAAATAAAATCATACAATAATATTTTTACAGTTTTTGGATATTTTTTTAATTTTTATAATCTTATTTATTTAAATCATTCATTAATAAGGTAGTCATTTCATCATCACTGTGTCATAAATAATTTTAACTATTTGATGTCTAAAAATTATAAATAAAATAACCTGATGTGAGAAACCTGTTTATATTTAAAATTAATATTTATAGTCGAAGAAATAACGTATATTACCCCATATAAAAATTGATTTACTAGAAGATATATGTCTATGTCATTTTTGTCTTTAATTTAAATTAATTAATATAAACTGTAATTATCACTCCCAAGTGGATTCATGGTGTTATTAAATCGATCCAAGGCTTCCATTAGTCGGAAATATCTCATAAAATAGGGTTATTACAAGTTTAATGGTAATTTAATATTGTTATAATATTATTTTTTACCCTTATTTACCAGATTTACCCTTTTACCATGGTAAATAAAATATTTAATCAAGTAAATATTCATAATGTCTAAAAATAAAAGTTACCTTTTTACCCAATTTGGAAATCCTGATTAAAAATATGGAATCCATTTTCCCAAATTCAAAACACGTTATTGGATGAAATTAATTTAAAATTAATTCTCGTTGTCAAAACAAAATGCGTGTTTCTAAGAAATAAAAACTATCAAAAGACTGACACTTTTTGTGTCCAATTTCAAAGTGAAATTACTTAAAATGACCAAAATTGGATTAAAAGGTAAAAATATAATCTAATTAAACTTTAAAACCAATTAAAAATATAATATATCCATATAAATAAATTATACTAAAAGGTAGTTTTGAATTAAAATGCAGTATTTTTCACTATTCATTAAAAACATTAACTTTATCAGAAAAATGCCAATAATTTACCCAAAGAAAATTTTTATTTCCCTTTTATTAATAAAAAGTTTTTTTTTTCAAATGGAACATATAAAAGTGAAAAAAACTAGTTTTAAAAGTGGTTCTTCATCAAAAGGCGGTAAAATGACCTTTTAAAATTATTAGAGTTTTTCATTCTTAAAATTAGATTATTTTTAATTTTAAGCCAATAAATTTTATTAGATAAATTTAAAGACATTTAACAAAAATTTATAATCATATTGTAGTTATTTATGTTCATTCCCGCCAATATAAAGTCTAGCCATTAACTACCATTTAAAATATTAATAATATTATATTATTTTTCGGTATAACTCAAAGTTGTGCGCAACATAAGATTTCAAATAAACCTGTTGTTACGTGTTGAGTATTCTATCATACAGAGAATACCATTTAAAGTTAAATTACTATTTAATTAAAAAATATTAATAAATATGAAAATCTCATATTCATTATTTACCTGGGATGTTACAGTAAGTAGGTTGGTCACATGGTTGTTAGAAGTGTGATTTAATTTCTTGTAAAAATAAATGGCTGAAACAATCACATGTGACTCATAGTATCAAGGAAAATACTATTAAAATAAGTTCTATAATATAAAAAAATTCTAACCTTATGAGAAAATAATTCTTTAAAATATAGACAACCACGTTGGGAGAGGCAAAGAAGATTTAGTAAGCTAAAATGAAACATTGTGCCGTTCATTGTAAAATAGAGATGACAATTAAAATAATGGTAATATTAAAATCAAGATAAATATCATTCTTCCCAAAGATGTAAAATTGTGTAAGGTTATGTGTGAAACACACATGAAGATATCTAGACACTTTAGACATCCAATAAAGGGTGTAGCATAGATGAGGTCTAAATCCTAGAACTTTTCCTTACAATGAATAGATGATGGAAAATTTACCTTATTCTCATCATTTTATATTAGTGATAATTTAAAGAGGTTATTGATGTTAAATTATAAAAGTGGAGAAAAATCTAAGATATGAAGTTTCTCAATAGCTTAAAGGATAATTCATGATGGAATATTGGTATTGGTATTCATCTCATAATTTGTATTAGGATCTTACTGGTGTGAGACATGATTTTATGAGCCATGATTATGTATGAAGTGTGTCCCTTGAGGTGGATCCATCAAAAGGACCAAGATGATATACATGAATCATTTCCTATTATATCTAGAATCTAGGTATCCAAAATAAATTTGAAGGGTGAGGTGTGATTTTATCTCTTATAAATTTATTTTTTTAAGTTGAAAATGTTTATCAGTGTTGAGAGACTATCTAGAAAAATGGGGGACCAAATAAACATGGATATGAAAACCTTATTTTCTAATTTGATCACAATTTTTTATATAATGGGTTATCCCAAATAAAATTTAATTTGGTTAATTTATTTCACATTTATATGATAAAATTTGGTATCACCCTTATCTCGTAGAAAATTATTGAATATCTGAATAAATAAGGTTAAACAAAAGGGGAGAATATGATTTTCAGTATCAAGGTAGTTTAAGAGATGATAATTTCCACTCTTATATTTGTTTTCTAAATAAATGGGAGATAATTTTCCTACATTCTATTTATTTTCAGTGAGGAGGATAGAAAGAGAAAACTAATAAATAAATATTGAGATACGTATTTATTGCTTGGAAGTTAATTTTTTATAGTATATATGAAGTGTGAGATTTCATTACCCATTGGATTGTTATTATTATTTTTTTCAATGAGAATTTTAAAACATGTCTTAGAGTTCTGGGTGATAGAGTGAGATACTACTGAAACTAAATAAAGGAACAACCCAAAAACAATTGGTTGAAAGAATTAGAGGAGATGTTATTATAGAATACCTAGATAATTGGATTCATGATACTAGATAAACATTTGGTAATTGGATATTTTATCCTTAAGTCAAAGGCAAGTGTTGATGAAATATTTATTGCACATTCTACATCATTTTTAAACTAAAGTTGAAGAAAATGGCTACTAAACTACAGATAGGTCAATAAATTTATATAAATAGTTTAAAATTATTTAAAGAGCTTGAAATATTTTTAAATAATTCATCCATAGGTTATTTATAATATGGATATTGAAATCAGTGAGAAAAATACATAGATTACGTCTATAATGTCTGAGAGTGATTCTAAACTGAGAGGGTGGTGTACATACTTGAAATACTATGACCTGAATAATTACTTCTTCTAATTACTTTAAAAGAAATCCAAATAGGTTTTGAATTATTTTAATAATTCCTAGAATTAAATTAATCCATTCAGAGTTGTTCAAGAATTTATTGAGATGTCTTGTTATTTAGATTCATTTGATGGAGTCTATAATTTTGAAGTTGGGTTTGAAAAAATGACTAAGTCTTACCCAAATTTCTTTATTTCATAGAACTAAAAAAATTATATGTTGGATTAGAGAAACTAGTTAGCTTTTATTTTTTAATATATTGAATTCATTTCCTAATAGTTCCTGGTGTGTGCATGACATTACTTATGTCAGTATAAGACCTTGAAATAATCATTGTATACAATATAAGTTGGATTAATCTTTTTTAAACTAGTTAATCACTTTGTTATTTCATTAGAATTATATTTTTAACTAATTTGGGAAGTGTTTTAAAAGTTCTATGGTGACCGTAAGACTTTTATGGACATGTTATACTTCCAGCGTAAGACATCATATGTCATAACATCAGGATTTGAAACTTCTATCATATGGATTTGAGTTTCAATATATGACATTGAATATCTATTTATTAATTTTATATCAGCATAATACTTTATACATATTATATTTATGATAATTCTACTATATGAAATGTGAGTTTATATAATTATTGATTCTAAAGAGGAAATTAAATTGGATGATTCCAAAGTTTTTATTTCCTATTAAAAATATCATAAGGCCATGATTAACCAAGATTGAAGATATAATTGATAAATACCAAATGAAAATAAGATAAATATGCTCACTATTCAGTATCTATGAATTTCAAATAATAATATTTGGAATTCATCATTGGTGATCAAAATTTAGATTAAAATCAAATGATTCCAAAGATTCCTTCAAGGATAAAATTATAATAAAATGAAATGTGATCCAACATATTTGAGATTTGAGATAATTGTCCTGGGTTAGAAGAATAACATAAAAAATGAATGAGATTATGTGAAAAATATTTGAGTAAATTATAGAGTTTATAAATCAGAAAATAAATTTTGATGGTGCTCAAAATTATTTTGATGGATTTTAATATAACAAAATTAATTGTGATTCCATCCAAAGTAAGGAAGAAGATAATCACCAACCAGAGATGATGGAGTTCAAGATTATTTGAAAGTATTTGAATTTTAATTTCCAGGAAATGAGTAAATTAAACACTATTTAAATCTAGAATGTAGTAGATAATATACTTGTTATATCATTCAATGTTCTTAATATCACAAACATATATGTGATTCAATATAAAGTTGAGAAATATATATTAAGATGATATATTATGTTTACAGACTCATGATTGATGTTTATATATGTTTAATGGAAGTTCTCATTCCATAATGAGAATTACCAAGCTTCTGAGGCTACTATATTAGTTTTATATATTCATGGTTATAGATTTTAAAAAGGATGTCATGTGATCATTATTTAGATGAAAAATTATATTTTATCAATCATAATATTGAACATCCAGAATATTTGTTTTTATGTGATACAAATTAGAAACAATTATAGAGTAAGTGTGGTGTTATCATTTTATTGTTGAAAATAAATAAGGAAAATAATAGATCGTGGAGATCATTGGGTGAAGAAAAATGATATGCATGTGATTTATTTTTTTGCATGTTATCTTTGAAATATATATATTAGTGGAAATTGAAAATTACCCTAAAATGGTTTTTCATTTAAATTTATTGTTTGAATAGAGAAAAATTAAATAAATAATAGAGAGTATTGTGTGTTTTTCATTAGAGTGAGAAAAGTGAACAGTTATCTATTAATGAATATAAGGAGAACCAATCAAAAACTGAAATAAAAAATATCTAGGTATCAAACTAGGAAAAATAAGGATGCTGAAGAAGAAAAAAATCTCCCTTACCAGTACCTACAATAAAAAATATTGGATAATTATAAGAAATAGGAGAAGAAAAGAAGAGATAAGCAGTATATCTATAAGTATCTACATGCAATGAGAAAGAAAAGAAACATGATCTTCATTATATTCATTCCATTCAATTTTAGAGGCTATGACTCTTATAGTCTAAGCTAAGAGAATCCAAAAAAAACTGATTCGAAAGACTACTTGAACGCTATATAGAAAACATGATCCTAATCTATAGAAATAGTTATTTACTATTTATAGGTGTTTCATTAGAAATATATCACACACCTTGGTAGGGAAAAATTGTTTTATGATGTTTGGGTAGTCTATCATATTTAGTTTGTGAAGGAGATGTTGTAGTTAAATGATATCCATTCACATTAGGATTACTATTTTAAAATAATTAGAAGATTTTGATGTGTTGGACCTATGGTTTGACTGAGGGGGGTTTAATGTCTTGTACAACTATTCTAGTTGGTTTTAACATTTTTATCATTAACAGATACTCCTAATGGTTCCTAAATCCATAATTGAGTATGAACCTTCTCTCCAAAGATAGGTTTTCCTTTGGGATTTCAGACCCAAATTTTCATAGGAACTAAAAATTGGTTGAAAGGATGGGAGGTTGGACTCATCAAACCCTTTTTATGGGAATTGTTTCCTATTATAGGCATCTGTTATAGATTTAAGATATGTTTGATAATCTCTTTTGTAATCCTGATATGAGGATGATTACCCTATCAATATTTTCATGTTTTAAATCCTTCAATGTGAGAAGATATGTCTATTAATGAATCCATATGTATGTATCTAAATTTCATGATCCCTTTCCCATTAATGGGTAGCTTCTTATATGTTGAAGCCATATAAAATTGAACTCCATAGGTTTTATTCATCCAGGAAGGTGATTAATATTTCAAAGTTGGGATTGAGCTATTATGAGGTATCCTACGTACCATGTTTAGAATATGAATCAACACCCACATTTTCCATTAAAAATATGTAGTTTAACATCATATAAAAAAATATAAGGGAGACTAGGCACCAGGTATTGATAAAAATACTCAAGGTGGCATCTTATGTATCCTTGTTATGTCAGGAATCAGAGTCATTGTATTTTGATCATGCCCTTGGGACATTCCTCAAGGTAGATTCCCTTGTATGGGGGATATCATATCTTTCCACTGATTGGGGATTATACAGTGATGTTTCAATTGCATGGGGGATTCATGATTCAAATTATATGATCATTGTAACTATATAATCCCACCTAAACCATTCTTAGTGTGAGAAAAAAGGGATATAAAGTAATTAGTCTCACTACATATGGATATAGGAATTATGATATTGGATAACCCTTTGAGTGTTTGATATGGATCTATGTCCATAGGATGTTTTTTACGTATCATGGTTATGGTAGGAATTAGATTCATTTTATTTTAGTTATCTTCTCAACCTGCTAATGGATGAGGAAGAGAGATAAGACCATGGGAATGATTGAGTCTGGATAGTTGGAATGTCATAGACATTGGGGACCTAGACCGAAGTTTATGCCTATTTGAGATCAAAACATAGGAAGGAATCCTACACATCCTAGTTATAGTAAGATTTTGAGATCTTGTAGTTCAGTTTCCTTATCGATTCATTGATGGATGAGGAAGAATGATCATCCCATGGGAGGGATTGGGTCCTAATGGTTGAAATATCAGAGACATGAAAAGACTCACAAAAAAGTGGTTTCCCATTATATCACAAGCCTTAGGAAGTCATCCTATATATCATTGTTATAATAGGAATCATATTTCATGTAGTTGAGTTCCCTTATTGATCTTGTAGTGGATGAGGAAAAATGATCATCCCATGGGAGGTATTATGTTCTAATGGTTGGAAGGTTGAATGCATGGATGGACTCACACTGAGGTGGACGCCCATTTGAGATTGGGCCTTAAAGAGGAGTCATATATATCCTTGCTATAGTAGTAATTAGAGTTCTTATAGTTCAGTTATGTTCTCAGTCCGCTGATGGATGAGGAAGAGAGATTAGCCCATGGGGAATATTGGGACCTGATGGATTCAATATCAAAGTCATGGGGGGAATTACACCAAAGTGTATTCCTATTTGTCCTCTGTAGTTAGGAAGGAATAATATGTATCATGTTTATATTAGGAATAAAAGTTCTCATAGTTTATTTGCCTTCGTGATCTGATGGTGGATGAGGCAGAATGATTAGCCCATGAGAGTGATTGGGTCCCGATGGTCAGAATGTTGGAGTCCTAGCAGGACTCACACTGAGGTGGATTCTCATTTGATCTTAGGTCTTAGGAAGGCATCCTACATATCTTGTTTATATAATGAATTATATTTCAATTAGTTCATTTGTATTCTTATTCCATTGATGGATGAGTATGAGAGATAAGCCAATGGGAAATATTGGGTCCCAATGGTTGGAATGGTCGAGACATGGGGGGACAAACATCAAAGTGGATTCCAATATGATATCAGGCCTTTGAAATGCATACTAAATATCCGGGTTTTATTACGAATTAGAGTTTTTTTAGTTTATTTTCCTTCTTAATACACTGGTGGACGAGGTGGAATGATTAGACCATGGGAGTGATTGGGGTCCTGATTGTTAGAATATTAGAGACATGGTGAGAATCACACTGAGGTGGTTGCCCATTTGAGCTTGATAATTAATAAGGAAACCTATGTATCCTGGTTATAGTAGGAAATAAATTTCTCATAGTTCATTTTCATTCTTGATCCACCGGTGGATGAGGCAGATTGGTCATCCCATGAGAGTGATTTGGTCCTGATGGTTGGACTGTTAGAGACATGGAGGGACTCACATAAAGGTGGATTTGAATTTGATATCAGGCATTAAGAATTTGTCTTACATATATTGGTTTTATTTAGAATTATATCTATCATAGTTCAGTTTGATTAGGGCATACACATTGAGGTTTCCCTTGGATATACACTGGACAGGTTTATCATGTCTTGGGATGCCTAGTTGACAAAACATGATTGTTTTCCTTGAATGCATTGATTGTCTAACTAACATATCTTTATTTTCAAACATACAAGTTTTAATATTTTTCCCAAGTATTTTTTGACATCGGATATGTCCAAATACAATCGGATTTTTTATTTTACATGTTCGAAGGATGCCGCATAATTTGAATTGCATGTATGCAGGCCATAAAATGATTAAGGATGACTTGTCTATAGTACATTGAATGAACTACATGTCTTGTCCTTGTTGTCTACATATCATGTATGAATTTGTCTAGGCATGTGTGAATACAACCACAAGATACAATCTGACATGTCTAGATGATATTTCATGATTAGGGATCACATGTCTGGAGAGTGGCTCTAGATCAAGGATGACATGTTGGGAGGGTGGTTTATGATCAAGGATGATATGAATGGAGGACCTAAAATGATATAGGATGACCTGTATTGGTGTCAATGTGGGATCTAGATGTCTTTTATTGGTTTTTTCATATAACACGGGTAGCATGTCTCGAGGATATCATGTGATTTTGTCGGAATTCCCAGGGGACTACATAGGAATTGGGTGGTATTCCTGAAGGGAAACACGTGAATTTCATTGAATGTAAAAGGATATATCATTATATAAATTTTATTTCAAGTGATTGATTTTTGATTTTAGTGACATTTACTGATGTTGTCTAATGATCTTGATGAGTCATTCAAAGTGCATGAGGATTAGTGTATATATTTTTCTCATAAGTCTCTTGTAATTTTAGTCTCTATAACAACCATTATTTTATATGTTCCTTAGGTTTGTCCAATGTTATCTTATTCTAGGTTTCACACATGCCTCTTGATTCCTTCTATTGTTCCCGATAATTTACTTGGTGGAAGGCCTTGCAATTGTGTGATTGGCCACTCTAAGAAGTCCGCTCATGAGATCATGTGTGTTATAGATTATAGATGGATTTTTTTTGTGTTGGTGGGGGGGGGGGATTTATAGGCCTCTCCACCTCGATTAAACAGTTCCTTGTGTGGTTCATATCTCTTGGATTTGACTAGGAATTAGTGTTGGGGATTTTTTTTCTCTCACATTAGATGATCCTACCATGGGTTATCTATGGAATTGTGTGATATTCAACAACTGTGAGAACATTCCTCCTTTTCCATTTTATTATTCCCAAGTGATCAAAGAGATTCCACCTGACTATGTGGAAATTTCAATGGGATTATCTAATGTTAGGATAACATGTCTAGGCATGATCATGAGTTTAGGATTCCAAGGGAAAGGCTTTTTCATTATTGAATATGACTTGGTTGGGTTCATTTTGGAGACAAAGGAAGCTTTCCATGGGGCATTCATGAGGCTTAGAAAACTTGTCTATGTGCTTTTTCAATATCATAATGGACTATTGAGGGATTCCTCGTGTGATCTATTATGATCAACAGAGGAATATGAACACTTTAATGTGAAGTGCAGTGTATCATAAAACTGAAAAATATTTTTCCTTTACCCCTATTATTTCATTATTTTTCTTTCAAATGTTTTGGATCTCATGAATTTTTTTGAGTGTTTTTGAAAAAACACTCTCTCTATTTGTTATGTGTTGTGTGACTAATAATGGTTTTTTTCGTGATGCATGAGCATTGTCATGGACACCCCTCTGTTTTTTTGGAGTTAAAGGGGAATTATATGACTCACATATGCATCTGAATTCATTTTCATGATGAATGTGAAACCATTATTCCTTCACATGACAAGTAAAACACGTCTACAATGGATTAGTATTGTCTTAAAAACCATGTTGGTTCATCGTAATAAAATTAATAGCCTCATAATTCTTCCACATTATCTATATTTTTGTCATTTATTTTACAAGGTTTTTTCATCCCATTCCTATTGGTTTCCTATAAGTGATCCACATGATCAATATGTGATCTTGCAATAGTACACAGAAGTTATCTTGGTTATTATTTATTCTTTTTCATGCAACATCGTTTGATCAATGTTAAATATTTCAGAGATATGTGAGAATTCTAATGGAAAATGGATCTTCTTGTTTTTCTGAATTCGGAGTGGCAACACATAGTTGAATGGACATGTACAAGAGCCTTCATATGATGAAGGTTGTATGTCAAAAGGATCTTTCACGATAAGTTGGTTATGTTTCTAGGTCTTTGTGTTGAATTTTGAACCATATGAGTGCATGAAATGAATATCAACGACCATAATAGGCTTCGATTGTTTTCATATTTTCATCCTTTATTTTACAAGGGTTTTGGATGATTTTTGGGTGCCTACTAGTTGACATGTCACATGCCATAGGGGAACTCGTCTAGAATACTTATCAAGATAAGCGAGTAGATTTTATACTTTTTAAATAATAGGGTGGTAGTGAAATGGGCTTCGTGTGATCTCAAGTAGATCATGCGCTATGCATGAACCATTCGCATGACCATCTGAATGTCATGCAATCATGTGTCCTTTTTTAGGTAATAAGACCTTCATGTTTTACCCCCTTTCAGTTCCTTTTTTTTCAGAGAAAATAATACAAATAATTCAGGTATTTCTTCCCTTATAGAGTTTTTGATGCTCATTTTATATGAATCCGAAAATCCCCCCCCCCCCCCCCACAAAATTGATGTCCATATGGACAAGGAATCACTTCAGAGGAAAGTAAATTCCAGCCTAAGTCTTTGGGGATATCTCCAATCGATGTCTTGGATGACGTTTGGCCTTTGAGGTGACTCTTGGTATTCCATGGAGTTCCCTACAAATAGGGGAGTGGAGGGTATCATACCCAACTATGACTTCAACTATCCTAAGTTTTTTGGATATTCTTATGTTATGTTCCCACTTCACAAGACCCTCCATATGAACCGACCGTGTGTCCTGTCCACATGACATTTTCATGAGAACTATTCTATGAGATTTGTTCATGAGACCTAATTTTCCTCATAAAATTTTCTAGAAAAACGCATTTGTAATCTAATAAATCATTCTCATGTCCTTTACATAAGTCCTTGGTTGTATGGTTTTCTTTTCAGGTTTCTTAGGATATGCCTATTTATTTGGGCGATCTATTGACTATTATATGGATCGTGTGACCATGTTAGGGTCACATGATCATGATTTTCATAAATGGTCATCAGGCCATGATATGTACTATTGGTTATACGGTCCATGATATCTCTATGGTTCATGTGGTCCATGAGACATTTCTTAGTAATATGACCATGAAAACCACTATAGGTCATGTGATGAGCATGATGTTTCTAGAGTTATATATTTATATTGATGGGGTTTCTCGATCATCATAATCATACTTCATAATTTTATATATATGGATTCCATCTACCACTAAATTTCCCATAAGACATCAAATAAAGAGGTTAAGGATATGATGGATCATTAGGATGTTATTGTAGTATGTGTGGGTACTACTTTTAGTCATGTTATAGAGTCAATGTAGATAAATCTAAAGAACCTGATGAGAGTGATCCATAGGGAATATCCGTATGCAGACTTAATATCCCTCTATGGGATTGGTATTACTAATTAATCCCACATTACTTAACTAAAATCATCAATTATTCCTCTTTAATGGATTATAAGAACCTATAATAACTTTTAGGTGAACATCTCTCATATGGTCCATTTCATCACTAATGGGGAGAGAACATATGGGAATATAATAATTTTTGTTCCTACTGAATTTGATGAAAAATATCATGAAAATGATTTATATTTCCATATTTACCATTCAATAATTTGAATGTTTTCCACTAGACTGAGTTTTGGGTGGGTTCCCAACTAGTACTTTCGATTAGGGGAAATTTTGGAATAGATTTAGGTAGGCCCTTATGTGTGCAATATATTGCTTGTGAATTTTCTACAAAACTGAAGATGTTCTAGATGTATGAGGCTATATTGATCTATAAATCCTTTTACTACTACTACACATTCCTTCTATTGAACATATTTAGTTGGTTGAGTCCTTATACAAACACATTCCACCTAATGTATGGTGATTTGGGAATTATTCTATGGGACATCAAAGTGATATACGAGGCACCCATATTTAGAGATATGTGTGATCAATGTTTCCCTCATGGTACACATGGGAAAAAATAGAGAGTACTCCTAATATAAACCATCAGTTGATTAGGCTGGATAGAAAGGCCTTAGAGAAGGTTCCACTCCATGGGGAAGATATCCCATTCAGGACGTGGGCAAGATACTTCATCAAGAAATCTTGTTCTGAGCTGGAAGCTAGGAAACCAAAGGCCTTTCCAACAAAGGACTCCCATGATGTAGAGGGTAATTATTGACCCATGAATGAAGAATGAAATTTTAACAATTTGGGATAGGAAGTTATCTCAGTGTTTGACTGGAATGTCCACCTAGCTGGTTTTCTTACTATGTATCCAAGAAGGTACTTACTCTCGATAAATGAAAATGATAGAGTTAGGGTATCCACTTTCATGATAGAAACCTCTATGTAATGAGGTTATCATATTGGGTTACCCATCCCTTTGTTGGCCCAAATATATAATCTCTTACACCATATTTATCAAGGAAGAGAGCCTTGCAGAATCTCGGTATCCTTTCAAGTGATACGGGGTTGTATGTGATCTCATCTATGTGGTTATGAGTACTTAATCATTAATAAAATCACCAATGTTCATTTCAAACCATTTTTAATGTGAATCAATTGAGTGATTCTTATTACACTAAAATATTGGGAGTGAATGGCCTTAATGGGTTGTTACAAATACTTCTCCTTCAAAACCGATAGGGATGTTCCCACTGGTAGTGTGGTTGATAATGGTGGTAAAATAATTTATACCTAAGATTAAATAATGTCTCTTTTTGAGGGGTTCATTTCATCCCACATTGATGGTATTTTCTTCTATGAATGGAAAATACCTCACTGGTTTAGCAGTCATTTCTTGTGTGTTCATTCAATATGCCCTCCCCTAAATTATGTCTTATCTGAGGATCATTCGACAATTGATCACAAGTTTTTTATAATGTTTACCAAGAACTAGAATCATGAGTCAATAAAAAACCCTCCCCATTGTGCCAAGATTGGTTTTTCCTAAGGATTTGATGAAATTTTTATCAACTCATATCCTAATGGTAAATTATCCAAATTAGTATGGGATGCTACCCAATAACCCCCGACTGTCTAATCTAATCCAAGTATGGTCAACCAATTGGTTCATTGAGGATCGAAACCCTAGAAGTACCACATAAAAAGTTATGGTGATTACTATTAGTCACATTTTTTTTACAATAACCAACCATAAAGGATGAAATAGGTGTGGTTTTAGTCAGTGATTCCATGCTAGAGTTGTTATTTCCTACTGATTTTCAGTAGTGGATGACTTATATCACATTGAACTCAGAGGATGAGTTCTGCGGAATACCACACCAGGCCAAATTAACTATAAATTCTTTCCCATGCATTACTACCCCCATGGTCAATACCTTTAAAGACTGACTGATAGTGGTTATGGATTTCCTCCGATACCTTGATGTAATGTTAAAATGTGTTAATGTTTAGGTTTTTTATTCCCATTGGGTTTATTAAATGGTTCTCCAAGGCCTGATGGATGTTATTGTGAAAAAACTAGGATATCTCAATTCGAAGGAAGTGTCAAGGCTAATCATTCTACCATGTTCAAGGGCCATGATTATATTGAAACCATGTTGATGTAGTTTGTGTCCTTCTTGATACATAAGGGGACAGAAAAAGACTAACCAATCCTTCCATACCCTGTATACTCTCCCTAAGGTATGGCTATTGAATTTGATTTAAGAAGTGACTGGGGACTGATGATGAGGGATCCCCAGGTCAAATAGTAATGATGAGGATAACTATTTCTATTCATGGGGAAACACCTTTGGCATAAAAATCTTATAGGGGGCCTCCTTAATGTTCTAAACATCAATAACTTCTTAATATCCTACACCATAGGGGAAATTGAAAAGGAAGCGTTATGAATTTTCAGATCCCTCTCCCCCAGAATCCTGAAGTATGTGTGATATTTTAATCTTTCCTTGTTGTATAATATTCTAACAACACATGATTATTTTTTTTAAAAATGTGAAGGTCCATGAAGAGACTACCTGGAGGAGAATTTCCCTTCCCTGAGGACAGAGGTGAGTGTTTAGTAACTTTATTAGAAACATTTCTATTAGGACTATCATATCAAGAAGAATATATGGTTGATGTTCCAGCCTGGTTTGACCTAATTCCTAATATAGATGTTCCAACATTCATGCTATTTTAATTGATATAGGTGATGGTACTTTTGGAAGACTGACAGAAGTATCTATTCTTCCACTAAGTTATCCTTAATGGTGGAACACTTCATTCAATGTGAATGCTTCCTCTGAAATCGAAAAAATGGTTCTCTTTGTGTTTTTTCACCTCAAATATCTCTTTTTCTTATAGTCCTCATGGGTTGAGAGGAATTAATTACTCTGGAGACAGCACTGGTGGTTCCACTAAGCCGCTCATCATAAGTGGTTGTTTTCTCAACACTAGATGATGAATATGGGGCAACATATATCTCCAGTGATGAAAATGTTAAAGGTATGTTTCTAACATCATTAATAACTATTAGTTACCTAGATATATATTTTCATTTATCTTCAGACTAATAAACCATTTTCCCCATTTTATAGTTCCTTTTCCACAGAACTCAAAGGTTCAAGTCTCTATTTTGTTGGGGATTCCTATAATTGAGTCTACAAATGTAGGGGATAGATATTTTCCTACATCATTTATGAGCATGTTTATGACTCTGTAACTTAGAAAATTAGTCCTATAATAAGTTCAACTTCTCAGTATGATATTGGGTTAAGATATAGAGTCTGCGTCACTTTACTAGTTTATGTGGAAAAAATTACGGGGGGAGATCTGAAATTTAATATCGGTGGGCCCCTTGGATGGGATAAAAGACCACATCGGTCACCATGATTCATGTGTACCACCCTCAGTTATGAGGTTTTTTATTATAACACCTTTCATGCTCATTTTAAGGATGTGATTACATTGAGGGAGAGAAATTTTCCCATTGAATTAAGGATAGTAGAATGTGAGGCCTCCTCTTATGTAATGTAATGTTGGGAAAAGAACTTAAATGAATCTTCCTAGCATAAGATAGATGAAATAGTTAATTGGGATGTGGTTAGTGTTGGGAAGGTTGAAATTGACCGTCTTCGATAAAAAATTAGTTTTCCTAAAGAAGAGTTATCCTATACTCAACAAGAACTCCAAATATTAGAGATAAATGTACTAGAGAAACATATGCTCTTCGACAAGGAGGAGAAGTCCATGTTTAATGCTTCTAACAGGGAAGAGAAGTTGCAATGGATTTTGGAGGCATAAATCAAATATTTTGATTAAATTTTCTAGTCCCTACCCTCATTGTAACAATAGTTTACAGAGATCAAGGACTCCACCAAAAACATGTTGTGACAGACATTTAATTTCATGAATTTTCATTTACTCACGTATTCACTGGAGAAACTCTGGTATGCAGATATTCCTCCTTATGTATGTTATCAATGAATAGATTTTATGAACTCTATATGTCATTATCTATTATTTTTTCATTTATGATATGCATAACCATTCATTGATCTGATGTTTCAAAGATCGTCAATGGTACCCTTCCATCGTATAATATGAAGTAAACCTAAATGCCTAGATTTAAATGTATAATCCATAAAGTAATTTTCTCGATAAATTATCATGAATCCCCTCTAACATGATATTTCTTATTAATGTATCTTTATTGACTATCGAGAGATTACCTAAATATAAAAGGACTATTTGGGTAGAATATATGTCTTTACAGGAGAGTGATCTATTATTGGCTAAGGAAGATGTACTTAGGAAGCATAATAATATTTTTCCAAAGGGAATATGATGGTACTTATAAGATTTGTATATTTTTATTCACATTAAACTAATTCAATCCTATGATTCATATAGGGGAAGGCTCAGTGGGAGTGGACTCAATTTGTTTTTATGGACACCCTCTTAAGGATTTTCAACCTGAAAAGTTTGACGCCTTTTCCTGATATTTCATACAATAAAATTTTTGTGATGTAGTTTAGGGTCTTCTAGCTCATCCCTTATATTACTACACTTTAGGTTATTTTAAATCAGACCTTCTATTGATGTAATTTAGAATATTTTAGATTTGACCTTCTATTACTATAGTTTGTGGTATTTTAGCTGAGACCTTCCATTTTTGTAGTTTAGGGTCCTTTATTTCATACATTATATTACCAGATTTTAGGGACTTTTATCTAGACCCTTCTATTTCTACAGTTTATGTTATTTTAGATCCCACCATGACATTCTGTGCAGTTTAAATTCATTATGTTAGTACTTGATTGATGAATATGGAATATGGTGTATACATTTTAGGGTTGAACCAAAATACCCTATGGTTTTGAGTAATTCTATGCTATTTATAGTGTTCATGTGGATTGTTGTTTCTTTACTGAATGGAGGAGGTACATATGATTATTAAGACAAATTCTATTTGTGTCTGTATCATTTTAAAACAGTGGTGCCTCCACTCTTTTATAATGGACATTAATGATTTTGGAGATGGTATGAGAATATGGGGAAATTATTGGGAATTAGGATTGCACCTAGATTGTTGAAATATGTGTTGTGTGAATCATGTGTCCAGGATCTTGAATCGATGAATCATGGAATGGGGCATACATACTAGGGGAAACCCAAAACACCCCAAGTTTCTTAGTCCTTCCATGATAACACCAAGGCTCATGAGGATTGGAGTTACTTTCTTATAAGGAGGAGATGCCTCTAAATGTTAGGACAAATACCTTATGCATGATTCTATAGGGGTTACATACATGTTCAAGTAGATTTTATCCCCACTCTTCTTTTTGGGCCATTACTTATTTGAAAAGACTCAAACGTGTAGTCAATGAAGTGGGGTATGGAGAAAAGGACAATCTAGGAAGGGTTTTGGTGTTGTAGGGTATTTTAGATTTTTGTTGGGATGATCGGTCCCTATACCATGTGGATTCAAGTAACGTGGTGTAGGATATATAATGGTTTGGGAATAGAGTGTAACATTACTACATTGAGAAAGTGTACAATACACATTGATGTAATGTTGAGGATGTAGAATCCACTTGAATTTTATGATTATGGGGATCATAAAACATGGTGTAGTAATATCTGAGTTAATTGGTGGTGAAACCCCAATGGGTAAAATTCAACCATTAATAATGGCGTGAGCCTCTAATGTTTCACATGTTTTGGACAATAACTCATGGGTTTCGGGGGGGGGGGGATTTCTAGGATTTGATGTAATGTTCGGAGGATTCGGACCATCTTATAAGTATATTATGGGGAAGATCCAATAGAAAAAATTTCCAAAGGTCCATGGGGTTCCAAGAGAAGGATTTCAACTCACATAATTGGTTGTGTTATCTTATAATTCAATGGAATGAGGGCGATATTTAAAAAGTGTATTATTCAAGATGGGTTTGAGAAACCTAAAATTCATGTCGCTGCTTAGAGAACTTGTTTTCATGGTGAAGAGATTTGAAAAATCATTAATATAATTTTTTTCTAGAGAAGGATTTTAAACAAGAATATCTTGGTTTTTATTTGTGCTATAGAGAAGGACCTATGAGATTTATGCCCTAATAATTTATGCCCCAAATTTTTCCATAACCCTAGAGTTGATGACTTTAGTGAGAAGATACATTACTTTTGATCAGGACCCTATTTTTAGGTTTTAAACATTACATGTTTTATTTATTATTCACTATAAATTTAGGAACATTAGATTTGGACAATAAAATGCTATAATTCAATGTCTTACTACATTTACCAAAGTGTTGGAATTTTATGTTCATGACATAGATGGTCCTAATATGGGGTTAATGTAACCAAAGTTCCTAATTAGGATACTGAGGGTCAAGAGTACTCCAACATCCGTCTGAACATGATATGAAAATATTAGAAATCGTGGCTCAAGGTTCCCATGACATGGTTATTGATATTGGAAAATAATAATGGGAATATCCCATGACATTGTAATGTGTTGAGTTCTTACATAGTGATGTCAGGTTCACAAGGATCATAAATCCCTTCATTTAGGGCCACAATTTATCTGGTTAGTTGCTCAAAGCCCTTATAAATTGATGGAAAGGTCAAATAGAGAGATCTATTTTCCTTTCTAGGTTCCATGAAAGGTTTGTGACAACTTGAGGTGCTCAAGACATGAAGTGTGATTTATAGGATGGGGGTTTAAAAGATGATATAAGTGCCATGTATTCTTGTTGACTAGGTTTTGGATATTATGGTCCTTTGATTAGGGATGAATAAGGGTTATGACCTGTAAATTTTAACATCATGTAGTGGGGATGTGTTTTTCATGTAGTTTTAATTTCATGCGATAAGGAAATTTTACTTGAAGTTTAATGTCATGTGGTAATGAAATATTTGTTTTCATTATAGTTTAATACAATATGCTAAGAACATGGGAGATGATGTCAAAAATTGTACAAGATGTATTTGATACAAGTTTCATTGGTTGGGGGAATTTAAATGCAAGTGGAATATTTTATCCCTGAATAGGATTTTTGGTGGGTAGTCATATGTCGGAGCCCTTCTTAGAAAAATACATCACATGCGAAATATAATTGTATGTATATATGACTTGTGTGAAGAAAAAACGATCTTATAAGACTTCTAACACTATTAAAAAGAGGTATATTATACTTTTTAATTCAATATAATTTCATGCGGAAAGGAAATTTATTGAACAGATCCACCAATATGTAGTTATGGCGGCATTTTTATCATTTCATATATTGGGGTTGAACCCTTGATTGATGATATGGGAATTGATTCATACCCTTTGATTATAGTAATGAATCCATACATAGTTCTTGCATAGAATTTCCATGTATAGGTCTAACCCAAACATAGGCATGGATGGATATTTATGTTCTATCACACAGGACCAATGGATTGAAGATCCATGTGACACCACGTATCCTGTGAGGTCAGGAATCAATCAAAACATATTTCCTGAATGGTAAATTCTCTACACAGGTCAGACCCATATGAAAATGGGATCATTTTCTAGTTGATTATTTTAAATGGGGACATGATTAAAGATCCATGTTTCACTACATATCCGATGACGACTTGAATCAATACACATGTAGTTCTTGGGAAACCATACTGTCTAGAATAACACAAAAAGGATATAAGATCCTCGATTTGAAAAGGTAATATTGGGACTAGGCCTATTAATGGAGTTATGGGTTACACTATGTATCATATGATGATAGGAATCCACCCACACATTGATCTTAAATAGGAAAAACACTATGTAGGTATGGACCGTATAAGAGTGGGCTTGGTTCCCATTGACTATTATATCTAGATCCAAGATAGGATATCTAGGAATAACTATGTATCCTATGATAACATGAATCAAGAAAAAAGAAATTCTTGATTGGAGGTTTTGTGGGAGACTAACACTAAGGATTGTGGTCCTCTTCGGTGAGGCCCATGGTAACCCATAGTTTTATGTCATGCAAGGGACATTAACCATGTAGTTTAACATTATCAGGAAAAGACTTGTGGTGTTCCTTTTATGGTCTTGAATCCAAGACCATGATAATCTTATCATGAACAGATACTTCTAGGCCACTTGGGGAATCCATCAAAATAATTCTTAAGCTATCATGAGCTATGCTCAGTGCGAGAAACAAGGAATGGAAAAGTTTCCTCTCAATACATAAGGGCACTTAAAGAGATTACATGAGAATTTTTTATCATGAAGTGGATGGAACAACATAAAGATAAAGGAATCCCTACGCATCTCATTGAAATGAGTATCAACCCATACATAGTTATGGAAGACCTTTCATTTTATCATCATGTAGAGAGGAAATCATCCATACAGTTTAACATCATGTGATAAATAAAAAGGTGAATCGACATGGAAAAAGATAAATGTTGTAATTGGGCCCAAAAACAGAGGTCTTGGTGTCACTATGTGTCCTGTGATGATGATAATTAGGCCACATGTTGTTCTTTGAAATTGTGCAGTTTAGTGTCATATGGAGAGGACAACAACCATGTATTTTAACATCTTGCTGTAAGGACGAGGGTCACCCAGAATGGTAGAATATGAATATTGAGGATACATATGATTTCAAGTCATGTAGTGAGGATGATGGTTACTTGACGTAAAAAATAAATATTGTGGGTGGATCTAAGACTGAAGGATTGGGTATCACTATGTATTCTATAGGGGAAAGAGTCAAGTTGCATGTAGTTATTTAATGTGGAGATTCTCTATGCAGATCGGACTCACACAATAGGATGAGGGAACTTCATTTATCTTTTTCATAGATCTATCTCTTGTGTGGTGAGTCATCGGTGATATAGGGATTCCCATACAGTGTAAGGTCATGAGGTAAGGGTATATTCCATATAGTTTAATGTCATACAATAATGACATGTCATTCAGTATAACATCTTGTGACAAGGATGATTGACACTGTGCAGTTTATGGTCTTGTTGCATGTACTTGTTTTGTAATGTTTAACTTATTGTCACCCAAACATGATCTGTATATTTTAACATCATGTGGTCTTTATGAGAAACTTGTTATTCATGGAATGTAAATTATTTCTTAAGAAACATCACATTGGTGGAGGTGTGACACATTCTCCATCCATTGTGTAATGTGATTAAGCTCCATTGTAATAGGACTTATGTATAATATAAGGACATTATCATTTGGTTTATTGATTTAGAGGAGTTTTATAGGTATAATTAGTACCTTGAGAGTAGTAATAGGACTATCTAAAATAATTAGTATAGGTAGACCTTTTTACTAAAGGATTATGCCATCCAATTCTGGTGTACACTAAGTTTTTGCAGTTTACACAACCTTTTATAATTTAGCTTCTCCAATTAATCCATATATAATATATTAGCCTATAATAGTTGTCTTAAAATATCTATTAAAATAAAAGGAAACTTGAATTCTTTGTGCAATACTACTTTGGTTCCTTACACCAATGAATACAGTGTTTCTTGTGTAATAGTATGTGTGGTGGTATGGTAGGACCCTAAAGCACATAAGAGCTTGGCCGAAAAGATATTAGCATCCTTATTCACCATATTTGGATTATATTTGAATGATTATTATTGAAGAATACCATTTTTCAATTTTCAGTTTCATGATTGTAGGATGAGTGATTGGACTCAATGATGTACACCTGGTACAATTTATTCAACTCAACAAAACAAAAGTTTGTGTTGTTGGCCTTAAATATCATGAGAGGGACTATGAACTTGATGATGATATTGTAATTCATGAAGTTAACGATACTCTTCATCCTATCTTATATGAGTGCGTTTTCTTCATCCCATTTAGAATATAATTTCGTAGCAATAAGGATGTACACAAACTACTTAGTTGTGATTGGGGAATATGGCCCCATAACATCCATTCACTCTAGAGAAAATAGTCAGGAATATATAGCTCTATGTAATAGTTCAGGGGTTCATTAATGATGTTTTGCGGAATTTGGAATGCTTGAAATTTATAGGTGAATTCCATTCAGTCCTATATATTGGTTTTCCAGTAGTAACCCAACCTCCTCATTTGGTGGGGGATCATAGTCCCATACTGATGACCACCAGAGGAGCCTACATGGTCTTCTTCCTTGACAGTGAGAATCTGTATTTATAATATGTATCTTAGGATCATTCCATTGAATCCTCACATGTTGAAGGATTTTTTTTCTCATTTAGACCACCCAAAGAGTAAATTTCACTTCTTTGTGTTAATTATTTTCCATTATGGGTTATTCTGTCAGGAGACTCCCATTATGGAGATAATCAATTATGGGATCCATCCATTTAGGGGTGGTTATTGATTAATCATTCCCTGGGGAAATGTTGACCAGACTGATTGATTCCATGTCACATATGGTGATCACTTAGACCATCCGCTGGTGCATGATGTGAATGATTGCGCCATCATTATTAGGGTTGGCTAGGGATGTGGTTTCATTAGCCAATTCATTGTCACAAACATTCTGTGATCAGGGAACATGATGTAACATGGGTTCAAAAGTGAACTCTACAATTAGTCCTATAACGTAGCATGTGATAGGGGAATTTCCATCCTTTTTAATGGAATATTATCTATTGATACTCTTTATCACTAGCTCTAAATCCCCTTTTATGTTCAGGTAGGATATCTACGGCTGTAGGGATAGCTCCAAGACAGTGACGAGGGCTTGGTATTCAAATGAATTATTTTTTCAGCCTTCAGATAATGACAAAGAGTATCAAAAAATTTCTTTTTGGGGAGGAACAAATAAAATTACTAATAAAACCAGATTGAGCTTTAGTTTCTCCAATATATTGCTGATAGAGCTTTAGGAGGTGACATCAATATACATCTCTAATGTCAGGGGAGTTTAGTGGGAATAGAAAACCTCCAATCATGGAATCTTGACATTCACTGGAATACCTTTTTGGGGTGGGATTTTCCAAGAGAAACTCATCCAATTCCCACCCTTTCATTTAATTCTATGACACAAACTGAATTTCATTCTATTGCAGAATGACCACCCAACGGGACAAACTTCTGGTCAACATAGGGAAGAGAATTATCTAATTGAGTGGGTCAATATGAGATACTAGGTGTAATTAATGGTTCTACAAGTAATGATTTATATTTTCCCTCAAAATATGAGTGAAAGATAATTATTCTCCACATCGGAATATTGAGTCTCAGTTCCTAGCATCATTCAGCTATGGTAATAGTGACTTTTCACTAAACCTGCATCATTTTTCTATTCAAGGAGAGCGCCAAGTGACTGTTTCATGGAGGCCACATATAAGATGAGTTTTTTTCCTTTTATTGGTAGCATCATGACCGGTGGGTATAGTAGGTACCACTTAATAATCTCAAAGGCTTCTTGGAAGTCCTTATCCCATCGATAGGTGATTACCTTTTTCATTATCCTGGTTAAGGGGGGATATTTTCTAGCTAGGTTGGCTATGAAACTCCGAATATATGTGAGGTTCCCTCAGAGACCCCTCAGTTCTTTGAGATTATAATGGGGTGTCTTTTCTAAAATAGCACCAGTATTTTTATGTTAAAACTGGATGATGTGGTGGCATACCAAAATTCCAAGGAATTTCCCTAACGTTACACCAGAAGTGCATTTTAGTGGATTCATCTTGGGACTGTGCTACAACAACTTTTCAATGACTTTATGAATATCCGTGAAGTGATCACGTCGCTTTTAATATTTGATAAACAAGTAATAAACATAAAATTAATCTATTCAACCCAAGAAGCAATTAAATATATTATTCCTAGCGTATTGATAAGTAACCCAATTGTTTTCTAAACTAAAGTGAATGAAAAAATAGTAACTATTACCTAGGTTTCTTTGAAGGAAGTTTCCTCCTCATCTTCAGGGTCCATCATTATTTGATAGTACCCTAAGAACTTATATATAAAATAAAGTACCTGGAGGCCAGTAGTTTCATCGATCAAGATTTTTATGATTATGAATGTGATGCATTCCCTTGGGAAATATTGATTTAGTTTTATGGAATCAATACAATCTATAATCTTTCCATTCTTTTTCTAGAATGGGATGATGTTAGAAAAAAATCTTGGGTGTTATAATAATTAGAAAAAATTGAATTTGATAAAATTTTAAACATCCACATCTACATTTCTAGCATGATAGGGGTGTATCCTCTTGGATTCCTACTTGAATCCTCAATTGTCATCATGTATGATGAGATTGTGCGTAGACACATCTAGATTCAGTCCAAGAATTTCTCTATAGTTCCATGAAAACACATATATATTTTTATTTATAAATGAAATACACATATTATTGTCCTCAAGGGGCATGGAATCACTAATATGTGTAGGCTGTAAGACTTCTTGTGCTCAAAATATACCTTCAAGAGCTCATTAGTGGTGGTGGACACGCCTTCTGAAAATGAGGGAGGTGTGTTCCTGAGTTCATCCTCTTATTATTATACCTCCTAGTTTATGGAGGCATTTCTAGATGAGGTTTGAAATATGATCGAATGTTTTTAACTTTTAGGATTAGAGAGTCCATGAAAAGTGATATTGCCTTCCCCTACTACTAGTATCATTGTTGAGAGATTTGGGAGTTGGTAATCTTTTTCACTATCACTGGGGACATAAGGGTCTTGGAAATCTGGGATCAGGTATATTATCTCAATCAGATTTATGGGTACCACATAATTTCTATTGAGCGTAATCTAGGGATTTGCAGGGATGGTCACCAAGCCATGGGGGGATACAACCTGTATATTGTCATCCACCATTGGTTGTTTTTCTTCCCCTTTCTATTAACCTTCCACAATATATGTCAATTCACCAGTCTCAGATGGGGAACATTCATCATGTATTATATCAACCATTCCATTAATTGGGTATTTCAAACCTTGATGGATTGTTGAAGGTATTGCCCCATGGTTGTGGAGCCCATCCCTTCCGAGCTGGAAATTGTATGCAATGCCTTTCCTTAAATGGTTAGCTTAGTAGGAGATAATCCCCATTCGATATTTATGAAATTTCATAGGATAAAAATCAGGTTGAGGTTGATAATAGAACAATTTTCAATCAGATCCCTTCATATTCCAATATTATTGAGTCTACTTAAAACATATAGAGGTTTTATGTGTCCCTAGATGACCTCTTCCTAATCATATTATGTGAATGAGATCGAAACATATCATTATATTGGAATGGTCTCCAATTGATAAACTTTGACTACAACAACTTATATCTCAAAATCCTATGGGATATAGAGGGATTCCTCAAGTTCATCCTCAAGTTATTTCTAATTCTGGAGCACATCTTGGATTGAGAGTCTCGTTGGGACAACTGCTAACTATTTTAGAATTTCATACTTTTGTGCTAGAGGTTAGAGCTTATTGAGGTGGGTTTTATCCTTATTATGCAGTTCAAAATATGTTGCATTTTAGGTATACATGTATGTTTCTTGTTCCAAGGTTAGGGGAGCATATTCTACTAGTAGTGTAGGTTGTGTTGGCCTTCCTCATTGTTTAGGCTGATCAGAAAATTGCACACCCAATAGTCAGTCGTTTAAGATGACAGGGTGCAGATGACCAATGGATGATTCTAGAACACATCCATGTATATTATTGGGATTATTGGATAATTTTCCCATGGTTCTTAGAAACATATATTTCCTATATGGGGATGTGATAGAGATATCAGGTGTGACTATACTCGCGATGTTCCCTATATCCTCACTTCCTATACATATGACCTATTGTTCCATGATTTGGTATGAGGAAATCATAATCAGAGGAATATTCATCATTAGAGAAAGGGGGTTTCAATGTGTATTACATTAATATAATGAAATATCATATATTATTATGATTAGCCTTATGATTGGTGGTGTAAGATCATGCATTTTTCAAGGTATGTATCTATTGATTTTTTTCATTAACTTCCTTCAGTTGGGTTTTTCCTCATATTTAAACATTAGGGGTGTTTTTTTCTTCATGGATGTATATTTTTTTAATTAACACGGTCTTTGGTTGTGAGGAAATGTGAGATAAATTGGAGAGGATCAATATAAAGAGATATTGTTGGGTAAATGACTTAATGTTTAAGGATGCATGTTTATTTTTATTAATGGAGTCCAGGAATAAATGGTTTAAGTTTTACCAATTTTTTACTAGTTTGCTTAGAATCCTTAATGGTATTTGGGGTGTTTTGAAAAGAAAAATGTGATGAAAAATATCTACGGGATATTTATACTCCATGTAAATGGGTCATATGTCGTGTAATGTTTGGGGGAATTAAAAATTAATCCGAGGTGATATGTTTTTCAGTTTATCCCTATGAGAAGAATTACACATCGTAAAACTATATTACACACCTTGTAATTCCCTAACCTGAAGTTTTAAGTTGTGCTGGGTGGTTTATTTTATTTCTAACTTGTGTGAAACCTTATCCTCTCAACTATAGGGAACCCTCCAAGAGATTTTTGTGTTCCTATATTGATTTAAGACATACCATTGGTGAATATAATCCATTTTATGTGATTTTGGTTCAGTTTTACCATCTATCCCTTTGATCTCTAGCAGTTGTGGTGTAATATTTTTATTGTTAGTGTTGTTGGTTTTGATCTGGATCAGTTATGATCTAGGATCCTTCTAGTGATAATATTCACCTTCTTCCTAATTATAGTTCATTTTTGGATTCTTTTTTTGATCGTTAATTAAATATAGGTGGTCTAAATATTAACCCTATGGGTTGATGATTTTCATTTATGGGAAATATAGAAATTAAGCCATGTACCTAAATTTACTAAATGATGAATTGGATTATTCCTTGGATTTACTTTGGATCCATTTAGTTTTTGACCTGGATTATGGATACCATTTGGGTGAGAGAACCCTTGATTATTGAATGAGTTATTTATTGGATTAAAGTGTGTTTAACAAGACATGGAATTCCAGTGATTTCCTGGTATAGACTCACCCTGTATTGGCCTAATTATTAAAATGACTGGGATATTGTAGGTTTATGACCAAAGGATAATAGAAATGTACAATTTAATGATAAATATAAATATCCATAATTAACTATTGATCCAATTTTTTTGATAATGTGATATCCTTATTTCCATGACATGTATTTTGATTTTAAATAATGTAATTCTTATATGGGGCGTTGGCCCATTTAAACCTTTAGAAATGATTATATAGGGCATCGGCCTTGTGAATCATGCTGAAATGATTATATATTGGGTTATGTCTAGTGATTCCTAATGAAATTATTATATACTGGGATTGACCATATACACATTGAATTGATTATATATCAGGCTATGCCCAGATATTTGATGAAATTATTATATAATAGGATTGGCCCTAATACATGCTGAAATGATTATATATTGGGATCATCCCATATTAAATGCTAAAATTCTTATATAATGTGTTTTGACACAAATTTGTGTAATTTATACCATGTTTATAAGGTCATGGTTGGTAAGGTTATACGACATGCTTATAGACATTCCAACACAGAGTCGAGGTAGTTTATGTTGTTCCATGGTTATATGGTTATGATTAGAATGGTGATGAGATATGATCAGAGATATGCCAAAATGGAGCCAAAGTAGGTTTATGTGGTGTTAATTTTATTGCGAAATTACATAATACACTTTCTTATTGCATTATGTCATGAACTTATTATTAAAATGTTTGTGTTTAGAAATAGTGGTGTTGACCTAATAAGTTATAATCACACCCAATTTAGACCTCCATCTGGAACCCGAGGATATTACATGGATATAAAATTGGAAAAGGTATCAGGACATTGTTGTTTATTGTTTTATTGCATCATAGGATATATTTTTGAGATGAGACCGAGATGGGATTCAGGAATAGGATCTTTGGAGTCTTCTAGTATTTTTTTATTACTTCTAGAATGAAATTTAGTTACATTCCATCATGTCATTAAATTATTATTTTATTATTTATTATATTATTTAGTTTGGTTATTTTTCCAATGTATCAAAATATTTCCATTATTTATACACTCTAATATTTATTCATTTATCTATATTTCTTATCTCCATTTTGTTGTAAATATATAACCATGAGGTATAGTCTTGAAACTATAATTAGCACTCCCCTACTGATATTTTAAAACCTCTGGTATATGAGGAGGAACATTTTAGTTCTCACAACTAACCTATTTTGTCCACGTGAGAGAGTTTCAGATCAGGGTATATTAAAAGGTTTTATCAAAACAAACCTTGTTTATTTTATATTTATTAAGTATTTAAGAAAGGTATATAAGATATTATTAAGTTTCAGGACATCGTAATGAGCTTGTTAATGGGTGTATCCAACCCATTTTTGGGGGAAAATCTGATTGCCTGGGGATGGATTGTTGTTTCTTCTATTTTATTGTTACAATTGATGTTATTTTACCTTGGGTGATTCAAATGTTGTGTGAGGTTATTATTTAGTGATGTTATTGGTTCTTTAGATTTATACTCATGGATTGGAATGACGCAAGATGAGTATGCATGAATCATACTAGGTATATAGGGATATATATTGACACAAATTGTTCACAATAGGGACATATATTTTTGATGTGATATATAATTTCCTATATGAATTTTGATATTAGATATCTGTTATATTTGAGAATTGAAATAAATTAACTAATATATCATGCTAAAGCACTTGTATACCATGCTTATAGATACCATGAGTTAGTGGTTCTCTTTTGTTTTCACCTAATAAGGTTGAACCTGTTTTTATAGCCAGTTTTCTAAGGATTGTGTTTGTCTTATACCGAAAATGAATCCTCATTATCTTCAAGTTGACTGTGAGGAGAGTAGAAATCAGCATGCCCCTAACACAACTGAACTAGAGATTCCATTAGTTTCTAAGGATTATATGGATGTTTAGCTTCACGATAGCTTCCTAAGGGCCATGAGATCCATGTAAAGAGTGACTGTTTGTACTGTGACTTCGATGTCTAATCTAATGATAGAGTTATATCTTCAATATCCACCTACGTTAACTAGGGAGGGAGGCCCCTAGGAATCCGAGTTCTAGATTTAGTTAGTCTAGACCACCTTTAAGCATCATGAGAAACTTGTAGATAAGAGGATGAATCTTTTTACATATATTCTTCATGGAACAGCTGAGTATTACTTGGATATTATACAACCTGAAGGGTAGTGAGAGGATTTATCTTTTAAGAACTTCGAGGTGATGTTATAGATCCACTTATATCATAATATGTTAAGGGATGAGAAGGCATATAGTTCTTAAACATGATGAAAGAGGTAATATTAGTTTTATACTATGATGAGCATTTCATTTAACTATAGTTCTTTACAATATCATTGGCGACTGACGTGATCTCCATGGAAAGATGTTATTAGGATTGTCTCCACTATGAGATCAGTTCATAGGTGAACATGTTCCATCTGAGTGGTTTGGAAGATTTGACGAATCAAGAACTCATTAAGGAATGAAATCTGAGAGGATCCCTGAGTATTAGACATGATATTTCAGAAGGGACAACTGTGAACTCTTCTTTTAATGGAAATAAGTTTTGTTTGGACAATTTTTTCACAGGAAATAGTCAGAAAAGCAGTAAGGGAAATGGCCATCCATATTGGGATCATGTTCCATTGTATTGATATTAGTGTGACAATATGGGACACAAATAGTCTTAGGGTTCACACACCTCTTTGGAGTTTCATGATTGCATAAAATTTGTCCACCTATAGATTTTTTTATGGGAATACTGCAGCAGAGAAGTGTAAATGGAACATGAAAGGCATCAATGTCTGGGAAGGACTCAACTTGTCCTTAGAAATAGGGTAGTAGGAGTTACAAATGATGTTCTGGTCGAGGTAGGGGATGTGTTACCCATCTTGTAGGAATGATAGTACTAGGTAGAGGGTATATCTCAAGGGATTCAGGATGGAGCCTGGGGCAGTGGGGCTTGTTTTTTGTACGTTATGCAAAGTACTCTGACTATTGTGGATGCATGTCCATCTAGTTTTATAGGTACAATTCTTGTTTTATCTACCCTTTATTATGTTTTCTTTAATATAATAGAGTCACATTCCTTTTAATCCATTATTTTTGTAAAAAATTGTTCTTGGATGTGGAAATATTAGATGGTGGTTTGACCACCGACGCACCATTGTGAGTGTGGTCATAGAATATAAAACATTGGAATTCATGTTCTCTAGAGATTGGTGGGTACCATTTCTTTTGGGAAGAAATAATGATATAAATGACATTTTTTGATCTGATTCTTGATATGCATTATGTAGTTATATACCATACTCAAATTGACTGTTTTTGGAGGAGAGTTGCCTTTTTTTCTCTAGAAGGATGAAGTTATTCTCAAAAGGGTGAGTGGGATCTTATGGCTGTTCATACAAGACCAATTCAGTGCATATATGATTTTATCATGGAATAGATATCCATTATTTCTATAGATTATGGTAGAATTTATCAAGATTCTTTTCCTCTAGTGATAGACCATTTCTAGGATGTTTTCCCTAAAGTATTCTACGACTTACCACCTTGACCGAGAGACCGAGATCATGATCATGTTGGTTTCAGGAGAAATGTTAAATATATCCCACCTTATAGAATGGAAATAATAAAGCATTTAGAGTTCAATGTTTAGTTGGATGATCTAGAAGCCAAGTGTTTCATATGACCAGCTACATATCCTTAGGGTTCTCTAGTTCCATTTACCAATAAGGCTAATGGTACTTTGCACTTATCTGATATTGAACCAAATGGAGATCAAGAACCAGTATCCTCTTCCACACATTGATGTTCTCTTTGATCACATGATAGGTGATAAGATATTCTTGAAGATAAATATGGGATATGGATACCATAATATGAGGGTGTGACCAATAGACAACCCTCTGAATTCTTTTAGGAGTATGTATGGATTGTATGAGTTTGTTTTGATGTCATTTGGTTTCACCAATGAACCATTGATATTCATGGAATTGATGAAAAAGACATTTCATCCTTTTTAGGGCCGGATTTTGCAATTTTTTATGAAGAAATATTAGTCTACACCCAGTCAAAAGACGATCTCGCACAACATCTTGACATCTTTTTTAGTACATTGAGAGAAAATCAACTTTATGCTATGATAACCAAATGAAATTTCTAGATTGATAAAGTTTTTTTCTTTGGCCATGTCATCTAAGAGGAAATAGTGTTATTGGACCCATATAAATTTTTAGTCATGGTATCTTGGGAGAAGTATAAGAATGTTTTCAAAATTTGCAGATTTCGGGTTTTATCATGTTATTATCGATGCCTTATCTAGGACTTATCCAATCTCAAAACAGTGATGTCAGGGATGACCAAGAAAGGGGTGAAGATTGATTGGTCAAGTGATTATGAGTGATCATTTTAAGAGATGAAATGTAAGATTACCATAGAACCTATCCTCACTATAATGGACTTAGAAGTAGTGATACATTCCATGAGATTATTGGTGAATTATCTCATAGGTTATAGGTTTGTGGTTTACACAAACTATAAGAGACCTAGGTACATCTTTTCTCAATGAGACCTGAACCTTCAATAGAGGATGTGGGTCGAGTATCTAAATTATTTTGAATTTGATTCAGCATATATATCGGGAAAGGGAAACATAAATTCCCATGAATTGAGCTGAAAGACACATATAGTGGCATTGTGGGAGTGTTTCAATGAGTGGTAGATAATAGATCTCTTTGAGGAAATGAATATAAATATTCAAGAGTCTCGATAAAGAGTATATTTGACTTCAATATCAGCTATACCCGTGATTTTCAGCCAGATAAAGATAGAGAATTTATCAAATCTAGAGCGCATATTTATTAGAGATATCTTATATAGTGGGGAGACACCATGGGGATGGTTTATTGGATTTAGAAATTATCTTCTTTTTTGAGGTTTAGTATGGGTTCTTACGGGCTTGGGCAATAATATGATGAGGGAGTTCCATGCTTTTAGATGGGTGGTACAACCTGGTTTAACAAATATGCAATGTGATCTCTATAGATAGTACCGATGGTCAAATATCAAGAAAGATATAGCTGGATTATTGGAGAGATATTTCACTTGTTAATAGGTGAAAGATGAGAATCATAGGAAAATTGGTCATTTGCAAGCTTCTCTCATTCTTGAGTCAAAATAGGATGATGTCACAATGTAGTTTTTTATAGTATTAACTAGGAAAAATTATAATAGAGATTATTTATGGGTGTTTTTTGGTAAATCGACGATGTTATATCACTTTATATATATCAGGGAGGCCTTTATAGTTTATGATATGTGCATTATTTATGTGCACATGGAAGTTTAGTTGCACTGTGTTCTGAGCAGTATCGTTTCAGATACAGATCCTCATTTCACATCACAATTCTGGTAGGGTCATCTTAATACTATGGGATCATTAGTTCTTTTTAGTATAACCAATCATCCTTAGATTTATGGTCAATCTAAGATGAAAATTCATGTTCTGGAGGATATATTATGATCATGTGTCTTGGATTTCGGTAGTTCATGGGAACAATATATGGAAATCATAGATTTTTATAATAAGATAAACCTGCCTAAATCTATCCAAATGAAAACATTTGAGGCTTTTTATGGTAAATTTTCTAATATAATATTTGTTTTTTGGAGGATGGTGAGTCAGAAATTATGGTTCCTAGTCTCATGCATGAGATGTCTGAGAAGGTTCAGTTTATCAAGTGGTGGGTGGAGACTGTGTAGAGTAGGAGGAAATCCTATGATAAAAAACAGAGATAACCTCTAAATTTCAAGGTTTCTGATCATTTTTTTCCTTCGGGTGTCACCTATATTAAGGGAATTCCATATTAGGGAACAAGGAAAATTAGATCACGGTTTTGTCTGGCCATTTGAGATTGTGGATAGCATCGGTCTAGTAGAATACATTTTAACACTTCCATGATGCTACAATTCCATGAATGACATGTTCCACATGTCATGGCTTCAGAGATATTATCCATATCATTTCACATGATATGTAGAAGGAATCAAGCTTAGTGCTGATGTATCCTTTGAGGATCATACATTGAAAATTTTGGACCATAGTGAGAAGTATCTTTGAGATAGGGTGATTCATTTGGTTCCGGTATGGTGGAAGCATGGGAGAGTTATGGAGGAGACCTAGTAGACGAATCCTGATTTGCAAGCACATTTACTAGAATTGTTCACTGATACAACACAATGATACTTGGATATGCCCAGTGATGAGATTCTATATATATGAGAGGTTGTAAGATTCCATATTTTTTTAAGTACGTCTCTCTCTGAGTTTTTTGTATAGATTATTTTGGTTCGGTTTTACCCATATTTAAAACATGGTGGTTGTGTTTTGTCATCAATTTCTAATTTTTTAATAGACATAATCTTTGGCTATGAGGAACCATAGAAAAACTAGATCGGATTCTCTCAATGATCCTTTTATGGGGAAATGACTTAGTTTTTAGGGATGTATGTTTATTTGAGTTAATGGAGTTTGGGTATAAATGGGTCATGTGTTACCATGATTTGTTGGTATGTTAAGAATCCATAAGGGGTGTTTGGGTTATTTTTATAATAAAACTATGTTGAAACCATCTATATGTCATCTAAACACCTAGAAAATGGGATACTTATTGTGTAATTTTTTATGGGAATTTAATATTCAGTCGAGGGGATGGTTTTTTAATGTATCCCTCTAAAATGAATTACACATCGTGTAACTGTATGGAACACTATGTAATTCCCCAAACTATATTTTTATGTAGTTCCATGTGGTTGATTTTATTTCAAACTTGTATACAAACTTCTCCTCTTGACCCTATGGAACCTTCTAGGATATTTTTGAGTGCCTCTCTTTATTTTGAACATCCCATTTTTTCATATAATTCATGGAAGAGCTTTGAGTTTGGTTTTCCATTTTATCCATTTAATATCTAACCCTTATAATGTAATCATTTGACTATGATTTTTTTAGTTTTGATCTTGATCAATTTTGATATAGTATACTTCTTACGATCATCCACACATTATTCATCATGGACATTTTACATTGGAATCATTTGTTGATCTTCATTTAAAGTTAGGGGGTCTAAAACACAACCCTATGGTTTGATAATTATCATGTATGTGAAATATGGTAATTTCATCAATACAGTGTGCACCCAAATTTAGTAAATGATGAATTTTATCATTCCTTGGATTTAATTTGGATCCATATGGTTATTGAACTTCCATATGACTACTTTTTGGGTGGGAGAACCCTTGATTAGTTAATTAATTTTTAATGGGTAAATGCGTGTTTAGTATGACAATCTATTTGGGTGATAGAATGATATATACTAACCTTGTATATGCTTTATTATTGAAATTGTTGGATTTTTTTGGTTTATGAACAATGGATAAATGAAATGTGTAATTGAATAATGAATGGTAGAACCTTTTACTGCTAGAACTTCTTTTCTGGATATGTGGTTTCTTGGCATGAATGGTGGAGGTCCTGAAAAAACTTCAATAGCTATGATTCTCAGAGAAGGGTGTTGGTGCATTTGGAAAGTAATAAATAAAGCTTGCATTGATAGTATTCATTGCACAAAGTGATCCCTTATCATCAAGATAACATTTCTTCTATTTTCTTTGGTATGTTACACTAAGATATCGATTGATACTCCATACTTGAGGATCATGCAGGCATATAGTCCCTTTCTTCTTCACTCAGATCATATTAGAAGAAGAATTTGGGTTCACTGGTTTCCTCTAAGCATGGGTCTTAAGCTTAATTATGATCTCACATGCGTTGGAGGAATTATTCGTGGTGGTGGTGTTGTTCGTGATGAGTGTGGAAGTATCCTGCTTGCCTTTACTACTTTTTATGGGGGGGAATTTTCCATTCAGGCTGAAGTAGAAGCAATGTATATGGGGATCACATTTAGTGCTCAATGGAATTTATATCTTTATCAAATTGAAACTGACTCAATGATCATCCATGACTCAATGAGTGGAATGGTTTATCCTCCTTGGTCGATTGCTTATATTATCGGGAAATGTAGAGGTATCCTCAACATCAACAATACATAGTTTACTCATACATGGTGTGAAGGCAAAAAAGTAGTAGACTACACAAAATATCTTCCGGTGGTGGATCATGGTACCAATATCATTTGTTTTTATAGTTATCCTAAAATGGAACCATAAGGGATGTACATGATTAGTGGAGACCATCTTGGTCATCACTATTTTAGACCATACTAACCTGTTTGTTTGTCCTATCCATGACCCTTTTTTCTGTGGATCCCTACCTTTTATAATAAAAAATTCAATGTTGAGTGATTGAAAGGAAAAATTTATTCATAACAAAAAATGGTTGTTTTCATAATTTACAATTGAGCAACATGATGTGATATTTTGAAATCCTTGTTTTTATGACATGTTTTGTGATATTAAACGTTTTAATTCATATATGGGGTGTCATCATACTAATTCATGATAAAATTATTATATAGGTATTTGGATTAGTGACACATGGTAAAATGCATATATCATAGGCTATATCCAAGGGTTTACAATTAATTTCCTATATATAAGGCTTGGCACTGACACATACTAAAATTCTTACATACCAAGATATTCCCTTAGACGTGATAAAATTGATATATACCAGGCTTGTCCCATATTAATAAAGTAATGATTATATACTAAGATCGACCATAATTTAATGATTAAATTCTTATACATCAATTTTTGAACAAATTATTTTTAATTTATACCTTGGTTATAGGGTTATGGTTGGAATGGTTTTAAGACATGTTGTGATATATTCTGACATGACTCTGAGGTTGGTGATGGTATACCATGGTTATATGGTTATGGTTGGAACCATTGCGATACATGGTCAGAGATATTCTGGCATGGAGATAAAGGAGTTTGATGTGGTATTAATTTAATTCCCAGATTAAATAATACAGTGTCTATTTACATTATTACATGCACTTATTATCAGATTGGTTATGATTAGGCATGGTGGTGTTGACCTAATAAGTTATACTCACACCCTATTCCATCCTCTTTTTGGTACCTGAGAAGATTACATGGATGAAGGATTGGAAAAAGGAAGGTGGCCTTACTATTGACTGTACGATTGCTGGATGGGATGAATTTTTGAGATGGGACTCATATGGGATTTAGGACCAGGGTCAATTGAGTCTACTAGTCTTTTGTTTTGTATTACCTCAAGCATGAAATTTAGTTACATTCTAGAATTTCATTACATTATTCCTTTAATATTTATTTGATTAATTAGTTGTCTTATTTTTTATTTTCACTATACTAATTTTTTCCATTATTTATGCACTCTAATATTTATTCATTTATCTATATTTCCTATCCCCATTATGTTGTAACTTTGTAACCAGGATGTATACTCTCCACACTATAATTATCACACTGTTATTCTAGTTAGTATAATTTAGTATATGGGGATGCATGTTTGAGGTCTCATGACCAACCCTTTTCATCTATGTGATAGAGTTTTGGATCTCGAGACATTATATGTGGGGTGGTTCCCATGATTTAGATGTTGCATGGAAGAAATATTAAAGAGTCAGAGTTTATGTCAGATTTGAATATGACTCGTCCTATTCTGTTTATTCTTTTGTCTGATGATCGCATCAAACCTTCAGAAGCATATTTTATGTCACCTTTTTAGGGGACTAGATCATTATGGTTCTCCGAAGATGTTCTCTCAGGGTGGCATGAGATCGACCAACTATATTTTGAGTCTTCTAATTGTTGAAATTTTTTCCACACCTAGATAGAAACTTTATCCAATCACCTTCTTCCTCCAACTAGGAAATGGTTATGCAATTTACCTATGTCAGGGAGTTATCCAACATCACCATTCTGGGATTGACCATGCTTTGGATAATGTATTTAAAAACTAATAAATATTGGATGTTGTGACCCATCCTCCTACAAAAAGGGTAGTACTAAAGAATATTGGTGATGTTGACCTCATTAGGATTCATGGTTTGTGGGATATTGATGAAGTTATTATCAATGTATGAATGGAAATAACCAAGGAAATGTTCATTCCCAAAAATTGGGATACCCTGATCTTGTTTTTATTCTCACCATGGGAGATTTTGTGGTTGTTGTCACTTGGTAGAAGGTGTTTGGTGATTCGGGGCCTAATTTGGTGCTTAGATGTGCACTACTATTGGTTTTAGAGTATCAAAAATAATCAATGACATGATGATCCTTTCCCCCTATGTTGAGGGCATGATTCATGACTTATCATACCTCCACCGAATGTCCTCTTCCAAAAAATTATCTATTTTTGAGAACACATAGAATCCTCCTAGATATTTCAACAAAATAATAGGTGTCTATAACTCATATAAAATATTTTTATTATGGAGTTACTATAATTTCTCCTATAAAATTTGGATGATGAGTGAATTGGTTAAAACTTTCCATCCTACTATGAGGTCATACACCCTCTCATTTTGGGTTTCTCACAGTTTTCTGGTAAACAATTGTCATTTTCCCAAGTGTATAGTTGAACAGGTAATGGAATTTATGGAGAAGGTATTCTCATCTAGAAATAGATCCTACTGTAATGTTGTTATACCAAACAAAGGATAACCCTATTAGATTCAATAAAAAACACCTTAGATTTTTCATATCATACTACCATCGAGGGATCCTCATCTAACCACATCACGATATGAAGTGTGTGATATATTGTTCTGGGTCCACCTTTACATAAATGTTGGATAAGTTAGGATTCAAAAAATTGGTTGGAAGAAAAGTGGCATTCACCCTTTCAAGATATAAATTCATCTTAGGATACAAATGTGTGTGTATCCATTCAATGGATCCCATTTGATTATCCATGTACTCGATGGCATCGAATAATTATGGAGGTGTTTCTATCTAATAATCCTCTCATCTATTGGGAGTGGGTGGGGCCTAATGAGGTGGACTTGATTTCATATCATGATAATTCTCAATTCGTGCTAATAATAAATGATAACCTTAGATATAGAGAGATTTTATCACCATAATAGAGGGATTTCATTATCATTTTCAACATCCTCATTTATATCGACTGAATTCATGGATCTGGAGCTATTATGATACTCAGATGCTACTTTTCAAGGCAGATCATCTCTTTCCAAATGTGTTGGAGAGAGGTTATTTGACTCAGTCTGAGGATGATACCTATTGGGAATGTTTTCCTAGAGTAGATACTCATTTATTTTTCTATGAGTTTGTATCTCATTCTCATATTGTTCCATTCGTTCCTCTATGTAATTAATTTTATCTCTTATGGGTTGTCATTGGGATGTATCTACACTTTTCCATTTATACATGGTAGTGTTCCACCATAGAGGTGGAAACATGATTTTCATAGGTTTCTTACTTTGGATCATCCTATAGTTTCAGGTATGTGCATCCTTAGTGGGTGAATCCAAATACTCCTCTCTATGTACATTATCCATATTACATCCCTCTACATCTGCATATTGATTCAAATTATCTATTGTGTTTATGATGAGGACATTCATAGTGGTGTATCAGGAAATGGTATTTTTCCCATTACTCTCAACGTGGTTGGATGAATCTATATAGATTTCATTAAGGCCATTTCTCGAACCCATGGATGTATTAAGTTATTTTCTCTTGTGACCTCAGTGGTGTTTTTTTGTTCATTGTATGCTCCCCCCAGATCAACATGTGAATAGTGAACTTAAGGGGGTTTCTTGTCAGGATTGCCTAATGGGTCCCAAATAGAAGAGTTTCGTCTTGTATAAATAAGAATATATGAAGTTTTGATAAAAAATATTTACCTCCCAACATGGAGAAAACTAAATTACTCTAAAGTGATGATGAGAATGATGAAAATGCCCCCAACCCTACAGGATGGGGACTATTCAAGGAAACAATTGGCATTTTTTGATCCTACTATTGAGGGTTCAATTATTTTAGTTGAGGATGTGATGATTCCTTGGATGAACATTGAGACATAAATTCCCTTAGACAAGCGGGATAGGGTTGATCTAGAACAACCATTGATTTTCCAAGGACCCTCTAAGGCGATGATGAACATGGTGACGGAAATTGACATATACATTCCCCAAAAATAGTGTGTGGGGGTTTATTTTTAGTTATAGACAATATGTCTAGAATCATCTCAGGAGGTGATGATCCAAGGGTTGGATTCGGTGGTAGATATTCCATCAGCCCGATGGACTAGGTTCTCCTATGGATGTCTGTTAAGGTAGTTCTTATTAAAACCTATTTGATGTGGTGCATGTGTGCTCATGTAGGATCTGGGTACAATGAAATCCTATGATGGGAGTTATTTTCTATAAGAATTTGTTGTGTTGATTAAAATATTATCTTTTATGTTTGAAATACATTACCATTGTTTCATGGGGCCAAATTAAAATATTTTTTGGTTTTCCTCTCCCTCAATTCATGATATCTTGTATAGGAGAATTCAATTGTAGTGACCAACAAAATATTGCTTTTCCCGACCCCCTAATATCATAGGTGGATATGAAATTAATTGGCACTATATATAAGGGTATCTGTTATTACAAGGTAAAGGTGAACCGAAATTCTCCATACTGTCCAGTTCCTCAAATACAAATATATGAAATGGATTTAGTGTTTAGTTTATAAAGATTTGTGATGAAATAGAGACATGCATGTTGTATATTTTCACTGTTCATTTCTAGATTTTGGTCCTATTCCATGGCTATTTCATCCAATTCTAGCATACAATGTAGTATCTTGATGGTCTTAAAGTGAACCTCATATAATGGATAAGGTAGGTTTGTTTCCTTCAATCAATGATGATTTTCCCACATATTTTTGGCAAAGGTATGGAATTCATTACTTCTATAGATATTATGGGATATCATAGTAATAAGTGAAAAGGGGCCATAACATGGTGGGGAGGTTCCTTCAAACATACACTCTCCATATGTCAATTCCAACTTCATCATCATGAGACTTACATGCCTCAATCTATTCATATTATCGAAGGTTCTTCATAGGGTTTCTTGATGACTGGAGTTGAGTGTTGATAGAAGATGATGGGGAACCATATGTGGTTGACTGTGATGTTTTGATCACCTCTCCTTACGAAGGAATATATGTTTTGAGAACATATCTATATGGAGGTCTTTGGGAAAGGGTAATATTTACTTTCCCTTGGGAGATATCACCACAGGGGGGGTTGACTATGGAATATTTTAGTAGTAGATTCCCCGCAATACATCTCAACAATAACAAAAGGGGGAATATCAGGGTAATGATATCCTTATTCTTCATTTAAATATTTATCAAACCATTGGGGGGTTGATAATTTTTCTCAAATAACCTCAAGGAAACCGGAATTGAGAATATTTGAAATATGATCCTAATTCTTTGTCATGGATGGAATATCCTGACCCACCATTTGGAATAGTGCTGGGATAATAGCCCACTATGTCATATATATTATAATATGTTGATATCTATCTATGGCTGCTAGAATATGAGCCTACTAATTAGAAGATGTCAGAATATTCCAATGAGCTTCTTAAATGGGAATATGATCCTTTCCTAAGGAATGTTATACTCTCAATTGGATATCCTCTGTTAGAATAAGGATATGATCCTGATCATGAGCCTTTGGATTATGTCACTGGTATTTTTTGATAGGATTATGAGCCTATCCTAAGGCATGTCTCACTCTCACTTTGTGAGCCCCAGTTAGAATGGTATATGGGCCTAGTATGAATATTAATTCCTCATGTTAATATATCGATAGACCTTCCAAATAGAATAAGTGATATAAGCCTCCTCTTGTGTGGCCTCAAAAAGATGTTAGTGAAGTTATTCATTAGTAGAAGTAGGGATATTAAGCTAGATTATGTGAGCTACTAGAATATTCGAAGCAGCACCACTTATAAGAATATATGTTTTTCCGAAGGCATGTGCCACTCTCACTTGGTGATACTAAGTTATAACAAGGATACGATCCCAATACCGATCCTTTAGAGTATGTTGCAAGTATTTCTCGATAGAAATATGATCTAGTCATGAGGCATGTTCCACTCTCATTTGCTGAGCCCCAACTAAAACTGGTGTATGATCCTGATTAGGGGCCTTTGGAATATTCCTCCTGTAACATTCAATAGGAATGTTCCCTTTTATGGAGGCATGACCACACTCAGATATTGAGGCCTGAATGGAACTACTATATGAGCCTTGTCTGATGACTCATCCTTCACCATAATATGACGATAAACCTCTTGGTTGGGAGACATTTTTTTTCTTTCTCTATAGAAACTACATTTTCATAATTATTAGAGTATTTTTCACCCCTAAAAATAGTGATAAGAATATGAATCTATCCATGTATCTATATTAGTGATTGAATATGCTGAAAAAGTTCATCAGTTTTTTATAAAATGTAGTGAAACATTAGGAAAATGTGTGTTGGAATTTAAGCTTGCACATTTTATATATCCATTATATACTAGTTCATGACTTCAATTGAAGCAGGGATCTGAGCCCACTTCTATCCTCCTTATGCCACTGAAATGTGCCAATGGACATCATGAATAGGGGTAGGGATTTAAAACTCCTCCATGATTGGTACAATAATATGTCCATAGACTATTTCTAAGTGAGTAGGGATATGAGACTACTTGCTAGCTCCCACCAAAATACATCAGCGAGATTTTTCAGTGGGAGATGGGATATTATCCAACTCTTGGTTGTCAACATCTTTTCATACCCAATGTGTCTTCCTTTTTTCCCATGCATGGGTGTCAGAGGAGTAAATGTGTAGCGCCTCGAGTTTTTGGCCCTGTCATACTTTGGAATATTTCTACGAATAATTCTAGAGCTAGGCGCGAAGACGGCGTGCGATTCTGAGGCCCGGTGTGCCCGGAATTAATTTTATAAAAATATTAAGTATTTTTATACTATGCACGTGGCGGAGGTGTGATATCTCCTAAACGGTAGCTCAGAACGGGAATCTGAGGGCACAGTTGCGTTCGGAATGTGCCGTTTACCCTAGGCGGGGTGTAAACTTTGCGGGCGCGGGCCTGCGGTGAGAAACGCCACCAGGGGCATTTTCGTAAATAAGTGGCGAAGTTAGTGTGCGGGCGTCTGCCAAATAACTTCTGAAAGGAGTCTCAGATGGAAAATCTGAGTCCGCCGTTGTGTTCAGAACGGCGCGTTTATCCTAGGCGTGACCTTACCTTTGTCTGCATTGGGTGCCGGGTCGGAGGCTAGTTGGCAGAGAGTTATATGAGTTTGTTTTTTAAAAAAAGAAAATTAAAACAGAAATTCTTTCCCCGTCCCCCATCTCCTCCTACACATGGTGAACCACACCCCTCCCTCCTCCGGTTCTTCACCGATTTGAGCTCCGGGCATCCGTTTTCAGCGCCGATCGTCAGCAGATCGAGCTCCAGCGAGTCGCAGGCGTCGTTCTGCACCCGAAGCTTCGGCGATCTGCCAACAGGTAGGCGGTTTGAGTTTTGAAATCCGTGACCCCGTTTATTTGTTGTTTTTCTTCAAATCGTTATAAGGGTTGTATAGTTTGGGTCCCGAGGTTTTCGAAACATGTTTCAGATCTGATTTTGGAGCACTGGGGTGCTCCCGGGGGTCCCCGGAAGTTTTCCGGCGGAAATCCCGGATTCCGGCGGCAGCCATGGCGGAATCCGGCGAGGCAGGGCGGCGGAGCGGCGGTTTCCGGCGACGGCGGCGGCAGCACGGCGGAATCCGGCGGCGACGCGGTGGTTTCCGGCGAGGCTGGTGGTGGTCCGGCCAGGATTTTCCGGGGGTTCTTTAAACCCCCGTAACTCGCAAACCGAAACTCCGATTTGCGAGCCGTTTGCGGTGACACGTTCCTTGCATCGAGACGGACCTTTTGAAATCACTTTGAGAATTTTATGGTTCGGGATCATGGCCCGAGAGTTAGAAACGTCGTATAAGATAATAATATTTTATTATTTTACGACTTCGGGCCGTTGTAACTTCTTCCCGGAGCGTCCGAATGACGTGCCGTCTGTGACGTTGTGACCCTGATGATACGGCAGACTTTTTGAGTTGGTTTCCAGGTGTTGGGACTAAATACGGGGTGCGGGCCCCACGAGGTCGGGTTTTGGCGTTTGCGGAGAAACACATCTTTTGCACCAGGAGTCCGATTTTGGCTGATGATTAGTCGATCCTGTGTGTTTTTCCGAGAGGATCGAAATGGTGGGATCCGTTCGATGAGATTCGGAATTGAGGCGTGGGCCCCACCCGAGCTGGTTTCGGTGAATAGTACATTTTTCACCGGGTGTCCTTTTTGGATGAGCAAGTAGTCGATTCCACTTGTTTTTCCGAGGGGATCGCAGTGGTGTGATCCGCTCGATGGGTTTCGGGATTGTTGTGTGGGCCCCGCACGAGGTAGCTACGGTGAATAGTTCCATTTTCACCGGTGCTCCGTTTCGGGCGAGTAAACAGCCTATAATGCGTGTTTTTCCGCATGGAACGCGATAGTGGCCTCAGTTTTGGCTTAGGAGGTGCGCAGTGTGGCGTTGTGGTGGGTTGCTTGGGTTAGCGACGTTTGGACCAACAGTGGTTGAGGGTTCTCCCTTGGTTCGTTCCTACGAGGGTTCGTGTGGAATCACAACCTTCGTATGGGTTTGTGATCCTCTTGATGAGATGTTTAAACTGTTAGAGTTGTGGCATCCCTCCAGTGGGCCCGGAGCGGGATCCTCTAGCATCTTTACCCTAGATCGGGTTCTTGGTATCGCTGTGACCGCTTATTCACGGGTGACGATCCCCCATCTAGCAGGTTAACCCCGTAGGGTTTGTGGCATCATCGGTAATATGACCCCCTACGCGGTGGGTCGTGGTCAGTAGGGTTGTGGCATCGTCGGGTATACGATCCCCTACTCAGCATGAGGTTTATAGTAGGGTTGTGGTATCGTTGGTTATACGATCCCCTACTCAGCGCTTGGTGTCGGTAGGGTTGTGGTATCGCTGGTTATGGGATCCCCTACTCAGTGCGTGGTTTCGGTAGGGTTGCGGCATCGTCGGTTCGATCCCCTACATCGCGAGTTATACCAGATAGGGTTCCGGTATCGTCATGACCACCTTTATATGGGGGATGATCCTCTATTTGAGTGATGTGCTTCTGTCGAGCACCAGATCGGGTTGTGGTATCCCCCAGCGGATCCTGGGTGTGATCCCTTATCTGTGAGAACTACGTATGTCAGATCGGGTCGTGGTATCCCCCAGCGGACCGTGGGAGTGATCCCCTATCTGTGAGCTACGTATTCCAGATCAGGTCTTGGTATTCCCTAGAGGAACCTAGCGGCGATCCCCTATCCGAGGAGTTTGGTGGTTATGTTGTTTCAACGATGTTTCCTCAGTGATGTTATCTGACGAGCGTGGTCTCTCGGGTGAGCGTCTGAGATGTTTGTTTGGGACCCGATGGAGTGTATCTCTCGGATGAGTGTCATCTGGTATGACAGTGATCATGGGGTGTACTCTCCTTGTTGGGATAGTTGCTGGTGATGAGGTCGGTACCTCTTGTGGCTTTGTGGCGTGAGCTGAGTATATCTAGTTTGTTCAAGGTGTATGTATGGGCATACACCTGAGTTGAGCTGACTAGTTGTGTTAGCCGAGGATGGTCACGAGATGGAGTTTCTCTCTCGTATGTGTTCCCTCTGGCTGGGTTGAGCGGACTGCTGCCTTTCAGTTGCTCCCTTTGGTTTTGGGTTTTTGGGGTGCCTATTGAGTATGTTTATACTCACCCCTGCACGGGCTTTGCCCGCACATGTTTGTGTCTTGTGCAGACCACAGTCTTTTCGACGGAGTCCCAGGAGGACCCGGAGCAGACAGAGCTAAGTGAGTGAGAATGACTAGGGTTTTCGTCGGTGCGGTGCCGAGGGAGATTTTCGGCGGTGTTTGTGGTAGCGTTCCCCTTCTTCAGAGAAGGTTGGACGCGCTTTTTTAGTTTACTTTTGGCGGGCCCTGTTTTGCCCTTTGTACTTCTGCTTTACTCTGGTTGTGGGATAGTGTATGCATGCTTTTTCTTTTCAGTTTTATATATCTCTGCATTGTTGCATGGAGGTGTATGTGGGACCGTGTGTACAAGTACCTTAGGCTAATGCCTCTCATGTGTGTGACAGCCTACTCGGCGCTAGTCGCCAGCCCCTGGCCTATTGGAGGCGGGCTTGGGGAGTCACGGCTCGAGCCTCGTTGGGTCGGGTCGTGACAGAGTGGTATCAGGGGAGGTTCCACCTTTGGGATCTCAGAGCATAGCTGGTCTAGCTATGAGTTTGGTTTGGGTTGCATAATGGCAGTGTTAGGGTGTTTCGAGCTTGGATTTCAGGCCAGGGACTCTAGTGTTGGTGCGGCGGCCGACGTATCCATACACCAGGACTCTGATAACATGCCTTTCGACTCGGGACATTCGTACACTGGTCGTAGGGACATAATGGTACATACATTATATAGGACTGGGTTTTTGGGTTTTCCTTGTCCTTCTTCAGTCAGCTCTCCAGATATACTCTTTTACTGTGGTGCGTCTTGAATGTATTTCAGGATGCCTCCACGACGACAGCCAACGAGGGTTCCGCAGCGGGATTGTGGTGACGATCCGCCCCGTGCAGAGGCTGTGGACCAGGGTGCAGGTTCTTAGGCTGGACCTCCAGGTGGTCCGCCAGTTGAGCCACCACCTATCGAGCAGCTGGTTGTGCCGGTAGTGCAGGACAAGGTTACAAGCAGGCTGAGTGCACTGCACGAGTTCTAGAGGTAGCGACCTCTGAGGTTTCGGGGTGATCCAGACCCCCAGGTAGCTGATGACTGGCTTGAGGCAGTCACCTGAGTTTTCTTCCTAGTGAGGACACCTCCTAATCAGATGGTGGTCCTAGCGGCGAGCCTTCTGCATGGTTCGGCCGGGCGATGGTGGAGTTTGGTGACGCAGTCCCATGATGAGGAGACGCTCACGTGGGCAGAGGTTGAGCGGCTCTTTAGGGAAGAGTTCTATCTCATGACGCTGAGGTCAGTGTGGATTCAGGAGCTTCTGCAGCTTCGACAGGAGTGCCTGACTGTGTCGGAGTACTCAACGACGTTTACAGACCTATCACGCTACTCCCTGGATATGGTTCGAGACCTGTTCTTTAGGGCTCCAACCTTCGAGCAGGGTTTACGCAGGGACATCCGAGCAGGTGTGGTTTCCTTGTGCCTACCCACCTATGCTGGAGTGTTGGAGCGAGCGTTGATGGTGGAGTGTTTTCTGGCTGAGCAGTTTCCCCCTGTTAGTGCTGGGCATGTGAGAGCTGAGACTTCGTCAATCAGATCGGAATCTGGCATCCGACGACAGACTCAGGGGTTTGGACGTGGCCGACGTTTCAGGAGGCGACCCCAGGATGTAGGATCTGAGTCTCAGGGCTCGCAGACCAGTTTTGGTCAGCCGCAGGAGAGGCGATGTTATGCTTGCGATGGTTGGGGAAATCTTACTAGAGATTGTCCGACCCGTCGTGATGCTGAGTGGGAGCTGGTCGATGGACCGCCTTGGCAGAGGAAGTGTTTCGAGCAAGGAGGTCCGCAGGGCGGTGGACGTGCCGGCGGATCGGGTGTAGCGGGAGGAGGTGGTAGGCAGTATCATTTGCCACCACCCCCACCCCCAGGAGGTCCACACCAAGCTTAGGGAGCTGGTGGCCGAGGGCGAGGACAGCTGCATGCCCTGGAGGCAGTTGACCTAGTGGCACCGCGGATGGATAGAGGTACGCCTTGTGTCTTTTCTACTTACTGCAGTAGTTTGTCATACACTGTTTAGTGGTACTCTTTCCTTTTGTTTCTTTCTCGAGTTTTGTTCAGGGCGTTGGTAAGACCCTGTGTGGGTGTTTGTTGTTGAGCTCGCTGGTGTCTGAGACCCAGTTGAGAGTCCAGTCGCTTTCCTTGTGCTTAGGGCTTTTCGGGGACGAAAAGTTCTAAGGTGGGAGGATGTAGCGACTTGGGTTTTTGGCCCTGTCAAACTTTGGAATATTTCTACGAATAATTCCAGAGCTAGGCGCGAAGACGGCGTGCGATTCTGAGTCCCGGTGTGCCAGGAATTAATTTTATAAAAATATTAAGTATTTTTATACTATGCACGTGGCGGGGGTGTGATATCTCCTAAACGGTAGCTCAGAACGGGAATCTGAGGGCACGGTTGTGTCCGGAATGTGCCGTTTACCCTAGGCGGGGTGTAAACTTTGCGGGCACGGGCCTGCGGTGAGAAACGCCACCAGGGGCATTTTTGTAAATAAGTGGCGAAGTTAGTGTGCGGGCGTCGGCTCAAATAACTTATGAACGGAGTCTTGGATGGAAAATATGAGTCCGCCGTTGTGTTCATAACGGCGCGTTTATCCTAGGCGTGACCTTACCTTTGTCTGCATCGGGTGCCGGGTCGGAGGCTAGTTGGTAGAGAGTTATATGAGTTTGTTTTTTTAAAAAAGAAAATTAAAACAGAAATTCTTTCCCCCTCCCCCATCTCCTCCTACACACGGCGAACCACACCCCTCCCTCCTCCGGTTCTTCGCCGATTTGAGCTCCGAGAATCCGTTTTCAGCGCCGATCGTCAGCAGATCGAGCTCCAGTGCGTCGCAGGCGTCGTTCTGCACCCGAAGCTTCAGCGATCCGCCAACAGGTAGGCAGTTTGAGTTTTGAAATCCCTGACCCCGTTTATTTGTTGTTTTTCTTCAAATCGTTATAAGGGTTGTATAGTTTGGGTCCCGAGGTTTCCGAAACATGTTTCAGATCTGATTTTGGAGCACCGGGGTGCTCCCGAGGGTCCCCAGAAGTTTTCCGGCGGAAATCCCGGATTCCAGCGGCGGCCATGGCGGAATCCGGCGAGGCAGGGCGGTGGCGCGGCAGTTTCCGGCGACGGCGGCGGCAACGCGGCGGAATCCGGCAGCGACGCGGTGGTTTCCGGCGAGGCTGGCGGTGGTCCGACCAGGATTTTCCGGGGGTTATTTAAACCCCCGTAACTCGCAAACCGAAACTCCAATTTGCGAGCCGTTTGCGGCGAAGCGTTCCTTGCATCGAGACAGACCTTTTGAAATCACTTTGAGAATTTTATGGTTCGGGATCATGGCCCGAGAGTTAGAAACGTCGTATAAATAATAATATTTTATTATTTTACGACTTCGGGCCGTTGTAACTTCTACCCGGAGTGTCCGAATGACGTGCCGTCAGTGAGATTGTGACCCTGATGATACGGAGAACTTTTTGAGTTGGCTTCCGGGTGTTGGGACTGAGTACGGGGTGTGGGCCCCACGAGGCCGGGTTTTGGCGTTTGCGGAGAAACACATCTTTTGCACTAGGAGTCCGATTTTGGCGGATGATTAGTCGATCCTGTGTGTTTTTCCGAGAGGATCGCAATGGTGGGATCCGTTCGATGAGATTCAGAATTGAGGCGTGGGCCCCACCTGAGCTGGTTGCAGTGAATAGTACATTTTTCATCGGGTGTCCGTTTTGGACGAGCGAGTAGTCGATTCCGCTTGTTTTTCCGAGGGTATCGCAGTGGTGTGATCCGCTCGATGGGTTTCAGGATCGTTGTGTGGGCCCCGCACGAGCTAGCTACGGTGAATAGTGTCTTTTTCACCGGTGCTCCGTTTCAGGCGAGTAAACAGCCTATACTGCGTGTTTTTCCGCGTGGAACATGATGGTGGCCTCGGTTTTGGCTTAGGATGTGCTCAGTGTGGCGTTGTGGCGGGTCGCTCGGGTTAGCGACGTTTGGACCAACAGGGGTTGAGGGTTCTCCCTTGGTTCGTTCCTACGAGGGTTCGTGTGGCATCATAACCTTCGTATGGGGTTGTGATCCTCTCGATGAGATGTTTAAACTGTTAGAGTTGTGGCATCCCTCCAGTGGGCCCAGAGCGGGATCCTCTAGCATCTTTACCCTAGATCGGGTTCTTGGTATCGTTGTGACCGCTTATTCACGGGCGACGATCCCCCATCTAGAAGGTTAACCCCGTAGGGTTTGTGGCATCATTGGGAATATGATCCCCTACGCGGTGGGTCGTGGTCAGTAGGGTTGTGGCATCGTCGGGTATATGATCCCCTACTCAGCATGAGGTTTATAGTAGGGTTGCGGTATCGTTGGTTATACGATCCCCTACTCAGCGCTTTGTGTCGGTAGGGTTGCGGTATCACTGGTTATGTGATCCCCTACTCAGCGCGTGGTTTCGGTAGGGTTGCGGCATCATCGGTTGGATCCCCTACATCGCGAGTTATACCAGATAGGGTTACGGTATCGTCGTGACCACTTTTATATGGGAGATGATCCTCTATTTGAGTGATGTGCTTCTGTCGAGCGCCAGATCGGGTTGTGGTATCCCCCAGCGGATCCTGGGTGTGATCCCCTATCTGTGAGAACTACTTATGTTAGATTCGGTCGTGGTATCCCCCAGCATACCCTGGGAGTGATCCCCTATCTGTGAGCTACGTATACCAGATCGGGTCTTGGTATTCCCTAGCGGACCCTAGCGGCGATCCCCTATCCGAGGAGTTTGGTGGTTATGTTGTTTCAGCGATGTTTCCTCAGTGATGTTATCTGACGAGTGTGGTCACTCAGGTGAGCGTCTGAGATGTTTGTTTGGGACCCGATGGAGTGTATCTTTCGGATGAGTGTCATCTAGTATGACAGTGATCATGGGGTGTACTCTCCTTGTTGGGACAGTTGCTGGTGATGAGGTCGGTACCTCTTGTGTCTTTGTGGAGTGAGCTGAGTATATCTGGTTTGTTCAAGGTGTATGTATGGGCATACACCTGAGTTGAGCTGACTAGTTGTGTTAGTCGAGGATGGTCACGAGATGGAGTTTCTCTCTCGTATCGGTTCCCTCTGGCTGGGTTGAGCGGACTGCTGCCTTTCAGTTTCTCCCTTTGGTTTTGGGTTTTTGGGGTGCCTACTGAGTATGTTTATACTCACCCCTGCACGGGCTTTGCCCGCACATGTTTGTGTCTTGTGTAGACCACAGTCTTTTCAACGAAGTCCTAGGAGGACCCGGAGCAGACAGAGATGAGTGAGCATGACTGACCAGGGTTTTCACCGGTGTGGTGCCGAGGGAGCTTTTCGGCGGTGTTTGTGGCAGCGTTCACCTTCTTTAGAGCAGGTTGGACGCGCTTTTGTAGTTTACTTTTGGTGGGCCCTGTTTTTCCCTTTGTACTTCTGTTGTACTCTGGTTGTGGGATAGTGTATGCATGCTTTTTCTTTTCAGTTTTATATATCTCTACATTGTTGCATGGAGGTGTATGTGGGAGCGTGTGTATAGGTACCTTAGGCTAATGCCTCCCATGTGTGTGACAGTCTACTTGGTGCTAGTCGCCAAACCCTGGCCTATTGGAGGCGGGCTTGGGGAGTCATGGCTCGATCCCCGTTGGGTCGGGTCGTGAAAAAATGTTTCGAGTGGTACCCTTAGAAGGTGACTGAATGGTATTGATTGGATGGAGCTAGTGATGATGGTCAGCAAGATACATCCCCATAGGCCTCTGAACTAGATGGGATCCACAATTGTATCCTTGATATAGCTTTATCATATACTGTTGCTTGTGATTCTCATGATCCTGTAATAAGCTTATAAAGCTATTTATTATGGGAATGCGTTATGTTTTCTTTACTGCCACTTTCTTTAGAGAATATGGACTCACTCGTTTTGACGTGTTGAGGCCCTTAAAGGAAACCTCACGGGTTAGAATCGTACCATGTAGCTGGTATTCTTGGTCAATTTCACTCTCCACCTAATATTGAATGTGTTTGGATAGTGAGGTCATTCTGAGACCTGTAGGGGTTACATCCATATATGATTTTATAGAATGGTCATATAATGAAGGCACTATCTCAGTTCAGGGAATTTCTTGTGAGTGAAGTATCTTCGGTCATGAATACAACATTTAAATATTTCACCAATCATTATATCATTGTTGACATGATACACTCAGTCACATATTCATGGGTAAGACAAATTTCTATTATTATTCTCAGTCTGTCCATTCTACTCGTGTGGAATTTTAACAATGAGGATGGCCATTTTTCATGGGAACCCCAACTATAGAGGATCATATGATCATTTTGTCATGTGAAAGACCCATGTTAAGTTACCCACTTTTATTTTCATGGGATATGAAAATAGAATGGTATGACACATAGAAGACCAATTATTTTTCAATTTGATAGATTCATATTGGGTTTACCATTTTTGTTTTTTCAAAAATATATCACACACCTTTGTAGGAAAAAATGGCCCAATTGGAACTAAGAAGTATATCCTTCTTAAAATGCAGTAGAGATTCCACAGTTAAATGATACCAATTCATGTCGGTTCCACCATTTTTTTATCAAAAAATGTCGATGGATTAGTATGATGGTATGTTTGTTGGGTGTTTATTATCTTGTACAATCATTTAATTTAAGTTCACCATTTTTATATCAAATAGAAACTCTCAATGGATCCTACACCCATAAAAATGTATGGACCAGATTTCCAAAGGCAAGTTGTCCATTGGGGCTTCAGAACCAACAAAACTGAGGAACTCACATTGTTTGAGGGGATGGGAGGTTAGGATCAGTACAAACTTCTGGGGGGAATTATTTCCTACTCTGAGAATCCCTTATATATTTAATAAATGTTCAGTAATCTATTCCTAATCCTGATATGGGACTAGTTACACTAACAAAATGTTCATGTTTTGAATCCCTCCATGTTCAAAAAAAGGTCTATTAATGATTCCATATGTATGTATCTAAGAGTTTTCATCCATTTCCACTTGATTGGTAGGTTCTTATATGTTTAATCCATATAAATAAGAACTCTGGAGAATGTTTTCATCATGGTAGATGATTAATATTTCAAATATCGGATTGAGATTCTATGAGTAATCCTACATATCATATTTATAACCAGAATAAAAAACTACATAGTTTGTTAAAACTGTATTCTTTAACTTAATATGGAAATAATATATATGAGGGCACTCAGGCACCATGTATTGAGCTCGATCCTCAAGGAGACATCCTACTTTTCAAGGTTATGGAAGGAATCAGGGTCATTATATTTTGATAATGAACTTGGGACATTCCCCAAGGTAGATTTCCTTGTATGGGCAATACCATATTATATTTCTGATCATGACTTACACAATAAGATTTCCTTGGACGGTGGAGATTCAAGATTTGAATTACATGATCATTGAAACTCCCTATACCCATGTGATCTATGCTTGATGTGAGAAACAAGGGATAGAATGTAATCGGTATCACTGTATATTGATGCGTAAGTTATGTTCTAGGACAACCCTATGAGTATTTAATAAAGATACAAATCCTTAGGAAGAAATCATACATATCTTGGTTATTATAGGAATCTGATTCATCATAGTTTAGTTTCCTTCTTAGTGTGATCATGTATAATGAAGACAAATAATTCCATGGGAAAGATTGGGTCCCAATGGTTGGCATTTTGGAGACATGGGGGTACATACACCGAAGTTACTACCTATTTGAGATTTGTATATAGGAAGGAATCCTTCATATCTTGTTTAATGAAGTAATTAGGGTTATTTTAATTCAATTTCAGTCTCAATCCATTGGTGGATGAGGTATAACTATTATCTATGAGAGTGACTTGGTATCGACGGTTGGAATGGTGGAGATGTGGAGGGAATCACACTATGGTGGATGCCCATTTCAGCCCAATCCATAGGAAGGAATTCATGTTGTCAGTGTTAATGAAGGAATCTGAGTTATTTTAGTACACTTTCCTTCTTGATCTATTGGTAAATGAGTCAAAATGATCAACCCATGGGAGTGATTTGTTCCTCATGGTTGGAATGTTGGAGACAAGGTTGGAATCACCATAATGCAGATTCCAATTTTATCTTGGGCCTTAGGAAGGAGTCCTACATATCCTGGTTATATTATAAATAATAGTTCTCATAGTTCAGTTGCATTCTCAGACCACTGATGGACAAGGAAAAGAGATAAGCCCATGGGAAAGATTGGATCTCGATAGTTGGAATGTCAGAGACAGGGGGGTCATACACTGAAGTGGATTTATATTTATCGTGGGCCTCAGGAATGTTTCCTAGATATTCTGATTATAGTTGTAATCAAATTTCTCATAGTTTAGTTTCCTTCTTGATCCTCTAATGAATGATACAGAATTATCAGCCCATGGGAGTGATTGGGTCCTGATGGTTGGAATTTTGGATACATGTAAGGACTCACACTGATGTGGTTTCCCATTTTAGCATGGATCATATAAAGGAATCCTATGTATCCTATCCATATCATTATTTATAACTCTTGTAGCTCAATTTCCTTCATAGTCCACTGATGGTAGAGCAAGAGAGATAAGACCATGGAAATGATCAGGCTTCAATGGTTGGAATGTCAATAACATGGGGGGGGGGATTACACCAAATTGGATACCTATTTGAGATCAGTACATAGGATGCCATCATATATATCATGGTTATATTAGGAATCAGAGTTATTGTTGATTATTTTCCCTCTCAATCCACAAGAGGATGAGGTAGAATGATCATCCCATATGAGTGATTGGGTCACAGTAATTGGAATGTTAGACACATGGGGGGAATCGCACTAAGGTGGATGGACATTTTAGCATGGTCTTTAGTATGGTGACATATGCATATTTTTTATAGAAAGAACCATATTTCTTATAGCTTATTTTCTTTCTTTTTCCACTGGTGGATGAGGCAGAATGATCAGCCCATGGGAGTGATTGGGTCCTTATGGGTGGATTTTCAGAGACATAACAGGGATCACACTGTGGCGGATTACCATTTGAGATTAGTCCCTAGGGTGGTTTCTTATTTATCTTAGTTATAAAAGAGTCATATTTCTAATAGTTCAGTTTGATCAATGCTTGCAGGCCATGGTTTTCCTTGTATATCCCCTGAACAATGTTATCATGTCCCAGGATGCTTGCTTGATATGACATGATTGTTTACTTGACATGTCTTTGATTGTCTACTTGACATGTATTTATTGTCTACCAAACATATCTAAGGATAGATAGACATGTTTATTTTAATATAATACATGTCCAAAAACAATATCATGATTCAATTTACGTGTTCAAAGGACATCACATAATCTGAATATCATGTTTAGAGGGCATCACATTTTTGGGATGACTTGTCTAACCGACATCATGTGTCCCAGATTACTTGCCCTTGTTTTCCACCAAATATGTATGTGTTTTTCTATGCATGATTTAATACAATCACAATATTCATACTAACATGTCCAGAAGAAATCTCATGATCAGGGTTTGAATGTCTAGAGGGTGGATCATGATCATGACTTACATGTTTGGAGGTTGGCATATGATCAATGATGACATGTGTGGGCGATGTCTCATAATCCAAATTGGCATGTCTTGGTGTTTATTTGATACATAGCTGACTTGTCCTGGAATCACCATATAACTTGGGTGACATGTCTGGATGACGTCATGAGATTTGGATTGAAATCCTAGGGGACTTCACAGTACATGAGTGGTATTCCCATAGGGTTCATGTTACTTTCTTTGACATGTCCAAGGGGTATTGAAAGATCCAAATAGTATGTTGAGGGAGTGCCATATGATTTGAGAGACATTTCCTGATATTTTGACATGATCTTTGTGAGTCATGCATTGTATATAAGGATCAATGTATATGTTCTTCACATAATCCTCTTATATTTTTTATTTTTATTCTAGACATTATTGTATATGTGCCTTAGGATTGTCCAGTTTTATCTTATTTTGGGTTTCTCCTAACCCAGCTGACATGCAAGAACTCCTTCACATAATCTGACTGATACACCCAAAGTCCTTCTCATGATCCTAAATGATCACGCGATGTGCTTATGCATGCCTTGTGATCCCTTTTGTAACACCCCGACCCCAGAATCCCAGAGTCAATGCATTATTACGTATCATTGGCATGATCACAAAAGATCAAGTCTCGAAAGATCGATTAGTTTAGTAGCCTTGGAAACACTAGATATATTTATATGTCTTAAATTACATAATAAAGTGAAAAATACAACAACAACATCTTGTCTCCATAGACCACACTCATATCCCCTCATACTATCCCTGGAGGTCATTCATAAAATACTTCTTCACGTCCTGGGAAAAATAAAACATAGAAAGGGGTGAGCTCAGATGCTTAGTAAGGATAACAATAAAGCAGAAACTTTCATAAATAAGAATAAACATTTAAGGAAATGTATAACTAAAACAAAATCCTTTTAAACTTTAACTTCAGCATAATATGGAAAAGATAAAATGAAATAATTCCATTTAATAATTCACATGGATATTCTACTAATCGAATAATCACATGCAATATGAATAACCACTTTCATAATAAGGGAATGCATAATGCCAGACTATCATAACAACATAGTCATGGCCTGATGCCAAAACTAAAAATAATATTTTGTAAAGGCCTTGTTCCAAGACACTAGTTTGTCTCATAAGACCTGCCGATGCATCGAGGAGCTATAGCGGGCTCCACCCGTCACTTACTAAGTCCAATGCATTCCTCTTATGAAAAGGTTTAAACATAACATAAACATTCATATTAAGACATGCATATGAAATGTCAACAATTTATCTATAAACCATGAATGGTATAAAAATAACACATCCATAGTCAAACATATCACAAAACCTTCAATACAATATGGAAGTGTTGTATCATAATAAATCAACTTCAAATAAAATTAAAATCCATCAAAGGATGTTGAAATAGATGAAATCAAAACTATTTGAGAGAAATATCTCATTTTTGAAATAATTTAAAAGTAAAATAATTATAAAATAAAACCTTTATTTTGAAAATACACTTATAAACATGTAAGGGAAGCTTCAATGATTTTATAATGGCAGAAAATAGCCACACCCGCCATATAAGTTAAAAAAACATTCTTACCTTAAATTTGTCAAAATGGTCAAAAAGTACCTTGTTTGGAAAATGATAGAAATATTCCTTTCAAAAATGTATAAGGTAAAATAAGGGTATAAATGAATTTAACCCATTTTCTATTAAATAGTAATTTTTTTGAAAGACATTTTTATGAAACATGGATGCCGATGATTAGGAGGTCCCAGTAGATACTTACGTAAAAACAACCTCGGATAATAAAGAGATTGTGAATTAACCATTACCTTGTACTTTTACTTGGTCGAGGGTAGTTTAGCCTTGTGTATAATGGTGAAATAATTTTTATTAAATTATACAAGAATCATATACAATAATATGATATCATATATGATCTTTTAACATTGCTTGGTTAATAATATCTTAGTATTATCGTCGTTTTGGGTGTTAACTGATTCGTTTTCCTTTATATGATTTGTTATGTAAGCCGTGTTGGTTATGGATAGGTTGTATATTATTCATATACATATTGATTTCAATTCCTTAAAAATTATTTTTAATCATGAAATGAAAATTATTTTTGAATGGATACGATGGGGAAGGAATCTCATCGCGTTCGTGGGGACAGTATTCCGTACGTATGCACGAGCGACAATATCATTATTTTGATATTAAAATCATATATAATCCGATGGTATATAATATATATAGAATAATTATCATGTTATATTTATTATTTACATAAGTTATACTCATTATTATACCCATCCAAATAATAATGTATTGAATAACAATTACACCACGACGTGGAGACGGTAATCCATGCGTACACACATATGTTGACATGTCATTCAAAGGATGGATAGAATAATGAATATGGTTTTACCATATTTATAATAACATCACAGTATATAGAAGATAATGGATTTATTATTTTATAATGGAAATAACAAAGAAATAAGAAGTGGAAGAAGAAAGGAACTTGAAAGAGGGTGGTGAAAACATTACCTCTTCTTCGGCTTCTTCCATTTGATTTGATCAAAATGGCAACATAGGTTGGATTTCGGAAGAAACTAAGGCCTATAAGCTGAATTTAGGGAAGTTGAGAGGTTATTTGGGCAGGGTTTGGCCGAGTCAAAAGGGTTTCAAGGTATGAAATTGAGAGAAGGGGGAGTTCCATTTTATAAGAGGGGTGAGGGGCACCTTAGGAAAAGCTAGAAATATTAATTTATAATAAATTCATATTCGGTTTCTAATGGATCCAAACTAATTTATTTAGAGGCTAAGGTAGGGATGGGTCGAAAACGACTGAAATAATAGGTTTTAGACTGGTTTGGGTAACTATATCAACCTTATCTTTTAGTTTTAACTCTTAGTTAGTTATTTTGACATTTACCACGTCTCTTGGTATTTTTATATTATATGGTTAATAAACTTACTATAAACTTACAAGAGAACCCCAAGTGGTTAATTAATGAAAAACCTATCATTATATAAGTCTCTTGGACAAACCATATGTTTTTAGGAATATAATATCAATTAATAATATAATATTTGTTTTAAAAACTCTTTTATGTCAATTTTGACAGTATTTGAAATTTGATTTTTGTGAAAATAATAACAACATGATTACTTCTAAAAAAGTTAATTAAATAAATCATAACGTGACATATTAACCTAGAAAATTATTTTAATTCATAAAAAGTCTCAAATTACATTTATTTGGGTTTTTATAATATCAATTATTTTATTATTTCATTAATACAGTAATTAATGCATCATTATTGTGTCATAAATAAATTAAATTATTTAATGTGTAAAAATTATAAATAAAATACCATTATGTAGGAAATATTTTTATATTTCTAATTAATATTTATAATCTATTTTATCTTATGTATAACCCTATATTAAAAATGTTTTAGTTATTAAACTTTGATTTTAACACTTTAAACTCTTCTTTGAATTAAATAATAATAAATGCCCTAATCTAATCCAAGTGGACCAAAGCGGTTCATATTTTATTCCTAAGGTTTTTTTTGTTGAATTATAATTATCCAATAGAATTAGGACATGTGTTAGGGTAAAAATAATATCATTTTTACCTTTAATTACCCTATTTACTTTTAACCATGGTAAATAAAAGTCAAAAGTAACTATTCACCAAAAATGGGTTACATCTTATTGAACCATATTTTACTTAATGAAATAAACTATGTGTCTCTAATTTTTGGAATTAAATTCACAGAAGTGGTAAAATTAAGTTTTATGAAAATTTGCAAAAGCTCCTAGGAGGTGGGTAAAAGACGTTAAAAAGTTTAATAAAATTTTATATATATAAATTTAATATAAAATAACTCCAATGAATTACATTGAACTTATATAGGTATTATGTATCTATTTTTACCAAAAATAAATTTAAATAAAATAAATAATTATTTAAATAAAAATTCAGTTTTAACTAATAACTCAGTGTTTTTCACTATTCATAAAAAATTGAGAGTTTTCAGAAAAAAACAAAAAATTCACCCTAGGCTAATTTAGATATTCCGAATCCAAAAATGAAGTCCATTTTGAAAAATAAAAATTATAAAATTTCAAAAAGTGGGTATTACTATTCATAACGGCTAGTTTGATTGGTTGTGGTGTGTTAGAACTCGAAGTTGCGTACAACACACGATATTGTATTATTCAAAGGAAAACGTACAGTGGAATCTTGGGGTGTTACATTCTTCCCTCCTTCAAATAATTTTGTCCTCGAAATTTCTAGAATATTAATTCATAAAAAGACTCGGGTGATTCTTTATCATAAGTTCCTTGGGTTCCCACATTACCTCTTCCATCTTATGGTTTCTCCATAGAACTTTTACCAGACAAGTCGCCCGATTTCTCAGCACTTGTTCTCTTTTATCAAGAATCTTGACATGCTCTTCACAATAAGATAGATCGGGTTCCAATTCTAATATCTCATAGGTGAGTACATGTGTTTGGTTAGTCATGTATTTTCTCAACAGTGATACGTGGAACACATCGTGAACATTGGAGAGACTTGGCCGCATTTCCAAACGGTAAGTTACGACCCCAATTCATTCTAGAATTTCGAAAGGTCTGATGTGCCTGGGACTCAATTTATCCTTCTTACCGAAATGTATAACACCCTTCCATTGAGATACCTTCCCGAAAACATGATCACTGACTTGATATTCCAAATCATTACATCGATTATCGGCATATATATTCTACTTACTTTGACCTGCTTTGATGTGGGTTTGGATTACCTTCACCTTTTCCATTGTTTCCTCTACAAGTTCTGGGTCTACGAGTTTTCATTGACCAACATCATCCCAACAGTTTGGTGTGCGACATCTCTTTCTGTATAATGCTTTATATGGTGCCATTTGAATACTTGAATGGAAGCTATTGTTATAAGAAAATTCTACCAGAGGTAAATATTGATCCCACATACCCTGAAAGTCAAGTGAGCATGATATCAACATGTATTCTAAGGTTTGAATAGTTTGTTCTGATTTTCCATCTGTTTGAGGGTGGTGGGCAGTGCTCAAACGATGTTCCGTATCCAAGGCCTTCTGAAGAATTTTCCATAATCTTGATGTAAAATGGGGATCACAATCAGAAACAATCGATAGGGGTAATCCATGAAGTCTCACAACATCATTAATATATAGTCTTAATAGACGTTCAAGTGGTAGATATTCTCTTATAGAATGAAAATGTGCTGACTTGGTAAGATGATAAACAATGACCCATATTTCATCATTCCTTCTAGGAGTATTTGGTAGTCCCATGACCAAGTCCATCGTAATATTATCCCATTTCCACTCATGAATGGGAAGAGGTTTCATGACTTCTCCAGGCTGTTGCCTTCCAGCTTTAACTTGTTGACAAACCATACATCTTGACACATAATTGGCAATATCCCTCTTCATGTTGTCCCACCAAAAATGTTCCTTCAAATCTCTATACATCATATTTTTTCCAGGGTGTATAGAGAAATTGGAACTATGAGAATCATCTTACTATTCGCGTTTTAGATCAGGTATATCGGGAATACAAAGTCTCTTCCCAAATTTCAAAATTCCATCTTCAAACACAAAGTCACTCAATCTCCCATCATTCATAACTTTAATCTTCTTTTTAAATTCTTCATCATCGGCCTGAGAACTCCTTATCCTTTCTAGTAAAGAAGGTTTGGAAACCATTTGAAGAAGCATTGATGTTTCACCGTCCATGGTTATTCCCATATCCATTTTCACTAGATCCATGAAATAGGATCCTTTTCAATTCGCATCTTGTTCAAAACTCCATGATTCTTTCGACTCAAAGTATCTGCCACCTTATTTTCCTTCCTCGGGTGGTAGTGTATAGTGAAATCCTAATCCTTGATTAATTCAAGCCATCTTCTTTGCCTCATGTTGAGTTCTTTCTGTGAGAAAATATATTTCAAACTCTTGTGATCAATGTATATCTCACATTTTTCACCATAGAGATAATGTCTCCATATCTTCAAAGAAAAGATTACAGCTGGTAACTCAAGATCATGAGTAGGATAGTTTTTCTCATGAATTTTTAGTTATAGTGAGTCATAGGCAATAATCCTATCATTCTACATAATGACACAACCAAGTCCTTTATTTGATGCATCACTATAAATAACAAACCCATAATTCCCCGATAGTAGAGTCAAGATAGAATCATTGACTAATCTTCTCTTCAGTTCTTCAAAACATTCTTCACACTCTTTTTTTCCAAACAAATTTAACCCCTTTACGTGTGAGATTCATTAATGGGTCATCCATTCAGGCAAAATTCTGGACGAAACGCCGATAATAACCTGCTAAACCAATAAAACTGCGTACCTCAGTTATACTCGTTGGTGTTGGCCATTCTTGGATTACTCTTGTATTAGAAGGATCAACAGAGATTCCATCCTTAGAGATAATATGGCCATGAAAAGAAATCTCCTAAATCCAGAATTCACACTTTCTAAACTTCCCTTATAATTCATTTCTTCGAAGAGTCTTTAGGATAATGCGCAATCAATTTCCATGATCTTCATATATTTTGTTGTATAACAAGATATCATCATTAAATACCACTAAAAATTCATCAATATATTCCTTGAAAACTCTATTCATTAGATCCATGAAGACAGAGGGTGTATTAGTCAATCCAAAAGGCATTACTATAAACTCATAATGCCCGTACCTGGTTCGAAATGCTGTTTTCGGAATGTCTTCCTTATTCACACACAATTGATGATACCCAGATTGAAGGTCAATCTTTGAAAAGTATTGTGCTCCATGAAGTTGGTCGAATAAATCATCAATGCGAAGTAGGGGATACTTGTTCTTTATTGTTATAGCATTGATCTCCCTGTAGTCAATGCACAACCTCATAGATCCATCTTTCTTCTTAACAAAAAGAACAGTAGCTCCCCATGGAGAAACACTAGGGAGAATAAATTCCTTATTACTCAATTCATCTAGTTGTTTCTTTAGTTCCAATAATTCGACTGTGGACAATCTATAAGGGGTCTTCGATATGGGCCTTGAATCAGGAATTAAGTCAATGGAAAACTCAATTTCTCATTCTGGAGGATGTCCAGGTAAATCTTCTAGAAACACATCATCATATTCTTTCACAATAGGTACACCCTCTATTTGAACATTCCTTTCCTCACCCATAGTTATTTTATTCTCTTCCTTCCCAATAATTTAATTTAGTTGAGCTTCTGGGGGTGGATCTAGATAAGAACTAGGTGGTGATGTTTCTACTCTAAAGATAAGGTACTCCTTATCATCATCAAAAAAATTTACCCCCTTCTTCTTACAATAAATTTTCTCATCATGGTCTGAAATCCAATCTATACTGAGGATTATATCAAATTTAATCATGGGTATAACGATGAGATCAGCATATAAAGAACATTTATATGCTCTAATGGGAACTGATTCACAAAACACTATTGCAACGATACTTCCTTTATGAGTTTTGACTAACAACTCCCTTATTAAATCAAATTTTAAATATCTAATTTTCTTAGCAAACTGGGAAGATATGTAACAATGCGATGATATAGAATAAAAAAAGAATTGGCTAAACTTGAGGAAACCATTAAATTACCTGCCACTACGTCTTTAAGAGCTTCGACCTCAGCAGTAGTGATAGTATAAGCTTGGCCTTGATCCCTTGGCCTCTTCTGAGGTATGTTTCCCAAACTCTTAGGACATTCATTTTCATAATGTCCCATCTCCCTGCAATTGTTGCACTGAACATCGGTAGCTTCCTTCTTTCCCTTGCAATCATGAGTTTGGTGGCCTTTTTCAACACACTTGTAACAGACTCCCATTCCCTTCAAGCAAGTACCAGGGTTTTTCTTCCCACATTTACTACAAGATGGATATTCAAATTTTCCCTTCTTCCACATATTTCCATTTCCAGAGTGATCATTAGATCTCTTCTTCTCTTGTTTTTCTTTAAAATAATAAGACTTAGAGAATTCCTTTTCTGTCTTGATAGCACATAAGACAATATCTGCGTATGACAAGAAGGATTGTGAGACTAATTCTAGGTGGATAAATGGATTTAACCCATCAAAGAAATGATCAATATTACTTATTGGGTTACGTATATAATTTGCAGCATTCCCTTATAACCTGGTAAAGTTAACCTCATACTTTGCAATATTCTCATCCTCCTTTTTACTCAGACTGAGAAATTGTCTTTCCATATCTGCTCGATGGTCATGAGGAAAGTATTTTTCTAAGAAAATCTCTTTAAACTCCCTCCATTCCATACATGATAATTCTTCATCTTCCTTTGTATTTTGAATCAATGACCACCATTGATCAGCATCTCCAGTGAGGTGGTAAACTTCCATGACAACTTTTTCCCTTTCGCTACTCCCCAAGGCATCAAATATTTTCTATAAGGAATTGATCCATTGCTCAGATACTATTGGATTTTTACCCCCATTAAATGTTGGTTGTTGTTTCCTTATGGAGTGATATAACATCGATCCTCCATGCTGCGGATCAGGGTGCTCTATATGGGTAAGGTTATTATTCATAACCTGAGTGAGTTGTCCCAGTATAGTGATAAGATAATCAACACCAGTTGTATCACTAGCTCCACTATAATTATCTTGATTAGGAGGTCAATCCCTACATGGAGTGCGTGCATTGATACGGTTTCCATTCCTTCCACTAGGCACCATTTCTAAACAATGGAAAAAACTCGATTATTTTATGAATCGAAATACATAATTCCATACTTGTAAAACACTTAACATAAATTGAAAAATTTATGGATATAATCCATAATCATAAAAATATTTTCATTGAGGAAGTATATACCCATAAACCCTTAATAATGGTTTGTAAAAAAAATTAGAATTATCCTAAGCATATCCCCCGAGAGTGTCGTAACCAAGAGTGCAGCAAGACCTATTTTCGTGCACCAGTTCCCGTTCGAGTCTAGCTTAAAGTGCTGTTTTCGGGTTTTACCCCTAGGTACATCTGTTCCAGAGCCACCTATATCTCCTCATATCCAAATAAAGATGTATTTCTTATAAATCTCATAAAATATCTACAATACCAAAATTCTAGGAAGTTCTTCTATACTAATCCTCAAAGTCTATCTTAGGTTTATGTGCTCTAATCAGAGTTTATCTAAATCTAGCTTCCAAGGTTTATTACTAAACTTCCTCTGATACCAACTATAACACCCCGACCCCAGAAGCTGAGAGTCAGTGCATTATTATGTATCATTGGCATGATCACAAAAGATAATGTCTCGAAAGATCGATTGGTTTAATAGGCTTGGAAACAATATATATATTCATAAGTCTTACATTACATCATAAAATGAAAACTACAACAACAACATCTTGTCTCCAAAGACCACACTCATATCCCCTCATACTATCCCTGCAGGTCATTCATAAAATAATTCTTCACATCCTGGGAAAAATAAAACATAGAAAGGGGTGAGCTCAGATGCTCAGTAATGATAAAAATACAGTGAAAACTTTCATAAATAAGCATAATCATTTAAGGAAATGTATAACTAAAACAAAATCCTTTTAAACATGATCTTTAGCATAATATGAAAAAGATAAAATGAAATAATTCCATTTACTTATTCACATGGATATTCTACTAATCTAATAATAACATGCAATATAAATAACCACTTTCATAATAAGGGAATACATAATTCCATACTATCATAACCACATAGTCAAGGCCTTGTTCCAAGACTACATATAATATTTTTTCAAGGCCTTGTTCCAAGACACTAGTTTGTCTCATGAGACCTACCGATGCATCAAGGATCTATAGCAAGCTCCACCCATCACTTACTATGTCCAATGCATTCCTCATATTAAAAGGTTTAAACATAACATAAACATTCGTATTAAAACTAGCATATGAAATGTCAACAACTTATCCATAAACCATGAATGGTATAAAAATAACACATCCATAGTAAAACATATCACAAAACCTTCAATACAATGTGGAAGTTTTTTATCATAATAAATCAACTTCAAATAAGCTTAAAATCCATCAGAGGATGTTGACATAGATGAAATCAAAACTATTTGAGAGAAATATCTCCTTTTTGAAATCATTTAAAATTAAAATAATTATAAAATAAAACCGTTATTTTTAAAATACTTTTATAAGCTTGTAAGTGAAGCTTCAAAAATTTTATAATGGTGGGAAATAGTCCCATCCTCCGTATAAGTTAAAAAAACATTATTACCTTAAATTTGTTGAAAATGTCAAAAAGTACCTTGTTTGGAAAACGACTGAAAGATTTCCTTCAAAAACGTATAAGGTCAAATAAGGGTATAAATTACTTTAACCCATTTTCTATTAAATAGTAAAAATGTTTTGAAAGACATTTTTAAGAAACATGGATCTGGATGATAAAGAGGTCCTAGTAGATACTTACCTAAAAACAACCTCGGATAATAAAGAGATTGTAAATTAACCCTTACCTTGTACTTTTCCTTGGTCGAGGGTAGGTTAACCTCCTGTATAATGGTGAAATAATTTTTATTAAATTATACAAGAATAATATACATTAATATGATATCATATATGATCTTTTAACATTTCTTTGTTAATAATATCTTAGTATTATCGTCGTTTCGGGTGTTCACTGATTCGTTTTCCTTTATATTCTTTGTTATGTAAGTCATGTTTGTTATGGATAGGTTGTATCTTATTCATGTACATAATTATATAATGTCCTTAAACATTATTTTTAATCATAAAATTAAAATTATTTTTGAATGGATACGATGGGGAATGAATCTCATCGCGTTCGTGGAGACTGTATTCCGTACGTACTCACGAGCGACAATATAATTATTTTGATATTAAAATCGTATATAATTGGATGGTATATCATATATAAAGAATAATTATCATGTTATATTTATTATTTACATAAGTAATAATCATATTTATACCCATCTAAATAATAATTTATTGAATAACAATTACACCACGATGTGGAAACGGTAAGCCGTACGTACGCACGTATAGTGGCATGTCATTCAAAGAATGGATAGAATAATGAATATGGTTGTAACTTATTTATAATAACATCACAGTATATAGAATATACTGGAGTTATTATTTTATAATGGAAATAACAAAGAAAGAATAAGTGGAAGAAGAAAGGAACTTGAAAGAGTGTGGTGAAAACATTACCTCTTCTTCGGTTTCTTCCTTTTGATTTGATCAAAAGGGATCCTTAGGTTGGATTTATTATCAAACTAAGTCCTCTAGGTTGAAGTGAGGGAAGTTGAGAGGATATTTGGGCAGGTTTTGGGCGATCCAAAAGGCTTTTAAGGTATGAAATTGAGAGAAGGGGGAGTGCCCTTTTATAAGAGGGGTGAGGGGAACCTTAGAAAAATCTAGAAATATTAATTTATAATAAAAATATATTAGGTTTATAATGGCTCAAAAACTGATTTATTTAGAGTATAAGGTGGGTAGGGGTCTAAAACCACTCAACCAATAGGTTTTATACAGGTTTGGGTCACTATATTAACATTATCTTTTAGTTTTAACTCTTTGTTAGTTAGTTTGACATTTACCATTTCTCTTGGTACTTTTATATTATATGGTTAATAAAATTACTATAAACTTAGAAGAGAACCCCAAGTGGTTCATTAATGACAAACCTATCATTATATAAGTTTCTTGGACGAACCATATATTTTCAGGAATATAATATCAATTAATTATATATTATTTGTTTTAAAAACTCTTTTATGTCAATTTTGACACTATTTGGAATTTTATTTTTATGAAAATCATAATAGCACGATTGCTTCTAAAATAGTTAATTAAATAAATCCTAACTTTTCATATTAACCTATAAAATTAGTTTAATTCATAAAAAGTCTCAAATTACATTTATTTGGGTATTTATAATATGAGTTATTTTAATATTTCAGTAATACATTAATTATTGCATCACGATTGTGTCATAAATAAATTAAATTATATAATGTCTAAAAATTATAAATAAAATACAATTATGTAGTAAATATTATTATCTTTCTAATTAATATTTATAATCGATTTTATCTTATGTATAACCCTATATTAAAAATTCTTTGGTTATTAATCTTTGATTTTAACTCTTTTAACTCTTCTTTGAATTAAATAATAATAAATGTCGTAATCTAATCCAAGTGGACCAAAAGGGTTCATATTTTATTCCTAAGGTTTTTTGGGTCTAATTATACTTATCAAATAGAATTAGGACATGTTTTAGGGTAAAAATAATATCATGTTTACCTTTAATTACCCTATTTACTTTTAATGGTGGTAAATAAATGTCAAAAGTTACTATTCACCAAAAATTGTTTCCATCCCATTGAACCACATTTTACATACTAATATAAACTGTGTCTCTTGGATTTTTGAAATTCAATTCACAGAAGCGTTAAAATTATGTTTTATGAAAATTTGCAAAAGCTCCTAGGAGGTGGGTAAAAGACGGTAAAAAGTTCAATAAAATTTTATATATCTAAAATTAATATAAAATGACCCCAATGAATCACATTGAACTTATATAGGTATTATATATCTATTTTTACCTAAAATAAATTTAAATAAAATAAATAATTATTTAAATAAAAAGTCGGTTTTAACTAATAACTCTGTGTTTTTCACTATTCATCAAAAATTGAGAGTTTTCATAAAAATACCAAAAATTCACCCTAGGCTAATTTCGATATTACGAATCCAAAAATTAAGTCCATTTTGAAAAATAAAATTTATAAAATTTCAAAAAGTGGGTATTACTATTCATAAAGGCTAGTTTGATTGGCTGTGGTGTGTTAGAACTCGAAGTTGCGTACAACACACACTATTTTATTATTCAAAGGAAAACGTACCGTGGAAGCTTGGGGTGTTCCACCTTTGGTTGTTCCAAGATTTTACCTAGTGGAAGACCATGATATCACATGATTGGCTACTCTGAGAAATCCACTCATGAGCTTCCATGCATATTGCATCAATGATGGCTTTTTTATGGTGATTGGGGGGAATTTAAAGGCCTCATCACCCTAGTTATAAACCACATTAAATGTCATATATAACAAAGATTTAAGAAGGAGTTCATGGAGTGATTTGGTCTCTATCACATTGAATGGTCCCACCACAGGTCATCCATGACATAACATGATATTCAGATACCACGATAATATTCCAACTTTTCCATTTTTATTAGACCCATTCATATCAAATGAATTTATATGGACCTTGTGGACATGTCAAGGGGATTACAAAATTTCTAGCTAACATGTCTTGGGGTCTTCATGATATCAGGATGTCTATGGAAAGAAAATCACATGATTGAAGAAGAATTGGTTGGGGTCTATTGTGAGATAATGGGGTCTTATATAGGGGGCTCCATGAGGTCAGACCGACATGTCAAAGGGACATTGTGAGATAATGCTGGTATTTTTAGGGGGAATCATGTCATTGTTTGTGACCAGCTTGGGAAGATGACATTTTTTGTGTGAAGGCCAACATATCCTCTCTTAAGAAGATAATTCCTCCTTTTCCCATTTTATTGCCTTCTTTATTTTACAAGGGTTGGTAACTCACAAAGTTGAGCATGTTTTATAAAAAAACACCCTCCATACCTATAATGTGCCATGTGATAAATAATGGATCTTGGGGTGATGAAAAAACATTTTCATAGACACCCTTATGTTTTTTGGAGTCTAAGAGGAATTATAGGACTCATAGATGTGTTTCAAGCATTTTGTGTCTTGAAAGTGACACTAGAATTCCATTACATGACTAGGAAGACATGTCACTAGGGGATTTGTGGTGTCTTGTGAACCCCATAATCACATCACATGAAAATCAATGAATGAAAAAGGCTTCTATCTTTTTTTATATTTTTTCTATATTTTACAAGGTTTTCATGAGATTTTCCCATTGTTTTGCATCTAAGGGTGCCACATGATCAACATGGGATCTTGTAATGGTGCTTACACCTTGTCCTGTCTAGTCAGTCTACTTGTCCATGGGGAATCACACGATTTATTTTGGATCTTTTACTGGTGTTTCAGAACTATCATGGACTACTCCTATTCTTGTTTTATAATGTCATAGGGGAAACACACAATCATATGGACAATTTTGATAATGTTCATAAGATAAAGGTGATATGTTAATAGGATTTTATATGATAATGTTGTTATATAACTAGGGACCCCTAGTGTATTATGAACCATATAAGTGGATTATATCAATATCATGGATTAGGAGAGGCATTCATCTTTTTCATATTTTCATATTTTTTTTTACAAGGGTTTTGGGTGATTTTTAGGTGCCTGCCTATTGAAAATTCATATGGAACATTGGAAGTTATCTGGAACCCTCAGCATGATCAGTGAGTGTCTTGGACACCTTGTAAAAAATATGGTGTTTTTTCAAAGGGGCTTCATGTGACCTCAATCTGATCATTTTATGAAAATGACCATACAAAACTAACATGATAAAATGTCCTTTGTAAGGTAACATGACTCTCATGTCTTGGAAACATTACCTTCCTTTGTTTTATGGAGAAAATAATACCCCTACATCATGTATTTCTTCCATTGTAGATTTTCTGATTTAAAATTTTTGGGTGTCAAAAATAGTCAATCAAATACTCTATTTAGAATAAGTAGACCATATTATGTTGAAATTGTGACATCCTATGTTTACTGGTGATCTACTTCAAGAAAGTTTGAAGTTGAAAACAACTTGGGGTATTCCAATATAGAGAATTTTTATGTAAAATATTACTTATTGACTTGTGTCTTATATTGAAAACTCACCATTGTAATATAGTGAGAGGGAGAATGATGAAAATTACTCCATGACATAAATAAATTGATTATATGATTTATGGTAGAAAAAAATGTTACTTAGTGAAACCATTTAACTAAAAGTAGTTGGTTTCCCACCTTTGGGTTGAAAATTATAAAAAATTCATGTTCCATACTTTACTACTTTACTTTCCATGCATGTGGTGTATGTGATTAGGTAGAGAAAAATAAATCATTTTTTCTTAACCAATCATATATCTTTAAATATGAAGGGGGGGTAATTAAAAGAAGAATTTTATTTTGGTATAAATTTGGAAACATGTGATTCACCCCTTAACCATCTGGTGTCCATAATAGTCCACTATGAATAATATAAAGTATCACTTAGTCGGGAGTACTGGAGGGACACCATAACATTATTTGGTTGATGAGCTATTTTGTAAAGTTAAGGTACCAATGTTGGATAGAGATAGTTTTTTGAGATTTAGAGTCTATTATGAAAGGTTTATATAATATTTTTTAGCATGGATGGATCCTTAATCTCATGGATGGGAAATGTTAGGGTTCTAATACTGTGTTAGGGGGGGATTTTATGAGGTGTCATTATAATTTAAATGACTCATTATAGAAAACTATGAAAATACATTGGAGGCATGACCAGGCCTAAGGTCACCCCATAAGATAGTGTTGATATCTTCATGTAACATAGAGATTTTGTGAAGACTGGTATGGATTGCTAACGGTATTTGAATTGATTAGTAAAGACATATACAACCCAACAAATTTGTATTCTTCTCATGTACATTTATTCACTCCCTTTACCAAAAAATTACTAAAATAAAAGATTCATGTATGACCATGGAACTAAGTCCTAGAATATAAAATTAATCATAAAAAAATGATTAGTATACTTTTACATTAATGTATAATTTATACCTATATAAAAAAATTAGTAACTGTGTTTGTGTTGTGATTTTGGAAATGGGTATTATAAATGAATTTTCACATAAAAATGTTGGAAAATATTGATTGAATCACTCTTACACACTTATCTCTTAACATTGTTGGGAAAATATTTGTATCCAAATTCACCTTAATACCAATGTTTTAAAAGGATTACACATCCATGAATGTTAATCACATAATAAAATACTGATAAAAGAAGAGATATTATTTGAATCATGATTAAATCCTAAAATACATTATTTAATTCCTTTCCATTGGGTTCCTTGTCAACTCTTAGTTTTTCACTTCCATGATAAAACACATGAAATAATTTCATACATCATTTCCACATCTTATTTTGATTTTAAAACCCCCCTTAAAATCTGTCTCCATTGTTTATAGGGGACTTGTTGTATGTTCACAATCCATTATGTGAATATAACTTTTTAGAGGAACCACTAATGTTATTTGTTACAAATGAGGGATATAATTTTGATTTAGACAAGAGACTCTCATATCATTCATAATATTTTAAAAAGTATTTCATTTTCACACACACAAACATACACACATTGTACCAATGTTAGCTTAAGAAAATTTTTATTGAATTCCATCTACTCATTTTACTCTAATTCATATGAAATATCATATTTTCATTTAGGTTTTCTCTATGAGGTGTTATTTATTAATACTAAATTTTTCACCTGAATTTTATATTCAATATTCATATGAATAAATCAAAAAATATAATCCATATAATCTATTTGAGTTAAATATCATTCCCCTGATATTTCATAATGAATTCCATTTCATCTATGTAATTTTTCCGTAGTTTAAAAGATTATCTTGAAATTAGTTAAGTTCAAATTGTAACTAAAAACAAAAAAATTTAAAACCAAAACCAAACATGAAAACCTATATTAAATTGGTTTATCATCCCCACATATAGTTTTCAATACTCAATTTAATGATTAATTATGAGTTTAATAGTAATTATAGAACAAGATAATATTGTAGAAGATATCTTAGGTGATGTTTAGATTCAACCTAATGGTTTATTCCCATTTGAAAATGTTGTATGTGAAATAAAATAATGACATATCATATTTTATGGTATACCCATGTCATATATGATGATATTCATATGAAAAATATCATCTGTGAAGATATTATTACATTTTAATGAATCATGGGATTCATTTTTTAGGACCATTATAGATAAAAATTATCTTATAAAATAAAAATTTATATTCATATATCACTACCATATTTTACCACATGATTTTTATTAGTTATGAATTTTATGATGATTCATTTACGTATTTTTATATTTATTAGAGAATTCAATGAATTTATATTCAATAGTTAGTATAACATAGCTTCCTTTTTATGGTTACTAATAATCTAGTTCTCTGATAATATTTGAGGAAGGTATTCAATCCCTCTTATTGGGGATAATCATTATATGAAAGCTAACTAGAATTATATTTTCTTATATGTTCTCAATTATGTTCACTAAATGAACTAACACCCCTTTAATGAATATTAAAAAACATTATATGATTAAGGATCCACTGGAAAATGTACCACCCTCAGAGAAAAGTGGAATTTTTATGTTTCTCTAGTCATCTCTCTCTATTATCAACGACTAGGATGAAGGCTACTACATCAATTTCATGACGGGTTTTATGTTCTTTTATATTAAATTTTTTCCTATTTAAGATAGATTGGGGTTTACATTGGTGTATTATACAATGCTTTATCAATATATGATCACCCTAAACCCCATTAGTGGAATTAGAGCCTTTTTGTTAAATAGATACATGTGTTAATCTTGTTATTTTTCAAAAAACAAGATATCATTTTGATTTTTGAGCCATAGTAATAAATATGAAATATTGTAAATATTTTGTTTTGGTTGTTTTTAGTGTACGATTTACTAGTATCATAAGGTATGATATTCCTAAAATCCATTGATTTAAATTATGGTATTGGATATGATATGAGGTATTATAAAATATGATTGAGTCTCAGGTTTCAAAAAATTAGGTCATCATAGAATATTTATTATATCAATAAAATTGTAAAATATGACAGGAGGATTATAATATATCAATTCATAATTGGTGATATAAATCATATATTACAATTTTTTATATCATACTATATTATTAACACATGAATTAACTAATATGTATAAGTCATAATTTATGACCAATAAATACTATTATAAATCCTAAAATACGATATTGGTCAAAATATAAAAAAATTAATATTTTGACATATTTGATTTTGTTTTATAAATGGTTTATTAACTATAAGTGTTAATCCATGAAAAATTAGTTTTTCCATGATAAAATTAAATATGAAAAGTTCATATTTTTATCTCATGTTTTTGAAAATATATAATTTTTTATTTCATTATTCATATATTTGGGCCTATAAAATGTTATGAAATATAAATATTCTGAATGATAAATTTATGATTTAAATTTATTTTAGAGAATTTTTTTCCATGAATTAAATTATATGCATGATTGCATAAGATTTATTTTTCATCTACTATGAATATAGTTTTTAATTGATGTTATGATATTGGATTTAGTTGTTAAATATAATTTATAATGTGTTAGGTTTTAGAGTTATAATAAATTGTCTCTATTTTGGGAAAAGTATTCTAAGGGGGAAGAACTTTATGTTAGACATCGCACTAGACTAGATGCTTGTGCCTTGTTCTAGAGGGGTGGGTATATTTTTCGATCCATGATTACTCATGTGGATATTATCAATCTCATATTATTCTAATCCTTTAAATGAATAATGCATGTACCATATTCATTGGATGGATTTAGGTCTGTATAAATGTGATTTTATTTTATTATTAGGTGAGAAACATAAATTTGTGGCTTGTGTAAAGAGTTACACATTAATATGTGTTGATCCCAATTTGGTTAAGTCATGTTTGTTTTCTAGAGATTTCAATATGATGTGAAATTATTATTTATATTTCATATGATAAAACTGTTATTATCTTTGAAACATTTAGTATATATTTATTATTGAAGTAAAAATATAATTTTAAGATTTAGATTATTTTTGATGGTGTAATGAATTAAAAGAAGGAAAAATATGATGTTGGATGTTGATTATAGTTTCTGGGATTTTTATATTTCACTAAAGTAATATTTTTGTGAAGTTGAAAGAAAATAAATACCAACTCCTAGAAAAATCAACAACTATTCCATCCAGGACTCAATAGGAGAACCAAAATAGATCACATAGGTGGATACATCCTTAAAGAGGCTTTTAATAGAGGTATAGATTGAACATATGTTAAGATAAGTGCATGTGGGACATGCATGGGTACAAAGGCATGTTTGGTGGTTAGCCTGTCTAGTGTGGGGTTACACAGAACGCTATAGGCCAACCATTGGAATCGCTAAGGTTTGTTATTACTATATGGTGATATACTGAAAATTATTTATTGAAGTTAGTTCTAGGGCCATTCTGATGTGGTATCAACATAGTACCTAAACTATAGCTCCATATAAATACATACAGATAGACTATGTGTCGTTCGATCTAATCCAAAAACACTACTTGATCACAGACCATATAGTCTTAAACATTCAGAATGTCTAGGGTTCTCCCCATTCAGAATTTCACATATGACATATTTTATTCCATGAGACTAAGAAAAATCATTCTAACACATGATGATCAAGGATCTATAACATGTGTGTGAAATTGAACTTATAAATGAAATGACTTACTGTAAGCTTTACTCGATAGATAAAGAGACCATGAGACTCATGGTAGTTAAAGCTACTGTGAATAACTAATCACATGAAGATACCATGGGAAAAATTGGTATATTGATAATTTTACAACAAAAAGTAATACATACTTACTATAAGAACAAATTAAAACCTACCACATTAAGAAATATTGATATACAACATAAAAAAAGTTAAAAACCATGCACATAAATGGTATGAATTGTGACAATGGGCAAACATGTTAGGTTGGGGGACTAAGGGATTGCATGGTAGGTTAATTATCCATATGATCAACCACATGGAGGATACAATAATGATTGATACGATAAGTATCTATGTTTAGTGTGTCGACAATGACATGAAATTTTCACTTTATTATCTGATCAAAGATGAGGGGAAGGAGATAGTTTATCTAATTGATGAAAAGTAGACAATGATACAAAGAAATATATATCAGGATACTATTTTGAATTTTCAAATAGAAAAATTGAATGTGAAGAAGAAATCCTTAATGAAATGGATAGTATTGAGATGTGATGATAAATCGACGTATACAATATTGTGTGAAAATATACTTATTTAGTTTGAACACATGAATATTATAATAGACACATCAATTTTAATTGATATTTTTAGATGATGAAAGGTGAAGAAAATATTTAATTGAAAAAATATGATACTCTATTTTACATATTTCAAGTCAAAAGAAAATAAATGAAGGGTTTTCATGATTATGTTGTACTACAGATAGAGTTCCCATGATCGTAGTAGGTCCATGAAATTATAGATATTTATACTAAGTATTTAATTCCTTAATATTTAGAAAGTAAATGGGTGTGGGTTTGATGGTATTTAGGAGATAAGAATTCCAAGATTAAAGTTTATGTGACTGCATCATTACAATATTCTTTTATTGATGCATACACAATGATGTAAATATGATGATGATTTTTTTAGATTAAATGTTGAATAAATGTAGGTTTTAAAGAGTATGAATATTCCATGATATTTTTACATGTTTACATGAGGTTACATTTAGTTATAGAAGATGATTATAATAGAATATGTTGTAAATATGTTGTAATTATCATGGATTTTTTATATTTCTAGATCCCTTATTTCCGGGAGTTTTATGTTGGTGTGAAATATAGAGATTAAAATTAAAAAATTTCAATTCCTAAATTATGGTGAATGTGAGAATGAAATAAATTTCTAATGGGAAATATATTTATTATTATATATATTCTTGTTTTCCGAAGATGATGTTTAGGAAGATTAGAAAAATTATATCATGTGAGAAAGTTTCTAATTCTTAGAAAATTATATCCCAAACACTGAAATTATTCTAGAGAAAATATATTAATAAATGAAAGAGAAGTTGAAGAAAAAGATTTTTTGTATTCTAATTTTTTTAAAAAAGTAGAATAAGTGAATTATTGGGTGGACGAAAAAGAAGAAAAATATAATGGATGAATTATTATTGAAGTTTACATAAGAAGAAGGTGTTGTGCATTCTAATATTTGTACAAGAATAAGTGTAAATAAGATGATATTTATTGAAATATTAATTTTACTTAGAATAGAAGAATAATCTGTAGAGTTATGTTTTGTACATACATTAGGAGTAGGAGACTTTATATTGTGCAAGGTAATAAGTGAAAAGAAAAAACAAATCAATGAAAATGATGAATTATATATTATTTTTATAATATATTTTTGTTACCCTTAATATCATTGTAATGTATTGAGGTATACCTAAGTTAATGATTATCCAAAAAATGTGTTGTATGCACCATCTACACTATTTGTAGACAATGTTGTAGCACACATTGGACTTTACTCATAATTTGTGTCAACTTAGGTTTTACTGAATCTCACTAAGCACTAGCCTTCTTATACTAGGATTCAATTCTTGTAAATTGATGTGCCTCTCTTATGTGTCTGATTGGTTGTGTTGAGAGAATAAAATAATAGTGGGAAGTGAGAAAAAAGTGACTCATTCACTTTAACAAGTGGTACTAGTAAATATTAATGTGTTAAAAAATAAAAATTGGAATAAAATTCACCAACATGGATTCACCCCTAACACAGGGTCTTTCATATCACAAATTGTTCCTTTCAATTAGTATCAGATCTTGGCTCACCTTATATTGGATTCTCTAAACATTAATTTATTCTCTTTGAATAATTTAATATTTATTTCCTGATTTATGATGTATTCTATTTTGGTGAATAAATTTCTATTTAAAATTATAATTTATTTTCAACAAAACTATGATCAACAAAAACATAAAGAGAATAATACGATAAGAAAGATGGCACTCCTAATAAAAGTATAAGAATGTTTAGTTTCTTTTAGAAATGAAAAATAGAGATGGGACCCTCATAGGGAAGAACCTTTTTTCATAATAGAACCATGGTTTTGGACAACCATTCCACCTCAATAGGATCTAGTAAGCTATGTGATTCAGAGGTATGAAAAAATTATTATGAATACTAAAAACAAGTATTAGAAACATAGGGAATTGTATAAAAAGTAACTGTATTGGTTCATTAATGGATTTGATACATGGTTTAATAAATTATTTATTTTATATAATTTTTGGGATCCCTAAAATCATGTAAGATGATATCACCGATCTTGAAGGAGAAGAAAATAGAAAAGAGAAACACTTGAAAGAAAGAGTATTTACCTATATAAAAATCTCTAAGAAGGTTAGAGCCATTAAGGAAGTATATTTTCCACATGAAGTTAATTTATCAACATTTTGAGAAGAGTGGTTCAACACAATACAAAAAAAGGATTAGATCACTAAATAGTATGAATAATAAGATCCACATGTTGGAAGAAAAATTGAAATAAAATTGATGTAAAAATGAATAATACGATATTAAATCAAAGAAGATTAAAGATATTGAAATTTTTTACAAGGAAGGATCCAAGTTCATGATGATGAAGTTTTAAATATAATTAATGATTGTGAAGAGAATGAAACATTCATAGAAGATCTTAATAATGCTCTCAATATTAATTTCTAAAAATAAAATTTAAACTAGTCATATTTGAAGAGATACATATTGAGATTTCACATTTTATGAATAAATGAGCTACAATTCCATGATATTATGTATATCGATATTTGATTCTAAGATATATTATTTATATGAAAATAATATTAGTACATCATGAATTTATCATTCTCAAGAAGGGACAAAGAAAGAGATACCGTATAAATATAAATCATTGTAATGATTTTAAAAATTATTTTTTCTGGATAGTGCATGTTTTTAAACAAATTATTTACTACTATGGATGATGATAAGTAAATATGTATCTACCTCCATGACTATGGTGTATAGATGAATATGTATAGATGTTGGTTCTCTGATAAGAGAACAATAATTGAGGGATAAGTCTCAAAAATTACATGTCTTAACGTCTATATAATAGGATGATTTAAAATAAAATCATAGTTTATTGGAAAAAGGTAGTTCATTAAAAGTTTTAGGAATTGTGAAATGAAATATAGGTACAATACATTAAATTTAGAAGAATCAATGAGGCCTTTTTCTTTGGGTATAGATCTAGAAATAAAGAAACATTAATAGATTGAGAAGAATATGTCAATATGAAAAAGATGTGATATAATTGAAAATATATGTGATGTTTTCCATGTTTGTGGCCACAAAAATGTTGAATTCACATATAATAATGTATTAAAAAAATATTTAAAGAAGATAACATAAGTAGAATAAGAATAAAGACTCAACCTTTGAGGTAGCAATGAGAAAAATTAGATCCAATTAAATTCTATGAAACTAAATAAGAGTGAAAAATCTACAAGTTTTGATTTTAGTTAAATCACTCATAACATTCAATGTGAATACTTTAAGAAGGATGATAATATATTGAAATATATTTAGTAAATTTTCCAATATATTTGGGGTGGGTAATAAATTGGAAGAGGCATAATAAAAATCATTTACTGAAAGAGAATAATATGGTTTGAATAACCCTTATTTATTAGAATGTTTTCAAAAGAATAAAACACTTTTGTTAAATAATTTCAGTGTGAGAGAATAAATAAAATTGGAGATATAGAAAAAATATCTTAACAACATTTTCAACATAATAATAATTCCTCAAAATCATTGATATTACACAAGACGGTTCATATGATTGTGTGGATAAAGAAAGAATATAGATACAACATAAAGAAATATAATATGTGATGTGTACCATGTTTTTATAAAACCAAATAATATCTAATGAACATAAGTGGTAAGATAAAGAGTGGGAAAATATAGTTAAAAATATCCTATCAACCATGTAGTACAAATTGATAAACGGAATGAAAGACCATATAAAATTAACCTTAATATGATTTATTTTTCCATATTTGAAGGTAAATTATGGTGAATGATATTTTTAGGTGGAGAATTAGAGATTGTGGGCAGGATGCAGTACAATACAACACCCTCATAAGAATATACCATCATGAAATGATCCCAATATTAGATATACTGAAAAAACTAAATAAATGATCATATTTTATGACGTTTATGATGAAGTAAAAATTATTGTTCAATAATATAAAGGTTTAAAAATATATTCTTGAATGTTTATAAAAATTCCAAAATTTTCCATTTCATGAAAATATGAATATTCTCAAAGTTCGTGATGTAATTTTCATTGCAATGGTTTGTATTATAATTCTATAAATATTGATTATTAAAAAAAGATTCAAATATAAATGGGGGGAATTGATTCAGATTAATGATATAATAAGAGAGGTTTGAAAAGAGTCAATGGATATTCTTTACCCATTTATGTTTTTCAATGTTATAATTTGTGTATTCAAGTTGATACAAGATGTTCACGATGATATATTGCATGAGAATATTTATCTTAATTTGTGTTTTCCACTAATCAAGGAATTAAAAAAATTAAACTACCCTTGAAGAAATTTTCTTAGGTATCTCATTTCATTTGGTATAATTTATATACCACACCAAGATTCTAAAATAATAACATTGTATTCATTAGTGTATGAGACCCAAAACATCGATCTTAAACAACCCACAAAATATATTCCTTTAAATTTAATCTATTCAATAACTTATAGGAAATGCAATATCGAGTCTAAATGAAAAATAAAAGAGTATACCAATATAACTTAGTTGTTAAATTTTTGGGTATAAATATTACTAAATGAATTATGAAAATAGTGGTTTTCTATTTATTAGAAATAAAATAATAATAATTTCATTGAAAATGAATTGTTTTTTGAAAAATAGTATTATTTATAAAAGGATGTTTAGTCACCATTTTTCACATAATTTGAAATTAAATTTTGTTAATTTTATAAAAATTTATTTGAAAAAAATATATTAAATTTTTAAATCATCATATCAAAATATCTTATTTTGAATCATTTTAATGTTTCTCAATTATTTCGTTTTTTGATGTATTGTGAAAATATTGAATTTTAATTGAAAACCACATTTTCATTTAAATTATTTATAAATTTTAATTTTATTTATAAATTATTTTAAAGAAAAATTTGTTCTATTAAAATATTTTTAATAAAAATTTGGTTAATGGAATCATTTTAATGTTGAATTTTTATTTGAAAACATTGTATACTTTTGAACATTTTCTGGTTGCAAACCTGCTTTCTCATCATGTTTGTGGGATTAATTTTAAATTAAAATTTTCCAAATATGTGAATAGAATTTTTAAAAATGGAATCTATATTTTGAATCATCATAGATTATATGATCTATTTTGTTTAATTTATTTTTTACCAAAATGATAAGTGAAAAGAGTAAAAATAATTTTCAACCATTATGATAATGGATTTACTAGGGGTTAAACTAAGAAGACAATGATTACAATGACCGATCAACTTGTAAAAATATTATTTTTTGGACATATTTAGACCTTATACATCCCAAAATGGAATATAATTTCATTTGGAAGATTTTTTATATGAATGAATTTAGCATTATGAATTCTTTTGATAAATTTCGATATAATTTCAAAGAGGGTTCCCTTTCCCCACATATAAAAGAGAACTAAATCCATTCACTTATACACACCTCTCAAAAACTTTTGATCGGACAAACCCTAAAAAAATAAATCCAAAACATCCTTAGTCAAATTTTAGAGTATATTATCTTACAAAAATACCAACCCTTGGTTCAATAATAAGATATCCAAAGGAGGATTATTTTAGAGAAGGTAATTATATTAACAAAACTCTTTCATTTTATTTCTTCTCTTTAAAAAATAATTATTTATTAATGAAATTAATATAAAAAAAGTGTCTAAAATATAATGATATTTTATTATGTTTGTATAATCATATTTATCCATGTCTACTTCCATCACATGGGAAACAAAATCAGCGATCATGTGTACGACAAACTACTGCCTCACTAACCCATGTAGTTTTTTCCATCCGCACCGTACAAGGATGGATAAAATAATGGATTCACCACATGTATATGATGTTCACTATATTATTATTCTGATATAGTTTTAATATAAAATATACTTTTTAAGTTCCATTCCACTTTAAAAACGAAAACGTCAAACGTGTTTACTACGGTCTACTGCCTCGTGTAGCGGTGTAATTTATTTTTTCATTTATCCTTTACATTGAAAATAATAAATTTAAAATAAATGAAATTTTCATATATATTTTAGATGATATTTATTATTTAAAATTAATATATCACAGACTTATTTATCCTCTCACCAATTAATGTAACGATATCTTAACTTGTACAGATGTACGACCTACCGTCTCCATAAAGCGATGCGATTCATTTTCCATGCATAACATCTAATAGTTGTTATAATAATTTAAATACATTGTAAATATGAAATTTTCATAATTATTATAATTATTTATATGATTTAATTATATCCTATGTACAATAATTAAAACATTAATTACAAAAAATGCATGAGAAAACAAAAAATTAACACATAAAATAATGAAAATAATGGAATATTATTAACAAAACAGATGGTAAAATGTTATAAGGGGTACATATATGAAATATATATATTATTATAGTAATTTTATTACTTAAAAACATTATTCAAACCATTATACAACAGGTTTAATCATGTTAAACTAATGGAAACCATGAGGTAATATATTCAATCACAATTTATCTTCATTGAGGCATATTGTAATGTTATACACCTAATTTATTTTATATGGTGTATATACTTCCCATTTTATAAATAATATTTTTATTAATTAAAAAAATAATTTTATTTTATGTTTCAATTTTAATTATTTCATATATGGGGGTTTCAATTGAAAATTACCAAGAGTTAAAAATTTTCATAACTCAATTCATTTTCATTGGGTTATATTAGTTCATTGTATTTTATATTTTATGATTATATGTGTATTGGATTATGAAACTATTCTATTTTATATCTAATTATATATGTTTAATTACATTTGAGACACATGATCGATTAAGTTGTTAATTATTAGTTAAACGTGTTGACCAATATAAGGGTTTATTTCACAAACTCATTTTAATTGGGATTGTTTATGCTTGAATTTACATTGAAGGAAATTATTTTATCATTGGATAATATACCCATTTAATTTTCACATACACTTGTTATTCATGAGTTTTTTCATGTAATATTACCATTTTCACTATTTTATACTTGAAATAATTGAGAAAATGTTTACAAGAAAATATGACATTATTTCACTCTTTGATTAGAAATAAATTTTTTTTCCAAGGCCGTGTTTTTTTAAAAAGTCAAAAATATTTTTAACATTTGATAAATGATTTATTAAATACAATTTTTACCTATCTTGAACTATTAGTAATTTTTTTTAAAAGAATCTTAATTTCATTTTCAAAATAAGAACCATTTATATTTTACTAAAAATGTGAAAGGTATATTTGTTTCAACGTGCTCAACAAGTACCTAATTTATTTCCTTTAGAAACACTAAATTCATTAAATATTAATTTATAAGATAAAAAGGTTATTTTCAAATAAAATAATTTTATACATTTTTGTGAACATTTAGGTTTAAAAATTGACTTCCAAAATGAAAAGGATATTTTACTAAAGATTGTTTTTGTAGACATTTTTGTGATATTTCTATTAATCATTGAAAGAAACCATTTATTATTAATACAATGGGTATATGTTGCATTAATATTATTTTTATTCTTTCTATGGATGGTTTATGATCAATTTCACAAAGAAAAGTACTCTTGTTCACTTTCTTGATTAATTTTTGTAGTTATTATCTTTCCCTGGAAAATTCAATTACCAGTGACCATTGGACATTAAATTTACCTTAAGGATATATATTATTTATCATGGATATTTAAATTTCACAAAACAAATATCATTTCTATATATAGTTTCATAAATTGATAGTTATTTTTTTGTCTAGGGAAATATTGATAATTCTATATTCATTACCCAATATAGGTATTTGATGATTTGACATATTGATTCATAAATTTAATCAATAATTTATATATGAGGAAGGATTTGGACCTATAGTGATGGGTGGGTCCTAGAATTATATATTAAATTAATTCATCTGTAGTGTCATGAGGTGAATCAATAAGATAATATTAAATAAATTTCTATCGATATTTCTAAACCGTCTTGTAAAAGGTGTTGACGGTATATGTATTATGATGCATGAGATCTTGACCTCTCATAATTAAGTTCATACTTCCTTAGTAAATCAATTATTATTATCCATGTAATTTTCACAATGATATTATCTTTGAATGAAATTCATTTTCTTATTATTTATGAAATGAAATATTTTTTAGCTATTAAATTTCCATATTGATTATTACTTATCTTGTCATGATAGTCAGGTTATTTAAATAGAATTTGTGTTCAGATATTTACCTTTACATATTGATTATGTATTATCTAATTAAGATAGCCATGTTATTCATTAAATGAAATAGGTGGTATGTTTTTTACCATGACCTATTGATTATTATTTATTGTTTCATGATAGCTTCCGTTGTACTTAACACTTACTGAGAATTGTAGCTCACCATTATTTTTTTCACTTTCTAAGTCTTCCATAAAGTGTAATGTGAATGAAATTCAATGATATTCTTGATTTAATAATGATATTCTCTAAAAAAATTATTTTGTAATTGTTTTCAAATGTGATGAAAACCCCATGTATGTATCTAGTTTACCAAGAGTACTAAACTATTCAATATTCAAGATATGATTCCATTTATCTTATGTTGATTTAATATATAAGACATATGCTCCATAAAGGTAGGTTCAAGTTCTCTATAAGTGGTTTCAAGGGAAATTTAGTAGAAACCATTGGAATTAGAATAAGTAAATCATAGATTTGGGAACATAAGACTAGGATAAAATTTAGGGATAAGTATTGAAGAACATCCTAATGGTTCGGTAAGGAATAGATTGTGTAGTTTTATTAAAAATACATCCTTATTTCATTAATACATTTGGACATGGTTAAGGAACAGTGGTACCTAGGGGTAATAAATATGAAAAAGATCTATTAGGATTGACCAAATCGTCACCTGGTGCATGATAATGGGCCTTATTGTGCACTTGGTTTGGCAATCCTTAGGGATATTCCTAGTATAATTAATATTTTCTTTATAAACCATTATGAATGATTTGAATATATGGTGAAGATAAATGACCTAGGATAAACCTAAGGTGTATTATATTTAAAATATAGTGTCTCAACGGAGTGGAAAATGTTTTATGTGTGGAATATAAAAGAATAAAGAAATTAATTGTTGAGTAAAATGAAGATTATAATGGAAGGATATAAATTTCATCATAGGGTTACATTTATAGTTCATTGTCTTAAATTTAGGGAACAAAGGGATTATAATAACCATTTCCCACTTCAAAATGTTAACTCCTACAACAATGAAGGACCTATGATGAAGTATAATGGTTGAATTATTTATTGGGATTCTCAATATTATATTGTAGAATTATTCTTACTAATATTATTTTTTATAAGAATCATGAAACATATAAGGATTATCTTAAATTTTTATGTATATATGGCTTCATTATCTTAATTATTATAGATATCATCATTATTTTTTAGTATTAGGGTGATCAAAAGTTCAAATTCTGAAACCCCCATTTTGAATATACTGTGTTGGGAATATAATATGATGAAGGATATTCTTGTAAAATATTTATATAATTAAAACCTATTGGTTTAGTGTATAAAAGATTTATTTAAGGAAGAGTGATTTTAGATGTCTTGGATATATGTTTAAAGGTATTTAAAACTGTTATGGGTTATATTAACTTTTATGTTGTAGTAATTATGTGTCATCACAATTTTGGAACATTATAATAATTATACTAATATAGGTTTGGAAAAATGATAACTCACATGCTGGGTGACAAATCGTCATGTCCGAAAAGGATATGAGGATTGAACCCACAACTGAAGGATGATAAGAGTTAACTCCAATCATTAGACTTCATGATATTTTGATTAATATCTAATTAGTTAAATGCATTTAAAAATAATTATTAATTATCAAACCATGGTGTTAATATTTAGGATTACATATTAATTTATTAAATTTGATAACTTATACTAACCATATTGGGTTTGAAAAATAGTTAAAGACTGACAGAATGACTTTTCACTCTTTTATGGATCTTAAAATACATTGTAAGTGAATTTTCGTACATTAGGCATAAAAAACTAATTTTTTCATTTCATGGTGATAGTAATGATTTTTAAAATGATCGATTTACAACCAAATTATGAAATTGTTCTTATGAAATTGAAACGTATCAAGTAAGTATATTTCCTTACATTCCTAGATAGTAGCAGAATTACTCAAATTTAGAAAAAGGATCTTAAACCAAAATGGTATCCATTTACATTCAAATCTAATGATTTATATGGAATTTAAAATCATAAAATATTTATCTTTTTGAGTTCCTTAAAATTTCATTGATCATTCAATTTCTTATGATAAATGGGATATATCTCTTCCTATAATTATTTACACTTTTCATACATGTCCATATATTCAAATTACAAAAATATTCTACTAACAGAAACATAATTATGTGTTATTTCATATTATGTTTTTACATTCCATTCTATCCTATTAAGAGGATTATTAACCCTTTTTGTGATATGTATTTTCGAAAAAAATAATTTTCAAATATCAAACCATTGATTACTAAGATGGAGTTTAAATTGTGCGTAAGAATTTTTTTTAAGGTGGGTAGAATGTTACACCACAAGATTATAGAATAATAACATTTTATTTGGTATCTTATGTGACACAAAACATTGATCTTTGAAAACCCATGAAATATAATTTTATAAATTTAATATATGAGATAGCTTATGGAACACACTACCTGAATTCTATATGAACTGTAATAAAGTATACAATTATATCCTAGACATTAAATAGGAATGTATGAATATTAATAACTAAATTATTAAAGCTATGGTTATGAATTGATTATAAATAAATAATTATTATTTAATGGAAGAAATAATGTTTTTCAAAAAAATGTATTTTTTTAAAGAATGGTTTAGTCAAGCTTTGTGCACAAAATTTAATATTAATTATTAAAAAGTTTAGAAAGCTAATTTTGTAAAATAATCTCCATTTTTTAGGTCATCATATAATTATTATCTTAGGGTAAATTTTTGGGATTTTTCTGAAATATTTCATTTTTTGATGAATAATGAAAAATACTGAAGTATAATTGAAAACTACTTTTTGTTTAAATTATTTATAATGTTAAAATATATTTTTAATTTTTTTAATGTAAATATATTTCAATAATATATCTATTAATCCAATTTTGGTCACTAAAATCTATTTAATATTGAATTTTACATAAATACTCGATAACCTTTTCATCATTTCTTTCTTTGAAAACCCTCTTTCTTTTCTCATATGCAGGATTAATTTTAAATATAAATTTTACAATTATGTGAATATAATTTTAAAAAATTGATTATATATTTTTAATCATAATAATATATGTTATCTAATTATTTCAACTTAATTTTTTACAAAAATTTATAGTTAAAATAGTAAATTTTATTTACTTCTGTTAAGGTAAAAATGGCCTTACTGAGGGGTTAAACTAAGAATATAAGGACTAAAATTACCTAAAAACACATAAAAATCATATATTATTGAAATATTTTGACCTTATACATCTCAAATTCTAATATATTTTCATTTTTAATATTTTGGAATGTGAATAACTTTATCATTTGGATTATTTTAGGAAATTCCCTGAAAATTTCACTAAGTGTTATCATTCCACACTTATAAATGGGTGGTCAAAATTTTCACTTATATACACCATTAAATCCCTTGGTATCCATTAACGCCAAAAAAAATCCCTCCAATAATTTTTTAATCACATTTTAGAGCTTATGGTATTCCCAAAAGATCAACCCTTGGGTCCTTAAGAGGAGATCCTAAGGAGTGTTCTCTTAGAGAGGGTAATTGTCTTAACAAATCTCCTTATTTTTATTTCACATTCTTAAAATTTTAATTATGTATTAAAGAATATAATATATTTAAAAATATATATCCCATATATTAATATGTCATTATTTTGATGAATTAAAATTTTTCTATCTCCACTTCCATCAGATGGGAAATGAAATCATCGATTGTCTGTATGGCAGAATACCGCCTCACGGAACGATGTAGCTTTTATTCCATAACCACCATAAAATTATGGATAAAATGATTTATTTAACAGATTTATATGATATTTATGATATTAATATATTTATTTAATATTAATATGACATATAACTTTTTAACATTCCACTTCGTTTGAAATATTATAATGTCCCTCGTGTGTATGGAGGGATACTGGCTCACAAAGCGATGTGATTCCTTTTTCACTTATGATTTATATGAAATGTAATAATTATAAAATTATTTATTGTTTTTGATATATTTTATAATATATTTATTCTTTATAATTAATTTTCACCCATATTATTATCTTCCCTTTCGTTAAGGGAATGATATTGTTGCTCAAGCGTTTGTACGACCTACTGTATCCACAAAGCGATGTGATTCATTTTCCATGGAAAACATTTTAGAGTGGTTCTAATAATGTATATAATTTTTAAATATTATATTTATACCATTATTATGATTTTTTATATTATTTAATCATATCATTTTTAAAAAAACCAGAACTCACATTACAAAACACACTTTAGATAACATGGAAATTAACACAAGAAATAATTAAAATAATGGAATATTATTAACAAACTGGTGGAAGATGTTATAAGTTAATCATATTTGATATTATAAATATGATTATGGTTCAGTTATAAATTATTAAAATTATTAAAACCCTTATAATTTTGGTTAAATCATGTTTGACTAAATCAAATCATGAGGTGAGGGATTTTGTCTCAATATCTCTCTATTGAGGAATATTGTAATGTTGAGAACATAGTTTATTTTATATGGTGTATATAATACTCATTTTAAATTTAAAATCATGATTCATTATAAATTAATGGTATTTTTATTTTCAATTTGAATTATTTCATCCATGAGTATTAGATATTAAAATTATCAAGTGGTAAATAATCTCACAACTCAATTCATTTTCCATATCTTATATTACATCTTCTTTATCAATGATATTATATGACTACGTGTGAATAGAAATTTTAAAATATTTGGTTTTATAACAACTTTTTTATGTGTATTTACATTTTACAAATATAATCAATTCTTTTTTTAATTATCAGTTCAACATTATGATCTTTGTAAGGGTTTATTTCACAATATAATTTTCATTGGGATTTTCAATGTTTGAATTTCTATTGAATGAAATTATATAAAAATTAGAAAATAAACCCCATTAATTTTCTTATCAACTAGTTATTAATGAAAATTTCATGTAATATTATGATTTTTACACTTCTTGGTCTATACAAAATTTGTGAGGATGATTTTCATAAAATCCGACTTCATTTCTATCTGCGGTAATAAATTCTTTTTCTTCCAAAACCATGTTTTCTAAAAATTACATTGAAATTTTTTTTAACAGTTTTAAAATGATTTATTATAAGAACTTAAAAAAAATTAAACTTATAAAAAAGAGTTTTAAAGGAATATTCATGTCATTTATAAAAACAATTCTTGTTTGAATTTTACTGGAAATGGGAAAGGAATATTTATTATAACATACTTGGAATGTACAAAATTTCCTTCCATCATGAATACTCAATGTTTTAAATATTAAATTATAACTTTCAATGGTTATTTTAAAATAATATTACTTTAAAAATGGTTTGTGAAATTTTAGTTTTAAAAATAGATTTTAAAAATTAAAAGGATATTTTCCTCAAGAATTATTTTAATGATCTTTTTATATTTTATATATTCATCAATTAAAAAACCCTTTATTATTACTCTAATTATTTTATGTTAGATTAATACTGTTTTTATTCTTTATATGGATCATTTATGATCATTTTGACTAAGTAAAGTATTGAAATTAACTTTCTTCACTCATTTTTTAGTAATTAACATTCCCTTAAAATATTCACTTAACTGTGATCATTAGACATTAAATTTTCCCAAAATATCCATATTATTTTTCAAAGACTTTTTTATTACATAAATTGTATTTCATTTTTACATATACTGTTCTACATTGAAATTTATTTTTTTATCAAGGTAAATATTGATAAATCCATATTATTTACTCAATATGGATATTTGATGATAACGCATATTTTTTTCATTGATTTTATAGATCATTGGATATAATGATTTTTACCTACAATTTAAAATCATCTTATGAAATGTATAGATGATAGAAGTATAATGATTCTTAATACCATGATATTTAATAATTAAAAATTTCCATAATTAGGAATATAATTGTTATTATCCATGATATTATCACAATGATATTATCTGTTGATGCATTTCATTATCATTTATTGATTAAATGTTATGTTTTTCAGTTACTTAACTTCCCATATTAATCTTTCCTTGTCTTTTAATGATTATAATGATATTTAAATGGAATTTTTATTTATTTATATACAATTCCATATTGATTATTTCTGATCTAGTTATGATATCCAAGTTATTGATTAAATGGATTTTTTAAGTTATTTACTATGCTGTATTGATTATTATTTGTTGATTCATGATAGATTCAGTTGTACATATCCCTACTAAGCATTTGAGATCAACCTTAGTTTTCTTATTACTAGGAATCGATGAAGTGTACTATAAATGATATGAAATAATATTCTAGGTGGAATAATTATATTCTCAAATAAAAATTATGTTTTTATTTGTGTTTTCAAATGTAATCCATGAATCATGTATTTATCTGGTGTACTAAGACTACTAAACTACTCAGTCCTTTGAGATGTGATTCCTTATATATTATTCCAATGCAAGAAAAGTTGACATTGGATATAGGCTACTGGGGTCAAGGTCACTACAATTTCAATTTTTAATGGAAATCTAAGTTGTCTAAATCAAACCCGTTTTTATCAATATTGACTGTGGTTTAGTAGATTTAGAGTTCAATGATTGATAACACTTTTCTATGTATGAATTGATACCACATTCCCATGTGCGTTTTTATTTCTTATAAATAAGGGGGAGAGAATTTAAAAGGATTGATTAAGGATAAACGAGGAGATATGGATATTGAAATTTCATTTTAATGGTAATTAAGAATGTATTGGTATTGAATAAAATACATAAGGGGGTATTTTTGGGCCCACATTTTTTATGTTTTTTTAAAGATATGTCAATATAATGAGAACATATTTTTCATATATTATTTTGTAAATTCTATTTTAATATTTGGATGATTTATTATATATTTATTATTGAAGGAAAATGATTATTTTCTGATTTGGATGAAATGTGAATTTTTAATTAAATTAAATAATGAAATAAAATTTTGATGGATTTTGAATATAGTATTTGAAATTTTTATTTTTTAAGGAAATATTTTCAAGGATTTAGAAATATGTTTTTCCAAATCCTAGCCACATTAACACCCAAGCCATCTTAGCCTACACATGAGAAGAACATTAAGATAATATAAGAGGAGAAACCATTGAAGTTTCCATAAGGAGAGGTATATATTAGAGACATTTAATATATAGTTGATGTGAGGCACACATGGGTAGTTAGGATCATTTTATGGTTAGAATATCATATATGGGGTGGTAGTAGAGGTTGTTGGGTGACCACTGACACCCCTCAATATTGTTTTCATAGATGGTGATGCACATCCTATTGTTATGTGGATTCGGTTATAGGTTCATTTAGATTTTGGATCAGAAAATAGAGTAAACTATAACTATAATTAAAAAACATAAAAATAGACTGTGGGTTGTTCTATTTGATCTAGAAATAATGCTCAATCATAGACTGCTTCATCTTCAACAATTAAAAAAGATAGGCTTCTTCATGATTGGTATTTGACATGTGATTTCATTCATGAAAAGTGATCATGCCAAAAAATCCTATAACAAGAAGAGACTAAAGGTACCACAAGTATGTTAAACTGACCACATGAAGGTGAAGACTTGCTGCGAGCTTCACTCATTAGGTAAAGTGATAGTCAGTCACTCAATGGGTGAATTTATTAGGAGAAACAGACCACATGAATACATTTTGGGATAAAATTTTAGATTGGGAAAAATATAAGATAAAAGAATACAAACATACCACGTGAAGGGATGTGGACTTACTATATGAATAAATTTTGATCTTCAATATGAAGAAGGTAAGAAACCATGGATGCACATAGTACATTATGTGATCATGGAAATGTACAATAAGATACCGGTATTTATTAGATGTAAGTATGAATTAAATTTTAGTGATAATATTTATTTTTAACCTTATATAAGTTATTAATCTGTTCAAATAGGTTTCAAGGGAATTCGGGGTTTTTTTGGATCCCGAATCTCTGGTTTTTGGAGAAACAACCTATGGTGCATGATTTGATAATGGTTACTAGTAACCATATGGATCAACCATGTGGCCTAGTAACATGAGGTGAAATGATAGTTTTACCATGAATAGGTTGTTTCATAAACATGAGATAAGATATAAATAAATTTAAATGGGAACTTTCATGGGTTGTGCATGGTGTGTCAAACTGTGCACCTAGCCTGCATGGGTAGTGGCACTTAGGTAGTGAGCTTTCATGGATGGAACACAATTTTGAAAAAACATATGAAAAAAACCATGAAACCCTTTCAATATGTGTAAAGTAACCATTTTACAGTTGTTACCTTATATGTTTCTCACCCTGTTCTTCTCCATTTTCACGCACACCATATCCCCCCTATGTTGAGCACTCTCATTTTCCTCCAAGGCAGGCATTGAATCTTCTCCCCTATATGAGATATGTTCAGACCACTATTCATTATGTTGGATATCTAATGGTAAGTGATTCAATACATTACCTTCTTTTCTTATCTTATCTCTCCATATTTGGTAGTATTTCCAAGTGATATAATATTCACTATTTTTTCATATATTTATTTTTCTCCATTTTCTATCCTCTTAGCCCAAATCAGATTTTGAAACAGGATGTGTAACACCCAAATATTTTATAGTAAATCTATTTTTAAATTTAACATTTTTTGATAGATTATGTTGAACTCAACACGATCTTTAAAACCATGATATACTATTTAAAATTCAATTATTTTGAACATGTTGTTAAATTGATGGGAATTAATAGTATTATCCACAATATGAAATTTATATTTTTAAATTCATTCACATGATTTATATATATATAAGATAAGAATAAATCAAATTCTATACATAAACAATGTTGTACCCACGGTTTCTGGTATGTAACCCTTTCTTGATGCTTTTAATGGTTATAATGTTAAGGGTGACGAATGGGAGAGTTAGGAGAACTTGGAATGACGTTGTGAGGCAAAAGGGGAAGTCGCATGGGCGGCGCACGATTTGCCTAAACCGTGCGGCCAAACTGTGCATAGTAGTTCTTGGATGCAGTAGATTCCGCACGATCGGCACACGGTTTCTCTAACTGTGCATCCAAACCATGCAAGAAGGGTGGCTGAGGCAGTAGCTAACACACGGTTAGTGCATAGTTTTTCTAACCGTGCGATCAAACCGTGCGACCACTTAAATGAGATCCTATAAAATTGGATATCACTCGTTTTTGTCTCTAAGTGCCTCATATAAGTTCCTAAGTGGCCCTAACTCTGGATTTTTCTTCTCCAAAGGCCAAAGAGGGTTCTCCCATCATTCCAGAGGTGATCCGAAGGCTTCTCTTGGCGAATCGAATCCGGATTCTTGAGGTATGTGATCGTTCTTCTTCGTTCTTGATCAGTTTCTTATATCTAATTAGATCTACTTCTCCTATTCTCTATGTTTCTTAGATCTACGCCCGTTATGGGTAGATCTAAGTGTGTGGATGCCAAATATTATGATATTTGGTCTTGATCTTTCTAGAATAAGAGATCTAAGGCAAGTTTTTGAAGAACCAACTCAGTTTTCTTGTGTGTTATCCTTTTGTTAGGGTTTTCACCAAAACATTTGATGTAGGGGGCTTCACTCTTGACTCCTCTTGTTAGAATTGTTTGGGTTTGTTTCAAATTCGTTTATTTTAATGGAATTGATTGTGAAAAGCATGTAATAAATCTTGTTTTGTGACGATTTATGATTTTAGTAAAATTGTGAAATCTTGGTGATTTTTTGTGCAAGTGAGTTGGATTATTGAATTTAAAATGATGATTTTAAATTATAGAATGTTTGGAATTGTAAATGGTTTGAAAGATGGGTTTTAAATAAAAAGGGTGTATTATTGAAATGGTTTGATATTGAAATGGATTTGTTGGAATTGGTTTATTCTATGGCTTTCAATAAAAGTTCAGTTTTATTGAAATGGATTGAATTGGTTGAACACACTTGGTTTTGATGGAAATGGTTTTCAATAAAAGGTGTTTTATTGAGAGGATGGTTTTGGAATGATTGTTGGGAATGTTGGGTGTTTGTTCATGTTGCATATACAAGGTTTGGTTGAAATAGGACCTTGTGCTCAGTGCCAAACATTTACTGGCACATGTTAACTATATGTACAAGGATTGGTTGAAATATGACCTTGTGCTAGTTTCCAAAGGTGTAATGGCACATAGGAAATAATTACCTTATGATGACTTGGTAGATCAACGAGAAACCACTCATGAGTATGGAACTGTCATAACATAGCATGCATGGTTGATTTCACGGGTTTGTGAAATTGTTGGGTATGCTAAGAAGGGATGTTGTGAAATGGTTTTAAAGATGGTTTGGTTATTTTTCTGAAAAATAACTTGTTGTAAAATTGGTATCAATTGCACTTGGATTCTATTGAGTATGAATGGTTTTGGAAACTTTTTTATATTTAGTTATAAACTGCTTTTGAGAAATTGTTTTATATAAATTATTTTTATATAAATGTTTATAACTCTTCTATACTAGTGGAATGAGTAGGGAAGTCATTGGGGAAAACCTACTGAGTTTTATACTCACCACTATTTTGTAACTTTGATGCTTTTTTAGATGTTGTATTCTGAGAGATAGGTAAAGGTAAGGCATCTCATTACTAGTGGCTCGTGGTGATTCTTGGGAGATGTGGTGGTGCTTGGAGCATGGAGCTCGGTGTGGAGTCGTGAAGTGTGTCTTGGATTGTTTTGGGTCTTTTGTTAGTCTTCCGCTTGGTAATCTGATATTTTGTTGGATGTATTATCTTGTGGAATATTTTAGTTCCCTTTTGGTAATACATGAGTTGGTTGTTTTAATAACATGCATCATATATTCGTTGTTGGTGGATGTTTTGGTTCATTTTCTTAAAGGGTAAATCATCCCTCAATTGTATTTGAAACCCTTCAGCATTTATTTCCTGCCTTTGGCATCTTGGGGATGTCTCTTAAGGCCTAGTAATGACTCGTTGAGCTCTTAAGACAATGAGAATTGGTGGGTCATTACAAATGGTATCAACTTGTTCGGTCCTTGACTACCAAGTGGTCATCGATGTTCTTAGTCTTGGAGTTGAAATTAATTCTTGTCTATTCCTTGGGTCAAAATCCTAGACAGGAGTAGGATTGTCAGAACTTGAAATGTATAGCATAAAGGACGTATAAAACCCATTTATGCTAAACATCAAGTTACCAGGGTGTTGGGTACATAATTATTTTATATACACTTTTAGAATGTTGGAAATCTTATTTTCATGGGTTTAGCCAATGAGATGAGAATGAAAATAATTATAGAGGAATGAATTCCCACTAGGATTTCATATCTTATTGTGAAGAATGATTTATGATTTTGGGCAAGGTGCAAATTTTTGAAAAATTTAGAAATTGTTTTCAAGAAAAAGATTTTGAAAACCTGTTATTTTGTGTGTTTTGAAAACGGGTTGATTTTCAAAAGGCATGAGGAATGTTTTAAAAAATGTTTAAAATGGGAAAATGGATGTTTTGTGAAATAATGTTGTGATAGATGATGTGATAGAATTTGAAATGCTAATCCATCAGTTGCTAGAGAGTGAGATCGACGGAGGTCATTATTGGTTTAGAAAATGGCACCTGATAGGCATCATCGGAACCAACCTAAAGAAGCTACGGAGAATGTGGTTGCACCCGAACCACGTGTGAACCAAGAGCTGGTTCAGAGTATCGTCCAAGCTTTTCAGGCTATGGATATGGGAAACCGGAGGAATGAACTAATGAATGTGGATCATACCATCCAATTCATGAACCAGAATCCACCAAACATTTGGGGTGATGCTGAACTCAAGAAGGTGGAGGTTTGGCTAAGTAGGATGAATCATATCTTCTATTTCATCGGCACACCAACAGATCTCAAGGTCATGTTGGAGAAGTATATACTGGAGGATATTGCACGTCAGTGGTGGGATTTAGCGGTGCCTAAATTGGATGAAGGCCTTACATGGGAGGATTTTGAAGAATTGTTTAATAAAAAATTCTATCCTCACACGTTCAAGATCCATAAAATGACGGGCTTCTTCATCTTGAAACAAGATAGTCTCTCTGTCACATAGTATGCAGCTAAGTTCATGAATTTAGTCCGTTTTGCACTAGAGGTTGCGGCAAGTGCTTCGTTGAAGGAATGCATCTTCGAATCAGAGCTATGGCAGGTGATTCGATCAAATATTTCAGTGCTCTGTATTACGGATTATATAGTGGTAGTGAACAGTGTGACAGTGGATGAACGTGATATCTCGAGATCGATGGGAGGAGGCATGTTGATACCTACAGGAAATGGTGGGAAATCAACCGCCAGGAACAAGCAGAAAAGGGGCACCTATTTCCACAGTGTAAGTGGAAATAAGAACCAGATGGCTGGATTAGTAAACCTTCCTCTATGACCCCAGACTAAAGGAGGTTGCTTTCAATGTGGTTCAACTGACCACATAAAGAAAGAGTGTACAACACAACCTAGAGAATGTCATTATTGCAATAAGGTGGGACATCTTCAGCCCTATTGTCGCAGTGCTCCTAGGTCGGGTGCTTGGGACACTTCTCAGGTGTCACAAGCATTGTATGCTTTGATAGGAAGAGGATAGCAGAGTCCTTCTCGTCAGCATAACAGAGCTATCCATGGAAATTCTAGAAATACCATGACTCCTCAACCAGGGCAATCTCAGCAAGGCAACAAGGAGAATAGTGCAGCGACGAAGCAATTGTATAGAGATGAGAAGATAATGGTTGATGATCGAGCTAGACCATCTATGGTGCGAGGTACGATTCTTTTGAATTATAACCTTGTGCAAGTGCTCTTTGATAGAGGTGCATCACATCCTATCATTTCTTCTCATGTTGTTGATTTTCTATGTTTAAAACAGGAAATGATGCATTCTGTCTTAAAACTACAAACTCCTCTTGGTGAAATAGAATGTCAATCCTTCGTGTGTAGAGCATGTGCTATAACTGTTGATGGAGCTAAGATGAAATGGGACTTCTCTAGGTTGGATATGGATGTCTATGATGTAATATTGGGTATGGATTGGTTGACAATGTTTAAGGCTCACATCGACTATTATGGGAGAACAGTTAGTTTCACGACTGAGGACAACATCGACCACCTCTTTAGAGGAGAGTGGATGGTAAAGAAAGATGCAAAGAGTTTTTTTGGCACCAATGGTGGGAACAATATCTTACCAATTGGTAGTGTTGACTTTGGCATTAATGGAAGTGATCAAGGAAAATATTTTTCTAGCTGTTGTGGATCAATTTCCAGATGTCTTTCCCAAAAACGTCTCAGGGTTACCTCCTCTAAGGGAAGTAGAGTTTATAATTGCTCTCCTTCTAGGGACCATTCCTACTTCCCTTCTATATTATAGTATGGCACCAAAAGAGTTACGAGAATTGAAAGTGCAGTTAGAGGAGCTAGAAATCAAGGGGTTCATTCGACCAAGTACATCTCTGTGGGCAGCACCGGTTTTGTTCATGAAGAAGGCAGATGGAAATCTTCGGCTGTGTGTTGATTATCGTAAGATTAACCAAGTTATGATAAAGAACAGATATCCCAGTGTGGAAATGGGATCATATATCAATGGATTTTGTTACAGGTCTTCCAAGAATGGTCCGGAAACACGATGCCATTTGGCTGATAGTGGATCGTCTCACTAAGTTGTCCCATTTCATCCCTATTCATGAAACTCATACAGTGGAAGATATTTCAAAAATATATATCTGAGAAGTGTTAAAGAGGAATGGTGTACCAGTTTCTATAGTCTCAGATAGAGATCTGAGGTTCACAACATGTTTCTGGAAATCATTACAGCAAGCCCTTGGAACTCATTTGATTATGAGCATGGCGTATCATCCCCAGACGGATGGGAAATCCGAGCGGATGATAAAAAAGTTGGAAGACATGTTGCGAGGTTGTGTAATGGATTTTCGTGTCTCATGGGAGGAGCATATACCCTTAGTGGAGTTCTCATACAATAACAGCTACCATGCTTCGATACACATGGATCCGTTTGAAGCATTGTATGGGCGTCCTTGTCGTTCTACACTATGTTGGGTGGAAACAGGTGAAACACCACTAGTTGGTCCGAGCCTCATCCAAGAAACAACTAAGAAGATCCAGTTGGTTAGAAAGAGAATGGAGACAGCTCAGAGTCGTCATAAATCTTATGCAGATCACCGTCGAAGACCTTTGTCTTTCGTTGTGGGTGATCATGTCTTCTTGAGGATCTCTCCAAGGCTTGGACATCATTGTTTTGGGAAGTAGGGAAAGTTATCTCCTAGATACATTAGCCCTTTTGAGATACTAGAATGGTTTAGAGAGGTGGCATATCGGTTGGAATTACCACCATGGTTTAGATTGGTGCATAATGTGTTCCATGTATCTCAGTTGAAAAAGTATCATCCTGATCCTGACCATGTGATCAGATGGGATCACGTTGACCTAGAGCTGAATGCTTCCTTGATATATATCCTGGTACGGATTGTGGATAGGGAAGAGAAATTCTTTCATGGGAAAAGCATCAGTCTAGTTCGGGTTTTATGGTAGCATGGTCAGATTCAGGAAGAGACTTGGGAATGTGAAAAGGAAATGAAAGAGAAGTGGTCGGAACTCTTTCAGTTGGCTGAAGGTTTTCTACTTTCCGAGGATGGAAAGATCAATGGTGGGGAGAATGTAGTACCCCCGGTTTCTGTTATGTAACCCTTTATTGATTCTTTTAATGGTTATAATGTTAAGGGTGATGAATGAGAGAGTCGGGAGAACTTGGAATTAAGTTTTGAGGTAAAAGGGGAAGTCGCACGGGCGACGCACGATTTGTCTAAATAGTACAACCAAACCATACGTAGTAGGTCTTGGAGGTAGTAGTTTCTGCACGGTCGGCGTATGGTTTGTCTAACCATGCGGCCAAACCGTGCAAGAAGGGTGGATGAGGCAGTAGCCATGTGATCAAACTGTGCGGCCACTTAAATGAGATCCTATAAAAGTGGATCTCACTTTTTTTCCCTCTAAGTGAATCTTATAAGCTCCTAAGTGGCCCAAACTAAGGATTTTTCTTCTCATAAGGTCAAAGAGGGTTCTCCCATTGTTTCTGAGGTGATCCAAAGGCTTCTCTTGGTGAATCGAAGCTGGATTCTTGAGGTATGTGATCGTTCTTCTTGGTTCTTGATCAATTTCTTGGATCTACTTAGATCTACTACTCATGTTCTCTCGATTTCATAGATCTATGCCCGTTATGGGTAGATCTAAGTGTTTGGATGCCAAATATGATGAGATTTTTTCTTGATCTTTATAGGAGAAGAGATCTAAGGAGGGTTTTTGAAGAACCAACTCGGGTTTCTTATGCGTTCTCCATTTTTTAGGGTTTTCGTCAAAACCTTTGATGTAGGAGGCTTCACTCTCGACTCCTCTTATTAGAATTATTTTTCTTGGTTTCAAATTGGGTTATTTGAATGGAATTTATTGTGAAAGGCATGCAATAAATCTTCTTTAGTGATGATTTATGATTTTAGTGAAATTGTGAAATCTTTGTGATTTGTTGTGAAAGTGATTTTGCTTCTTGAATTTAAAATAATGATTTTAAATTTTAGAATTTCTGGAATTATAAATGGTTTGATGAAATACATGTTTTCAATAAAAAGGGTGTTTTATTGAAATGAGTTGATATTGAAATGGATTTGTTGGAATTGGTTTATTCTTTGGTTTTCAATAAAAGTATAGTTTTATTGAAATCGTTTGAATTGGTTAAACACACTTGGTTTTGATGGAAATGGTTTTCAATAAAAGGTGTTTTATTGAAAGGATGGTTTTGGCATGATTTATGGGAATGTGTGGTGTGTGTTCGTGTTGCATATACAATGATTGGTTGAAATATGACCTTGTTCTCAGTTCCAACCGTTTAATGGAACATGGTAACTATATTTAAGAGGATTGGTTGAAATATGACCTTGTGCTCAGTGCCAAATGTGTAATGGAACATGGGAAATAATTACCTTGTGACGACTTGATAGATTGACGAGAAACTGCTCATGAGTATGGAACTATCATAACATAGCATGCTTGGTAGATTTCACAGGTTTGTGAAGTGGTTGGGTATGCCAAAAAGGGATGTTGTGAAATGGTTTTAAAGCTGGTTTGGTTATTTTTCTGAAAAAATAACTAGTTGAAAAATTGGTTTCCGTTGCACTTGGATGATTTTGAGTATTAATGGTTTTGGAAACTTGTTTATATTTTGTTTAAACTGCTTTTGAGAAATTGTTTTACATAAATTGTTTTTATATAAATGTTGCTAACTCTTCTATCCTAGTGACATGAGTAGGGAAGTCATTGGAAAAAACCTACTGAATTTTATACTCACCCCTAATTTTTCACTTTGGTGCTTTTGCAGATGTTGTATTCGGAGACACAGGTAAAGGTAAGGCATCTTATTACTAGTGGTTCATGGTGATGCTTGGGAGATGTGGTGGTTCTTGGAGCATGGAGCTCGGTGTGGAGCCGTGGAGTGTGTCATGGTTTGTTTTGGGTCTTTTCTTAGTCTTTTTATTGGTACTCTGATATTGTGTTCATTGTATTGTCTTGTGGAATAGTTTAGTTCCCTTTTAGTAATACATGAGTTTGTTGGTTTAATAGCACACATCATATAGTGGTTGTTAGTGGATGTTTTTGTTTATTTTCTTAAAGGGTAAATCGTCCCCCAATTGTATTTGAAACCCTTATGCATTTATTGTCAGCCTTTGGCATCGTGAGGATGTCTCGTAAAGACTAGTAATGACTCTTTGAGCTCTCAAACCAATGCGAATTGGAGGGTCATTACAAACAACAATATTTTTTAAGGTAGTTTTATCGTATTTTAATAGTGAACTTATTTTAATGTTAACTTCTGACACTTTTTTAAGTTCTATAGAAAAAAATAAACTTAATTTTTAAAATAGGTCTGTAAAAATTAGTTTAGGATGAAATTTTGGTAGTTTTCTAAAAATAATTATTTTCTAATTAATAGTGAAAAATACCAATTTTTATAATACTACCAACATCATTAAATTAAAATCCTATAGATGATTTGAAATTTTCTCACATATAAAGGTATAAATAAATTCTTTGTATCTCAAAAATGATAATATAGTATATTTATATCATGTAATAAGTAAATAAATGTATTAAAAATAATAAATTATGTATTTGTAATTCTCGAAAACGTAAATATTTATTTATTTATTTAAAATTAATATAGTTATTTATAAGAAAATTTATATTAAAAATTTAGATTCAAAAATTAATATTCTTTTTCTCTAAATAATAAGATAATTTTATGATGCCGTAATTAATTTTTCAATATTTCCTAAAATGAGTTATTATTTTGAAAGTTATATTTTTTAAATAAATAATGATTTTATTTAAAAAATAACTTTATCATATATAGAAAATTATTTTCATAAAAATGGGTCCATTTTTTAATTCGACACATCAAAAAATAGATATGGTGATTTTTTTGGGATTTTTCTAAAATAGATTAATTTTTTGGTGAATAGTTGAATACAGTAATTTTTGATATGTAACATTATAGGTAAATAAATGAATTATTGAGTCATGAATGATGTATGGAAGTGTTAAGTAGTAATTAGTTCAAAATATTATGATATAGTTTCCGTATAAGTCACAAGAATATATACTATTTATAGTATATATCCAAAATAATAAAATAATGAATAAAATAATAATAAAACACCCCTATCGCCCACTATAAATACCACCCCTCACCACCACATATAATCACATGTTATAAGATTTTTTTGTTTCTAATATTCTTTAAAATTCTTCTCCAAAACCTCTTCATCACATTCTAGACTTTCTGGTCTCACCAAAAGACAATCTCCATATCCCTTAAGGAGGTTTTCAAGGAGACGACACTCAAGAGGTAAAATCATCCCTCCATCTCTATCAATTTCTTTTCTTTTATTGTCCTTATTTCACATATCCTATAAAAAGTAACATGATAACTAAATTATCATATATATAATTTAATTTTTTTATGTTAATGGTATATCCATCATCAATTCTACTATCTTCCCCTTTTGTTCTAAAAATGAAAACATCATCTATGAGGTGTCAATTCACCACCTTCATGGATGTTGATTTTTTGATTTATAATACCACCTTCAGGGATGTTCATAAAAACCTCATAATGGGTAAAAAATATGGGAAAATTTATATTACAACTTATTTAGTGTTCTAGAGCTAGTATATATACATAATATTAATTAATAAAAAAAACTAGTGAATGATGATCGAGAGAACACCAAAATAATCTAAACAGTTATCATTAACGTTTTATCAAGTGAATCATCATCATATCAAGAAAAAAATGGTAAATAAAAAAAATTAATGTTATTTAAGTTCATTAATAACACATATTTTCAATTTTGGACAACTATTCTCAATTTTACATGAACTTTCATACATGTATACAAGTGAACATATCATGAAAACCAAGGAAATAAACACTCATGAATGACAAAATTAAATCTTATAACTCATGAAAAGGCTTTAAATGAACATAATAAAATTATTATAAATAAAATAAACATTTAATATTTCCTGAATTAAATTATTAATATATCTAATTTCATTATCCTAGACATTAATTTCAAGCGTAGGACACTTTCATGTATAAGGTAAGCGATTCTTTGCAAACCTCCATTTTCCCTTCGAGTTATGATTGATCTCTATATAACCAAATTTAATTATGAATTATTCTTATTTAATCCTCCATAATTCTGTTTTTATTCCCCAATCATATTTTCTTATCTCAAATCATCTTTCTTTGATCAGAAAATACTTGTTTTATAGGGTTTCCTGTTTTAATTCCTCCAAATAAGAAAGCCTGAGTAAAGGGAAATTCCCAATTTCAAACCCATTTTCAAGTACAATCCATAATATATTTTAATAAAAAATAATTCGTTAAAAATATCTTTTTATCATTAAAAAATATGTTAGTTCATTTATGGTTTTATATATAGAATTAGGCATTTCACCGCTTTAAAGACTCTTATATATTTTCCCTTCAACCGCACTGAGGTTACTCATTTCTAAAGATTCTTAAACACTATTTTTACATGTTTTAACTTTATTTGGACATTAATTATAATTTTATATACCTATTTGTCAATATTCATGTCCGTGTACGATTTAAATCCATCCATTCATGGACACCATTTTGATACGTCATTTTCTTATGGATTTTAACAAGATTATGATTCCCATTTCTTTACATGGGAAACCCTTATGTTAATTTCATATAATTAGTTGAGGATGTATTCTTATGATACAATATACCATATTTTATTGATATTTTTATTATAATTTTATAGGGTAAATATCATCTTGATACTTTTTGCGATATTACTCTGAAGACTTTATGAATATGTTTTCAGATTGGAGAAATTATTTACATTTTGTATGCTTGGTTCAATATGTGTGTATATGTTGATTATGTTTTAACACTTTAATATGAGGAATTAATCATACTTAGTATGTTTCATGTGGGGCCCTCTATAGCCCATTGATGCATTAATAGGTCTGATGAGATAAACTATACTGGGTTTTGGTAATGGAATTTTTCATTTATATAGAATTCTTGGATGATGACGTGATGATATGATTATGTTGTCCCACATTATGTATTACCTCATTGTGGTATTATTTATTTATAATACATATGATTATTAGAATAATAAAATATCCATGATTAATTATTATTCTTCTTTTATTACTTATATGACATTATTGGATCAACTGTATTCCTCCCACATAATGCCTAGGTTTATGTTTTAAGGGCATGTGTTTTTAGTTATTAACTTGGACCTATTTTTTATGATTATTTTGGATATATTCCAATATATTTCTTACCCATACTAAGTCTATGAGATCACTAATTTCATATTTCTTATTTTTTCTGAGGATTCCAAGATTTATATTATGATTGACATTAACTAATAATCTAGGAGAATAGGTATGTTTCCAAAGGAGTTTTTTATGTTGTTTTTAATTTCAAGTTATTGTGTAAAAATTACATTTATAGCAATTTTTTCAAATATACTAAACTATTAATTCCTTTGGGATGAAATCACTTGTTCATAGTACCAATGTAATAAATTAAGGCACTAGTTTGGAGCTACTAGGGCCAAGGACTTTATTGTTAGTGTTAGAGAAAGTTTAGTAGATACTTTGGAAACTAGATATAGCAGAACATAGTTTAGGTAAACTTGAACCCATAAAATACTTTAAGAATATTCATGAGTAACCAAGATTATGATTTAGTGATTAGTTATACATAATTTTTCAATTTACATTACGTTTTTTAGTAGTTTTTGATTATATATAATAGGTTTTCATAATGATATGATATGATATAGTCTATGCCACTGTTTAGAAATGGAACCTAGTGGATGTAATGGAAACCATATCAATACACATATTCAATGTAGGGATTTCCCTCCTATGCAAGATAATGATGTTGGAGCAAGATCTGTTGAAATGATAACAATATTGTGATAATTAACTCAAGTTATGAGATATAAACTTACCCATATGGAGTATCTTGATCCAATATGTGGTGTCACAATGTTAGACCTTTTAATGAGACTACAACCTCCATAATTAATTGGGACTATAAACCCAATTATAGATGATCGATAGAAATGTTCTTTTGAGAATATATTTCTTGTTTTGGGATGAAATAAATGGGATAAAGTTTTCATGTTAGTTTATCATCTCTTTGGAGATGCAGATCAATGGTGGTCGTTAATTGAACACACATAAGAGGACGAAGAAATTACAAACATGGAATGGAAGGGATTTAATGAAATTTTCTTTGAAAAATATTTTCCTAGAAATAATTGAGAATATATGGAGATAAAATTATTTGTTATGAGATAAAGGGAAGAACAACATGTCTCTAAGAGTGAAACTAACATTACAAGATTATCAAGTAATTCTGCAGACTACATATTAATCCCATGGAGTAATATTGACTGTTTCTTTGATGGGATTAAGCCAATCCTTCAATGTTCATTGTTCTACCAAACGTTTTCATTGAATGAGGATACAATATCATGTGATATCAAGATATAGAATGAATTATACATGTCTTATGACTCTAAACAGAATCAAGAGAAGTAGAGGATATAAGAGAAAAATATGGATCAAGTGAATATGGGAAATAAATATTTTACCACATGTGATAATTGTGTATAGAAACACCTTTTTTCTTGATTGAATGGAATGAGAGTGTTCTACAAGAGTTGAGATAAGGGATACCATTATTTTTATTGAAAACAAATGAAAGAAGTTGGTAATGTTAAATGATTTTACTATAAAGTGATGGGGAACTACACAAATAAATTCCCCAACTATTAAGGAATATTTCTTAGAAGAAGAAAACTGGTCACAGTCAATCTTATCCTATTACTACAGTCAAAGTGGAATAATTAAAATATTTATGTTTTTGGATTCATGCATTATGTTATTATATTATTATTATAATAATCATGAGATATATAAGGATTGTACGGCAATACTTTTTCATTATAGATTTTGAAGAATTCATGTTTTCATTAAGGTGATCAAGGTATTAATATATTTGGTATGTGGGATTAATAGATAAATTATGTTTGGTGAATATAATTCTAAGGTGTTTTTGGAAATATAGTGACCTTTATTCAAAATTTTTGGTCATTGATAATGTAAAGACATGTTTTGGATGAGTTATAATATTAACTACTTGTGGAATGGGTCAAGTTAAAATTTGGGAATTGTTGTTCGGTGATAACATTTTCTAACATTCATAATTTCAATATACATAAAAAGGTTGAAGTAATGACTTAAAGACAACATGATTCATTAAAAGTGGTTCAAGTATGAAAAATTTATCATGAATATCTATCTCATGGTGTACGAAATGAAGTGGAAAGAGATCAAAGAACAACAAAAGAATAAGATTTTGCATTTGAAATGGAAGGAAATCAAGTAATTTTATTTTCTCAAGTAACTATATGTATATTAAAAGAATAACTCATCTTTAGGAAAATTAATTTGGAAGAAAACATTTTCCTTTTACTTTTTATTCGTAGAAATCAATGGTCTATTAATCGATCATAGATTTATGGTCTTGTGATGTTTATATTTCAAAGGACCATGTTCTCTGTCACTCTCCATCAAAACATGACAGTTATATTTCTTTTCCATGGAGTTTTTTTTAATTTACCACTGATATTCTACTATAGGGAATCCTTGTTTTGTGGGTATGATAATAATTTCTATTACCTCTTTTTAATATGACGTTTTATTTTTCATTTTTATGATGTGGTATCATCAAAAGGTTATTCTAAAATAACAACTCCATGATCAAAAATAACAATTTTAAATTGATAAGATGAAATTTACTTAAGTAGAGTAGAATCTAACACCCTATGATTTTATAGTATGTCTCTTTTTAAATTTAACATCTTTTACAGTTTATATTTCATGAAACGCTCTGTTTAAAATCGTGATAGAAATTTAAAATGTGACTGACAAAACCTATTCATTAAATTAGTGGTAATGAATAATATTAACAATATTATAAAATATATACTTTTAAATTCATCAAAATTATTTTTATAGGAACAATATAAAAATAAATAAAATTTTATGGACAAAATACTATATATTTCTAATTGAAGTTTTACCAGCATTTAATGGAACAACTGTTATAAAGTCCAATTTTGAAACATTTATAAATTTTATTGGAAAAAATAAACTTAATTTTCAAAATTGGATTTTCAAAATCTTCTTAGGTTGAAATTTTTTAGTTTTTTTAGAAATATTTATTTTCCAATGAAAAATGAAAAATATCGATTATTATAAAACAATAAATTTGGATATATTCAAAATATATTTATTATTTTAATTTTATGTCACCTATGAAATTATAAATAAATTTTATGTAAATAATAAATTAAAATATTATATATTTATATCATGGAATATGTTAAAAAATGTATTAAAAATGATAAATTATGTATTGGCATTTATGTGAAACATAAATGTTTATTTACAATTTTATAATTAATAAAATAATTCAATGAAAATATATTTTCATAAAATATATTCATATATTAGTATTTTTTTTTTATTTAAAGATAATTTTATGGGACCTTAATCAATTTTTTAAAGTGTCTTAAAACCATTTGTAACTTTAAAATCTGTATATTTTGAATAAATGATGACATAATTTTAAAATTAAATTTCTCATGTTTATAGAATTATTTTTATAAAATGGAGTACATTATTTAAATCCACATGTTGATAAGTTGTTAGGATATGTTTTAGGGATTTTTCTAAAATAATTGATTTTTTATGAATACTGAGTAACAATAATTTATGACATATAACATTATAAGTAAATAAATGGATTATTGAGTCAGTAATGATGTAGGGATGAGGTATGCACTTATTATTTAGAACTCACATGCCCTAGTTACTTTTTTTGTCACAATAATCAACACTATTAAAATTCATGATAAAAAATAATAAAATAATGAATAAAATTATAAAAGAACATCCATCTCCTCCACTATAAATACCAACCCAAATCACCTCTTTAAAAAACACCTTTTTTGCCTTTGTGATTGAAAATATTTATCCCAATTCATCTCCCAAACAACTTCCCCACGTTCTCATCTAACTGGTCTCACAAAAAGACCATTTCCAAGTCCCTTAAGGAGGTTCTCTAGGATAAGACACTTAAGAGGTAAAACATTCCATCTACGTTTTTCAATTTCTAATTTTTTCTTATCTTTACCTCACCTCCCCTTTCTAGAGTAACATGATAACTAAAATATTATATATATATATATATATATATATATTATAGAATTTAAAATTTTACTGGTATATAAACTATCAATTATCTTCATTTCTCTTCCCCTTTTGTTATTGAAATGAAAACATCGTCTGTGAGGTGTTGATTCACAACCTCTATAGACGATGATGTTTCATTTACTAATACCACATCCAAGGATGGTCCTAAGAACATTTTAATAGTTAAAATAAATCTTTAAATTTATATTAAAACACAATTAGTGTTATGGAACTAGAATATATACATAATATTAATTTATAAAACAAAACTACTGCGTGAGGATTGAAAAAATGGTAAACTAATCTCAATGTTTACCATTAAAGTTTTATATAATGAATCATAACAATATTTAGAAAAATGATATAATTGACCATATAATATTATATAGGTTCATTGATAAAATTTAATTTAAATTCTTGTTAACTATTCCCATTTTACATGATCTTTCATACATGTATACAAGTGAACCAATCATGAAATCCAAAGAAACAAACACTTCGGAAAGATGAAATTGAAACTTATAACTCATAAAATGGGACATAAATGTACACAATAAAATTATAATAAATAAAATTAATTTTTAAGAGGTTCTGAATTATATTATAAATGAATCTAATTTCGTTATCTAGGACATTATGTGAAAATTCAAAACACTTTTGAACATAAAGAAAGAGATTCTCCTCGAAAATCCATTTTTTCCTTTGGGATACAATTTCACTCTATTTACCATAGTATAAATCATAATTATTCGTATGTAATCATAATAAATTATTTTTTTATGCCCCAAACATATTTACCTAGTTAAATTCTACTTTCTTTCATGGGGAAATACTTTTTTTTAGAATGATTTCTTTTTAATTCCTCTCGATAAGCAAAACTGAATAAAGGGAACAACGAAATTGTGTACCCATTTTCAAGTATATTCCAAAATATATTTTAATACAACAATATTTTTTCCAAAATATCTATTTTTTATAAAAAAACTACCAAAATTAATTTCAATTTTTATTCAACGAATTATGCCTTTTTTCTATTTGGATACTCTTTTATATTTTCCCTCAAACCACACTAAAGTTTCTCATTTCTAAAGTTTATTAAACAATTATTTTTTAATTGTTTTCACTTTAGTTGGAAATAAATTATCATGATGTATCCCTATTTTCCATTATGAATGTCCATGTATGATTTAAATCCATTATTTAATAGACCGCATTGTGATATGATGATTTTCATACCTTTTTACATGATTACGATACCAATTTCATTCCATGGGTATCCCTTATATTAATTATTATGAATAATTGAGGTTGTTTTACTATGAAACCATCTACCATATTTTATTTATTTTCATTTGATCATTTTTACTAGGTATGTAGTCTATTAATACCATTCACTAGTACAAAAACCTTTTTTTACGTCACCATTTTTCACGTCGGTTTTTTAGAACCGACGTGAAAATATCTAAAAATCGATTTTTCACGTCGGTTATTATATCACCGACATGAAAAATACATTTTTACTGATTTTTCACGTCAGTTATATAAGAACCAATGTTAAAAATCCATTTTATCTGATTTTTCACGTCGGTTATTATATAACCGACATGAAAAATAAATGTACATCACTTTTCCACGTCGGTTATTAAATAACCGACGTGAAAAATCCTTTTCCAGGAAAATATATTAAAATTTTCAGATATTTTTCATGTCGGTTATTTAATAACCGATGTGAAAAATGTTTACAAAAATTTATTTCATTTCCCAAGATTTAATTTGACAGGTCACGGAGCTCAAACGTAGTTACGGATTAAAAGTTATGGCTTTCAGAAGTTGATCATCTCTAAACGATGTCTTAAGGATGTCCAACTTCTGAAGGCCATAACTTTCAATCCGTAAATCCGTTTGAGCTCCGTGACCTGTCAAATTAAATCTTGGGAAATGAACTACATTTTTGTAAATATTTTTCACGTCGGTTATTAAATAACCGACATGAAAAATATCTTTTAACGTCGGTCATTAAATAACCGACGTGAAAAAGTAATGAAAATCAATTTTTCACGTCGGTTATTTAATAATCGACGTCAAAGTGTGACAAAGATTGATTTTCACGTCGGTTTTATAATAACCGACGTGAAAAATAAGTGAAAATTTTAAAATCTTTTCACGTCGGTTATATAAGAACCGATGTTAAAAATCCATTTTATCTGATATTTCACGTCGATTATTATATAACCGATGTGAAAAATTAATGTACATCACTTTTCCACGTCGGTTATTTAATAACCGACGTGGAAAATCCTTTTCCAGGAAAATATATTAAAATTTTCATCAATTTTTCACGTCGTTTATTTAATAACTGACATGAAAAATCCTATTCCAGGAAAATATACTAAAATTTTCACATAGTCTTCACGTCGGTTATTAGATAACCGACGTGAAAAATTGATTTTCATGACTTTTTCACATCGGTTATTTAATAACCGACGTGAAAAATGTTTACAAAAATGTAGTTCATTTCTCAAGATTTAATTTGATAGGTCACGGAGGTTAAACGGAGTTACGAATTAAAAGTTATGGCTTTCAGAAGTTGATCATCTCTAAACGATGTCTTAAGGATGTCCAACTTCTGAAGGCCATAACTTTCAATTCGTAACTCCGTTTGAGCTCCGTGACCTATCAAATTAAAACTTGGGAAATGAAATACATTTTTGTAAATATTTTTCACGTCGGTTATTAAATAACCGACGTGAAAAAGTAATGAAAATCGATATTTCACGTCGGTTATTTAATAACCGACGTGAAAGAGTGATGAAGATTGATTTTTCACGTCGGTTTTACAATAACCGACGTGAAAAATAAGTGAAAATTTTAATATCTTTTCACATTGGTTATATAAGAACCGACGTGAATGAAAATTTTAATATCCCGCAAACGCGAAATTTTACATCGCGGCATCGAAATTTTGAATTGCCGCCTAAAATTTTTAATACCGCGTTTTCTCATAGAATCTCAATTATATATTTACATTATACACCCATCCTAATCTTACGATCATTTATTTCAACCGTTATCATTCCACCAAATCGACTTTTTTTCTCTCAAACGTGAATCAATTATTTCTTCTTTTCGCGATCCCGTGAAGGTATATTTAATCATACATCCATGGTTTATGGTTTTTATGTTTTTTTTCTTAATTGATATAACATTTTACGATCATTTCATTCAACCATCATCATTCCACCAAATCAACTTTTTTTATCTTCAACGTGAATCAACGATTTCTTATTTCTACGACCCCGTCAAGGTATTTGTAATTATTTTCCCTTGATTTATATTTTCTATTAGTAGTTTTCTTAATTGATATACCATTTAACGATTTTTAATTTATTATAATGATGGATGATTCTTTATATCATGATAAAACTACAAATCCCCCTACGGATTCAAAAATTCCTTCTAATATGGAGCTACGGTTGGCTCATTCAATCTTTCCTCGAAAAAAATATCAAACTTTTGAAGGTCATAACTTTCGATCCGTAAATCCGTTTGAGCTCTATGACCTGTCAAATGAAATATTAGAAAATTTTCTACAAGATAGTAAAAAGTTTTTACATCGGTTATTAAATAACCGACGTAAAAAATGACTTATAACGTCGGTTTTTGAAAAACCGACGTAAAAAATGGCTTCCTATCGCCATTTCTAGAATGCATTTCACGTCGGTTTTTTAAAAACCGATTTTAAAAACTATATTACCCCATTTTTTACGTCGGTTATTTAATAACCGACGTAAAAAATCGTATTTTTAACGTTGCTCGCAATAACGTCGCCTAAAAACCGACGTTAAAAAGCAAAAAAAACCGACGTAAAAAAAGGTTTTTATACTAGTGATTATCTATAGTTCTCTGGATAGTTTATGATTATCGTTACAGATTGGGGAAATTATTTAAATTTCATATGATTCAATATGAATGTATATATTGATCACATTTCACCCCTTTCCTATGAGCAACGAATTGGTCTTAGTGAGGCCCAGACAAGCCCCTCTATATCCCATTTATGCATTAGTAGGTTTCATTATAAAAAATATTTGGGTTTTGGATGAGGCCTTACCCATTTATGTAGACTTCTTGGTCGAGGCCTAGACAGTATGTTTATTATATCCCAAGTTATGAATTCCATCATTATAAGATTAGTTATTAATAATCCATGTGATTGTTTTAAAAGTAGAATATCCATGGTTATGTTTGATTCTAAGATGATTACATATATTTCATTATTTGATCATATTTTATTCCATACACATTGTGCTTATGTTTATGTTTTAATGGCATGTGGTTTTAGTTATTCAACTTCAATTATTTCTTATTCATATTTATGATAGATTCCACTATATTTATTACCCATACTAATCATCTAAGATCACCCATTTATTATATTTTATTTTTTCCTAGGATACAAAGATGTATATTATGATTCACATGTAGGGATAATCTTGGAGAATAGGTATTTCTCCAAAGGGGTTTCAGTGTTGTATTTCATTTCAAGTTATAATGTATGGATTATATTTTTTTTTCTGGTTTTCCAAATCTAATAAACTATACATTCATTTGGGATGTGATATCTTGTTCATTTTACCAATGTAATAAAGTTGGGAACCAGTTCTAGGCTATATGGTTTGGGGTCATTATAGGATGTGAATTCATTAACTACGATAATGTTAGTGGTAATAAACATTCCCTCAGGTCATCTTATTTAAATTTAATTCCATTTTGATGCATGTTGGTTTTACCCACATTATGCTCCTAAATTTAATCCACCAAAAATCAGTTACTCAATTTTAAATGAAAACATCAACCCCTTCATTTTGTTGGGGGTCAAGGACCTCAATGTGAGCCACCCCTTAGGTGTTCCATATATATTCCTTTTTTATCAAATTCTCTTATTAACCAAAACACTCATATGGTGTGTTTGGTTTGAAATCTAAATATGGATTTAATGAACTAATTTAAATGAAATTAACTATTTCATTTTAATATGGAAATCATGTTATCCTAGATTTTATAAAATATGTAGGTAAATATTAAATGGTATAACACCGCCTACAAACCATCTCCATTAATAAATGGAAATTTAATGGAATAAATTAAATGGAAATTATAAAATGTAATTGTTAAAAATGGAATTTTAATAATTACTAAATTTAGGGTGCCTAATGATACTATGATCCTTTTCTTGTTTAAGTATTTGTTATACTTGTGATAACTTTGGATTATAGAGGGAATTCCTTGAGAAATCTGAGGATGCCACCCAGATTCATTGAGCTAATCACCAATGGAGATACCCATTTTTAAATTTGGTGTTTTTGTTATTACTATTTGAATAATTAGAATGGAATAAATTATTAACTCCTTTCAAAATTGGAAATTATAATTCATTGGATACCCTCCTTGGATTCAACTTGATTTACTCAGAAATGCGACACCTTGGATTCTCTCCTTGGGATCGATTCATTTTTATCCCAATATTTACTATGGATGTTTTCTGTGGGATTGATTTGAAACTTTTATTATATAATTATGAGGGTGTATCCCATGGATTATAATTTTACCCCAATATCATGGTTTCATTGTTTATTGTTATTAGAAGTACCGAACTTCTATGGTAAAGGATTCCTTGGTTCCCCCTTGGGTCATATCCTTCCATTATGACTACATGAAACTATGGTTACACGATGGATTAAACATTATCAATTTCATTGAATTATACACCATGGTTATATTCTCAGAACATGACCATTTACTGATCACTCGTTCAGATGCATCGGGCTTAGGTTGAAGTAGGTATGGTCGTCCAAGAATCTCATGAGGAGCCGGGCATGACATGGATATTATTTCACATATCATATCCCAGTGATTACCTATACACATAAATACATTTATATTTATATAAAAAACAATAATTGTTATAGAAACCATTGATTGTGTCCTACTGGTATATCTCGCACCATATTTAGGCCACCTATTGGTACCCATGATGACTTCATGGATGTAGGTAAGGACAAGGGAAAGCGCCTAGTAATATATGTTTGATTTTCTTATAGCATGGGTTCATGGATCATATGACCGATCATAATATTAATTTTCTATTGAAGATAGTTTTTGGTTTTTCCACTTTTTGTTATACTATTGTTATATATGTTCCTATTTCCATATATGCATGTGACATTTTGTATAGAATCATGAAATTGACATCATTTGGCATACAATTTCAATTATTTCTGTTTATTATCTTTATCTCCCCTAGATGTTTATCTTTTCTTTTTCTTTGGTTGTTCAATGTTGTCCGCTTCAACTATTTTTCACTTATTACATTGCTATGTTTTAAAATTAATCATGAGGGTATAGTATCCCTACTGTACCTCCTTATATACCCACTACATTTCGGAATCCCCTAGCACATAGAGAAGTGTTCTTAAGTCCATGTGGATAACTAGGTTCAATTACTTTTGAGTGAACCAGGTATTGGATTTCATAAACTGTTATTAGAGACCTTTCTTTTGAATTGTTTTTTGGGTTATTATATAGAAGACTTGAAATGTTTTGGAATTTGGTAATGATCCTATGATTAGGAGTAGCTGACTAATGTATAGGGAAAATAAAAATTTCCTTGGCTGGGATTTTATGTCATGGATAGTGACTATAACAGTTGTATTAATTTCACTATTGGGTGATATACATGAATTTTTTATTTTATTACTATTGGAGATTTTATCTTTACCCTTGGCTTAATATAGCAAAGAGATAGTGTCCCATGCATAATTATAGGAACATAAGGATTGATATTTCATTTATTATTTTATGCCTTGTTTACTTACTATATTCATTTCTTACTACATATTCCTCATTCCTTGACTATTATATTTTTAATTTTCCTAACTTTTCTTGTAGGGATAAAATATTTAGATTAATTAATGTGTTAGCATAAAACTAAATTTTTTCCCATCTAGCTTGATAGTGGAACATTAATTAGCTCATTCTATAGTGTATATGATCCATGGAACATTATTCAAATAATTTGAGATTTTAGTTGGCTACAATTATTTATATTCCAAATGAAATTTAAAGAATGTGTGAACATTTATAAATTGGGAATGAAGATTCATATAATTGAACCATTGTAAAAACCTGGTTTTAGTTACATGTAGTAACAATTGAATCCTATAAAGCATAGGGTTTTATAACTTGGGAATGGAAGACATATATAAATGGACCTGAATATATATATATATATATATAAAGTTTGGAGGACTTATGAACAGTTGAGTTCTATAATTGGATTGAATTAATTTCCATTAAAAGGGGATAATAATTATAGATTAAATGGTGTTTTCATAAATAATTTTTATTTAAAGCATCATATATCATTACCCATGTGATTAAATCATTAATAAGGACCAATACCCTAAATATAGATCTTGGGTAGTTGTGTAAGTATGTTTTGGGTAATGATCCCTTATTTCAATCCTTGAATTATGAGAAATTTAATTTATCTCATATCAATATCTAAGGTGTATTCTTGGGAATTTAAGATATATGACTCTACCATGGCCTTAGGTTGAGAAAAATGAGGGTGGTTATGACCATGCTTCCGTGGTGGTGAGACCTAACTCACCTGTAGATCCAATATCAAAACCTGTTATTATACCTGACTTGGGAACTGATGCGTTGTTTGGTGAAGGTTTTATATGACTCATGCATACCATACAAGGAGCCCTGTGACTTGCCCATGCTATAAAAGTGATGGACTGAGAGTTTAAATAGTATATTTTCCTTTTAATTTATTATGTGATGTCGTCCCACATTCTATTGATACATGTATAGAGGCCTTGATTTCCATCATTGTGCATCTGGAGGTTCCTCTATTATGGAGGGCCAATCTTGTAGCTTATATTATTATGGGTTCTAAAAGGCATTGGTGGGATATTATTTCTCAGGTAAACCATCATCGTGATATGTTATAGAGAAAATTATAGGCTACCTTAATTGGTTATTTCCTTTTGGAGAGATTAAGGGGTGACCGAACTAGTGAATTTAGGCATCTAGAAGAAGGATCCATTTTTTATGTATTACACATCTCATTTTACTGATATTTATCATTTTAATCCATATTTCATTGGTAATGATATTTTAGGAGTTATACTTTATGAGTATGGGCTCAGATATTCCATATGGTTTGAAGATAATGTTTTCTATTTTACTAACCTTTTAGGGACTGCGATCCAGGCCATGATTACTAATAGAAATTTGGTTGAAGTTAATGAAATGTATCATATAGGTTCAGTACCATGGTAGGGTAGTAGTTCATCCAGAGGTAGTAAATTTCGTCTAGAAGGTTCTTAATAAATTTGTTGAAGCTAGGGTATCTTCACTGGTAGTTATATGACATGTAATTATTGTGGATGGTAAGGTCATGTGAAGCCTCCATGCTACTGTGACACATTTGATTGTAGAGCCTATAGTAGAATGGTGATTATTTAGAGGTTTTCCTAAACCATACAATACTTTATTGGAAGATGAGTATCCTCACCAAATCCACATTACATAGTAGGATCTGTATCTCTTTTCCCAGAAGAATGCTGGAATAAAAGTGGTCGTGTAGGTCATGAAGGTAGATATGGCTTATGAGTCCCAACTCAGGATATGTAGTGCCGGTTGAGTGGACACACTCAAGGTAGTTAGGTTGTAGCTCATGGCCATGGAATAGTCTACATATATACCTTACAACCTATATGTGAGTTTTGGGGTTCCATGATATCTACAGTATGATGTATGGCTTTATAGACTCTCATTTTCTGTCTTCTCTTTTTTGATATTGGTGAATCACATTCTTTTATCTTCATGATTATCATGGTAATCCTGGGACTTTAAAGATAGTATTCATGTGGATTTATGAGGCTACATAATATTTTTGGAGTCTTATTAGAATGTGTATGATAATTAAATGAGTTTCCCCCTTGATATTAGAGACTCTCGCTTACATTTTCATCCTAAAGATAATGGGCTTCAAAATCATTCTGGTGATATACTTATTGGTTTTCTATAATGATAAAGTTGGTTTTTATCATCTAAGAGTTTTTTCACGTCACCCAAGGTTGTTACTAACATTCACAAGGGTTAATGGGATTTCTAAGTGAGTTGAGCTAGAACAGAGAATCCTAGGCTAGAGAGAGTGACATCCCAGATTGCTAGTCCTTTTTTGAGTGACCAGTGAACATGATACACTGAGTTTAATGCAATAGTGGATGGATTCGTGGAAATAATACCTAATTAATTTTATGGAATACCTCTTAAGAGAGAGGTTGGGTTCACTTTTGAGAAGGTTTCAAGAGAATCACCAGTATATATTCCTCCTTATAGGATGGGACCTACCATGAATTAGGAACTCAAGAAGTAGTTAAAAGACCTAGACTCCAAGGGGTTTATATGTCCCAATACATCTCCTTAGGTTTCACCTATGATTTTTAATAATCTATAAAATGATCCCCCAATTATTTGTATAGATTAACAGAAATAGAATCATATTACAGTTAAGAATCAGTATCAACTACCATGTATAGATGACCTCTTTGACCAGCTCAAGGTAGCTCATGTTTTCCCAAGGATTGATTTGAGGTCTGGTTATCATCATGTTTGATTTAGGACATCATACATTCCTTGTACAACATTTCTATATAGGTATGGAATTTACGAGTATTTGGTTTTTTCATTCTTTTTTGTGAACGTTCCAGCAATTTTTATGGTTTTGATGAACCACTTTACACTTTTATTTGGATAATTATGTGGTAGTATTCATGGAAAATATCTTTGTGGACTCACATACATGACAAAAACAGGTCAAAAATCATGATATCAATTTGAGTACACTAAGAGAGAACTAACTGTTCACTAAGATAACCAAATAACACTCTTGGATTGATATAGTTCACTTTCTGGGTCACATCATACAAAAATAATTATTATTCATTGATCTAGATAAGATGAGGTTGTGGTTTCATGGGATATTACCTATAAATTTTTTAATATATGGTGTTTCATAGTGGTAGATGAAAATTATTGGTGATTCATTCTTGAATCTCCATCCTTAGTCACACCTATTTTAGGATTGACTAAGAATTGTTCTAAATTTATATTGTCTCAAGCATGTGATAGGTCCTTTATAGAGTTTAAAGTTAGGTTGACTAAGCACCAATCCAAATTCTACTAAATCTAGGTAGAAGCTATGTGTGTTATTATGATCCATCTAGAATCAGACTGGGAGCCATTCTGATATAGAGAGATCAATTCACTATGTACGGTCTTGATAGTTGAGGACTCATGAAAAATATTACCCAATGAATGACCTCTCTCTAGTAGCTTTTCTCTAAGATATGTGTTGTTGGAGGCACTACTCTCTGTGAGAATTCTTCTTGGTGTATACATACCACAATATGCTTAAATAAAAATTTACTGAACGATTAATAAATCTTATATTTTTTATATGGTAAAAATATATATATAATTTTTTACTTTGATCTTACTCATACTCCTGGGCATAGGTAATGTGGAGACTAATGCTTGGAGATGGGAGAATCTGAAAAAAGAAATACATGAGGCCATTAGAAAATGGAAGTTAATGGACTTGTTTCGTAAGATTCATTTTCAAGTACTAGAATGTTGTGGATAACTTCTTCTCAGACCTTTGGATGTGACCTCTTAAATTATGGATAGTGTGAATATGAGACTAATTTCAGATATATTGGGATTAGTTTTAAGGGAGAGTTTCTCAGGTGAGGACCCACCACCGGGTTGGATCGTTGATTGGGATGGGATATTGAATATTCATAGAATATATAGGTTCATGAAGATGTGTGAGAGGGGTTGATGTGAGAATCTAATGATTCTAATTGGGAGGTATACTTGGAGATTAAAAATATGTACCCTGATGTTTTTTTCCAGTATTGGTGGTCAAGTATAAATAAGAAGATAACTAGGGTTATCAGTAGGTGTTCTTCATATATTTAGGTGAAGGAAGAACACCAACTAGTAGTAGGTATTTTAATGACATTTCCCAATCATATGTGGAATTGGGACGGCATAATTATGGTCTTCATGATGATATTTTCAAAGACACATCGAGTAAGTGACATTGTATGTGTCATCATTAACACGAAAACGAATGTCGCTCACTTTTTTCACTTCAGATAGTCTATTTTTTTGGATGATCTTAGGAGGCTATATGTATAAGAGATTATATGAAATTATAGAGTCCCAAATAATAATATATAAAAAAATACACTCATTTTACTTTTCATTTATAGAAAGGGATGTAGAGGGTATTAGGTTCACAATTACATTTGAGTAGAACATACCACCCTTACATTGATAGTCATTCCTGTTATTCAATACCGATGTTAGATGATATTCATAGAGATTGTTTAATCAATTTTAGAGGTTCCTTTGAAACACACATACTTCTAATAGAGTTATCATATAATAATTTATTTTAGGCAATGATATTGTTGGATCCTTTTGACTAATTATGTGGTAGGTTTTTTCATTCACACGTGTATCTGATAGAGGTAGGGGTGGTAGTGCTATTTGTACATCTTCTTATTCAAGAGACATCATATGAGTTAATTTATTTCATAAAGTCTATGAAATTTTCACAGTATAAGAAGAATCCCTATCCCAATCATCATCAGTGACCTCTTTAGTTCAATGTTTAGGATCATGTCTTAATACATGTTTCTTGTAGGTTGTAGTATCAACAGATTTAGAAACAAGGAAAAATGGAAACTAGGTTCATTAGACCCTTTGATATTTTGGAGAGATTAGGTATGGTAACCTATAAGATATATCTTCCTTAGAGTAACCGAGATATTCACTACATCATCCACATATCTTAGCTTCACCTTTATCACTCTAACCCGTCTGAAACCTTTGATTATAAAGAGTTCATTTTGGAGGCTCATGTTTCTTATGAAGACTATCCAATATGCATCATTGATCAAAGAATAATGGATTTATGAGGTAGATCAGTTCCTTTATTTCATGTGAAATGTAAATACATACATGTAAAGGATGATAACTAGGAAATAGGGTATAGTGTACATTCTTTATGGTGAGAGTTATTCTCAGACGATGATTTACCACCCTCGGGAGGGGAACAAAGGAATTATTAATATTAAGTGGGGGAGGTTGTAAGATCATAGTTTTTCATAAAGGTATATATATAATGACCCAATACTTTTACACATATTAATTCATGATTTTAAAAATAAATATCCTTCTAATAAAAACCACAGATCATAATGTATAATGACTTTCTATGATTAGATACATAATTAGAAATCATGAAACCAAAATAAAAATAAATTTTATATAAGGACCCAGCCCTAAACCTTACATAATATTGAATTAAATGAATAATTCACATTGAGGATATTTTTCAGGTTTAGAGTTTTAGAGAGTTAGGCCATAGCTATTACATCACATATCAAAATTATGAAGTAGACACTCCTACTCAGTTTCCATTATTTTCACAAAATATAAATTCTTAAAAAAAGATTCATTTCCAGTTCCATGTTTTAGATAGCATGACATTTCCTTGATCCCATCCTTGACCCTAATCACTTTAAGTCATATGAAAAACATTTCAAAACTTGGGATGAGCATAAAAAGCTCAATAAGGGATACAAAAAAAGGAAAGCCATTAGTTTTTCAAAACAACAAGTAAAGCACGAATACATTATCATACGTACTACTTTTCACCTTTATGAAGTAGTAAATACTATTCACTAAATAAAAGATCATTACTTACCCTTTTGTAACCAAAAGATTACCATAAAACCCATATAAATAACACATATCATATAAAGGTAACTTGGGGTATAAACATACATAAATTGAATAACCATGAGGTAAACTTCCATACATATCACTAAATGGAATAGCCATACGGCCGACTTCAATACCCAATGCATTGGAGGTTATAACGTAACCACCCGTCCTAGTATTCACGGCACCACCCATCATTTGGTTTATCACGTAACCACCCGTCAAATGTCCAAGTACCATTATTAAATCATAATACATAAAAAAAATATAAAGGAAAGAAAACATTTCCACATTTCAATCACAATATATTACTTAAATATATTGACATAATAAATTCATTATCAAAACCATTTTCAATACCAAAATAAATAAAATAGTATAGGGAATTTATTTTCTTTAAAAAAAATTATGGCTTATTGTGGAAGCCAAAGATCAAATAATACTCGCAGCGGCGGAAAGGACATTGTCACCGCGTACGTTAAAAAGAAAAATACTTTTTTTCATTTAGTAAAATGATTCATAGAAAAATATTCTATTTGAAAAGTCAAAGGTGTTTATATATCTTATAAAAGAATGTTGTATATTAAAATAAAACATGCCTCAATGAAAGGAGATTGAGATGAAGTCCCTTACCATGTGTCCGACAAGACTCGATCATTCTTTAATCTCCTGAATAATAAACTAGAGTTAATATCTAATTGCTTAAGAACCTTTTTAAAGTTCATTATTCCTTTTATATCACTTATTACCATGTTATGAACATTATGTAATCATTTGAGTTAATAATGGTCGTTTTGTCGATCTTTGGTACTTGAGTCAACAATAAAAACATTATAATTACAAGTTATTCATGTGGTAAGATATCCATTATCTTCAGAATGATAGTAATGATTTAGATATCATATATATCATATATATATCCACTCTATAGATGTATTTATAATAGTACATAATCATTTAGAGGTAAGAAATGAAATTCACCATTCATGGAGACGGTAAGCCGTACATACACATGAACGCTACTTCCATTTCTATTTATTATTTTAATGGAATTAAAACATAATGATACATAGTTATATTATAATTCCAGTATAATATCATATATAATATTATTAACTCCATTCTATATATGTACCACATAAGGCATTAATGAGTCATATCACTTTGAGGGGGTGGTAGTCCGTACTTCCTCTAATGAGATTATCGTATTTACCCACTATGGAAATCATAAAGGTATGCTATAAATGAAAAATACAGAAGCATAAAGAAAAAATAAACATAATATATATCATATATAAATACATTTCCATCAGTATGGCCACCATGAGAGGTGGTAGGTGATAATTGAACAATCATCATTTCAGGAGGTGTTTGGTTTCCATCCACAAAAACATTATGTTCTTCACCCATTAGATGGATGTGTGTGTAAGTTTAGTTTGAATCATTCTCATAACAACATCCTAGTAAATTGAGGATATTGTTGTTGTTACAAAATAAAGGAATAAAAAGCGTTTAGGGGTTGGAGAAGTAATATAAAAGAGAAGAATTTAAGAGAAATGGTTACCTTTAATTTGGGTAACTCCCTTTGGTTTGAACCAAAAGGACTCTTGAAGTGCCTTCTGCCTAAGGTAAGGCTTCTAGGTTTCGGAGAAGGATGTAGGGAGCTTAATTGGGTAGAGGTTGGATGATCCAAAAAGCTTGAGAGGTGTGATTAATTGGTTAGAAGTGGTCTCTTTTTGTAAGAGAGAGGAGGGACTCTTTAGGAAAGTGTGAAAACATTATTTTATTATAAACTTATCTTCGGTTTCAAAAGGTCCAAAACACATTAAATTCAAAGATAAGTTGACTCATATTTGAAATAAAATCATCCAGTCAGAATTGGATATGTTTTGGATAATAATTTAATCATTATAATCTTATTTATTTAAATCATTTATTAATGAGGTAAACACTACATCATTATTGTGTCATAAATAATTTAATTTATTTGATGTCTAAATTTTATAAAACAAATACAATGATGTAGGGAATATTTTTATCTTTACATTGAACATTTATAGTAGAAAATATAATTTATATAACACCATATAAAAATTAATTTACTAAAAGTTTTTTTATTTTGTCATTTTTGCCTTTAAGTTAATTAATCTAAATTGTCATTATCACTCCCAAATGGATCAATGGGGTCCCAAAATCGACCCAGAGATGACCATGGTCGTAAATGACTCGGAAAATAAGGTTTGGACAAGTGTTAAGGTAATTTTGAATTATTAACAATATTCTTTTAACCTTGAATAACCCTATTTACCATTAGCCGCGGTAAATAAAAGTCAAAAGTTACTATTCACCAAAAATTATTTTCATCTCATTGAACCAAATTTCACTTATTAATAACATCCATGTATGTTGGATTTTTGAAATTAAATTCACATAAGTGGTAAAATTTCATTTAAATGAAAAAGTCAGTTTTTTTAACTACCACTTAGTGGTTTCACTATTCATCAAAAATTGAGGTTTTTCAGAAAGATACCAATAATTAAGCCTAATCAATATTTGATATTACAAATTCAAAAATGATGTTTATGTTTTCCAAATTCAAAACATAGAAGTTGCATTAATTAATTTAAAATTAATTCCCGTTGTTAAAACAAATAGCATGTTTTTAAGAAACAATAACTATCAAAAGATTGACACTTATTTATGTCCAATTTCGAAGTGAAATTCAATCCAATGAAAACCATTAGATTAAATGGTAAAAATATATTCCAATTACACTTTAAAACAAATTAAAAATATAATCAATCTATATAAATAAATTATATTAAAAGGAAATTTTGAATTAAAATCCAATATTTTTCACTATTAATCAAAAAATGAGTTCTTTCAGAAAAATACCAAAAATTCACCCAACGTAAATTTTGATGTCCCCATTCTAAAGAAGAATTTTATTTGGTCAAATAGAACATATAAAAGTGACCAAAACTAGATTTAAAGGGGGTTCTCCATCAAAAGGCGATAAATCGACCTTTTAGTGAATATTAGAGTATTTATGCTTAAAATTGAATTCTTTTCTTATTTTAAGCCTCTAACTTTTATTGGATAAATGTAAATACATTTAGAAAACATGTATAATCATATTTTAGTTAGTTCCGTCCATTCCCACCTATACAACGACTAGTCGTCAACTACCATTTAAAATAATAATAATATATTATAAGTGTGCAATGTAAGATTTCAAAGAAACTCGTTGTTGCATATCAGGTAAGCTATCAAACATAGTAACCCCTTTAAAGTAAAATTAATATTCAATTCACAAATATTAATAAATATGAGAAATATCATATTCTTTATTTACCTAGGATGTTACATTTTATTTCATCTTCATAATTATATTCTAACACCCTTTGAGCCCTTACGTATACATAGGATAACCTAGGGAATACATGAACAAGGGAACGATCTAAAAACCCCAGTAAAGGTATAAAGAAAAGAATAAATAAAATCACTTGGGTTAGAAGGAATTACATGATGACATAAGAAAAATAATGAAACATGAATAAAAATATTCAAGAATAACATATAGAACATGGAATAATGTAACAGAGGAATCAAAGTAATGTAAAAGAAACATATAACATGACACAATTATGAGTCAATACTCATTTCACATGGAGGATCACGAGTCAAGGATAACCACCAAGACTTTTGTACATGGATCACCAGTCAAGGCAAACCACCATGACTGTTGCAAATGATGTCTCATGATACTAAACATTACCCAATGCATTGGAGTTTTATCTGGTAGAACCAATAATAACTTGATTATGTATATATTTTCTACAAAGTAATCATACATAATTAAGAAAACATAAACATAAGTGTTTCCCATGGAAATAATTATGTATCATAATAATGTCAAAAGGCCTAAAAAAGGTAATATCATTATGGTATCCATGATGGAATGGATTTAAATAATACATGGAATTTTATTAGGGAAAATAGGTCTATATCAGGATATGTGATGTCAAATTGAAGTTAAAACATTTAAAAATAGTGTTTCAGAATCATTATAGAGAAAACATTTTAGTGTTGTTTCTGGGAAAGTTTTCATGTTTCTTTAAAACAGAAAAGGAATAATTGTTTGCATAAAACACGAAATGAACCAAGAAATTTTTTCATAATAAAATTATTGATTTTATAAAAATAATGGTAGATTAAAAAAGACATTTTAGTGCACTTGAAAAGGGAACAAAATCAAGAAATTCCCTGTAATTAGACTTTCTTATCAGGAAGAATTGAGAAGGGAACCTTTTAAAACATGAATTTCCCCATCAAATATGGTTTTAATGATCCAGATACATGAGTTTGGAAAATAGAAGAATAATTTAGACTAATTTTATAAAAATAAATAAGATTTACATAGTGTTAAAGAGAGATAAAGCGCAACTTGAAGTGAAAATGGAGGTTTGGAAGGAATCCCTTACCCTATGTTTGAAAGTGTTCTGTACTTGAAATCAATATCCTCTATAATAAAATTAAATAAATTGCATAAATAATTCAGAAATTTTTCTAAATTTATTTTATTAATTATAATTTTATTATGTTCATTTATGGACTTTTTAGTGGTTTATGATATTCAATTTCATCATTGGGAAGCATTGGTTTCCTCGGTTTTCATGATCAGTTTACCTGTATATGTATGTACGAAAAATCATGTAAAATTAGAATTGTTATAAAAAATATAAGTTATAAGTTATTAGTTAATATAAATAATATTTAATGGTTAAATAATTCATTTGTTTATTTTGGGTGAGGATCAATCATTAGATAATATGTCAGTGATAATCTTTTAGATTGTTTTGGTGGTTTTTCGATCATCTGAAACTAGTATTTTTATTAATTAATATCATATATATATATATATATTGTTTCTAAAAAATTAAATAAGGTTTAATATATATATTATAATCTTTTTTAAACATAAAAAATGTTTTTATAACCTTCATTTATGGAATAATTAAAAATGAAAACACATCATCCACGAAGGTAGTAAATCAGAACCTGATAGATGATGTTTAAATTTTTAGAATAAATGAAGAGGGGAAAAGAAATGAGGTTGTGTTATTCTATTCACACAATAAAATTACATTACATAAAATATACTAGTGTTATCATGTGACTTGGATAAGGGGGTAGGGTAGGGAATAAGAAAATAAAATAAATTGAAATGAAATTAAAAGAAAAAGAAATAAGTTTTTACCCATTAAATTCCTCTCCTTGAGAGCCTCCTTAGGGTAATAGAGTTTGGTCAATTGTTGATACAAAAGGATATTAAACATCGGGGAGATATGTTAGAGTATTATTGGGTAGAATTTTTACAATATTAACGTATATTTATGTGTGAGGAGAAGTGGTGGTGAGGGGTGGTATTTATTGTGGAGAGAGGTGTGTTTTTTTATTATTCTATTCATTATTTTATTATTATTATCAAGACAAGAAATAGTGATGATTATTGTGAATAAATAAATTAAATAGTTCATTTGAGTTTGAACCAATGAACACTTACATCATCTTTGACTCAATCATGACTTAAATATTCATTAATTTTCTTATACTGTAAATTACTGTATTTCATTATTCACCAAAAATTGAACTATTTTAGTATCATAAATAAAACTCACCCTAACTATTTTTCATAGTGTAGAACCATAAAATTAAATCCATTTTTTTAAAATAATTTTTTAAATATGAGGAATTAAATTTTTAAATCAAATCATCATTTATTTTAGAAATATCAATTTTAAAATTATAACTGATTTTACAACACTTTGAAAAATTAGTTAAGGTCGCGTAAAAATATCTTATAATAAAAAGATAAAAAAATAAAAATTCATTAATCTATTTTATGAATGTTTATTTTATTTTAATTTATTATATTAATTAACAAATTTACAATAATCATTTGTGTTTTATAAAAATACCAAAACCTGCTTTATCATTTCCAGAAAATTTATTTACATATACTATGGTATAATTACTACATATTTTCATTTATATAGTTCCTAAATTTTGATTATAATTTAATTGGTAGGATTACTATTGTATTGGATATTTTAGTATTCATAAGGGTCACATTACTATTCCAAGTTCATGTTACTATTCCATTGGTAAAGGTTCCTAAACTTATATAAATACCTATTATTTCAATCATTAATCATTTAGAATGTTTTTATTGTGTTCTATATGTGATTTTATGGTCTTTATAATGTATAAAATAATTCTAACATGGTATTTTCCATTGATATAATCCTGGGTTGTTACAACAGAGCCCTTAAATTAAAGTTTTAATATTTAGTTTTAGACTTATGGAAGCGCTTAATGATGTCAAAGTTGTTTTGGGAAAATACGAGGATTGTTTGGATCTGGAAATTTGGTTTTTGGAGAGATAACATGAGACATATGATTGGTGAAAGTTCTGTAGTAATCGTGGAGATCAACCATACACCATAGTAAGGGGAGGTTAAGTGTTAGTTTAACAATGAAAAAGAGGACACACGACCATACAAGAAGCTATAGAGGAATATTGGAGGGCATCCACATGGGCTACACACTGTTTATCAAACCATTCACCTATCCCCCATAGGTAGTGCCATGTAGGGAGTGATTCTGAATGGCTGGACATGGTTTGGAAAAAAATGTGGCCCAATCATGAACCCCATTAAATAATTTTAAAATTATGCTTTTTCCATTGAAAACATATATATTTATCACCCATTTATTATCCCTTTTCACACATAGCATCTCCCACTCTATTGAGTGCTCTCATTATCCTATGAGCTCAGAATTGAAGTTCTCCCTCATCAAATCTATAAATAGAAAAAATTATTTTTCACCGGTTAGACAATGGTACATTATTCAATAAAATACCTTCATTTATCGGTTTATCTCGCCACCTTGGATGTCATTTCATGGTAAGCTAATATGCCACTTTTTCATAGTATTTTTTCTTTTTAGCCATTTTATTCCATCACATCCCTAATTGAAATTCAATATTGTATAGTGGTTAATCAACAACCATCTAATATGTGGTCTATAACATTCTTTTAGGTCTCATCATTTATTTATTTTTTCATTGCGATGCATACTGGTTTTACCCATGTTATACCCCTAATTTTAATCTACCATAAATTAGTTGAATACATTAAAAGATAAATTTCCTCAATAACCACCTTATTTTCATTTGATGTCAATGAAATTAATTTTATCCACCCCTTGTGTGTGCCATGTATATTCCATTTTCTCCTTTTCAATATTATTAATGAAAACACCCCTATGGTGTGTTAGGATTGACATCCAAACATAGATGTAATGATATAATTTAAAACAAATAAAATATTCCACTATTATATGGAAAGAATGATCACCTAGGTTTTATTAAATTTGTAATGAACTTTTAAATCATAAGACTCTTCTTATAAACTATTTCCATTTATAAATGGAAAGGTAATATTCTCCATTAAATAGAAAAATTAAATAAGAATGGAATTCACATGAACATTGAATAAGTACTAAATTTAATGTGTTGATTATTACTATGTACCATTTCTTATTGTATTTTCAAAATCTTCTTAGGTTCAAAATTTGATTTTCAAAATCTTCTTAGGTTGAAATTTTTTAATTTTTTTAAAAATATTTATTTTCCAATGAAAAATGAAAAATATCGATTATTATAAAACAATAAATTTGGATATATTAAAAATATATTTATTATTTTAATTTTATGTCACCTATGAAATTATAAATAAATTTTATGTAAATAATAAATTAAAATATTATATATTTATATCATGGAATATGTTAAAAAATGTATTAAAAATGATAAATTATGTATTGGCATTTATGTGAAACATAAATGTTTATTTACAATTTTATAATTAATAAAATAATTCAATGAAAATATATTTTCATAAAATATATTCATATATTAGTATTTTTTTGTTTTATTATTTAAAGATAATTTTATGGGACCTTAATCAATTTTTTAAAGTGTCTTAAAACCATTTGTAACTTTAAAATCTGTATATTTTGAATAAATGATGACATAATTTTAAAATTAAATTTCTCATGTTTATAGAATTATTTTTATAAAATGGAGTACATTTTTTAAATCAACATGTTGATAAGCTGTTAGGATATGTTTTGGGGATTTTTCTAAAATAGTTGATTTTTTATGAATACTGAGTAACAATAATCTATGACATATAACATTATAAGTAAATAAATGGATTATTGAGTCAATAATGATGTAGGGATGAGGTATGCACTTATTATTTAGAACTCACATGCCCTAGTTACTTTTTTTCCCAATAATCAACACTATTGAAATTCATGATAAAAAATAATAAAATAATGAATAAAATTATAAAAGAACATCCATCTCCTCCACTATAAATACCAACCCAAATCACCTCTTTAAAAAACACCTTTTATGCCTTTGTGATTGAAAATATTTAGCCCAATTCATCTCACAAAAAACTTCCCCACGTTCTCATCTAACTGGTCTCACAAAAATACCATTTCCAAGTCCCTTAAGGAGGTTCTCTAGGATAAGACACTTAAGAGGTAAAACATTCCATCTACGTTTTTCAATTTCTAATTTTTTATTATCTTTATCTCACCTCCCCTTTCTAGAGTAACATGATAACTAAAATATTATATATATATATATATTATAGAATTTAAAATTTTACTGGTATATAAACAATCAATTCTCTTCATTTCTCTTCCCCTTTTGTTATTGAAATGAAAACATCGTCTGTGAGGTGTTGATTCACAACCTCTATGGACGATGATGTTTAATTTCCTAATACCACATCCAAGGATGGTCCTAAGAACATTTTAATAGTTAAAATAAATATTTAAATTTATATTAAAACACAATTAGTGTTATGGAACTAGAATATATACATAATATTAATTTATAAAACAAAACTGCTGCGTGAGGATTGAAAAAATGGTAAACTAATCTCAATGTTTACCATTAAAGTTTTATATAATTAATCATAACAATATTTAGAAAAAATGATATAATTAACCATTTAATATTATATAGGTTCATTGATAAAATTTAATTTAAATTCTTGTTAACTATTCCCATTTTACATGATCTTTCATACATGTATACAAGTGAACCAATCATGAAATCCAAAGAAACAAACACTTCAGAAAGATGAAATTGAAACTTATAACTCATAAAATGGGACATAAATGTACACAATAAAATTATAATAAATAAAATTAATGTTTAAGAGGTTCTGAATTAAATTATAAATGAATCTAATTTCGTTATCTAGGAAAATATGTGCAAATTCAAAACACTTTTGAACATAAAGAAAGAGATTCTCCCCGAAAATCCATTTTTCCTTTGGGATACAATTTCACTCTATTTACCATAGTATAAATCATAATTATTCGTATGTAATCATAATAAATTATTTTTTTTATGCCCCAAACATATTTACCTAGTTCAATTCTACTTTCTTTCATGGGGAAATACTTTTTTTAGAATGATTTCTTTTTAATTCCTATCGATAAGAAAACCCGAATAAAGGGAACAACGAAATTGTGTACCCATTTTCAAGTATATTCCATAATATATTTTAATAGAACAATATTTTTTCCAAAATATCTATTTTTTATAAAAAAAACTACCAAAATTAATTTCAATTTTTATTCAACTAATTGTGACTTTTTTCTATTTGAAGACTCTTTTATATTTTCCCCCAAACCACACTAAAGTTTCTCATTTCTAAAGTTTATTAAACAATTATTTTTTAATTGTTTTCACTTTAGTTGGAAATAAATTATCAGGATGTATCCCTATTTGCCATTATGAATGTCCATGTATGATTTAAATCCATTATTTAATAGACCTCATTGTGATATGATTATTTTTATACCTTTTTACATGATTACGATACCAATTTCATTCCATGGGTATCCCTTATATTAATTATTATGAATAATTGAGGTTGTTTTACTATGACACCATCTACCATATTTTATTTATTTTCATTTGATCATTTTTACTAGGTATGTAGTCTATTAATACCATTATCTATAGTTCTCTGGATAGTTTATGATTATCGTTACAGATTGGGGAAATTATTTACATTTCATATGATTCAATATGAATGTATATATTGATCACATTTCACCCCTTTCCTATGAGCAACTAATTGGTCTTAGTGAGGCCCAGACAAGGCCCTCTATATACCATTTATGCATTAGTAGGCTTCATTATAAAAAATATATTGTGTTTTGGATGAGGCCTTACCCATTTATGTAGGCTTCTTGGTCGAGGCCTAGATGGTATGTTTATTATATCCTGAGTTATGAATTCCATAATTATAAGATTAGTTATTAATAATCCATGTGATTGTTTTACAAGTAGAACATCCATGGTTATGTCTGATTCTAAGATGATTACATATATTTCATTATTTGATCATATTTTATTCCATACACATTGTGCTTATGTTTATGTTTTAATGGCATGTGGTTTTAGTTATTCAACTTCAATTATTTCTTATTCATATTTATGATAGATTCCACTATATTTATTACCCATACTAATCATCTAAGATCACCCATTTATTATATTTTATTTTTCCTAGGATACAAAGATGTATATTATGATTCATATGTAGGGATAATCTTGGAGAATATGTATTTCTCCAAAGGGGTTTCAGTGTTGTATTTCATTTCAAGTTATAATGTATGGATTATATTTTTTTCTAGTTTTCCAAATCTAATAAACTATAAATTCATTTGGGATGTGATATCTTGTTCATTTTACCAATGTAATAAAGCTGGGAACCAGTTCTAGGCTATATGGGTTGGGGTCATTGTAGAGACCCGTATCTTGACATACATGGACATTACATTACTTTTGCGGAATACTTAGTACATAACAAAAACACACACACAAGGATCGTAATAGTTTAGTGTCTTTGGAAACTCGGAACGTAATCTTCTAAACGTGGTGAAAGATCTTCAATATCTCCCATAAAGATCTTCCCCTTTTTTTTACCTAAAACCTTTCTTTATATCCTGGGGAAAGAAATACAAAAAAGGGTGAGCTCAAATGCTCAGTAAGGGTAAACAAAAGAAATATCAATCACATCATATACATAAGAACGTAGCTTTTGGAAATCTTGACCTGCAAAAGAGCTCATAATATCATAACATGGGATAAATCATAGAATTGAAAATGAGATCCCAATAATCATAACTTAAAACTTGAACTTTGTGGAATGCACACATAATCATGGAAAATCATTTCTTGTTAGTCATGACTCATTGCCAAGACTATCTTAGTGGACAAAGTCCCTTTCTGAACCGAGTTCACTCCTCGTTTCAGTCCTGTATCACTGAACCGAAATAACCTTCCGTTCCAGCCATGTCTATCTCATGAGATATAAAATATTTACCCAATGCATTGGAGGGAGATATAGGTCCCACCCATCTTATAATGAATCCTTTCTTATGTGTGCCACATAATCATAAACCATACATCATAACGTAACCCATGTAATAAAAATGGGATTCTTAAACAACATGACATCATAAAACAATTCATATAAGATAAAGGAATTCATAAAAATATTTCCATAACAACATAATCAAATCCATGTAATAATAGGGATAAAAACATAACCCTTTTATTATCTTAGATGGAAAATAATTTTGATAATGTACTTGAACTCCATTCTTGAGGAAAATATCCTTTCTACTTCAAAAACATTTTTCCTTTCATAACATGTCATACGACTTTAAAATAAAAGAAGTTGATTAAAAATAAATTTGAAAACTTGTAAAGGAATCTTCTTGGAAATAAAGTTTTAAAAATCCATCCATGCCGTATAAGTTAAAAAAAACATTCTTCGTACTTTTGTCGGAAAAGTCAAAAAGTACCTCGTACGGAAAAACGACAAAAGATTCCTTTCATATTCTTTACTAAAAACTCACCTGAGGGTAAAATTGGATTTAAAAAATTACAAGTGGATGGAAACAATATTACATATTTATGGAACATGGATGTGGATGATAAAATACACCCCAGTAAATACTTACGAATAAACAATCTCGGATAAAAATGAGATTGTGATATTTCCCTTACCTTAGGTCCGACTTGCTTTGTAAGTGTCCGAACCTCCTGTATAATGATTTAAATCATGTTATTGACTTATTACAGAATCATATTCATTGTTATGATATCATATATGGTTCACTTATGACATTATATTACCCGTTCGTTTGTAAATTCCATGTTAAAGAAGCGTTTTGGGTAAAATCGTTTCATTTATCGTAGGTGTTTTGACTTGTTGTTCTTGACATTATTATTACTTATATCATGATTTACTCACTTCCAGAATATAAAATATGATTTATATATCATATATATTCAGTATATATATATATATAATAGGTAGATAAATAAAATGAAAAACACCGTTCATGGAGACGGTAGTCCGTACGTACGCATGAACGCTGTTTTCCTTTCCTTATTGTCTTGAAATGGAAGTAAGTAGATGACATACATATGTACATATATACATAAATCCAGTAGCTTTATAATGTCATATATTTCATTATTATTTCTTATATATACATTATAATCATTCTTAAATGGTTAACATGGAGAATGAATCTCATCGCGTCGTGGAGACGGTAGTCCGTACGTACGCACGAGCGATGATATCATTTCTATAAATATTGAATTGAATTGGAGTGGATCATACAATATATCAGAATTAATATGATGTTGTAATAACTATTTATAGTTATTCTTTACACCATTATACCCATCCATGTAAGGTGGTGGTGGAAAATAGATTACACCACGGCGTGGAGACGGTATTCCGTACGTACGCACGCGCGGTGATTTCTTTTTCCGTAGGATGGATAGATGGTGAAATAGGGTTGTTTCATACTTATAATGACATATCAGTATATTAGTGATACTGATGTTATTACTTCATAATGAAACAACCTAAGAAGAAGAAGTGGAAGAAGAAATAAAGATGAAAGAATTGGTAACGGTAATTACCTCTTCTTTGAAGTGCCTCTTTGAGACCTCCTCTTAGGGCAATAAAATTGGTCTTTGGGGAAGACCAGAACCTCTAGGATGTTTTTAGGGAAGTGGAGAAGAGATTTTGGCAGGGGTTGGCCGAGCTTGAGTGCTCAAATTGGTGTGAGGAGGAGGGAGAGGAGGTGTCCTTTTATAAGGGAGGAGAGGGGCACCTTAGGAATATCTTAAAATATTATTTTATTTTAAAGTCAAAATCGGTTTATAATGGTTCCAAAGGGTCTTATTTCGAAGATAAAGTGGGGATGGGTCGAAATCTTATCAACCAATAGGATTTAGACAAGTTTAGGTTATTATTTTAACCTTATCAATTAGATTTAACTCTAAGTTAAATAATTTAACTTTTACCGTGTCTTTTTGTTTTCTTTCACTATATGGTTAATACACTTACTATAACATGCCAAAAGAACCCCAAATTGTTTATTATTAAAATATATATCCTTATCTAAGTCATTTGGCCGAACCTTAGATTTTTAGGAATAAAATAATAATTAATAATATAATATTTGATTTAAAAACTATTTTGTGTCAATTTTGACACTATTTGATATATGATTTTTGTGAAAGTCATAACAGAATTATATGTTCGATCCAAGTTGATTAAATCAACACTAATATATCATAGTAACCTAGAAAAGTAGTGTAATTCATAAAAAGTCTCAAATTATATTTATTTTGGTGTTTATAACATCAATTATGTCAATATTTCATTAATAAGATAATTACTGCATCATCATTGTGTCAAAAATAAATTAAATTATTTGATGTATAAAAATTACAAATAAAATACCATCATGTAGTAAATCTTTTTAGCTTTCTAATGAATATTTACAATTGAATTTATCTTATGTATAACCCCATATTAGAAATGATTTACTTATTAAACTTTGATTTTAACTATTTTAACCCTTCTTTAAATAAATTAATAATAAATGTCCTAATCTAATCCAAGTGGGCCTAAATGGTCATATTTTATTCCTAAGTTTGTTTTTGGTCGAATTAAACTTGTCCAATAGAATTAGGACATGTGTTAGGGTAATATTAATATCATATTTACCCTTAGTTACCCTATTTACTATTAACTGTGGTAAAAAAAAGTAAAAAGTTACTATTCACCAAAAAATTATTTTCATCTCATTGAACCACATTTTAGTCCTTGATATTAACCGTGTCTCTCGGATTTTCGAAATTCCATTCACAGAAGTGGTAAAATTATGTTTTATTCAAAATTCAGTTTTTAACCTACCTCTTAGTAGTTTCACTATTCATCAAAAATTGATGTTTTTCAGAACAATGCCAAAATTTCATCCCAAGCTATATTTCATATTCCGAATTCAAAAATGAAGTCTATTTTACCAAATTCATAACATAAAAGTTTCATTAATTAATTTTATAATTAAATCCCGCTGTTAAAACAAATAGCGTGTTTTTAAGAAACAATATCTATCAAAAGATTGACACTTGTTTATGTCTAGTTTAAATGTGAAATTACATCCAATGACCAACATTGTATTAAATTGTAAAAATATATTCTAAATATACTTTAAAACCACTCAAATTAATGATTTATCACTATTAATTATTTCGATTAAAAAAGTTGTTTTTAATTATAATTTAGTAATTTTCACTATTCATCAGAATATGAAAGTTATCCGAAAAGTACCAAAATTTCACCTTAGGCTAAATTCGATACTCCGAATCCAAAAATGAAGTCCATTTTGAGAGTTAAAATTTCTAAAATTTAAAAAGTGGTTATTACTATTCATAACAGCTAGTTTTAATAATATTTTAATAGCATATCATTGTTTCATGAAACTCAGGATTACGTACCACACACGCTATCGAGGAAGGTTGTGATTGCGTGTAATGCAAGGCAAGTCAAGGATGCGTGTTGTGCAAGCTCCTTTTGGTGTAGCGTATAACACAAGACATTAGTAAAATAAAAAAAGAATATTTTTCATAAAATCTCGGGCTGTTACATTCTACCCCCCTTAAAATGAATTTCGCCCTCGAAATTTGTCGGGGTTATAAATGGTTTACTATTCGAAAGTTTCTTTAATAGAAACCCACATCGTAAAAGGGAATACCAAAACTTGGCTTTAAAAAATAAAGTATGAAATGTAACGATTACCCAAATAAACTAATCACTGGGTTTCCACATAGGTGAAAATATGGATATGGAAGAGAAATCTAACCATCATGTTCTGATGGAGAGTGGTAGAGAACATGGCTATGGAAAAGCCAGTAATCACAAATCCATAGATTTGTGATGATATAAGGTACCATCTGATTCATCAAGTATAAGATCACTAGGACAACATTTTTGGTTTTCAAGATCATTTCCCTAAAGTTGAAAATTTGCTTAGAATAAATACTTACTTTATTTTGGTACAATCTCACTTTTGTTCGTGCCTTGAACAATTTCTACTTCATCTCTTAAATAAATGAAGTTGAATTTGTTATTTGTTAAGTGTTAGAAGATCATGTGATAGAATGACTGTTCATTCCATTTGTCTCAAACAAAAGGTTAGCAAAAGTTATTAAATATACATAAGTCATTCTATAGTGAGATTAATCATATATGGTTCCTAAAATGGACTTATACTTCATATATCATGCTGCTTAATATAATAAAACTAGTTTCTACTAAACAGGGACTTCCTGTAGGCCAGTGGTAGGCGATAAAGGCCAGTCGCACTTCGGTTGTGGGTTCGATTCCTACAGCCTTGTCCGAAGCGATGGGCTGTCGCCCGTCCTGCAGGTTGTCCCTTTTTCTAAAACTACGTTACTATAACATCCCATCTTCTATCCTTAAACAATACTAACTTATGTCCAACATAATCCAGTCTAATCTTTAGGCTTATACATAATACTGCAGTCCACTCTCATAATATAGTGACATCGATTACCAGAGATTTAATACTGTCGTTGATCCCCACATATCATAAGATATGTCTTGTTGGTCACATTCCAAACATTCAAAGTCCTTAATCGTGTATTCTCTTGAATACCTTAGTGAAAACATGAGTGCAGTTAAAAGTTAACACTTTCCACATACCAAAATCCTCAAAATTCCATATACTCAAACCATGATATCACTTAGTCCTTATATCAATCATGAGCTCATGAATACTATTAAACATTTCATTTTCTCGTCTTCATTATGCGCATATCATCTTATTTCCAAAAAATATCTCAATCACTTTGAATACCACATCAATAAATATTGCAATACTCAATGATACAACATTATTTTGGAATCCCATTACATAAACACATAATCATTCCACCACATCGTTGTCATATTCAACATTGCCAATAGTGATCGCATGTGATTTCCCTTTGTCCTTTGCCTTCAGTGGTTGCTCATGTTGATCATCACTAACCTTTGGATTAGGGCAATTATTAGCATAATGCCCCATTTCCTTGCACTTGAAGCATTGAAGTGTTGGCAGTGCGTTCTCTGCAGTGTTTGCTTTATTCACATCATTAGAAACCCTTTTTCCATTACTTCGACACTCAGCTGCTCGATGACCTTCTTTTCCACACTTAAAACATTTTCTAGTCCCTTTAAGACAATCTCCACCATGCTTCTTTCCACACTTTGTGCATAAGGAAACATTCATATTCTTTTCACCATTATTCTGAGATTTCTCCTTGAACTCCATCTTACGTTTCTTGTCAAAACCATGAGATGGATATGTAACACCAACTTCCATTTCTACCTTGATAGCACAACGCACAATTTCTTCATAGCTACTGAAGTCTCTTATAGCTAATGCACTTCGAAGACTTGGTTTTAAGCCACTGAAAAATCGATCAACTTTACTTTCAGGTTGGATGATAATTCCAGAAGCATACCTTGCAAGTCTTGTAAAATTTGCTTCATAGGTACCAACAGTTTCATCGTCCCTTTGCTTCAGTTCAAGAAACTCTTTCTCCATCTTTGTTCGAAGAATACGAGGGAAGTACTTACTGAAAAACAAGTTCTTGAACTCATCCCATTCCATGGACTCAATTTCATCTCTTGGCCTCGTATTTTTGATAAGATTCCACCATTGATCAGCTTCACCTTCCAAACGATATACTGCTAAGATGACTTTATCATGTTCAGAACATTGAAGAACTGAAAATATCTTTTCAGTAGTACTGATCCATTGTTCAGCCACAAGTGGATCAGAAGACCCACTGAAAGAAGGTGGACGTTGCCTCATGAAGGACTCAATAGAATATTGTTCCCTTCTCTGCTCATTTGGAAGTCCAGAATGATTCATAGCTTGTGTAAGTATAGTAATAAGATTTTGCACTCCATCTCCCATAACATTTGTTTGTTCAGGAGGGCAATCATTGCATTGTCCATTGCATTGATCAACACGGTTCCTTCGGGTTCCAGCCATCGTCTAAAACCCAAAAAGAATAGTGTGAGAGGCAAAAATCATGCTAGGGAAAACAACATAATAAAGGGGGAGTACCTTCAATATCCAACATCTTAGGTTTAATTCTATGATCGTTAGCGTAATTCTATTACTATAACCTATAGGTATACTTATCCCTAGGGACATCCCTAGACATACCTTAGAAATATCTCTAGGGATCTCACTAACGTTTTCGCATCCTAGTTTCCAAAGGTTGACTAAACCTTTCCTCTGATACCAACTGTAGAGACCCGTATCTTGACGTACATGGACATTACATTACTTTTGCGGAATACTTAGTACATAACAAAAACACACACACAAGGATCGTAATAGTTTAGTGTCTTTGGAAACTCGGAACGTAATCTTCTAAACGTGGTGAAAGATCTTCAATATCTCCCATAAAGATCTTCCCCTTTTTTTTACCTAAAACCTTTCTTTATATCCTGGGGAAAGAAAAACAAAAAAGGGTGAGCTCAAATGCTCAGTAAGGGTAAACAAAAGAAATATCAATCACATCATATACATAAGAACGTAGCTTTTGGAAATCTTGACCTGCAAAAGAGCTCATAATATCATAACATGGGATAAATCATAGAATTGAAAATGAGATCCCAATAATCATAACTTAAAACTTGAACTTTGTGGCATGCACACATAATCATGGAAAATCATTTCTTGTTAGTCATGACTCATTGCCAAGACTATCTTAGTGGACAAAGTCCCTTTCTAAACCGAGTTCACTCCTCGTTTCAGTCCTGTATCACTGAACCGAAATAACCTTCCGTTCCAGCCATGTCTATCTCATGAGATATAAAATCTTTACCCAATGCATTGGAGGGAGATATAGGTCCCACCCATCTTATAATTAATCCTTTCTTATGTGTGCCACATAATCATAAACCATACATCATAACGTAACCCATGTAATAAAAATGGGATTCTTAAACAACATGACATCATAAAACAATTCATATAAGATAAAGGAATTCATAAAAATATTTCCATCACAACATAATCAAATCCATGTAATAATAGGGATAAAAACATAACCCTTTTATTATCTTAGATGGAAAATAATTTTGATAATGTACTTGAACTCCATTCTTGAGGAAAATATCCTTTCTACTTCAAAAACATTTTTCCTTTCATAACATGTCATACGACTTTAAAATAAAAGAAGTTGATTAAAAATAAATTTGAAAACTTGTAAAGGAATCTTCTTGGAAATAAAGTTTTAAAAATCCATCCATGCCGTATAAGTTAAAAAAAACATTCTTCGTACTTTTGTCGGAAAAGTCAAAAAGTACCTCGTACGGAAAAACGACAAAAGATTCCTTTCATATTCTTTACTAAAAACTCACCTGAGGGTAAAATTGGATTTAAAAAATTACAAGTGGATGGAAACAATATTACATATTGATGGAACATGGATGTGGATGATAAAATACACCCCAGTAAATACTTACGAATAAACAATCTCGGATAAAAATGAGATTGTGATATTTCCCTTACCTTAGGTCCGACTTGCTTTGTAAGTGTCCGAACCTCCTGTATAATGATTTAAATCATGTTATTGACTTATTACAGAATCATATTCATTGTTATGATATCATATATGGTTCACTTATGACATTATATTACCCGTTCGTTTGTAAATTCCATGTTAAAGAAGCGTTTTGGGTAAAATCGTTTCATTTATCGTAGGTGTTTTGACTTGTTGTTCTTGACATTATTATTACTTATATCATGATTTACTCACTTCCAGAATATAAAATATGATTTATATATCATATATATTCAGTATATATATATATATAATAGGTAGATAAATAAAATGAAAAACACCGTTCATGGAGACGGTAGTCCGTACGTACGCATGAACGCTGTTTTCCTTTCCTTATTGTCTTGAAATGGAAGTAAGTAGATGACATACATATGTACATATATACATAAATCCAGTAGCTTTATAATGTCATATATTTCATTATTATTTCTTATATATACATTATAATCATTCTTAAATGGTTAACATGGAGAATGAATCTCATCGCGTCGTGGAGACGGTAGTCCGTACGTACGCACGAGCGATGATATCATTTCTATAAATATTGAATTGAATTGGAGTGGATCATACAATATATCAGAATTAATATGATGTTGTAATAACTATTTATAGTTATTCTTTACACCATTATACCCATCCATGTAAGGTGGTGGTGGAAAATAGATTACACCACGGCGTGGAGACGGTATTCCGTACGTACGCACGCGCGGTGATTTCTTTTTCCGTAGGATGGATAGATGGTGAAATAGGGTTGTTTCATACTTATAATGACATATCGGTGTATGAGTGATACTGATGTTATTACTTCATAATGAAACAACCTAAGAAGAAGAAGTGGAAGAAGAAATAAAGATGAAAGAATTGGTAACGGTAATTACCTCTTCTTTGAAGTGCCTCTTTGAGACCTCCTCTTAGGGCACTAAAATTGGTCTTTGGGGAAGACCAGAACCTCTAGGATGTTTTTAGGGAAGTGGAGAAGAGATTTTGGCAGGGTTTGGCCGAGCTTGAGTGCTCAAATTGGTGTGAGGAGGAGGGAGAGGAGGTGTCCTTTTATAAGGGAGGAGAGGGGAACCTTAGGAATATCTTAAAATATTATTTTATTTTAAAGTCAAAATCGGTTTATAATTGTTCCAAAGGGTCTTATTTCGAAGATAAAGTGGGGATGGGTCGAAATCCTATCAACCAATAGGATTTAGACAAGTTTAGGTTATTATTTTAACCTTATCAATTAGATTTAACTCTAAGTTAAATAATTTAACTTTTACCGTGTCTTTTTGTTTTCTTTCACTATATGGTTAATACACTTACTATAACATGCCAAAAGAACCCCAAATTGTTTATTATTAAAATATATATCCTTATCTAAGTCATTTGGCCGAAACTTAGAATTTTAGGAATAAAATAATAATTAATAATATAATATTTGATTTAAAAACTATTTTGTGTCAATTTTGACACTATTTGATATATGATTTTTGTGAAAGTCATAACTGAATTATATGTTCGATCCAAGTTGATTAAATCAACACTAATATATCATAGTAACCTAGAAAAGTAGTGTAATTCATAAAAAGTCTCAAATTATATTTATTTTGGTGTTTATAACATCAATTATGTCAATATTTCATTAATAAGATAATTACTGCATCATCATTGTGTCAAAAATAAATTAAATTATTTGATGTCTAAAAATTACAAATAAAATACCATCATGTAGTAAATCTTTTTAGCTTTCTAATGAATATTTACAATTGAATTTATCTTATGTATAACCCCATATTAGAAATGATTTACTTATTAAACTTTGATTTTAACTATTTTAACCCTTCTTTAAATAAATTAATAATAAATGTCCTAATCTAATCCAAGTGGGCCTAAATGGTCATATTTTATTCCTAAGTTTGTTTTTGGTCGAATTAAACTTGTCCAATAGAATTAGGACATGTGTTAGGGTAATATTAATATCATATTTACCCTTAGTTACCCTATTTACTATTAACTGTGGTAAAAAAAAGTAAAAAGTTACTATTCACCAAAAAATTATTTTCATCTCATTGAACCACATTTTAGTCCTCGATATTAACCGTGTCTCTCGGATTTTCGAAATTCCATTCACAGAAGCGGTAAAATTATGTTTTATTCAAAATTCAGTTTTTAACCTACCTCTTAGTAGTTTCACTATTCATCAAAAATTGATGTTTTTCAGAACAATGCCAAAATTTCATCCCAAGCTATATTTCATATTCCGAATTCAAAAATGAAGTCTATTTTACCAAATTCATAACATAAAAGTTTCATTAATTAATTTTATAATTAAATCCCGCTGTTAAAACAAATAGCGTGTTTTTAAGAAACAATATCTATCAAAAGATTGACACTTGTTTATGTCTAGTTTAAATGTGAAATTACATCCAATGACCAACATTGTATTAAATTGTAAAAATATATTCTAAATATACTTTAAAACCACTCAAATTAATGATTTATCACTATTAATTATTTCGATTAAAAAAGTTGTTTTTAATTATAATTTAGTAATTTTCACTATTCATCAGAATATGAAAGTTATCCGAAAAGTACCAAAATTTCACCTTAGGCTAAATTCGATACTCCGAATCCAAAAATGAAGTCCATTTTGAGAGTTAAAATTTCTAAAATTTAAAAAGTGGTTATTACTATTCATAACGGCTAGTTTTAATAATATTTTAATAGCATATCATTGTTTCATGAAACTCAGGATTACGTACCACACACGCTATCGAGGAAGGTTGTGATTGCGTGTAATGCAAGGCAAGTCAAGGATGCGTGTTGTGCAAGCTCCTTTTGGTGTAGCGTATAACACAAGACATTAGTAAAATAAAAAAAGAATATTTTTCATAAAATCTCGGGCTGTTACAGTCATTATAGGATGTGAATTCATTAACTACCATAATGTTAGTGGTAATAAACATTCCCTCAGGTTATCTTATTTAAATTTAATTCCATTTTGATACATGTTGGTTTTACCCACACTATGCTCCTAAATTTAATCCACAAAAAATTAGTTACTCAATTTGAAATGAAAACATCAACCCCTTAATTTTGTTGGGGGTCAAGGACCTCAATGTGAGCCACCCCTTAGGTGTGCCATATATATTCCTTTTTTATCAAATTCTGTTATTAACCAAAACACTCATATGATGTGTTTGGTTTGAAATCTAAATATGGATTTAATGAACTAATTTAAATGAAATTAACTATTTCATTTTAATATGGAAATCATGTTATCCTAGATTTTATAAAATATGTAGGTAAATATTAAATGGTATAACACCTCCTACAAACCATTTCCATTAATAAATGGAAATTTAATGGAATAAATTAAATGGAAATTATAAAATGGAATTGTTAAAAATGGACTTTTAATAATTACTAAATTTAGGGTGCGTAATGATACTATGATCCTTTTATTGTTTAAGGAGTTGTTATACTTGTGATAACTTTGGATTATAGAGGGAATTTCTTGAGAAATATGAGGATGCCACCCAGATTCATTGAGATAATCACCAATGGAGATACCCATTTTTAAATTTGGTGTTTTTGTTATTACTATTTGAATTACTTAGAATGGAATAAATTATTAACTCCTTTCAAAATTGGAAATTATAATTCATTGGATACCCTCCTTGGATTCAACTTGATTTACTCAGAAATGTGACACCTTGGATTCTCTCCTTGGGATCGATTCATTTTTATCCCAATATTTACTATGGATGTTTTCTGTGGGATTGATTTGAAACTTTTATTGTATAATTATGAGGGTGTATCCCATGGATTATAATTTTAACCCAATATCATGGTTTCATGGTTTATTGTTATTAGAAGTCCCGAACTTCTATGGTAAAGGATTCCTTGGTTCCCCCTTGGGTCATATCCTTCAATTATGACTACATGAAACTATGGTTACACCATGGATTAAACATTATCAATTTAAATGAATTATACACCATGGTTATATTCTCAGAACATGACCATTTACTGATCACTCGTTCAGATGCATCGGGCTTAGGTTGAAGTAGGTATGGTCGTCCAAGAATCTCATGAGGAGCCGGGCATGACATGGATATTATTTCAGATATCATATCCCAGTGATTACCTATACACATAAATACATTTATATTTATATAAAAAACTATAATTGTTATAGAAACCATTGATTGTGTCCTACTGGTATATCTCGCACCATATTTAGGCCACCTATTGGTACCCAGGATGACTTCATGGATGTAGGTAAGGACAAGGGAAAGCGCCTAGTAATAGATGTTTGATTTTCTTATAGCATGGGTTCATGGATCATATGACCGATCATAATATCAATTTTCTATTGAAGATAGTTTTTGGTATTTCCACTTTTTGTTATACTATTGTTATATATGTTCCTATTTCCATATATGCATGTGCCATTTTGTATAGAATCACGAAATTGACATAATTTGGCATACAATTTCAATTATTAATGTTTATTATCTTTATCTCCCCTAGATGTTTATCTTTTCTTTTTCTTTGGTTGTTCTATGTTGTCCTCTTCAACTATTTTTCACTTATTACATCGCTATGTTTTAAAATTAATCATGAGGGTATAGTATCCCTACTGTACCTCCTTAGATCCCCACTACATTTCGGAATCCCCTAGCACATAGAGAAGTGTTCTTAAGTCCATGTGGATAACTAGGTTCAATTACTTTTGAGTGAACCAGGTATTGGATTTCATAAACTGTTATTAGAGAACTTTCTTTTGACTTGTTTTTTGGGTTATTATATAGAAGACTTAAAATGTGTTGGAATTTGGTAATGATCCTATGATTAGGAGTAGCTGACTAATGTATAGGAAAAAAAAAATTTCCTTGGCTGGGATTTTATGTTATGGATAGTGACTATAACAGTTGTATTAATTTCACTATTGGGTGATATACATGAATTTTTTATTTTATTACTATTGGAGATTTTATCTTTACCCTTGGCTTAATATAGAAAAGAGATAGTGTCCCATGCATAATTATAGGAACATAAGGATTGATATTTCATTCATTATTTTATGCCTTGTTTACTTACTATATTCATTTCTTACTACATATTCCTCATTCCTTGACTATTATATTTTTAATTTTCCTAACTTTTCTTGTAGGGATAAAATATTTATATTAATGAATGTGTTAGCATAAAACTAAATTTTTTTCCCATCTAGCTTGATAGTGGAACATTAATTAGCTCATTCTATAGTGTATATGATCCATGGACCATTATTCAAATAATTTGAGATTTTAGTTGGCTACAATTATTTATATTCCAAATGAAATTTAAAGAATGTGTGAACATTTATAAATTGGGAATGAAGATTCATATAATTGAACCATTGTAAAAAATGGTTTTAGTTACATGTATAAACAATTGAATCCTATAAAGCATAGGGTTTTATAACATGGGAATGGAAGACATATATAAATGGACCTGAATATATATATATATATATATATATATATATATATATATACAGTTTGGAGGACTTATGAACTGTTGAGTTCTATAATTGGATTGAATTAATTTCCATTAAAAGGAGATTATAATTATAGATTAAATGGTGTTTTCATAAAAAAAATTTAATTAAAGCATCATATATCATTACCCATCTGATTAAATCATTAATAAGGACCAATACCCTAAATATAGATCTTGGGTTGTTGTGTAAGTATGTTTTGGGTAATGATCCCTTATTTCAATCCTTGAATTATGAGAAATTTAATTTATCTCATATCAATATATAAGGTGTATTCTTGGGAATTTACGATATATGACTCCACCATGGCCTTAGGTTGAGAAAAATGAGGGTGGTTATGACCATGCTTCTGAGGTGGTGAGACCTAACTCACCTGTAGATCCAATATCAAAACTTGTTATTATACCTGACTTGGGAACTGCTGCGTTGTTTGGTGAAGGTTTTCTATGAATCATGCATACCATACAAGGAGCCCTGTGACTTTCCCATGCTATAAAAGTGATGGACTGAGATTTTAAACAGTATATTTTCCTTTTAATTTATTATGTGATGTCATCCCACATTCTATTGATACATGTATAGAGGCCTTGATTTCCATCATTGTGCATCTGGAGGTTCCTCTATTATGGAGGGTCAATCTTGTAGCTTATATTATTATGGGTTCTAAAAGGCATTGGTGGGATATTATTGCTCAGGTAAACAAACATTGTGATATGTTATAGAGAAAATTATAGGCTGCCTTAATTGGTTATTTCCATTTCGAGAGATTAAGGGGTGACCGAACTAGTGAATTTAGGCATCTAGAACAAGGATCCATTTTTTATGTATTTCACATCTCATTTTACTGATATTTATCATTTTAATCCATATTTCATTGGTAATGATATTTTAGGAGTTATACTTTATGAGTATGGGCTCAGATATTCCATATGGTTTGAGGAGAATGTTTTCTATTTTACTAACCTTTTAGGGACTACGAGCCAAGCCATGATTACTAATAGAAATTTGGTTGAAGTTAATGAAATGTGTCATATAGGTTCAGTACCATGGTAGGGTAGTAGTTCATCCATAGGTAGTAAATTTCTTCTAGAGGGTTCTTAATAAATTTGTGGAAGCTAGGGTATCTTCACTGGTAGTTATATGACATGTAATTATTGTGGATGGTAAGGTCATGTGAAGCCTCCATGCTACTGTGAAACATTTGATTGTAGAGCCTATAGTAGAATGGTGATTATTTAGAGGTTTTACTAAACCATACAACACTTTATTGGAAGATGAGTATCCTCACCAAATCCACCTTACATAGTAGGATCTGTATCTCTTTTCCCGGAAGAATGCTGGAATACCAGTGGTTGTGTAGGTCTAGAAGGTAGATATGGCTTATGAGTCCCAACTCAGGATATGTAGTGCTAGTTGAGTGGACACACTCAAGGTAGTTAGGTTGTAGCTCATGGCCATGTAATAGTCTACATATATACATTACAACCTATATGTGAGTTTTGGGGTTCCATGATATCTACAGTATGATGTATGGCTTTATAGACTCTTATTTTCTGTCTTCTCTTTTTTGATATTGGTGAATCAAGCTCTTTTATCTTCATGATTATCATGGTAATCCTGGGACTTTATAGATTGTATTCATGTGGATTTATGAGGCTACATAATATTTTTGGAGTCTTATTAGAATGTGTATGAAAATTAAATGAGTTTTCCCCTTGATATTAGAGACTCTCGCTTACATTTTCATCCTAAATATAATGGGCTTCAAAATCATTCTGGTGATATACTTATTGGTTTTCTATAATGATAAAGTTTGTTTTTATCATCTAAGAGTTTTTTCACGTCACCCAAGGTTGTTACTAACATTCACAAGGGTTAATGGGATTTCTAAGTGAGTTGAGCTAGAACAGAGAATCCTAGGCTAGAGAGAGTGACATCCCAGATTTCTAGTCCTTTTTTGAGTGACCAGTGAACATGATACACTGAGTTTAATTAAATAGTGTATGGATTCGTGGAAATAATACCTAATTAATTTTATGGAATACCTCTTAAGAGATAGGTTGGGTTCACTTTTGAGAAGGTTTCAAGAGCATCACCTGTATATATTCCTCCTTATAGGATGGGACCTACCATGAATTAGGAACTCAAGAAGTAGTTAAAAGACCTAGACTCCAAGGGTTTTATATGTCCCAATACATCTCCTTAAGTTTCACCTATGATTTTTAATAATATAGAAAATTATCCCCCAATTATTTGTATATATTAACAGAAATAGAATCATGTTACAGTTAAGAATCAGTATCAACTACCTTGTATAGATGACCTCTTTGACCAACTCAAGGTAGCTCATGTTTTCCCAAGGATTGATTTGAGGTCTGGTTATCATCATGTTTGATTTAGGACATCATACATTCCTTGTACAACATTTCTATATAGGTATGGAATTTACGAGTATTTGGTTTTTTCATTCTTTTTTGTGAACGTTCCAGCAATTTTTATCGTTTTGATGAACCACTTTCCACTTTTATTTGGATAATTGTGTGGTAGTCTTCATGGAAAATATCTTTGTGGACTCACATACATGACAAAAACAGGTCAAACATCATGATATCAATTTTAGTACACTAAGAGAGAACTAACTGTTCACTAAGATAACCAAATAACACTCTTGGATTGATATAGTTCACTTTCTGGGTCACATCATACAGAAATAAATAGTATTCAATGATCCAGATAAGATGAGGTTGTGGTTTCATGGGATAATACCTATAATTTTTTTAATATATGGTGTTTCATGGTGGTAGATGACTATTATTGGTGATTCATTCCTGAATCTTCATCCTTAGTCACACCTATTTTAGGATTGACTAAGAATTGTTTTAAATTTATATTGTCTCAAGCATGTGATAGGTCCTTTCTAGAGTTTAAAGTGAGGTTGACTAAGCACCAATCCAAATTCTACTAAATCTAGGTAGAAGCTATATGTGTTATTATGATGCATCTAGAATCAGACTGGGAGCCATTCTGATATAGAGAGATCAATTCACTATGTACGATCTTGATAGTTGAGGACTCGTGAGAAATATTACCCAATGAATGACCTCTCTCTAGTAGCTTTTCTTTAAGACATGTGTTGTTGGAGGCACTACTCTCTGCGAGAATTCTTCTTAGTGTATACATACCACAATATGCTTAAATAAAAATTTACTGAACGATTAATAAATCTTATATTTTTTATATGGAAAAAATATATATATTATTTTTTACTTTGATCTTACTCATACTCCTGGGCATAGGTAATGTGGAGGCTAATGCTTGGAGATGGGAGAATCTGAAAAAAGAAATACATGAGGCCATTAGAAAATGGAAGTTAATGACCTTGTTTCGTAAGATTCATTTTCAAGTACTAGAATGTTGTGGATAAATTGTTCTCACACCTTTGGATGTGACCTCTTAAATTATGGATAGTGTGAATATGAGACTACTTTCAGATATATTGGGATTAGTTTTAAGGGAGAGTTTCTCAGGTGAGGACCCACCACCGGGTTGGATCGTTGATTGGGATGTGATATTGAATATTCATAGAATATATAGGTTCATGAAGATGTGTGAGAGGGGTTGATGTAAGAATCTAATGATTCTAATTGTGAGGTATACTTGGAGATTAAAAATATGTACCTTGATGTTTTTTTCCAGTATTGGTGGTCAAGAATAAATAAGAAGATAACTAGGGTTATCAGTAGGTGTTCTTCATATATTTAGGTGAAGGAAGAACACCATCTAGTAGTAGGTATTTTAATGACATTTCCCATTCATATGTGGAATTGGGATGCCATAAGTATGGTCTTCATGATGATATTTTCAAAGACACATCGAGTAAGTGACATTGTATGTGTCCTCATTAACAAGAAAACGAATGTCGCTCACTTTTTTCACTTCAGATAGTCTATTTTTTTGGATGATCCTAGGAGGCTATATGTATAAGAGATTATATGAAATTATAGAGTTCCAAATACTAATATATAAAAAAATACACTCATTTTACTTTTCATTTATTGAAAGGGATGTATAGGGTATTAGGTTCACAGTTACATTTGAGTAGAACATACCACCCTTACATTGATAGTCATTCCTGTTATTCAATACCGATGTTAGATGATATTCATAGAGATTGTTTAATCAATTTTAGAGGTTCCTTTGAAACACACATACTTCTAATAGAGTTCTCATATAATAATTTATTTTATGCAATGATATTGTTGGATCCTTTTGACTAATTATGTGGTAGGTTTTTTCATTCACCCGTGTGACTGATAGAGGTAGGGGTGGTAGTGCTATTTGTACATCTTCTTATTCAAGAGACATCATATGAGTTAATTTATTTCATAAAGTCTATGAAATTTTCACAGTATAAGAATAATCCCTATCCCAATCATCATCAGTGACCTCTTTAGTTCATTGTATAGGATCATGTCTTAATACATGTTTCTTGTAGGTTGTAGTATCAACAGATTTAGAAACAAGGAAAAATGGAAACTAGGTTCATTAGACCCTTTGATATTTTGGAGAGATTAGGTATGGTAACCTATAAGATATCTCTTCCTTAGAGTAACTGAGATATTCACTACATCATCCACATATCTCAGCTTCACCTTTATCACTCTGACCCGTCTGAAACCTTTGATTATAAAGAGTTCATTTTGGAGGCTCATGTTTCTTATGAAGAGTATCCAATATGTATCATTGATCAAAGCATAATGGATTTACGAGGTAGATCAGTTCCTTTATTTCATGTGAAATGTAAATACATACATGTAAAGGATTATAACTAGGAAATAGGGTATAGTGTACATTCTTTATGGTGAGAGTTATTCTCAGACGATGATTTACCACCCTCGGGAGGGGAACATAGGAATTATTAATATTAAGTGGGGGAGGTTGTGAGATCATAGTTTTTCATAAAGGTATATATATAATGACCCAATACTTTTACACATATTAATTCATGATTTTAAAAACAAATATCCGTCTAATAAAAACCACAGATCATAATGTATAATGACATTCTATGATTAGATACATAATTAGAAATCATGAAACCAAAATAAAAATACATTTTATATAAGGAACCAGCCTTAAACCTTACATAATATTGAATTAAATGAATAATTCACATTGAGGATATTTTTCAGGTTTAGAGTTTTAGAGAGTTATGCCATAGCTATTACATTACATCTCAAAATTACGAAGTAGACACTCCTACTCAGTTTCCATTATTTTTACAAAATATAAATTCTTAAAAAAAGATTCATTTCCAGTTCCATGTTTTAGATAGCATGACATTTCCTTGATCCCATCCTTGACCCTAATCACTTTAAGTCATGTGAAAAACATTTCAAAACTTGGGATGAGCATAAAAAAGCTCAATAAGGGATACAAAAAAGGAAAGCTATTAGTTTTTCAAAACAACAAGTAAAGCACGAATACATTATCATACGTAATACTTTTCACCTTTATGAAGTAGTAAATACTCTTCACTAAATAAAAGATCATTACTTACCCTTTTGTAACCAAAAGATTACCATAAAACCCATATAAATAACACATATCATATAAAGGTAACTTGGGACATAAACATACATAAATTGAATAACCATGAGGTAAACTTCCACACATATCACTAAATGGAATAGCCATACGGCCGACTTCAATACCCAATGCATTGGAGGTTATAACGTAACCACCCGTCCTAGTATTCACGGCACCACCCATCATTTGGTTTATCACGTAACCACCCATCAAATGTCCAAGTACCATTATAAAATCATAAGACATAAAAAAATATAAAGGAAAGAAAACATTTCCACATTTCAATCACAATATATTACTTAAATATATTGACATAATAAATCCATTATCAAAATCATTTTCAATACCAAAATACATAAAATAGTATATGGAATTTATTTTCTTTAAAAAAAATTACGGCTTATTGTGGAAGCCAAAGATCAAATAATACTCGCAGTGGCGGAAAGGTCATTGTCACCGCGTACGTTAAAAAGAAAAATACTTTTTTTCATTTAGTAAAATGCTTCATAGAAAAAGATTCCTTTTGAAAAGTCAAATGCCTTTATATATCTTATAAAATAATGTTTTATATTAAAATAAAATATGCCTCAATGAAAGGAGATTGAGATGAAGTCCCTTACCATGTGTCCGACAAGACTCGATCATTCTTTAATCTCCTGAATAATAAACTAGAGTTAATATCTAATTTCTTAAGAACCTTTTTAAAGTTCATTATTCCTTTTATATCACTTATTACCATGTTATGAACATTATGTAATCATTTGAGTTAATAATGGTCGTTTTGTCGATCTTTGGTACTTGAGTCAACAATAAAAACATTATAATTACAAGTTATTCATGTGGTAGGATATAAATTATCTTCAGAATGATAGTAATGATTTAGATATCATATATATGATATATATATCCACTCTATAGATGTATTTATAATATTACATAATCATTTAGAGGTAAGAAATGAAATTCACCATTCATGGAGACGGTAAGTCGTACATACACATGAACGCTACTTCCATTTCTATTTCTTATTTTAATGGAATTAAAACATAATGATACATAGTTATATTATAATTCCAGTATAATATCATATATAATATTATTAACTCCATCCTTTATATGTACCACATAAGGCATTAATTAGTCATATCAATTTGAGGGGGTGGTAGTCCGCACTTCCTCTAATGAGATTATCGTATTCACCCACTATGGAAATCATAAAGGTATGCTATAAATGAAAAATACAGAAGCATAAAGAAAAAATAAACATAATATATATCATATATAAATACATTTCCATCATTATGGCCACCATGAGAGGTGGTAGGTGATAATTGAACAATCATCATTTCGGGAGGTGTTTGGTTGCCATCCACAAAAACATTATGTTCTTCACCCATTAGATGGATGTGTGTGTAAGTTTAGTTTGAATCATTCTCATAACAACATCCTAGTAAATTGATGATACTGTTGTTGTTACAAAATAAAGGAATAAAAAGCTTTTAGTGGTTGGAGAAGTAAAATAAAAGAGAAGAATTTAAGAGAAATGGTTACCTTTAATTTGGGTAACTCCCTTTGGTTTGAACCAAAAGGACTCCTGAAGTGCCTTCTGCCTAAGGTAAGGCTTCTAGGTTTCGGAGAAGGATGAAGGGAGCTTAATTGGGCAGAGGTTGGATGATCCAAAAAGCTTGAGAGGTGTGATTAATTGGTTAGAAGTGGTCTCTTTTTGTAAGAGAGAGGAGGGACTCTTTAGGAAAGTGTGAAAACATTATTTTATTATAAACTTATATTCGGTTTCAAAAGGTCCAAAACACATTAAAGTAGAAGATAAGTTGACTCATATTTGAAATAAAATCATCCAGTCAGAATTGGACATGTTTTGGATAATAATTTAATCATTATAATCTTATTTATTTAAATCATTTATTAATGAGGTAAACACTACATCATTATTGTGTCATAAATAATTTAATTTATTTGATGTCTAAATTTTATAAAACAAATACCATGATGTAGTAAATATTTTTATCTTTACATTGGACATTTATAGTCGAAAATATAATTTATATAACACCATATAAAAATTAATTTACTAAAAGTTGTTTTATTTTGTCATTTTTTCCTTTAAGTTAATTAATCTAAATTGTCATTATCACTCCCAAATGGATCAATGGGGTCCAAAAATCGACCCAGAGATGACCATGGTCGTAAATGACTCGGAAAATAAGGTTTGGACAAGTGTTAAGGTAATTTTGAATTATTAACAATATTCTTTTAACCTTGAATTACCCTATTTACCTTTAACCGTGGTAAATAAAAGTCAAAAGTTACAATTCACCAAAAATTATTTTCATCTCATTGAACCACATTTCACTTATTAATAACATCCATGTATGTTGGATTTTTGAAATTAAATTCACATAAGTGGTAAAATTTCATTTAAATGAAAAAGTCAGTTTTTTTAACTACCACTTAGTGGTTTCACTATTCATCAAAAATTGAGGTTTTTCAGAAATATACCAATAATTAAGCCTAAGAAATATTTGATATTCCAAATTCAAAAATGATTTTTATTTTTTCCAAATTCAAAACATAGAAGTTGCATTAATTAATTTAAAATTAATTCCCGTTGTTAAAACAAATAGCATGTTTTTAAGAAACAATAACTATCAAAAGATTGACACTTGTTTATGTCCAATTTCGAAGTGAAATTAAATCTAATGATAACCATTGGATTAAATGGTAAAAACATATTACAATTACACTTTAAAACAAATTAAAAATATAATATATCTATATAAATAAATTATATTAAAAGGAAATTTTGAATTAAAATCCAATATTTTTCACTATTAATCAAAAAATGAGTTCTTTCAGAAAAATACCAAAAATTCACCCAACTTAAATTTTGACGTCCCCATTCTAAAGAAGAATTTTATTTGGTCAAATAGAACATATAAAAGTGACCAAAACTAGATTTAAATGGGGTTCTCCATCAAAAGGCGATAAATCGACCTTTTAGTGAATATTAGAGTATTTATGCTTAAAATCGAATTATTTTCTTATTTTAAGCCTCTAACTTTTATTGGATAAATGTAAATACATTCAAAAAACATCTATAATCATATTTTAGTTAGTTCTGTCCATTCTCACCTATACAACGACTAGTCGTCAACTACCTTTTAAAATAATAATAATATATTATAAGTGTGCAATGTAAGATTTCAAAGAAACCCGTTGTTGCATATCGGGTAAGCTATCAAACATAGCAACCCCTTTAAAGTAAAATTAATATTCAATTCACAAATATTAATAAATATGAGAAATATCATATTCTTTATTTACCTAGGATGTTACATTTTATTTCATCTTCATAATTATATTCTAACACCCTTTGAGCCCTTACGTATACATAGGATAACCTAGGGAATACATGAACAAGGGAATGATCTAGAAACCCCAGTAAAGGTATAAATAAAAGAATAAATAAAATCACTTGGGTTAGAAGGAATTACATGATGACATAAGAAAAATAATGAAACATGAATAAAAATATTCAAGAATAACATATAGAACATGGAATAATGTAACAGAGGAATCAAAGTAATGTAAAAGAAACATATAACATGACACAATTATGAGTCAATACTCATTTCACATGGAGGATCAAGAGTCAAGGATAACCACCAAGACTTTTGTACATAGATCACCAGTCAAGGAAAACCACCATGACTGTTGCAAATGATGTCTCATGATACTAAACATTACCCAATGCATTGGAGTTTTATCTAGTAGAACCAATAATAACTTGATTATGTATATATTTTCGACAAACTAATCATACATAATTTAGAAAACATAAACATAAGTGTTTCCCATGGAAATAATTATGTATCATAATATTGTCAAAAGGCCTAAAAAAGGTAATATCATTATGGTGTCCATGATGGAATGGATTTAAATAATACATGGAATTTAATTAGGGAAAATAGGTCTATATCAGGATATGTGATGTCAAATTGAAGTTAAAAAATTTAAAAATAGTGTTTCAAAATCATTATAGAGAAAACATTTTAGTGTTGTTTCCGGGAAAGTTTTCATGTTTCTTTAAAACAGAAAAGGAATAATTGTTTGCATAAAACACGAAATGAACCAAGAAATTTTTTCATAATAAAATTATTGATTTTATAAAAATAATGGTAGATTAAAAAAGACATTTTAGTGAACTTGAAAAGGGTACAAAATCAAGAAATTCCCTGTAATCAGACTTTCTTATCAGGAAGAATTGAGAAGGGAACCTTTTAAAACAAGAATTTCCCCATCAAAGATGGTTTTAATGATCCAGATACATGAGTTTGGAAGATAGAAGAATAATTTAGAATAATTTTATAAAAACAAATAAGATTTACATAGTGTTAAAGAGAGAGAAAGCACAACTTGAAGGGAAAATGGAGGTTTGGAAGGAATCCCTTACCCTATGTTTGAAAGTGTTCTGTACTTGAAATCAATATCTTCTATATTAAAATTAAATAAATTGAATAAATAATTCAGAAATTTTTCTAAATTTATTTTATTAATTATAATTTTATTATGTTCATTTATAGACTTTTTAGTGGTTTATGATATTCAATTTCATCATTGGGAAGCATTGGTTTCCTTGGTTTTCATGATCAGTTTACCTGTATATGTATGTACGAAAAATCATGTAAAATTAGAATTGTTATAAAAAATATAAGTTATAAGTTATTAGTTAATATAAATAATATTTAATGGTTAAATAATTCATTTGTTTATTTTTGGTGAGGATCAATCATTAGATAATATGTCAGTGATAATCTTTTAGATTGTTTTGGTGGGTTTTCGATCATCTGAAACTAGTATTTTTATTAATTAATATCATATATATATATATTGTTTCTAAAAAATTAAATAAGGTTTAATATATATATTATAATCTTTTTTAAACATAAAAAATGTTTTTTTGACCTTCATTTACGGAATAATTAAAAATGAAAACACATCATCCACGAAGGTAGTAAATCAGAACCTGATAGATGATGTTTAAATTTTTAGAATAAATGAAGAGGGGAAAAGAAATGAGGTTGTGTTATTCTATTCACACAATAAAATTACATTACATAAAATATAATAGTGTTATCATGTGACTTGGATAAGGGGGGTAGGGTAGGGAATAAGAAAATAAAATAAATTGAAATGAAATTAAAAGAAAAAGAAATAAGTTTTTACCCATTCAATTCCTCTCCTTGAGAACCTCCTTAGGGTAATAGAGTTTGGTCAATTGTTGATACAAAAGGATCTTAAAAATCGGGGAGATATGTTAGAGTATTATTGGGTAGAATTTTTACAATATTAACAGATTTTTATGTGTGAGGAGAAGTGGTGGTGAGGGGTGGTATTTATTGTGGAGAGAGGTGTGTTTTTTTATTATTCTATTCATTATTTTATTATTTTTATCAAGACAAGAAATAGTGTTGATTATTGTGAATAAATAAATTAAATAGTTCATTTGAGTTTGAACCAATGAACACTTACATCATCTTTGACTCAATCATGACTTAAATATTCATTAATTTTCTTATACTGTAAATTACTGTATATCATTATTCACCAAAAATTGAACTATTTTAGTATCATAAATAAAACTCACCCAAACTATTTTTCATAGTGTAGAACCATAAAATGAAATCCATTTTTTGAAAATAATTTTTTAAATATGAGGAATTAAATTTTGAAATCAAATCCTCATTTATTTTAGAAATATCAATTTTAAAATTATAACTGATTTTACAACACTTTGAAATATTAGTTAAGGTCACGTAAAAATATCTTATAATAATAAGATAAAAAAATAAAAATTCATTAATCTATTTTATGAATGTTTATTTTATTTTAAATTATTATATTAATTAACAAATTTACAATAATCATTTGTGTTTTATAAAAATACCAAAACCTGCTTTATCATTTCCAGAAAATTTATTTACATATACTATGGTATAATTACTACATATTTTCATTTATATAGTTACTAAATTTTGATTATAATTTCATTGGTAGGTTTACTATTGTATTTGCTAGTTTAGTATTCATAAGGGTCACATTACTATTCCAAGTTCATGTTACTATTCCATTGGTAAAGGTTCCTAAACTTATATAAATACCTATTATTTTAATCATTGATCATTTAGAATGTTTTTATTGTGTTCTATATGTGATTTTATGGTCTTTATAATGTATAAAATAATTCTAACATGGTATTTTCCATTGATATAATCCTGGGTTGTTACAACAGATCCCTTAAATTAAAGTTTTAATATTTAGTTTTAGACTTATGGAAGCGCTTAATGATGTCAAAGTCGTTTTGGGAAAATACGAGGATTGTTTGGATCTAGAAATTTGGTTTTTGGATAGATAACATGAGGCATATGATTGGTGAAAGTTCTGTAGTAATCGTGCAGATCAACCATACACCATAGTAAGGGGAGGTTAAGTGTTAGTTTAACAATGAAAAAGAGGACACACGACCATACAAGAAGCTATAGAGGAATATTGGAGGGAATTGACATGGGCTACACACTGTTTATCAAACCATTCACCTAGCCCCCATAGGTAGTGCCATGTAGGGAGTGATTCTGAATGGCTGGACATGGTTTGGAAAAAAAATGTGGCCCAATCATGAACCCCATTAAATAATTTTAAAATTATGCTTTTTCCATTGAAAACATATATATTTCTCACCCATTTATTATCCCTTTTCACACATAGCCTCTCCCACTCTATTGAGTAGTCTCATTATCCTATGTGCTCAGAATTGAAGTTCTCCCTCATCTAATCTATAAATAGAAAATATTATTTTTCACTGGTTAGACAATGTTACATTATTCAATAAAATACCTTCATTTATCGGTTTATCTCGCCACCTTGGATGTCATTTCATGGTAAGCTAATATGCCACTTTTTCATAGTATTTTTTCTTTTTAGCCATTTTATTCCATCACATCCCTAATTTAATGTCAATATTTTATAGTGGTTAATCAACAACCATCTAATATGTGGTCTATAACATTCTTTTAGGTCTCATCATTAATTTATTTTTTCATTGCGATGCATACTAGTTTTACCCACGTTATGCCCCTAATTTTAATCTACCATAAATTAGTTGAATACATTAAAAGCTAAATTTCCTCAGTAACCACATTATTTTCATTGGATGTCAATGAAATCAATTTTATCCACCCCTTGTGTGTTCCATGTATATTCAATTTTCTCCTTTTCAATATTATTAATGAAAACACCCCTATGGTGTGTTAGGATTGACATCCAAACACAAATGTAATGATATAATTTAAAACAAATAAAATATTCCACTGTTATATGGAAAGAATGATCACCTAGGTTTTATTAAATTTTTAATGTACTTTTAAATCATAAGACGCTTCTTATAAACTATTTCCATTTATAAATGGAAAGGTAATGTTCTCCATTAAATAGAAAAATTAAATTAGAATGGAATTCACATGATCATTGAATAAGTACTAAATTTAATGTGTTGATTATTACTATGTACCATTTCTTATTGGATTTTCAAAATCTTCTTAGGTTCAAAATTGGATTTTCAAAATCTTCTTAGGTTGAAATTTTTTAATTTTTTTAAAAATATTTATTTTCCAATGAAAAATGAAAAATATCGATTATTATAAAACAATAAATTTGGATATATTAAAAATATATTTATTATTTTAATTTTATGTCACCTATGAAATTATAAATAAATTTTATGTAAATAATGAATTAAAATATTATATATTTATATCATGGAATATGTTAAAAAATGTATTAAAAATGATAAATTATGTATTTGCATTTATGTGAAACATAAATGTTTATTTACAATTTTATAATTAATAAAATAATTCAATGAAAATATATTTTTATAAAATATATTCATATATTAGTATTTTTTTGTTTTATTATTTAAAGATAATTTTATGGGACCTTAATCAATTTTTTAAAGTGTCTTAAAACCATTTGTAACTTTAAAATCTGTATATTTTGAATAAATGATGACATAATTTTAAAATTAAATTTCTCATGTTTATAGAATTATTTTTATAAAATGGAGTACATTTTTTAAATCGACATGTTGATAAGTTGTTAGGATATGTTTTGGGGATTTTTCTAATATAGTTGATTTTTTATGAATACTGAGTAACAATAATTTATGACATATAACATTATAAGTAAATAAATGGATTATTGGGTCAGTAATGATGTAGGGATGAGGTATGCACTTATTATTTAGAACTCACATTCCCTAGTTACTTTTTTTTGTCACAATAATCAACACTATTAAAATTCATGATAAAAAATAATAAAATAATGAATAAAATTATAAAAGAACATCCATCTCCTCCACTATAAATACCAACCCAAATCACCTCTTTAAAAAAACACCTTTTATGCCTTTGTGATTGAAAATATTTAGCCCAATTCATCTCCCAAATAACTTCCCAACGTTCTCATCTAACTGGTCTCACAAAAAGACCATTTCCAAGTCCCTTAAGGAGGTTCTCTAGGATAAGACACTTAAGAGGTAAAACATTCCATCTACGTTTTTCAATTTCTAATTTTTTCTTATCTTTATCTCACCTCCCCTTTCTAGAGTAACATGATAACTAAAATATTATATATATATATATATATATTATAGAATTTAAAATTTTACTGGTATATAAACTATCAATTCTCTTCATTTCTCTTCCCCTTTTGTTATTGAAATAAAAACATCGTCTATGAGGTGTTGATTCACAACCTCTATGGACGATGATGTTTCATTTCCTAATACCACATCCAAGGATGGTCCTAAGAACATTTTAATAGTTAAAATAAATCTTTAAATTTATATTAAAACACAATTAGTGTTATGTAACTAGAATATATACATAATATTAATTTATAAAACAAAACTACTGCGTGAGGATTGAAAAAATGGTAAACTAATCTCAATGTTTACCATTAAAGTTTTATATAATGAATCATAACAATATTTAGAAAAAATGATATAATTAACCATTTAATATTATATAGGTTCATTGATAAAATTTAATTTAAATTCTTGTTAACTATTCCCATTTTACATGATATTTCATACATGTATACAAGTGAACCAATCATGAAATCCAAAGAAACAAACACTTCAGAAAGATGAAATTGAAACTTATAACTCATAAAATGGGACATAAATGTACACAATAAAATTATAATAAATAAAATTAATGTTTAAGAGGTTATGAATTAAATTATAAATGAATCTAATTTCTTTATCTAGGACATTATGTGCAAATTCAAAACACTTTTGAACATAAAGAAAGAGATTCTCCCTGAAAATCCATTTTTCCTTTGGGATACAATCTCACTCTATTTACCATAGTATAAATCATAATTATTCGTATGTAATCATAATAAATTATTTTTGTATGCCCCAAACATATTTAACTAGTTCAATTCTACTTTCTTTCATGGGAAAATACTTTTTTTAGAATGATTTCTTTTTAATTCCTCTCGATAAGCAAACCTGAATAAAGGGAACACCGAAATTGTGTACCCATTTTCAAGTATATTCCATAATATATTTTAATACAACAATATTTTTTCCAAAATATCTATTTTTTCTAAAAAAAACTACCAAAATTAATTTCAATTTTTATTCAACGAATTATGCCTTTTTCTATTTGAAGACTCTTTTAAATTTTCCCTCAAACCACACAAAAGTTTCTCATTTCTAAAGTTTATCAAACAATTATTTTTTAATTGTTTTCACTTTAGTTGGAAATAAATTATCATGATGTATCCCTATTTTCCATTATGAATGTCCATGTATGATTTAAATAAATTATTTAATAGACCGCATTGTGATATGATGATTTTTAGACCTTTTTACATGATTACGAAACCAATTTCATTCCATGGGTATCCCTTATATTAATTATTATGAATAATTGAGGTTGTTTTACTATGACACCATCTACCATATTTTATTTATTTTCATTTGATCATTTTTACTAGGTATGTAGTCTATTAATACCAATATTATCTATAGTTCTCTGGATAGTTTATGATTATCGTTATAGATTAGGGAAATTATTTACATTTCATATGATTCAATATGAATGTATATATTGATCACATTTCACCCCTTTCCTATAAGCAACGAATTGGTCTTAGTGAGGCCCAGACAAGGCCCTCTATATCCCATTTATGCATTAGTAGGTTTCATTATAAAAAATATATTGGGTTTTGGATGAGGCCTTACCCATTTATGTAGACTTCTTGGTCGAGGCCTAGACGGTATGTTTATTATATCCTGAGTTATGAATTACATCATTATAAGATTAGTTATTAATAATCCATGTGATTGTTTTACAAGTAGAACATCCATGGTTATGTTTGATTCTAAGATGATTACATATATTTCATTATTTGATCATATTTTATTCCATACACATTGTGCTTATGTTTATGTTTTAAAGGCATGTGGTTTTAGTTATTCAACTTCAATTATTTCTTATTCATATTTATGATAGATTCCACTATATTTATTACCCATACTAATCATCTAAGATCACCCATTTATTATATTTTATTTTTTCCTAGGATACAAAGATGTATATTATGATTCACATGTAGGGATAATCATGGAGATTAGGTATTTATCCAAAGGGGTTTCAGTGTTGAATTTCATTTCAAGTTATAATGTATGGATTATATTTTTTTTCTTGTTTTCCAAATATAATAAACTATACATTCATTTGGGATGTGATATCTTGTTTATTTTACCAATGTAATAAAGTTGGGAACCAGTTCTAGGCTATATGGTTTGGGGTCATTATAGGATGTGAATTCATTAACTACCATAATGTTAGTGGTAATAAACATTCCCTCAGGTTATCTTATTTAAATTTAATTCCATTTTGATGCAGGTTGGTTTTACCCACACTATGCTCCTAAATTTAATCCACCAAAAATTAGTTACTCAATTTGAAATGAAAACATCAACCCCTTCATTTTGTTGGGGGTCAAGGACCTCAATGTGAGCCACCCCTTAGGTGTGCCATATATATTCCTTTTTTATCAAATTCTGTTATTAACCAAAACACTCATATGGTGTGTTTGGTTTGAAATCTAAATATGTATTTAATTAACTAATTTAAATGAAATTAACTATTTAATTTTAATATGGAAATCATGTTATCCTAGATTTTATAAAATATGTAGGTAAATATTAAATGGTATAACACCTCCTACAGACCATTTCCATTAATAAATGTAAATTTAATGGAATAAATTAAATGGAAATTATAAAATGGAATTGTTAAAAATGGACTTTTAATAATTACTAAATTTAGGGTTCCTAATGATACTATGATCCTTTTCTTGTTTAAGGAGTTGTTATACTTGTGATAACTTTGGATAATAGAGGGAATTCCTTGAGAAATCTGAGGATGCCACCCAGATTCATTGAGCTAATCACCAATGGAGATACCCATTTTTAAATTTCGTGTTTTTTTATTAGTATTTGAATTACTTAGAATGGAATAAATTATTAACTCCTTTAAAAATTGGAAATTATAATTCATTGGATACCCTCCTTGGATTAAACTTGATTTACTCAGAAATGTGACACCTTGGATTCTCTCCTTGGGATCGATTCATTTTTATCCCAATATTTACTATGGATGTTTTCTGTGGGATTGATTTGAAACTTTTATTGTATAATTATGAGGGTGTATCCCATGGATTATAATTTTACCCCAATATCATGGTTTCATGGTTTATTGTTATTAGAAGTCCCGAACTTCTATGGTAAAGGATTCCTTGGTTCCCCCTTGGGTCATATCCTTCCATTATGACTACATGAAACTATGGTTACACCATGTATTAAACATTATCAATTTCAATGAATTATACACCATGGTTATATTCTCAGAACATGACCATTTACTGATCACTCGTTCAGATGCATCGGGATTAGGTTGAAGTAGGTATGGTCGTCCAAGAATCTCATGAGGAGCTGGGCATGACATGGATATTATTTCACATATCATATCCCAGTGATTAACTATACACATAAATACATTTATATTTATATAAAAAACTATAATTGTTATAGAAACCATTGATTGTGTCCTACTGGTATATCTCGCACCATATTTAGGCCACCTATTGGTTCCCAGGATGACTTCATGGATGTAGGTAAGGACAAGGGAAAGCACCTAGTAATAGATGTTTTATTTTCTTATAGCATGGGTTCATGGATCATATGACCGATCATAATATCAATTTTCTATTGAAGATAGTTTTTGGTTTTTCCACTTTTTGTTATACTATTGTTATATATGTTCCTATTTCCATATATGCATGTGCCATTTTGTATAGAATCACGAAATTGACATCATTTGGCATAAAATTTCAATTATTACTGTTTATTATCTTTATCTCCCCTATATGTTTATCTTTTCTTTTTCTTTGGTTGTTCAATGTTGTCCGCTTCAACTATTTTTCACTTATTACATCGCTATGTTTTAAAATTAATCATGAGGGTATAGTATCCCTACTGTACCTCCTTAGATCCCCACTACATTTCAGAATCCCCTAGCACATAGAGAAGTGTTCTTAAGTCCATGTGGATAACTAGGTTCAATTACTTTTGAGTGAACCAGGTATTGGATTTCATAAACTGTTATTAGAGACCTTTCTTTTGACTTGTTTTTTGCCTTATTATATAGAAGACATGAAATGTGTTGGAATTTGGTAATGATCCTATGATTAGGAGTAGCTGATTAATGTATTGGGAAAATAAAAATATACTTGACTGGGATTTTATGTCATGGATAGTGACTATAACAGTTGTATTAATTTCACTATTGGGTGATATACATGAATTTTTTATTTTATTACTATTGGAGATTTTATCTTTACCCTTGGATTAATATAGCAAAGAGATAGTGTCCCATGCATAATTATAGGAACATAAGGATTGATATTTCATTAATTATTTTATGCCTTGTTTACTTACTATATTCATTTCTTACTACATATTCCTCATTCCTTGACTATTATATTTTTAATTTTCCTAACTTTTCTTGTAGGGATAAAATATTTATATTAATTAATGTGTTAGCATAAAACTAAATTTTTTTCCCATCTATCTTGATAGTGGAACATTAATTAGCTCATTCTATAGTGTATATGATCCATGGACCATTATTCAAATAATTTGAGATTTTAGTTGGCTACAATTATTTATATTCCAAATGAAATTTAAAGAATGTGTGAACATTTATAAATTGGGAATGAAGATTCATATAATTGAACCATTGTAAAAAACTGGTTTTAGTTACATGTAGTAACAATTTAATCCTATAAAGCATAGGGTTTTATAACTTGGGAATGGAAGACATATATAAATGGACCTGAATATATATATATATATATATATATATATACAGTTTGGAGGACTTATGAACTGTTGAGTTCTATAATTGGATTGAATTAATTTCCATTAAAAGGGGATTATAATTATAGATTAAATGGTGTTTTCATAAATAAATTTTAATTAAAGCATCATATATCATTACCCATGTGATTAAATCCTTAATAAGGACCGATACCCTACATATAGATCTTGGGTAGTTGTGTAAGTATGTTTTGGGTAATGATCCCTTATTTCAATCCTTGAATTATGAGATTTTTAATTTATCTCATATCAATATCTAAGGTGTATTCTTGGTAATTTAAGATATATGACTCCACCATGGCCTTAGGTTGAGAAAAATGAGGGTGGTTATGACCATGCTTCCGAGGTGGTGAGACCTAACTCACCTGTAGATCCAATATCAAAACCTATTATTATACCTGACTTGGGAACTGATGTGTTGTTTGGTGAAGGTTTTCTATGACTCATGCATACCATAAAAGGAGCCCTGTGACTTGCCCATGCTATAAAAGTGATGGGCTGAGAGTTTAAATAGTATATTTTCCTTTTAATTTATTATGTGATGTCATCCCACATTCTATTGATACATGTATAGAGGCCTTGATTTCCATCATTGTGCATCTGGAGGTTCCTCTATTATGGAGGGTCAATCTTGTAGCTTATATTATTATGGGTTCTAAAAGGCATTGGTGGGATATTATTGCTCAGGTAAACCATCATCGCGATATGTTATAGAGAAAATTATAGTCTACCTTAATTGGTTATTTCCTTTTGGAGAGATTAATGGGTGACCAAACTAGTGAATTTAGGCATCTAGAACAAGGATCCATTTTTTATGTATTACACATCTCATTTTACTGATATTTATCATTTTAATCCATATTTCATTGGTAATGATATTTTAGGAGTTATACTTTATGAGTATGGGCTCAGATATTCCATATGGTTTGAGGAGAATGTTTTCTATTTTACTAACCTTTTAGGGACTGCGAGCCAGGCCATGATTACTAATAGAAATTTGGTTCAAGTTAATGAAATGTGTCATATAGGTTCAGTACCATGGTAGGGTAGTAGTTCATCCAGAGGTAGTAAATTTCGTCTAGAGGGTTCTTAATAAATTTGTGGAAGCTAGGGTATCTTCACTGGTAGTTATATGACATGTAATTATTGTGTATGGTAAGGTCATGTGAAGCCTCCATGCTACTGTGACACATTTGATTGTAGAGCCTATAGTAGAATGGTGATTATTTAGAGGTTTTCCTAAACCATACAATACTTTCTTGGAAGATGAGTATCCTCACCAAATCCACCTTACATAGTAGGATCTGTATCTCTTTTCCCGGAAGAATGCTGGAATACCAGTGGTCGTGTAGGTCTAGAAGGTAGATATGGCTTATGAGTCCCAACTCAGGATATGTAGTGCCGGTTGAGTGGACACACTCAAGGTAGTTAGTTTGTAGCTCATGGCCATGGAATAGTCTACATATATACATTACAACCTATATGTGAGTTTTGGGGTTCCATGATATCTACAGTATGATGTATGGCTTTATAGACTCTCATTTTCTGTCTTCTCTTTTTTGATATTGGTGAATAACATTCTTTTATCTTCAAGATTATCATGGTAATCCTGGGACTTTATAGATATTATTCATGTGGATTTATGAGGCTACATAATATTTTTGGAGTCTTATTAGAATGTGTATGAAAATTAAATGAGTTTCCCCCTTGATATTAGAGACTCTCGCATACATTTTCATCCTCAAGATAATGGGATTCAAAATCATTCTGGTGATATACATATTGGTTTTCTATAATTATAAAGTTGGTTTTTATCATCTAAGAGTTTTTTCACGTCACCCAAGGTTGTTACTAACATTCACAAGGGTTAATGGGATTTCTAAGTGAGTTGAGCTAGAACAGAGAATCCTAGGCTAGAGAGAGTGACATCCCAGATTGCTAGTCCTTTTTTGAGTGACCAGTGAACATGATACACTGAGTTTAATGTAATAGTGGATGGATTCGTGGAAATAATACCTAATTAATTTTATGGAATACCTCTTAAGAGAGAGGTTGGGTTCACTTTTGAGAAGGTTTCAAGAGCATCACCTGTATATATTCCTCCTTATAGGATGGGACCTACCATGAATTAGGAACTCAAGAAGTAGTTAAAAGACCTAGACTCCAAGGGGTTTATATGTCCCAATACATCTCCATAGGTTTCACCTATAATTTTTAATAATATAGAAAATGATCCCCCAATTATTTGTATAGATTAACAGAAATAGAATCATATTACAGTTAAGAATCAGTATCAACTACCTTGTAGAGATGACCTCTTTGACCAGATCAAGGTAGCTCATGTTTTCCCAAGGATTGATTTGAGGTCTCGTTATCATCATGTTTGATTTAGTACATCATAAATTCCTTGTACAACATTTCTATATAGGTATGGAGTTTACGAGTATTTGGTTTTTTCATTCTTTTTTGTGAATGTTCCAGCAATTTTTATGGTTTTGATGAACCACTTTCCACTTTTATTTGGATAACTGTGTGGTAGTCTTCATGGAAAATATCTTTGTGGACTCACATACATGACAAAAACAGGTCAAACATCATGATATCAATTTTTGTACACTAAGAGAGAACTAACTGTTCACTAAGATAACCAGATAACACTCTTGGATTGATATAGTTCACTTTCTGAGTCACATCATATAGAAATAATTAGTATTCATTGATCCAGATAAGATGAGGTTGTGGTTTCATGGGATAATACCTATAATTTTTTTAATATATGGTGTTTCATGGTGGTAGATGACTATTATTGGTGATTCATTCCTAAATCTTCATCCTTAGTCACACCTATTTTAGGATTGACTAAGAATTGTTTTAAATTTATATTGTCTCAAGCATGTGATAGGTTCTTTCTAGAGTTTAAAGTGAGGTTGACTAAGCACCAATCCAAATTCTACTAAATCTAGGTAGAAGCTATATGTGTTATTATGATGCATCTAGAATCAGACTGGGAGCCATTCTGATATAGAGAGATCAATTCACTATGTACGGTCTTGATAGTTGAGGACTCGTGAGAAATATTACCCAATGAATGACCTCTCTCTAGTAGCTTTTCTTTAAGACATGTGTTGTTGGAGGCACTACTCTCTGCGAGAATTCTTCTTGGTGTATACATACCACAAAATGCTTAAATAAAAATTTACTGAACGATTAATAAATCTTATATTTTTTATATGGGAAAAATATATATATTATTTTTTACTTTGATCTTACTCATACTCCTGGGCATAGGTAATATGGAGGCTAATGCTTGGAGATGGGAGAATCTGAAAAAAGAAATACATGAGTCCAATAGAAAATGGAAGTTAATGGCCTTGTTTAGTAAGATTCATTTTCAAGTACTATAATGTTGTGGATAACTTGTTCTCACACCTTTGGATGTGACCTCTTAAATTATGGATAGTGTGAATATGAGACTACTTTCTGATATATTACGATTAGTTTTAAGGGAGAGTTTCTCAGGTGAGGACCCACCACCGGGTTGGATCGTTGATTGGGATGAGATATTGAATATTCATAGAATATATAGGTTCATGAAGATGTGTGAGAGGGGTTGATGTGAGAATCTAATTATTCTAATTGGGAGGTATACTTGGAGATTAAAAATATGTACCTTGATGTTTTTTTCCAGTATTGGTGGTCAAGAATAAATAAGAAGATAACTAGGGTTATCAGTAGGTGTTATTCATATATTTAGGTGAAGGAAGAACACCATCTAGTAGTAGGTATTTTAATGACATTTCCCATTCATATGTGGAATTGGGATGGCATAAGTATGGTCTTCATGATGATATTTTCAAAGACACATCGAGTAAGTGACATTGTATGTGTCATCATTAATAAGAAAACGAATGTCGCTCACTTTTTTCACTTCAAATAGTCTATTTTTTGGATGATCTTAGGAGGATATATGTATAAGAGATTATATGAAATTATAGAGTCCCAAATACTAATATATAAAAAAATACACTCATTTTACATTTCATTTATAGAAAGGGATGTAGAGGGTATTAGGTTCACAATTACATTTGAGTAGAACATACCACCCTTACATTGATAGTCATTCCTATTATTCAATACCGATGTTAGATGATATTCATAGAGATTGTTTAATCAATTTTAGAGGTTCATTTGAAACACACATACTTCTAATAGAGTTATCATATAATAATTTATTTTAGGCAATGATATTGTTGGATCCTTTTTACTAATTATGTGGTAGGTTTTTTCATTCACCCGTGTGACTGATAGAGGTAGGGGTGGTAGTGCTATTTGTACATCTTCTTATTCAAGAGACATAATATGAGTTAATTTATTTCATAAAGTCTATGAAATTTTCACAGTATAAGAAGAATCCCTATCCCAATCATCATCAGTGACCTCTTTAGTTCAATGTTTAGGATCATATCTTAAAACATGTTTCTTGTAGGTTGTAGTATCAACAGATTTAGAAACAAGGAAAAATAGAAAATAGGTTCATTATACCCTTTGATATTTTGGAGAGATTAGGTATGGTAACCTATAAGATATCTCTTCCTTAGAGTAACCGAGATATTCACTACATCATCCACATATCTCAGCTTCACCTTTATCACTCTGACCCGTCTGAAACCTTTGATTATAAAGAGTTCATTTTGGAGGCTCATGTTTCTTATGAAGAGTATCCAATATGTATCATTGATCAAAGCATAATGGATTTATGAGGTAGATCAGTTCCTTTATTTCATGTGAAATGTAAATACATACATGTAAAGGATGATAACTAGGAAATAGGGTATAGTGTACATTCTTTATGGTGAGAGTTATTCTCAGACGATGATTTACCACCCTCGGGAGGGGAACATAGGAATTATTAATATTAAGTGGGGGAGGTTGTAAGATCATAGTTTTTCATAAAGTTATATATATAATGACCCAATACTTTTACACATATTAATTCATGATTTTAAAAATAAATATCCTTCTAATAAAAACCACAGATCATAATGTATAATGGCTTTCTATGATTAGATACATAATTAGAAATCATGAAACCAAAATAAAAATACATTTTATATAAGGACCCAGCCTTAAACCATACATAATATTGAATTAAATGAATAATTCAGATTGAGGATATTTTTCAGGTTTAGAGTTTTAGAGAGTTAGGACATAGCTATTACATTACATCTCAAAATTATGAAGTAGACACTCCTACTCAGTTTCCATTATTTTCACAAAATATAAATTCTTAAAAAAAGATTCATTTCCAGTTCCATGTTTCAGATAGCATGACATTTCCTTGATCCCATCCTTGACCCTAATCACTTTAAGTCATGTGAAAAACATTTCAAAACTTTGGATGAGCATAAAAAGCTCAATAAGGGATACAAAAAAGGAAAGCTATTAGTTTTTTAAAACAACAAGTAAAGCACGAATACATTATCATACATAATACTTTTCACCTTTATGAAGTAGTAAATACTCTTCACTAAATAAAAGATCATTACTTACCCTTTTGTAACCAAAATATTACCATAAAACCCATATAAATAACACATATCATATAAAGGTAACTTGGGACATAAACGTACATAAATTGAATAACCATGAGGTAAACTTCCACACATATCACTAAATGGAATAACCATAAGGACGACTTCAATACCCAATGAATTGGAGGTTATAACGTAACCACTCGTCCTAGTATTCATGGAACCACCCATCATTTGGTTTATCACGTAACCACCCGTCAAATTTCCAAGTACCATTATAAAATCACAAGAGATAAAAAAAATATAAAGGAAAGAAAACATTTCCACATTTCAATCACAATATATTACTTAAATATATTGACATAATAAATCCATTATCAAAACCATTTTCAATACCAAAATACATAAAATAGTATATGGAATTTATTTTCTTTAAAAAAAATTACGGCTTATTGTGGAAGAAAAAGATCAAATAATACTCGCAGCGGCGGAAAGGTCATTGTCACCACGTACGTTAAAAAGAAAAATACTTTTTTTCATTTAGTAAAATGCTTCATAGAAAAATATTCCTTTTGAAACGTAAAATGTGTTTATATATCTTATAAAAGAATGTTGTACATTAAAATAAAATATGCCTCAATGAAAGGAGATTGAGATGAAGTCCCTTACCATGTGTCCGAAAAGACTCGATCATTCTTTAATCTCCTGAATAATAAACTAGAGTTAATATCTAATTGCTTAAGAACCTTTTTAAAGTTCATTATTCCTTTTATATCACTTATTACCATGTTATGAACATTATGTAATCATTTGTGTTAATAATGGTCGTTTTGTCGATATTTGGTACTTGAGTCAACAATAAAAACATTATAATTACATGTTATTAATGTGGTAAGATATCCATTATCTTCAGAATGATAGTAATGATTTAGATATCATATATATCATATATATATCCACTCTATAGATGTATTTATAATAGTACATAATCATTTAGATGTAAGAAATGAAATTCACCATTCATGGAGACGGTAAGTCGTACATACACATGAACGCTACTTCCATTTCTATTTCTTATTTTAATGGAATTAAAACATAATGATACATAGTTATATTATAATTCCAGTATAATATCATATATAATATTATTAACTCCATCCTTTATATGTACCACATAAGGCATTAATGAGTCATATCACATTAAGGGGGTGGTAGTCCGCACTTCCTCTAATGAGATTATCGTATTTACCCACTATGGAAATCATAAAGGTTTGCTATAAATGAAAAATACAGAAGCATAAAGAAAAAATAAACATAATATATATCATATATAAATACATTTCCATCATTATGGCCACCATGAGAGGTGGTAGGTGATAATTGAACAATCATCATTTCGGGAGGTGTTTGGTTGCCATCCACAAAAACATTATGTTCTTCACCCATTAGATGGATGTGTGTATACGTTTAGTTTGAATCATTCTCATAACAACATCCTAGTAAATTGAGGATACTGGTGTTGTTACAAAATAAAGGAATAAAAAGCGTTTAGGGGTTGGAGAAGTAAAATAAAAGGGAAGAATTTAAGAGAAATGGTTACCTTTAATTTGGGTAACTCCCTTTGGTTTGAACCAAAAGGACTCTTGAAGTGCCTTCTGCCTAAGGTAAGGCTTCTAGGTTTTGGAGAAGGATATAGGGAGCTTAATTGGGTAGAGGTTGGATGATCCAAAAAGCTTGAGAGGTGTGATTAATTGGTTAGAAGTGGTCTCTTTTTATAATAGAGAGGAGGGACTCTTTAGGAAAGTGTGAAAACATTATTTTATTATAAACTTATCTTCAGTTTCAAAAGGTCCAAAACACATTAAAGTCGAAGATAAGTTGACTCATATTTGAAATAAAATCATCCAGTCAGAATTGGACATGTTTTGGATAATAATTTAATCATTATAATCTTATTTATTTAAATCATTTATTAATGAGGTAAACACTACATCATTATTGTGTCATAAATAATTTAATTTATTTGATGTCTAAATTTTATAAAACAAATACCATGATGTATGAAATATTTTTATCTTTCCATTGAACATTTATAGTCTAAAATATAATTTATATAACACCATATAAAAATTAATTTACTAAAAGTTGTTTTATTTTTTCATTTTTGCCTTTAAGTTAATTAATCTAAATTGTCATTATCACTCCCAAATGGATCAATGAGGTCCCAAAATCGTCCCAGAGATGACCATGGTCGTAAATGACTCGTAAAATAAGGTTTGGACAAGTGTTAAGGTAATTTTGAATTATTAACAATATTCTTTTAACCTTTAATTACCCTATTTACCTTTAACCGCGGTAAATAAAAGTCAAAAGTTACTATTCACCAAAAATTATTTTCATCTCATTGAACCACATTTCACTTTTTAATAACATCCATGTATGTTGTATTTTTGAAATTAAATTCACATAAGTGGTAAAATTTCATTTAAATGAAAAAGTCAGTTTTTTTAACTACCACTTAGTGGTTTCACTATTCATCTAAAATTGAGGGTTTTCAGAAAGATACCAATAATTAAGCCTAAGAAATATTTGATATTCCAAATTCAAAAATGATGTTTATTTTTTCCAAATTCAAAATATAGAAGTTTCATTAATTAATTTAAAATTAATTTCCGTTGTTAAAAAAAATAGCATGTTTTTAAGAAAAAATAACTATCAAAAGATTGACACTTGTTTATGTCCAATTTTGAAGTGAAATTCAATCCAATGACAACCATTGGATTAAATGGTAAAAATATATTCCAATTACACTTTAAAACAAATTAAAAATATAATCTATCTATATAAATAAATTATATTAAAAGGCAATTTTGAATTAAAATCCAATATTTTTCACTATTAATCCAAAAATGAGTTCTTTCAGAAAAATACCAAAAATTCACCCAACGTAAATTTTGATGTCCCATTTCTAAAGAAGAATTTTATTTGGTCAAATAGAACATATGAAAGGGACCAAAACTAGATTTAAAGGGGGTTCTCCATCAAAAGGTGATAAATCGACCTTTTAGTGAATATTAGAGTATTTATGCTTAAAATCGAATTCTTTTCTTATTTTAAGCCTCTAAATTTTATTGGATAAATGTAAATACATTTGGAAAATGTGTATAATCATATTTTAGTTAGTTCCATCCATTCCCACCTATACAACGACTAGTCGTCAACTACCATTTAAAATAATAATACTATATTATAAGTGTGCAATGTAAGATGTCAAAGAAACCCGTTGTTGCATATCGGGTAAGATATGAAACATAGAAACCCCTTTAAAGTAAAATTAATATTCAATTCACAACTATTAATAAATATGAGAAATATCATATTCTTTATTTACCTAGGATGTTACATTTTATTTCATCTTCATAATTATATTCTAACACCCTTTGAGCCCTTACGTATACATAGGATAACCTAGGGAATACATGAACAAGGGAATGATCTAAAAACCCCAGTAAAGGTATAAATAAATGAATAAATAAAATCACTTGGGTTAGAAGGAATTACATGATGACATAAGAAAAATAATGAAACATGAATAAAAATATTCAAGAATAACATATAGAACATGGAATAATGTAACAGAGGAATCAAAGTAATGTAAAAGAAACATATAACATGACACAATTATGAGTCAATACTCATTTCACATGGAGGATCACGAGTCAAGGATAACCACCAAGACTTTTGTACATGGATCACCAGTCAAGGCAAACCACCATGACTGTTGCAAATGATGTCTCAAGATACTAAACATTACCCAATGCATTGGAGTTTTATCTGGTAGAACCAATAATAACTTTATTATGTATATATTTTCGACAAAGTAATCATACATAATTAAGAAAACATAAACATAAGTGTTTCCCATGGAAATAATTATGTATCATAATAATTTCAAAAGGCCTAAAAAAGGTAATATAATTATAGTATCCATGATGGAATGGATTTAAATAATACATGGAATTTAATTAGGGAAAATAGGTCTATATCAGGATATGTGATGTCAAATTGAAGTTAAAACATTTAAAAATAGTGTTTCAGAATCATTATAGAGAAAACATTTTAGTGTTGTTTCCGGGAAAGTTTTCATGTTTCTTTAAAACAGAAAAGGAATAATTGTTTGCATAAAACACGAAATGAACCAAGAAATTTTTTCATAATAAAATTATTGATTTTATAAAAATAATGGTAGATTAAAAAAGACATTTTAGTGCACTTGAAAACGGTACAAAATCAAGAAATTCCCTGTAATCAGACTTTCTTATCATGAAGAATTGAGAAGGGAACCTTTTAAAACATGAATTTCCCCATCAAAGATGGTTTTAATGATCCAGATACATGAGTTTGGAAAATAGAAGAATAATTTAGAGTAATTTTATAAAAATAAATAAGATTTACATTGTTTTAAAGAGAGAGAAAGCGCAACTTGAAGGGAAAATAGAGGTTTGGAAGGAATCCCTTACCCTATGTTTGAAAGTGTTCTGTACTTGAAATCAATATCCTCTATAATAAAATTAAATAAATTGCATAAATAATTCCGAAATTTTTCTAAATTTATTTTATTAATTATAATTTTATTATGTTCATTTATGGACTTTTTAGTGGTTTATGATATTCAATTTCATCATTGGGAAGCATTGGTTTCCTCGGTTTTCATGATCAGTTTACCTGTATATGTATGTACGAAAAATCATGTAAAATTAGAATTGTTATAAAAAATATAAGTTATAAGTTATTAGTTCATATAAATAATATTTAATGGTTAAATAATTCATATGTTTATTTTTGGTGAGGATCAATCATTAGATAATATGTCAGTGATAATCTTTTAGATTGTTTTGGTGGTTTTTCGATCATCTGAAACTAGTATTTTTATTAATTAATATCATATATATATATATATATATTGTTTCTAAAAAATTAAATAAGGTTTAATATATATATTATAATATTTTTTAAACATAAAAAATGTTTTTATGACCTTCATTTATGGAATAATTAAATATGAAAACACATCATCCACGAAGGTAGTAAATCAGAACCTGATAGATGATGTTTAAATTTTTAGAATAAATGAAGAGGGGAAAATAAATGAGGTTGTGTTATTCTATTCACACAATAAAATTACATTACATAAAATATACTAGTGTTATCGTGTGACTTGGATAAGGGGGGTAGGGTAGGGAATAAGAAAATAAAATAAATTGAAATGAAATTAAAAGAAAAAGAAATAAGTTTTTACCCATTCAATTCCTCTCCTTGAGAACCTCCTTAGGGTAATAGAGTTTGGTCAATTGTTGATACAAAAGGATCTTAAACATCGGGGAGATATGTTAGAGTATTATTGGGTAGAATTTTTACAATATTAATGGATTTTTATGTGTGAGGAGAAGTGGTGGTGAGGGGTGGTATTTATTGTGGAGAGAGGTGTGTTTTTTTATTATTCTATTCATTATTTTATTATTTTTATCAAGACAAGAAATAGTGTTGATTATTGTGAATAAATAAATTAAATAGTTCATTTGAGTTTGAACCAATGAACACTTACATCATCTTTGACTCAATCATGACTTAAATATTCATTAATTTTCTTATACTGTAAATTACTATATTTCATTATTCCCCAAATATTGAACTATTTTAGTATCATAAATAAATCTCACCCTAACTATTTTTTATAGTGTAGAACCATAAAATGAAATCCATTTTTTGAAAATAATTTTTTAAATATGAGGAATTAAATTTTTAAATCAAATCATCATTTATTTTAGAAATATCAATTTTAAAATTATAACTGATTTTACAACACTTTGAAAAATTAGTTAAGGTCGCGTAAAAATATCTTATAATAATAAGATAAAAAAATAAAAATTCATTAATCTATTTTATGAATGTTTATTTTATTTTAAATTATTATATTAATTAACAAATTTACAATAATCATTTGTGTTTTATAAAAATACCAAAACCTGCTTTATCATTTCCAGAAAATTTATTTACATATACTATGGTATAATTACTATATATTTTCATTTATATAGTTCCTAAATTTTGATTATAATTTCATTGGAAGGTTTACTATTGTATTGGCTAGTTTAGTATTCATAAGGGTCACATTACTATTCCAAGTTCATGTTACTATTCCATTGGTAAAGGTTCCTAAACTTATATAAATACCTATTATTTCAATCATTAATCATTTAGAAAGTTTTTATTGTGTTCTATATGTGATTTTATGGTCTTTATAATGTATAAAATAATTCTAACATGGTATTTTCCATTGATATAATCCTGGGTTGTTACAACAGATCCCTTAAATTAAAGTTTTAATATTTAGTTTTAGACTTATGGAAGCGCTTAATGATGTCAAAGTTGTTTTGGGAAAATATGAGGATTGTTTGGATCTGGAAATTTGGTTTTTGGAGAGATAACATGAGGCATATGATTAATGAAAGTTTTTTAGTAATCGTGCAGATCAACCATACACCATAGTAAGGGGAGGTTAAGTGTTAGTTTAACAATGAAAAAGAGGACACACAACCATACAAGAAGCTATAGAGGAATATTGGAGGGCATCAACATGGGCTACAAACTGTTTATCAAACCATTCACCTAGCCCCCATAGGTAGTGCCATGTAGGGAGTGATTCTGAATGGCTGGACATGGTTTGGAAAAAAAATGTGGCCCAATCATGAACCCCATTAAATAATTTTAAAATTATGCTTTTTCCATTGAAAACATATATATTTCTCACCCATTTATTATCCCTTTTCACACATAGCCTCTCCCACTCTATTGAGTGCTCTCATTATTCTATGAGCTCAGAATTGAATTTCTCCCTCATCTAATCTATAAATAGAAAAAATTATTTTTCACTGGTTAGACAATGGTACATTATTCAATAAAATACCTTCATTTATCGGTTTATCTCACCACCTTGGATGTCATTTCATGGTAAGCTAATATGCCACTTTTTCATAGTATTTTTTTCTTTTTATCCATTTTATTCCATCACATCCCTAATTGAAAGTCAATATTTTATAGTGGTTAATCAACAACCATCTAATATGTGGTCTATAAAATTCTTTTAAGTCTCATCATTTATTTATTTTTTCATTGCGATGCATACTGGTTTTACCCACGTTATGCCCCTAATTTTAATCTACCATAAATTAGTTGAATACATTAAAAGCTAAATTTCCTCAATAACCACCTTATTTTCATTGGATGTCAATGAAATCAATTTTATCAAACCCTTGTGTGTGCCATGTATATTCCATTTTCTCCTTTTCAATATTATTAATGAAAACACCCCTATGGTGTGTTAGGATTGACATCCAAACACAGATGTAATGATATAATTTAAAACAAATAAAATATTCCACTGTTATATGGAAAGAATGATCACCTAGGTTTTATTAAATTTGTAATGAACTTTTAAATCATAAGACTCTTCTTATAAACTATTTCCATTTATAAATGGAAAGGTAATGTTCTCCATTAAATAGAAAAATTAAATTAGAATAGAATTCACATGAACATTGAATAAGTACTAAATTTAATGTGTTGATTACTACTATGTACCATTTCTTATTGGATTTTCAAAATATTCTTAGGTTCAAAATTGGATTTTCAAAATCTTCTTAGGTTGAATTTTTTTAATTTTTTAAAAAATATTTCTTTTCCAATGAAAAATGAAAAATATTGATTATTATAAAACAATAAATTTGGATATATTAAAAATATATTTATTATTTTAATTTTATGTCACCTATGAAATTATAAATAAGTTTTATGTAAATAATAAATTAAAATATTATATATTTATATCATGGAATATGTTAAAAAATGTATTAAAAATGATAAATTATGTATTGGCATTTATGTGAAACATAAATGTTTATTTACAATTTTATAATTAATAAAATAATTCAATGAAAATATATTTTCATAAAATATATTCATATATTAGTATTTTTTTTGTTTTATTATTTAAAGATAATTTTATGGGACCTTAATAAATTTTTTAAAGTGTCTTAAAACCATTTGTAACTTTAAAATCTGTATATTTTGAATAAACGATGACATAATTTTAAAATTAAATTTCTCATGTTTATAGAATTATTTTTATAAAATGGAGTACATTTTTAAAATCCAAATGTTGATAAGTTGTTGGGATATGTTTTGGGGATTTTTCTAAAATAGTTGATTTTTTATGAATATTGAGTAACAATAATTTATGACATATAACATTATAAGTAAATAAATCGATTATTGAGTCAGAAATGATGTAGGGATGAGGTATGCACTTATTATTTAGAACTCACATGCCCTAGTTACTTTTTTTCACAATAATCATCACTATTAAAATTCATGATCTAAAATAATAAAATAATGAATAAAATTATAAAAGAACATCCATCTCCTCCACTATAAATACCAACCCAAAAAACCTCTTTAAAAAACACCTTTTATGCCTTTGTGATTGAAAATATTTAGCCCAATTCATCTCCCAAACAACTTCCCCACGTTATCATCTAACTGGTCTCACAAAAAGACCATTTCCAAGTCCTTTAAGGAGGTTCTCTAGGATAAGACACTTAAGAGGTAAAATATTCCATCTACGTTTTTCAATTTCTAATTTTTTCTTATCTTTATCTCACCTCCCCATTATAGAGTAACATGATAACTAAAATATTATATATATATATATATATTATAGAATTTAAAATTTTACTGGTATATAAACTATCAATTCTCTTCATTTCTCTTCCCCTTTTGTTATTGAAATGAAAACATCGTCTGTGAGGTGTTGATTCACAACCTCTATGGACGATGATGTTTCATTTCCTAATACCACATACAAGGATGGTCCTAAGAACATTTTAATAGTTAAAATAAATCTATAAATTTATATTAAAACACAATTAGTGTTATGGAACTAGAATATATACATAATATTAATTTATAAAACAAAACTACTACGTGAGGATTGAAAAAATGGTAAACTAATCTCAATGTTTACCATTAAAGTTTTATATAATGAATCATAACAATATTTAGAAAAAATGATATAATTAACCATTTAATATTATATAGGTTCATTGATAAAATTTAATTTAAATTCTTGTTAACTATTCCCATTTTACATGATCTTTCATACATGTATACAAGTGAACCAATCATGAAATCCAAAGAAACAAACACTTCAGAAAGATGAAATTGAAACTTATAACTCATAAAATGGGACATAAATGTACACAATAAAATTAAAATAAATAAAATTAATGTTTAAGAGGTTCTTAATTAAATTATAAATGAATCTAATTTCGTTATCTAGGATATTATGTGCAAATTCAAAACACTTTTGAACATAAAGAAAGAGATTCTCCCCAAAAATCCATTTTTCCTTTGGGATACAATTTCACTCTATTTACCATAGTATAAATCATAATTATTCATATGTAATCATAATAAATTATTTTTTTATGCCCCAAACATATTTACCTAGTTCAATTCTCCTTTCTTTCATGGGGAAATACTTTTTTTAGAATGATTTCTTTTTAATTCCTCTCAATAAGCAAACCTGAATAAAGGGAACAACGAAATTTTGTACCCATTTTCAAGTATATTCCATAATATATTTTAATAAAACAATATTTTTTCCAAAATATCTATTTTTTATAAAAAAAACTACCAAAATTAATTTCAATTTTTATTCAATGAATTATGCCTTTTTTCTATTTGAAGACTCTTTTATATTTTCCCTCAAACCACACTAAAGTTTCTCATTTCTAAAGTTTATTAAACAATTATTTTTTAATTATTTTCACTTTAGTTGGAAATAAATTATCATTATGTATCCCTATTTTCCATTATGAATGTCCATGTATGATTTAAATCCATTATTTAATAGACCGCATTATGATATAATGATTTTTATAACTTTTTACATGATTATGATACCAATTTCATTCCATGGGTATCCCTTATATTAATTATTATGAATAATTGAGGTTGTTTTACTATGACACCATCTACCATATTTTATTTATTTTCATTTGATCATTTTTACTAGGTATGTAATCTATTAATACCGTTATATATAGTTCTCTGGATAGTTTATGATTATCGTTATAGATTGGGGAAATTATTTACATTTCATATGATTCAATATGAATGTATATATTGATCACATTTCACCCCTTTCCTATGAGCAACGAATTGGTCTTAGTGAGGCCGAGACAAGGCCCTCTATATCCAATTTATGAATTAGTAGGTTTCATTATAAAAAATATATTGGGTTTTGGATGAGGCCTTACCCATTTATGTAGACTTCTTGGTCGAGGCCTAGACGGTATGTTTATTATATCCAGAGTTATGAATTCCATCATTATAAGATTAGTTATTAATAATCCATGTGATTGTTTTACAAGTAGAACATCCATGGTTATGTTTGATTCTAAAATGATTACATATATTTCATTATTTGATCATATTTTATTCCATACACATTGTGCTTATGTTTATGTTTTAATGGCATGTGGTTTTAGTTATTAAACTTCAATTATTTATTATTCATATTTATGATTGATTCCACTATATTTATTACCCATACTAATCATCTAAGATCACCCATTTATTATATTTTATTTTTTCCTAGGATACAAAGATGTATATTATGATTCACATGTAGGGATAATCTTGGAGAATAGGTATTTCTCCAAAGGGGTTTCAGTGTTGTATTTCATTTCAAGTTATAATGTATGGATTATATTTTTTTTCTGGTTTTCCAAATCTAATAAACTATACATTCATTTGGGATGTGATATCTTGTTCATTTTACCAATGTAATAAAGTTGGGAACCAGTTCTAGGATATATGGTTTGGGGTCATTATAGGATGTGAATTCATTAACTACCATAATGTTAGTGGTAATAAACATTCCCTCAGGTCATCTTATTTAAATTTAATTCCATTTTGATGCATGTTGGTTTTACCCACACTATGCTCCTAAATTTAATCCACCAAAAATTAGTTACTCAATTTGAAATGAAAACATCAACCCCTTCATTTTGTTGGGGGTCAAGGACCTCAATGTGAGCCACCCCTTAGGTGTGCCATATATATTCCTTTTTTATCATATTCTGTTATTAACCAAAGCACTCATATCGTGTGTTTGGTTTGAAATCTAAATATGGATTTAATGAACTAATTTAAATGAAATTAAATATTTCATTTTAATATGGAAATCATGTTATCCTAGATTTTATAAAATATTTAGGTAAATATTAAATGGTATAAAACCTCCTACAGACCATTTCCATTAATAAATGGAAATTTAATGGAATAAATTAAATGGAAATTATAAAATGGAATTGTTAAAAATGGACTTTTAATAATTACTAAATTTAGGGTGCCTAATGATACTATGATCCTTTTATTGTTTAAGGAGTTGTTATACTTGTGATAACTTTGGATTATAGAGGGAATTCCTTGAGAAATCTGAGGATGCCACCCAGATTCATTGATCTAATCACCAATGGAGATACCCATTTTTGAATTTGGTGTTTTTGTTATTAGTATTTGAATTACTTAGAATGGAATAAATTATTAACTCCTTTCAAAATTGGAAATTATAATTCATTGGATACCCTCCTTGGATTCAACTTGATTTACTCAGAAACATGACACCTTGGATTCTCTCCTTGGGATCGATTCATTTTTATCCCAATATTTACTATGGATGTTTTCTGTGGGATTGATTTGAAAATTTTATTGTATAATTATGAGGGTGTATCCCATGGATTATAATTTTACCTCAATATCATGGTTTAATGGTTTACTGTTATTAAAAGTCCCGAACTTCTATGGTAAAGGATTCCTTGGTTCCCCCTTGGGTCATATCCTTCCATTATGACTATATGAAACTATGGTTACACCATGGATTAAACATTATCAATTTCATTGAATTATACACCATGGTTATATTCTCAGAACATGACCATTTACTGATCACTCGTTCAGATGCATCGGGCTTAGGTTGAAGTAGGTATGGTCGTCCAAGAACCTCATGAGGATCCAGGCATGACATGGATATTATTTCACATATCATATCCTAGTGATTACCTATACACATAAATACATTTATATTTATATAAAAAACTATAATTGTTATAGAAACCATTGATTGTGTCCTACTGGTATATCTCGCACCATATTTAGGCCACCTATTGGTACCCAGGATGACTTCATGGATGTAGGTAAGGACAAGGGAAAGCGCCTAGTAATAAATGTTTGATTTTCCTATAGCATGGGTTCATGGATCATATGACCGATCATAATATCAATTTTCTATTGAATATAGTTTTTTGTTTTTCCACTTTTTGTTATACTATTGTTATATATGTTCCTATTTCCATATATGCATGTGCCATTTTGTATAGAATCACGAAATTGACATCATTTGGCATACAATTTCAATTATTACTGTTTATTATCATTATCTCCCCTAGATGTTTATCTTTTCTTTTTCTTTGGTTGTTCAATATTGTCCGCTTCAACTATTTTTCACTTATTACATCGCTATGTTTTAAAATTAATCATGAGGGTATAATATCCCTACTGTACCTCCTTAGATCCCCACTACATTTCGGAATCCCCTAGCACATAGAGAAGTGTTCTTAAGTCCATGTGGATAACTAGGTTCAATTACTTTTGAGTAAACTAGGTATTGGATTTCATAAACTGTTATTAGAGACCTTTCTTTTGACTTGTTTTTTGGGTTATTATATAGAATACTTGAAATGTGTTGGAATTTGGTAATGATCCTATGATTAGGAGTAGCTGAATAATGTATAGGGAAAATAAAAATTTCCTTGGCTGGGATTTTATGTCATGGATAGTGACTATAACAGTTTTATTAATTTCACTATTGGGTGATATACATGAATTTTTTATTTTATTACTATTGGAGATTTTATCTTTACCCTTGGCTTAATATAGCAAAGAGATAGTTTCCCATGCATAATTATAGGAACATAAGGATTGATATTTAATTCATTATTTTATGCCTTGTTTACTTACTATATTCATTTCTTACTACATATTCCTCATTCTTTAACTATTATATTTGTAATTTTCCTAACTTTTCTTGTAGGGATAAAATATTTATATTAATTAATGTGTTAGCATAAAACTAAATTTTTTTCCCATCTAGCTTGATAGTGGAACATTAATTAGCTCATTCTATAGTGTATATGATCCATGGACCATTATTCAAATAATTTGAGATTTTAGTTGGCTACAATTATTTATATTCCAAATGAAATTTAAAGAATGTGTGAACATTTATAAATTGGGAATGAAGATTCATATAATTGAACCATTGTAAAAACCTTGTTTTAGTTACATGTATTAACAATTGAATCCTATAAAGCATAGGGTTTTATAACTTGGGAATAGAAGACATATATAAATGGACCTGAATATATATATATATACAGTTTGGAGGACTTATGAATTGTTGAGTTCTATAATTGGATTGAATTAATTTCCATTAAAAGGGGATTATAATTATAGATTAAATGGTGTTTTCATAAATAAATTTTAATTAAAGCATCATATATCATTACCCATGTGATTAAATCATTAATAAGGACCAATACCCTAAATATAGATCTTGGGTAGTTGTGTAAGTATGTTTTGGGTAATGATCCCTTATTTCAATCCTTGAATTATGAGAAATTTAATTTATCTCATATTAATATCTAAGGTGTATTCTTGGGAATTTAAGATATATGACTCCACCATGGCCTTAGGTTGAGAAAAATGAGGGTGGTTATGACCATGCTTCCGAGGTGGTGAGACCTAACTCACCTGTAGATCCAATATCAAAACCTGTTATTATACCTGACTTGGGAACTGATGCGTTGTTTGGTGAAGGTTTTCTATGACTCATGCATACCATACAAGGAGCCCTGTGACTTTCCCATGCTATAAAAGTGATGGACTAAGAGTTTAAATAGTATATTTTCCTTTTAATTTATTATGTGATGTCATCCCACATTCTATTGATACATGTATAGAGGCCTTGATTTCCATCATTGTGCATCTGGAGGTTCCTCTATTATGGAGGGTCAATCTTGTAGCTTATATTATTATGGGTTCTAAAAGGCATTGGTGGGATATTATTGCTCAGGTAAACCATCATCGTGATATGTTATAGAGAAAATTATAGGCTACCTTAATTGGTTATTTCCTTTTGGAGAGATTAAGGGGTGACCGAACTAGTGAATTTAGGCATCTAGAACAAGGATCCATTTTTTATGTATTACACATCTCATTTTACTGATATTTATCATTTAAATACATATTTCATTGGTAATGATATTTTAGGAGTTATACTTTATGAGTATGGGCTCAGATATTCCATATGGTTTGAGGAGAATGTTTTCTATTTTACTAACCTTTTAGGGACTGCGAGCCATGCCATGATTACTAATAGAAATTTGGTTGAAGTTAATGAAATGTGTCATATAGGTTCAGTACCATGGTAGGGTAGTAGTTCATCCAGAGGTAGTAAATTTCGTCTAGAGGGTTCTTAATAAATTTGTGGAAGCTAGGGTATCTTCACTGGTAGTTATATGACATGTAATTATTGTGGATGGTAAGGTCATGTAAAGCCTCCATGCTACTGTGACACATTTGATTGTAGAGCCTATAGTAGAATGGTGATTATTTAGAGGTTTTCCTAAACCATACAATACTTTCTTGGAAGATGAGTATCCTCACCAAATCCACCTTACATAGTAGGATCTGTATCTCTTTTCCCGGAAGAATGCTGGAATACCCGTGGTCGTGTAGGTCTAGAAGGTAGATATGGCTTATGAGTCCCAACTTAGGATATGTAGTGCCGGCTGAGTGGACACACTCAAGGTAGTTAGGTTGTATCTCATGGCCATGGAATAGTCTACATATATACATTACAACCTATATGTGAGTTTTGGGGTTCCATGATATCTACAGTATGATGTATGGCTTTATAGACTCTCATTTTATGTCTTCTCTTTTTTGATATTGGTGAATCACATTCTTTTATCTTCATGATTATCATGGTAATCCTGGGACTTTATAGATAGTATTCATGTGGATTTATGAGGCTACATAATATTTTTGGAGTCTTATTAGAATGTGTATGAAAATTAAATGAGTTTCCCTCTTGATATTAGAGACTCTCGCTTACATTTTCATCCTCAAGATAATGGGCTTCAAAATCATTCTGGTGATATAATTATTGGTTTTCTATAATGATAAAGTTTGTTTTTATCATCTAAGAGTTTTTTCACGTCACCCAAGGTTGTTACTAACATTCACAAGGGTTAATGGGATTTCTAAGTGAGTTGAGCTAGAATAGAGAATCCTAGGCTAGAGAGAGTGACATCCCAGACTGCTAGTCCTTTTTTGAGTGACCAGTAAACATGATACACTGAGTTTAATGAAATAGTGGATGGATTCGTGGAAATAATACCTAATTAATTTTAAGGAATACCTCTTAAGAGAGAGGTAGGGTTCACTTTTGAGAAGGTTTCAAGAGCATCACCTGTATATATTCCTCCTTATAGGATGGGACCTACCATGAATTAGGAACCCAAGAAGTAGTTAAAAGACCTAGACTCTAAGGGGTTTATATGTCCCAATAAATCTCCTTAGGTTTCACCTATGATTTTTAATAATATATAAAATGATCCCCCAATTATTTTTATATATTAACAGAAATAGAATCATATTACAGTTAAGAATCAGTATCAACTACCTTGTATAGATGACCTCTTTGATCAGATCAAGGTAGCTCATGTTTTCCCAAGGATTGATTTGAGGTCTGGTTATCATCATGTTTGATTTAGGACATCATACATTCCTTGTACAACATTTCTATATAGTTATGGAATTTATGAGTATTTGGTTTTTTCATTCTTTTTTGTGAACGTTCCAGCAATTTTTATGGTTTTGATGAACAACTTTCCACTTTTATTTGGATAATTGTGTGGTAGTCTTCATGGAAAATATCTTTGTGGACTCACATACATGACAAAAACAGGTCAAACATCATGATATCAATTTTAGTACACTAAGAGAGAACTAACTGTTCACTAAGATAACCAAATAACACTCTTGGATTGATATAGTTCACTTTCTGGGTCACATCATACCGAAATAATTAGTATTTATTGATCCAGATAAGATGAGGTTGTGGTTTCATGGGATAATACCTATAAATTTTTTAATATATGGTGTTTTATGGTGGTAGATGACTATTATTGGTGATTCATTCCTGAATCTTCATCCTTAGTCACACCTATTTTAGGATTGACTAAGAATTGTTTTAAATTTATATTGTATCAAGCATGTGATAGGTCCTTTCTAGAGTTTAAAGTGAGGTTGACTAAGCACCAATCCAAATTCTACTAAATCTAGGTAGAAGCTATATGTGTTATTATGATGCATCTAGAATCAGACTGGGAGCCATTCTGATATAGAGAGATCAATTCAATATGTACGGTCTTGATTGTTGAGGACTCGTGAGAAATATTACCCAATTAATGACCTCTCTCTAGTATCTTTTCTTTAAGACATGTGTTGTTGGAGGCACTACTCTCTGCGGGAATTCTTCTTGGTGTATACATACCACAATATGCTTAAATAAAAATTTACTGAACGATTAATAAGTCTTATATTTTTTATATGGGAAAAATATATATATTATTTTTTACTTTGATCTTACTCATACTCCTGGGCATAGGTAATGTGGAGGCTAATGCTTGGAGATGGGAGAATCTGAAAAAAGAAATACATGAGGCCATTAGAAAATGGAAGTTAATGGCCTTGTTTCGTAAGATTCATTTTCAAGTACTAGAATGTTGTGGATAACTTGTTCTCACACCTTTGGATGTGACCTCTTAAATTATGGATAGTGTGAATATGAGACTACTTTCAGATATATTGGGATTAGTTTTAAGGGAGAGTTTCTCAGGTGAGGACCCACCACCGGGTTGGATCGTTGATTGGGATGGGATATTGAATATTCATAGAATATATAGGTTCATGAAGATGTGTGAGAGGGGTTGATGTGAGAATCTAATGATTCTAATTGGGAGGTATACTTGGAGATTAAAAATATGTACCTTGATGTTTTTTTCCAGTATTGGTGGTCAGGAATAAATAAGAAGATAACTAGGGTTATCAGTAGGTGTTCTTCATATATTTAGGTGAAGGAAGAACACCAGCTAGTAGTAGGTATTTTAATGACATTTCCCATTAATATGTGGAATTGTGATGGCATAAGTATGGTCTTCATGATGATATTTTCAAAGACACATCGAGTAAGTGACATTGTATGTGTCATCATTAACAAGAAAACGAATGTCGCTCACTTTTTTCACTTCAGATAGTCTATTTTTTTGGATGATATTAGGAGGCTATATGTATAAGAGATTATATGATATTATAGAGTCCCAAATACTAATATATAAAAAAATACACTCATTTTACTTTTCATTTATATAAAGGGATGTAGAGGGTATTAGGTTCACAATTACATTTGAGTAGGACATACCACCCATACATTGATAGTCATTCCTGTTATTCAATACTGATGTTAGATGATATTCATATAGATTGTTTAATCAATTTTAGAGGTTCCTTTGAAACACACATACTTCTAATAGAGTTCTCATATAATAATTTATTTTAGGCAATGATATTGTTGGATCCTTTTGACTATTTATGTGGTAGGTTTTTTCATTCACCCGTGTGACTGATAGAGGTAGGGGTGGTAGTGCTATTTGTACATCTTCTTATTCAACAGACATCATATGAGTTAATATATTTCATAAATTCTATGAAATTTTCACAGTATAAGAAGAATCCCTATCCCAATCATCATCAGTGACCTCTTTAGTTCAATGTTTAGGATCATGTCTTAATACATGTTTCTTGTAGGTTGTAGTATCAACAGATTTAGAAACAAGGAAAAATGGAAACTAGGTTCATTAGACCCTTTGATATTTTGGAGAGATTAGGTATGGTAACCTATAAGATATCTCTTCCTTAGAGTAACCGAGATATTCACTACATCATCCACATATCTCAGCTTCACCTTTATCACTCTGACCCGTCTGAAACCTTTGATTATAAACAGTTCATTTTGGAGGCACATGTTTCTTATGAAGAGTATCCAATATGTATCATTGATCAAAGCATAATGGATTTATTAGGTAGATCAGTTCCTTTATTTCATGTGAAATGTAAATACACACATGTAAAGGATGATAACTAGTAAATAGGGTATAGTGTACATTCTTTATGGTGAGAGTTATTCTCAGACGATGATTTACCACCCTCGGGAGGGGAACATAGGAATTATTAATATTAAGTGGGGGAGGTTGTAAGATCATAGTTTTTCATAAAGGTATATATATAATGACCCAATACTTTTACACATATTTATTCATGATTTTAAAAATAAATATCCTTCTAATAAAAACCATAGATCATAATGTATAATGACTTTCTATGATTAGATACATAATTAGAAATCATGAAACCAAAATAAAAATACATTTTATATAAGGACCCAGCCTTAAACCTTACATAATATGGAATTAAATGAATAATTCACATTGAGGATATTTTTTAGGTTTAGAGTTTTAGAGAGTTAGGCCATAGCTATTACATTACATCTCAAAATTACGAAGTAGACACTCCTACTCAATTTCCATTATTTTCACAAAATATAAATTCTTAAAAAAAGATTCATTTCCAGTTCCATGTTTTAGATAGCATGACATTTCCTTGATCCCATCCTTGACCCTAATCACTTTAAGTCATGTGAAAAACATTTCAAAACTTGGGATGAGCATAAAAATCTCAATAAGGGATACAAAAAAGGAAAGCTATTAGTTTTTCAAAACAACAAGTAAAGCACGAATACATTATCATACATAATACTTTTCACCTTTATGAAGTAGTAAATACTCTTCACTAAATAAAAGATCATTACTTACCCTTTTGTAACCAAAAGATTACCATAAAACCCATATAAATAACACATATCATATAAAGGTAACTTGGGACATAAACATACATAAATTGAATAACCATGAGGTAAACTTCCACACATATCACTAAATGGAATAGCCATACGGCCGACTTCAATACCCAATGCATTGGAGGTTATAACGTAACCACCCGTCCTAGTATTCACGGCACCACCCATCATTTGGTTTATCACATAACCACCCGTCAAATGTCCAAGTACCATTATAAAATCATAAGACATAAAAAAAATATAAAGGAAAGAAAACATTTCCACATTTCAATCACAATTTATTACTTAAATATATTGACATAATAAATCCATTATCAAAACCATTTTCAATACCAAAATACATAAAATAGTATATGGAATTTATTTTCATTAAAAAAAATTACGACTTATTGTGGAAGCCAAAGATCAAATAATACTCGCAGCGGCGGAAGGGTCATTGTCACCACGTATGTTTAAAAGAAAAATCCATTTTTTCATTTAGTAAAATGCTTCATAGAAAAAGATTCCTTTTGAAAATTCAAGGGTGTTTATATATCTTATAAAAGAATGTTGTATATTAAAATAAAATATGCCTCAATGAAAGGAGATTGAGATGAAGTCCCTTACCATGTGTCCGACAAGACTCGATCATTCTTTAATCTCCTGAATAATAAACTAGTGTTAATATCTAATTTCTTAAGAACCTTTTTAAAGTTCATTATTCCTTTTATATCACTTATTACCATGTTATGAACATTATGTAATCATTTGAGTTAATAATGGTCATTTTTTCGATCTTTGGTACTTGAGTCAACAATAAAAACATTATAATTACAAGTTATTCATGTGGTAAGATATCCATTATCTTTAGAATGATAGTAATGATTTAGATATCATATATATCATATATATATATACACTCTATAGATGTATTTATAATAGTACATAATCATTTAGAGGTAAGAAATGAAATTCACCATTCATGGAGACGGTAAGTCGTACATACACATGAACGCTACTTCCATTTCTATTTCTTATTTTAATGGAATTAAAACATAATGATATATAGTTATATTATAATTCCAGTATAATATCATATATAATATTATTAACTCCATCCTTTATATGTACCACATACGGCATTAATGAGTCATATCACTTTGAGGGGGTGGTAGTCCGCACTTCCTCTAATGAGATTATCGTATTTACCCACTATGGAAATCATAAAGGTATGCTATAAAAGAAAAATACAGAAGCATAAAGAAAAAATAAACATAATATATATCATATATAAATACATTTCCATCATTATGGCCACCATGAGAGGTGGTAGGTGATAATTGAACAATCATCATTTCGGGAGGTGTTTGTTTTCCATCCACAAAAACATTATGTTCTTCACCCATTAGATGGATGTGTGTGTAAGTTTAGTTTGAATAATTCTCATAACAACATCCTAGTAAATTGAGGATACTGTTGTTGTTACAAAATAAAGGAATAAAAAGCATTTAGGGGTTGGACAAGTAAAATAAAAGAGAAGAATTTAAGAGAAATGGTTACCTTTAATTTGGGTAACTCCCTTTAGTTTGAACCAAAAGGACTCTTGAAGTTCCTTCTGCCTAAGGTAAGGATTCTAGGTTTCGGAGAAGGATGTAGGGAGATTAATTGGGTAGAGTTTGGATGATCCAAAAAGCTTGAGAGGTTTGATTAATTGGTTAGAAGTGGTCTCTTTTTGTAAGAGAGAGGAGGGACTCTTTAGGAAAGTGTGAAAACATTATTTTATTATAAACTTATCTTTGGTTTCAAAAGGTCCAAAACACATTAAAGTTGAAGATAAGTTGACTCATATTTGAAATAAAATCATCCAGTCATAATTGGACATGTTTTGGATAATAATTTAATCATTATAATCTTATTTATTTAAATCATTTATTAATGTGGTAAACACTACATCATTATTGTGTCATAAATAATTTAATTTATTTGATGTCTAAATTTTATAAAACAAATACCATGATGTAGGAAATATTTTTATCTTTCCATTGAACATTTATAGTCGAAAATATAATTTATATAACACCATATAAAAATTAATTTACTAAAAGTTGTTTTATTTTGTCATTTTTGCCTTTAAGTTAATTAATCTAAATTGTCATTATCACTCCCAAATGGATAAATGGGGTCCCAAAATCGACCCAGAGATGACCATGGTCATAAATGACTCGGAAAATAAGGTTTGTAAAAGTGTTAAGGTAATTTTGAATTATTAACAATATTCTTTTAACCTTGAATTACCCTATTTACCTTTAACCGTGGTAAATAAAAGTCAAAAGTTACTATTCACCAAAAATTATTTTCATCTCATTGAAACACATTTCACTTATTAATAACATCCATGTATGTTGGATTTTTGAAATTAAATTCACATAAGTGGTAAAATTTCATTTAAATGAAAAAGTCAGTTTTTTTAACTACCACTTAGTGGTTTCACTATTCATCAAAAATTGAGGTTTTTCAGAAAGATACAAATAATTAAGACTAAGCAATATTTGATATTCCAAATTCAAAAATGATGTTTATTTTTTCCAAATTCAAAACATAGAAGTTGCATTAATTAATTTAAAATTAATTCCCGTTGTTAAAACAAATAGCATGTTTTTAAGAAACAATAACTATCAAAAGATTGACACTTGTTTATGTCCAATTTCGAAGTGAAATTAAATCCAATGACAACCATTGGATTAAATGGTAAAAATATATTCCAATTAAACTTTAAAACAAATTAAAAATATAATCTATCTATATAAATAAATTATATTAAAAGGCAATTTTGAATTAAAATCCAATATTTTTCACTATTAATCAAAAAATGAGTTCTTTCAGAAAAATACCAAAAATTCACCCAACATAAATTTTGATGTCCCCATTCTAAAGAAGAATTTTATTTGGTCAAATAGAACATATAAAAGTGACCAAAACTAGATTTAAAGGGGGTTCTCCATCAAAAGGCGATAAATCGACATTTTAGTGAATATTAGAGTATTTATGCTTAAAATCGAATTCTTTTCTTATTTTAAGCCTCTAACTTTTATTGGATAAATGTAAATACATTTAGAAAACATGTCTAATCATATTTTAGTTAGTTCCGTCCATTCCCACCTATACAACGACTAGTCGTCAACTACCATTTAAAATAATAATAATATATTATAAGTGTGCAATGTAAGATTTCAAAGAAACCCGTTGTTGCATATCAGGTAAGCTATAAAACATAGCAACCCCTTTAAAGTAGAATTAATATTCAATTCAAAAATATTAATAAATATGAGAAATATCATATTCTTTATTTACCTAGGATGTTACATTTTATTTCATCTTCATAATTATATTCTAACACCCTTTGAGCCCTTACGTATACATAGGATAACCTAAGGAATACATGAACAAGGGAATGATCTAAAAACCCCAGTAAAGGTATAAATAAAAGAATAAATAAAATCACTTGGGTTAGAAAGAATTACATGATGACATAAGAAAAATAATGAAACTTGAATAAAAATATTCAAGAATAACATATAGAACATGGAATAATGTAACAGAGGAATAAAAGTAATGTAAAAGAAACATATAACATGACACAATTATGAGTCAATACTCATTTCACATGGAGGATCACGAGTCAAGGATAACCACCAAGACTTTTGTACATGGATCACCAGTCAAGGAAAACCACCATGATTGTTGCAAATTATGTCTCATGATACTAAACATTACCCAATGCATTGGAGTTTTATCTGGAAGAACCAATAATAACTTGATTATGTATATATTTTCGACAAAGTAATCATACATAATTAAGAAAACATAAACATAAGTGTTTCCCATGGAAATAATTATGTATCATAATAATGTCAAAAGGCCTAAAAAAAGTAATATCATTATGGTGTCCATGATGAAATGGATTTAAATAATACATGGAATTTAATTAGGGAAAATAGGTCTATATCAGGATATGTGATTTCAAATTGAAGTTAAAACATTTAAAAATAGTGTTTCAGAATCATTATAGAGAAAACATTTTAGTACTGTTTCTGGGAAAGTTTTCATGTTTCTTTAAAACAGAAAAGGAATAATTATTTTCATAAAACACGAAATGAACCAAGAAATTTTTTCATAATAAAATTATTGATTTTATAAAAATAATGGTAGATTAAAAAATACATTTTAGTGCACTTGAAAAGGGTACAAAATCAAGAAATTCCCTATAATCAGACTTTCTTATCAGGAAGAATTGAGAAGGGAACCTTTTAAAACATGAATTTCCCCATCAAAGATGGTTTTAATGATCCAGATACATGAGTTTGGAAAATATAAGAATAATTTAGACTAATTTTTTAAAAATAAATAAGATTTACATAGTGTTAAAGAGAGAGAAAGTGCAACTTGAATGAAAAATGGAGGTTTGGAAGGAATCCCTTACCCTATGTTTGAAAGTGTTCTGTACTTGAAATCAATATCCTCTATAATAAAATTAAATAAATTGCATAAATAATTCAGAAATTTTTCTAAATTTATTTTATTAATTATAATTTTATTATGTTCATTTATGGACTTTTTAGTGGTTTATGATATTCAATTTCATCATTGGGAAGCATTGGTTTCCTCAGTTTTCATGACCAGTTTACCTGTATGTATGTACAAAAAATCATGTAAAATTAGAATTGTTATAAAAAATATAAGTTATAAGTTATTAGTTAATATAAATAATATTTAATGTTTAAATAATTCATTTGTTTATTTTGGGTGAGGATCAATCATTAGATAATATGTCAGTGATAATCTTTTAGATTGTTTTGGTGGTTTTTCGATCATCTGAAACTAGTATTTTTATTAATTAATATCATATATATATATATATATTGTTTCTAAAAAATTAAATAAGGTTTAATATATATATTATAATCTTTTTTAAACATAAAAAATGTTTTTATGACCTTCATTTACGGAATAATTTAAAATGAAAACACATCATCCACGAAGGTAGTAAATCAGAACCTGATAGATGATGTTTAAATTTTTAGAATAAATGAAGAGGGGAAAAGAAATGAGGTTGTGTTATTCTATTCACATAATAAAATTACATTACATAAAATATACTAGTGTTATCATGTGACCTGGATAATGGGGGTAGGGTAGGGAATAATAAAATAAAATAAATTGAAATGAAATTAAAAGAAAAAGAAATAAGTTTTTACCCATTCAATTCCTCTCCTTGAGAACCTCCTTAGGGTAATATAGTTTGGTAAATTGTTGATACAAAAGGATCTTAAACATCGGGGAGATATGTTAGAGTATTATTGGGTAGAATTTTTACAATATTAACGGATTTTTATGTGTGAGGAGAAGTGGTGGTGAGGGGTGGTATTTATTGTGGAGAGAGGTGTGTTTTTTTATTATTCTATTCATTATTTTATTATTTTTATCAAGACAAGAAATAGTGTTGATTATTGTGAATAAATAAGTTAAATAGTTCATTTGAGTTTGAACCAATGAACACTTACATCATCTTTGACTCAATCATGACTTAAATATTCATTAATTTTCTTATACTGTAAATTACTGTATTTCATTATTCACCAAAAATTGAACTATTTTAGTATCATAAATAAAACTCACCCTTACTATTTTTCATAGTGTAGAACCATAAAATGAAATCCATTTTTTGAAAATAATTTTTTAAATATGAGGAATTAAATTTGTAAATCAAATCATCATTTATTTTAGAAATATCAATTTTAAAATTATAACTGATTTTACAACACTTTGAAAAATTATTTAAGGTCGCATAAAAATATCTTATAATAATAAGATAAAAAAATAAAATTCATTAATCTATTTTATGAATGTTTATTTTATTTTAAATTATTATATTAATTAACAAATTTACAATAATCATTTGTGTTTTATAAAAATACCAAAACCTGCTTTATCATTTCCAGAAAATTTATTTACATATACTATGGTATAATTACTCCATATTTTCATTTATATAGTTCCTAAATTTTGATTATAATTTCATTGGTAGGTTTACTATTGTATTGTCTAGTTTAGTATTCATAAGGGTCACATTACTATTCCAAGTTCATGTTACTATTCCATTGGTAAAGGTTCCTAAACTTATATAAATACCTATTATTTCAATCATTAATCATTTAGAAAGTTTTTAATGTGTTCTATATGTGATTTTATGGTCTTTATAATGTATAAAATAATTCTAACATGGTATTTTCCATTGATATAATCCTGGGTTGTTACAATAGATCCCTAAATTAAAGTTTTAATATTTAGTTTTAGACTTATGGAAGCGCTTAATGATGTCAAAGTTGTTTTGGGAAAATACGAGGATTGTTTGGATCTGGAAATTTGGTTTTTGGAGAGATAACATGAGGCATATGATTAGTGAAAGTTATGTAGTAATCGTGCAGATAAACCATACACCATAGTAAGGGAAGGATAAGTGTTACTTTAACAATGAAAAAGAGGACACACGACCATACAAGAAGCTATAGAGGAATATTGGAGGGCATCGACATGGGCTACACAATGTTTATAAAACCATTCACCTAGCCCCCACAGGTAGTTCCATGTAGGGAGTTATTCTGAATGGATGGACATGGTTTGGAAAAAAAATGTGGCCCAATCATGAACCCCATTAAATAATTTTATAATTATGCTTTTTCCATTGAAAACATATATGTTTCTCACCCATTTATTATCCCTTTTCACACATAGCCTCTCTCACTCTATTGAGTGCTCTCATTATCCTATGAGCTCAGAATTGAAGTTCTCCCTCATCTAATCTATAAATAGAAAAAATTATTTTTCACTGGTTAGACAATGGTACATTATTCAATAAAATACCTTCATTTATCGGTTTATCTCACCACCTTGGATGTCATTTCATGGTAAGCTAATATGCCACTTTTTCATAGTATTTTTTATTTTTAGCCATTTTATTCCATCACATCCCTAATTGAAAGTCAATATTGTATAGTGGTTAATCAACAACCATCTAATATGTGGTCTATAAAATTCTTTTAGGTCTCATCATTTATTTATTTTTTCATTACGATGCATACTAGTTTTACCCACGTTATGCCCCTAATTTTAATCTACCATAAATTATTTGAATACATTAAAAGCTAAATTTCCTCAATAACCACCTTATTTTCATTAGATGTCAATGAAATAAATTTTATCCACCCCTTGTGTGTGCCATGTATATTCCATTTTCTCCTTTTCAATATTATTAATGAAAACACCCCTATGGTGTGTTAGGATTGACATCCAAACACAGATGTAATGATATAATTTAAAACAAATAAAATATTCCACTGTTATATGGAAAGAATGATCACCTAGGTTTTATTAAATTTGTAATGAACTTTTAAATCATAAAACTCTTCTTATAAACTATTTCCATTTATAAATGGAAAGGTAATGTTCTCCATTAAATAGAAAAATTAAATTAGAATAGAATTCACATGAACATTGAATAAGTACTAAATTTAATGTGATGATTATTACTATGTACCATTTCTTATTTATTGAGTGTTCAAAATATAGCCCGACATGAACTCTAGAGGTAATTCCTTGAGAACATAGATAATGCAAACCCGTTTCATCAATTCAATTGAATAGGGAGATAAAAACTTAGGAATTCAGTCCTTGTCTTATTATTACTTGAATGACTCAACATTGTACCAATAATTTACTCATTTCTTATCCAGAAATTATAATTCCTTAGTTACACTCCTGAGATTCAGCCTGACATCCTTAGACAGACAACACATTGTATTCTCACCTTGTTCTCTAGACATGTTTAGCTCAAGATTTACTGTGGACGTGTTACATTGACTCTGTTTTACACATTTCATGTGTAATGATGGGAGCGTTCCCCTTGGATTACACTTAGAACCCTATATCTATGATACATGGTTTATTGTTGTGAGATAGACTAACCGTCTTAGGCCAAGGATACCTTGGTTCCACCTTGGTTCTTATCCTCTAATTATATCTACTTTTATTCTGTGTCTACAATTTTTTACCACTTTATATATTCTTTCTACATGAAAACCTTAGTTATATTCTTATACCCTGACCATTTACTAGTCACCTATTCAGATGCATATGGCTTAGGCCAATATAGGTATGGGTATCCAAGAATCCCCTGGGGATTTTATCCTGACATGTTTATTATTTCACACATCTTATTCCATTACATATTTGTATACCAAAATTGCATTACATTTATATACATAGTTAGGATTTTGTATAGATACCATTGGTGGTAGCCTACTAATTATATATCATACCATGTTTGGGACACTGATCGGTACCAGTACAAATTACATAGATGCGGGTAGGGGGAATGGAATGTTAACAGTCATAGAAGTTTTATTTTCTTATAGCACAAGGTATTGGATAACAAGACTGAGCATTGGTTCGTGATACTACTGGAGATATTTATTTGTATTTTTTCCTTTTTTTATAATTTTATTATACATGTTTTTGTTTCTATGTATGAATGTACCCTTTCGTATAACATTGTTGAATTGAGATCAATTTTTATAGAATGTAATTTATTATTGTTCTCTCTATCTAATATATATATATATATATTTATTTATTTATTTTTTACTTATTTGGTTGGTCATTATTATCATATTCTACTATTATTCACTTATTATACTAATGTCTTTTCACTATGATCATGAGTGTATAGGTTCCCCACTGCACTACCATTGTAATGACCCAAAAATCTCTCAATGAAATTTCCCTTCATATAATTATGTTATATAGTATAAATCACAAAAACATCATTTAGTTAACACAATTCAAACATTATAAATTAATAACTAATTAAATAATAAATATTTATAGATATTAAGGAGAATAAATCAATAGAACAATGACATGACTTATAGAATAGTAATATAACCATTAAGAATAGTATACCAGATATTAGAATAGTAACCTCACCTATATAAGTATTAAAAAATTTAGGAATCTTATAAATGAAAATATGATATATTTTTATCATTTAATAAGTAAATAAATGTTTTCAAAATAATAAATTAAGTATTGGTATTTTTGTGAAACAAAAAAGTTATTTACGATTCATTATTCAATATAATGAATTAAATGAGAATTTATTTTCATAAAATATAATAATAAATTAATTTTTTCTTATTATTTTAAGATATTTTTATGATACCTTAATTAATTTTTTCACAGTGTTATAAAATTAGTCATAAATTGAAATTTTGTATTTTTAGAATAAAAGATGATTTTAATTAAAAACCACGTTTCTCATATTAAGAAAATTATTTTCATAAAAAAGAGTCCATTTTTGAATTCTACACATAAAAAAATATATAGGGTTATTTTTTTGGGATTTTTCTAAAATAGTATAATTTTGGGTGAATATTGAAATACAATAATTTACTATATTTAACATTATAAGTAAATAATTTAATTTTTGAGTCATGGTTGAGTCATAGATGATGTAAGTGTCCATTATATCGATCTAATTAGCTTTATTTACTATATTTAGTCATGAGAATCCTCATTATTCATAGTATTGAGCCAAAATAATAAAAAATGAATAAAATAATAAAAAACATCCTCTCTTCCACTATAAGTACAACCCCACACCACCTATTCTCCACACACCTCAAAAGCCCTGAAGCCTGACCAAATTTTGAAAACCCTATTATCAAATCTCTCCCCCTCCATCAAGGATACATTTTCTCAATAAAATTTCAAACCCAAGGGCCTCAAGGAGGTTCTGAAGGGGAAGAGTAGGTAAAACCCCCTTTCTTTTTCTTTTATTTCCTTTTCAATTTATTTTCTATTCCTTTCCTCTCATAACCTCCCATTTTCCAAGTGACATGATAACTCTGATATATTTTATATACTATAATATTATTGTGTTAATGGAATAACCCATCATCACATCTCTTCATCTCTATCTTTGTTCTAAAAAAGAATATGTTGTTAGTTAGGTGTTGTCTTATCGCATTTAAGGAAAAAAAGTTCTCAATTTCTTTTACTACCTTTAAAGATGGTAATAAAATAATTTTTATGGTTAAAAAATATTATAATATATTTATTAAATTCTATTTAATGTTATGGAACCATTATATATTCATGATACTAATTAATAAAACAAAACCATTTCGTGATGATCGAGAAATTTCCAAAATAATCTAAACGGTTAACATTAAAAATTTAATCCAATAAATGATCCTCACATATGGAAAAAATGATACAGAAGACCATATTATATTATGGATTTTAATTGATAATATATAATTACAATCCTGGACAACTATTCTAATTTTACACAATTTTCAAAACATGAATACAAGTAAACCAATAATGAAAACCAAAGAAACAAATAATCAAAAATGATAACATTGTATATTATAACTCATAAAAATTCCATAAAAAACATAATAAAATTTTAATAATTCAAATACATGTTTAAAAGGATATTATTTTTTTAATTAATGGATTTAATTTTATTCTCTAGGACATTATGTTCAAGTACAGAACACTTTCGGGACATAAGTTATATAATTCTTTCTGAACCTCCAATTTTCTTTAGGTTACAATTTATCTCTATTTAACCCAATGTAATTTTTTTTTAATTTTTATACACTTATTATAAATTCTATTTATATTATCCAAACTCAGGTATCTAGATTATAAAATCTTTCTTTGGTGGTGGAATACATGTTTAAATAGGACTTCCTTCTCAATTCTACCAGATAAGAAAGCCCAAATAAAGGGAACTCCGAGATTTCTCACCGGTTATCAAGTGCAATCCAAAATATATTTTAAGAAACCATTATTTTTATAAAATCCCTCATTTTATCATGAATACATTTCTCATTTCATTTATTGTTTTATAAAAACAATTATTCCTTTTCTATTTTAAATGAATCATTAAAATGTTCCCTTAAATCTCACTAAAGTGGTTTATTTATTAAATTTCCTAAACACTATTTTTAATTTTTTTTCACTTCAGTTTGACATATATTTTCAATATATATGTATATTTTCCATTATTAATTTCCATTTATTATTTAAATACATTCTTTTATGGAAACCATTATGGTATTCCATTTTTTTATTTCTTTTCACATGATTATGATACTAAATTATTTCGATGGGAAATAAAAATGTTTATGATTACTTATGTAAGATTATTCATGTGGAATAAATATTCATGAAAATTTTATTATGGGTTCACCGAGATAGAAGTCCAATTAATTGGGTAATATTTAGTCTCGTGATATGTCATGCCAAATGGTCTTTGTGGTTACCATTGACTCATGCTAATCATGTGAAATGGTCTTGGTGGGTTGCCTTGACTCATGATCATCCATGTGAAATGGTATTTGTGGTTAGAGTTGACTGTTTCTTATGTCATTTTTTTTATCTTTTTTCTAAATTTCTAGTACTCTATGATTACATGATCCCATGTTCTATACATTATGCCTCCATATGTATATTCATGTTCCATTACATTTTATGTCATCATTTTATGCCTTCTAACCCTTGTTGTTTTATTTATTCATACGTTTATTTCCCTTACTAGTATTTTTAGCTCATACCATTGTTCTTGTATTCCCAGGTTATTCTGTATAGATGTAACAAATCATTGAAAGTTAGGATCACTTATGAAGATTATATAAACGATTTTTTTATTTTGGTTTCATTATTTTTTAATTATGTATCTAATATTCAAAAGAAACTGGGATTTATGATCCTTGGATTGTAATTGGTGGTTATTTAATCCTAAAATCATGTAATACTATGTGTAAAAGGATAGGAACAGTATAGTTGTTATTAGAGCACACTCTTGTAATTTCTGGAGATTAGGACTAGAATAATATAGTAAGAACCCTGGGGAAAATTCTATCACTGTGGATAAGCTAGATGGAAACACTGGGAATCACAAGTTAGGATATATGTTTAATTTATATGTTTATCCCTATATGTTAAAAAAATTACTTTTTTTATATACTTATTAGATAATTATTCAAGACCCCCCTAATTTTACTTATTTTCCTTATTAATGGCTGGATATAGGAGAACTCGTGCCAACAATTGATGTGATAGTTACTGTGATGATTTAACCAATGAAATTTCAAATCTGAAAAGAACAGGTGGTCAAAACATCATGATGGTAGTTTATCAACTACCTCATGTTATGAATAATTTCTTGAATTACGTGGAACTCCATATTTCACCTAAGAGAATTCAAGTTGTGGTCAAATCCTTCATGCGTCAAATGCCTCAAATGTTTAGTGGATCTTATGATTACCTCCTCATAGAAAAATTTAATAACTCCATTAGAATATATTCTCTATCCATAAGTGATGAGAAGAATAGAAATTTGTGCTGAAAATCTAACATTTTTAAGGGTAAGCTGATCAGTGGTGGACACTGATCAAGAACCAAATGTTCAAGGAAGAAATTTGGCCCATTTAATGGTAGTATTTCAAGAAAATATTTTTCATTAAATATTTATCCTAAATCCTTTATATGAATATGGAAAGGGAGTGCCTCAGACTAATGTAGAAGAAAGAAGATTCTATTGGGGCATAAAAGGAAAACATAAAAATTTGTGAATGATACGCCACTGGCTTTGTCATGAAAACCGAAAGGAAGGTGATTCCCTTATTTAGAAGACTAACGGAGATTCTAAGAAAAGTGTTAGTGATTCAAGACTTTAACAACTATGAGAATATTTTATGTTGTTCCCTTAAGGTTGAAATGGATATCAGTGACTCTTAGTGGTGTCATGGTTCATGTGAAAAATATTAAAAAATGGAATTTAATATGGGGATGTCAATAGATAAATCCAATGATTGAAAGAAAACCGAACATACCATGTGTCAAAGTTATGGGAAGAAGTATCCTAGGAGCTGTCTAAAAGGAGCTGAGAGATGCTTCAAATGTGGAAGAATGGGGAATATGGCAGATAACCACTAAAGGGATATGAAGAATTCCACTAATTTGGAAGAATCAAAGATGGTTCAAATCAACACAAATCCTGCAGTGTAATGATTCAAGTGCAAGGGACATGGGAATTATTTGAACCATTTCCCTAATCCATGGTTTTTTGGAGGAAATCAATATCAATAACCACCGAGGAAGTAGGAAAGGGAATATGATATAACTACTACTTATGTGGAGCCCAAAAATGAAGTGGTGACAGGTATGTTGGTTATTCGTTAATGAATAGAGAATGTACTATTTGAATCTAGTTCTAAAAATTAATTCATATCTTTATAGTTTAATATAAATATTAAAATACCTCCTCAAAATACAGAGGTTGATTTATCTGTGAGAAAAAAGGTTAAATTGTTGAACCCAAAGTTTATTAATCCTCCCTAGTTAATCTTTGTGGACTGAACCTCCAAAAAAATACTTTCTTACTTTGGTAGAGTTTGATGCTATATTGGACTTGGATTCTACATCTTTATACAATGCCAATGTCAACTGTCGGGAAAGGGGGTCACTATTCAAATCTCGAGGCATCCTTCTATACAACTGAAAAGTGGAGGATGAATCTCCATCAGAATCATATTCTCAAGTGTAGATATTGTTTCCTTGTGAGAAAGAATATCTATCTCAAATTATTGACACAAATGAGAGGATCTTGCTCGAAGACATACCCATTGTGGGGGACTACAATGATGTGTTCCCTAAATAATTGCAGGTCTTCCTCCTGATAATGTGATGGAATTATCAATTGAATTATTTTGGGATATCATCCTAAATCAAAGAATCCATATAAAATGGACACCTTTGAGTTAGAGGAATTGATGAAGAAAATACAGTAGAATCTCAGAAAGGGTTTTATATGCATGATAGCTTCACTTTCGGGTTTACCTATCCTCATTGTCAAGTAGAATGATGGATCAATGTTCCAATTCCCTAATTATCATGATATCATTAAAATAATGTTAAATCAAAAGTTTCTCCTTCCATGGATAGATGATTTCTCAGTAAAATACATAGGTCCAAGTATTTGTATTAGGTTGACCTTAAGTTTGGATATCACCAATTTAAGGTGAGCAAGGAAGATATTTAAAATATTTCATTTTGAATGAGGTATGGAAACTATTAGTTCATACTAATTCCTTATGGAATCACTAAATTTGAAACAGTTTTCATAGATTTTATTAATATAGTCTTTAGATATTACCTCGAAATTTTTTTGGTGGTATATATAGATTATATTCTAATATACTCCAAGAGAATGGAGGAACATGAGGATCATTTGAATACTATGATAAAGACTATGTGAAGTGAAATATTTATGAACACTATCATAAATGTGAGTTCTAGATTAAGGAAGCATAATTGACAGGGCATTTTGTCACCAACAAAGGAAAATCTGTGGACCCTTCTATAACAAAGGAAACCAAAGAGTGGCCCAGACCTATATCCATAATAGTGATACATAGTTTCCATGGTCTGGATGGGTATTACTGATGATTTTCTAAGAACTTATAATGATTTTAAAACCCACTAAGGAAGCTTAATTGAACGAGAGTAATGTTTATCTGGACTAGTGAATGTGAAGACTACTTTAAAGTGTTGAAAAAATAGGCTTATCACTTCACCATTACTCACACAACCAATAAGTGGGGAACTCTTTGTGGTGTATAGTTATGCTTAAAAGTGGGGAATAGACTGTTAACTATTTAAAAAAGATAAAGTGATATCCTACACCTCATTTTAGTTTACAATTAATGAGTAAAACTATCCCACATAAGACTTTTATTTGGTGGCCTTGATCATTGCATTAAAATTCTGGAAGAATTACCTCTATGGGGAGAAGTGTGAAATATATAATGACTATAAAAGCATCAAATAATTATTCACACATTAGGATATCAATATGATCCATTGAGGACGGTTAGAGTTCATCATCTAATATGAATACTCAATAAAATACCATTCTAGTAAAGAAAATATGTTGGCATATTCAATAAGTAGAAAGGATCATGAATCTTTATAAATGATGATAATTGAGAAGGATCCAATATTATTAGATCTACAAAGGATGTACATGGGAATAATTAAGTGAGGAACATCTTAAATCCTTTGCCAAATTATTTTGCAACCATATCTCACGGATAAAATAAATGATTCTCAATGAAATGAAGTAGAAATTCAAAAAATGTGGAAGAAATTAGAATTGGTAAATCCTCATAGTTGAAAATGAATGAGGAATGAGTCATGAGATTGGGGTCATGACTATGTGTTCCATCCTATTCATAGATAATGAAATATATTCTAAATGGCACACGTAACTCAAACTTACTTATTCACCTGGGGAGTAGAAAGACGTATCCAGGTCTCTGAGAGAACTATTGGTGGGAAAATATAAAGAAGGAGATCATTGAATATACACTAAAGTGCTTGGTATGTTATAAAATGAAGGATAAAAGGAAAAAATCTAATGGGATGATGAAACTATTAACCAAAAAAATATAAAAGTTGGAAAACATCACCATGGACTTTGTCATCAGACATCCAGAGGAAACAATTCTATATGGGTTGTTGTGGATTGTCTTATAAAGACATATCAATTTATCATAATTCGAGAGGAATTATTACTTGACCAACATGAATGAATATACATCAGATAAGTGGTGATGCTACATGGATTAACAGTGTTGATTATATCAAATTGAAATCCTAGATTCACCTCTATGTTCTTGAAAATTCTCCAACATTCTCTAAATAATGAGTTGAAATTCAGTACAACTTATCATCCTCAAACTAATGGCCAATATGGTCGGACTATTCAGACACTAGAATAAATTTTGAGAGCATGATCTATATACATCATGGGAGTATGGGATCATCACCTACCTCTGTTCAAGGTCTCCAATTATAATATTCTCCACTCAATCATCCAAATGGATCTATATAAATAACATTATTGAAAAATATGTTGAACCCTTGAATTATATGATAAAGTCAGTGGACATAAGTTGTTTGGACATGAAATAGTTAATGAAATGGCGGATAAGGTGAAAAATATTCAGCAACACATCAAGGCTACAAAAAGTAGACAAAAAAGTTATGCAGACACTCGTCGATGGGACCTAGAGTTTAATGTTATAAAAATGGTATTCCTCTACATATCTCCATAGAATATAATCATGATAATTGCGAAGAAATGGAAGTTATATCCCATGTACATCCGGCTCACATTGATTGTGTCTGAGCTTTGACCTATCAACTACCACTTCCACCTACCATGTCTAAAGTACATGATGTATTCCATGCACTCTTATTGAGGGAGTAAAAACCAGATCCCTCACATGTACTAAATTCATAGGTGGTACAGTTGGAAAATGATCGATCTTATGTGGAGAATATAGTGAAGGTCATGGATAATAGAGATAATGTTCTAAACAAAAAGACTTATCATTTAGTCAATGTACTATGGAAAAACTATAAGTATGAAGATGCAACATGTGAATCCTAGGAATATATGAAGGATAAGTATCCTCATATATTTTCCCCTTATAGTGTAAAATTAAAATTTGAGGGCGAAATCTTATAAGGCGAAGTAATCTAATGACCCAAAATTCTATCAATGAAACTTTCCTTCTAATAATTAAGTTATATAGTATAAATCACATAACAATAAATTAGTTAACACAATAAAAACCTTATAAATAAATAATTAATTAAATAATCAGTATTAAAAGAAATTAAGAAACTTAAAAAAATGGAATAGTAACATGACCCATAGAATAGTAATGTGATAATTAGGAATAGTAAACCAGCCAATAAAATATTAACTTCACCAAGGTAAGTTTAAATAAAACATAAGTATCTTATAAATGAAAATATGATATATTTATATTATAGAATAATTAAATAAATGTTTTAAAAATGATAAATTTGGTATTAGTATTTTTGTGTAACATAAAAGTATATTTATAATTTTATATTTAATATAAATATTTAAAAGAAATTTTATTTTTTTTTAAAAAATATATTAATAAATTAAATTTTTTTGTCTTATTATTATATGATAATTTAATGAGAATCATATTAATTTCTCAATTTTCTATAAGACTAGTCATAATTTTAAAATTGGTATTTTTTTAAAAAATGATGATTTTAAATAAAAATTACAATTTTCATGCAGAAAAAGATACTTTCATAAAATGGAGTCCATTTTTGAATTATACACTTTGATAAATGTTTAGGCTGATTTTTTTTTGAATTTTATAAAATAGGTGACGTTTTTTTGAATAGTGAAATATGGTAATATACGGTGTTTCACATTATAAATATATAAATAATTTTTTGAGTCACGAATGAGTCATGGATGATATATGTTGCCATTATCTCTAAATCACTTGATTTATTTACTATAATTAGTCACAATAATCCTCATTATTCATAGTATTGATCCAAAATAATAAACAAATGAATAAAATAATAAATAAAACACCTATCTACTCTATTATAAATACCACCCTCACATCCTCTAATCATCACACCTAAAAAGAAATGAAACATATCAAAATTATAACCAAGCATATTCCTAAGTATCTCTCAAACATCCAAGATCATTTGGCCTTAATAAACGGACAAGCTCAAGTGCCTCAAGGAGGTTCTCAAGGAAAATAATTCAAGAGGTAAAAACCTCTTTCTTTAACTTTTATTTCTTTTTAAATTTATTTGATTTTCCTTTTATCTCCTCACATACCATTGTCCAAGTGACATGATAACTATAATACCTTCTCTATGTATGAATTTTATTATATTAATTGAACAAACTATCATTATTCTCTTCCCCTCTCTTTTAATTTTAAAAATTAAAACATTCAACATGAGGTGTTGACTTATCACCTTTGAGGATGAGAAGTTTTTAGTTTACATTACCTCCTTCAAGGATGGTCATAAAACCATTTTTATGGTTCAAAAAGATTTTAATATAGGTATTTCAACCTATTTAATGTTCTTGACCAATAAAATATACATAAACTAATTAATAAAACAAAAATTACTTTGGGATGATCGAAACTCTCTAAAATAATCTAAATGGTTATCATTAATATTTTATCTAAAGAATCATCTACACATTGAAAAAATGAAATATAAATTTTTTTTAACATTTTTTAAATTCATTAATGACATATAATTTCAATTATGGAAAACTATTCCCATTTTACAATATTTTCCATATATTTATACAAGATAACTAATCATGAAAACCATGAAAACAAACACTCCCGAACGATAAAATTGTTTCTTATAAATCATAAAAAAGGCACTTAATTAAATTAATAAAATTATAATAGAGAAAAAAATTATAAAAGGTTCTTAATAATTAATTGATTGATTGATTTTATTTTTTAGGACACTAAGTTTAAGTGCAGAACAGTTTCAGACAGAAAGTAAGAGTTTCTTTTCGAACATCCATTTTTTTGGGTTACACATTCTCTCTATTTACCCCAATGTAAATCTTATTTATTTTTATTTTAATATTCAAAATTATTTTTATATTTTCCAAACTCATGTATCCAAATTATTACATCCTTCATTCAGGGAGTAAATACATGTTTAAATAATGTTACATTCAAAATTATACCCGATAAGCAACCCTAAATAAAGGGAACTTCCTGGTTTCTCACCTGTTATCAATTGTAATCCATAGTCTATTTTAAGACAAAATTTATTTTCTAAAATCCCTCATTTTATCCTCAAAAGTAATATAGGTTTATTTCTGGTTTTATATAACAAATTTTTCTTTTTCTATTTTAGAAGAATCATTAAAATATTCCCTTGAACCGCACTAAAGTGGCTTATTTCTAAAGCTTCTTAAACACTCTATTCACATGTTTTCACTTCAATTTTACATCACTTATCATGATATATTAGTATTTTACCTTATTAATTTACATATGTGATTTAAATATACCCTATCATGGATACCGTTATAATCAACCCTTTTTTTATGCCTAATGACATTATTATGATACACAATTATTTCCATGGGTAACCCTTATATTTATGTTTGATTCCATATGTGTGATTTTTTATGTGGAACACATATTCATGAACATGTTATGGTGAGTGTTCCTAGATAGAGATCAAATTAATTGGGTAATGTTTACTCTCATCAGACTTCATGTTCAATGGTCTTAGTGGTTAGCCTTGACTCATGTCAATCATGTGAAATTGTATTGTTGGTTAGACTTGACTCATGATTCTTCCATGTTGTATGTTTTTTCTGTATTTTTATGATTTTATGATTACATTATCCCATGTTCTATATTTCATTCTACCATATTGTTATTCATGTTCCATGCCTTTTCATTATGTTATGTCTTCTAACCCATGTGCTATGCTTTATTCATATGTTTATTCCCCTTACTGGGTTTTTTAGCTAATCCATTTTTTCATTTATACCTAGGTTATGCTATGAAGATATATGAACTGAAAGAAATTTATAATCTTCTCATGGTTATTAAATAAAAATATGTTTTTATTTTGGATTCATTATTTTAAATTATGTATCTAATATTCCAAAGACACGAGACTTTATGATCCATGGCTTGTAATTGGTAGTTAGTTATGCTTAAAATCATGTAATAATATGTATAAAAGGATAGGGTCATTATAGCCTTATATCATAACTACTAGTAGAAAACCACAATCATATGACAAGGCACGCTAGAGTCCATGTGGCAAGTCAATATTGGTCACTTATGGGTAAATAAGGTTAAGAATGTCACACAAATGATATGTTGAGAGCCCATGGGATTTCTCATTAGGTTGAAATGTCAATCAATCAACCTAGTGGATAATCAAATAGTGAAATATATGATAATTTTAAGAGATTATTATATATTCATTGATAATAAATTACCAATTTTTTATTCAATCATAGATGATGGGAAGGAGATAATTTATCTATTCAAGAAAAGGTAGACTATTATTTATTGATATTTACATCATGATACTATTATCATAATGTTTTCCAAATATAAATAAATGGAAGAATAAATAGGGGATGAAAAGGATATATTTCATCTTTTATGATAAATCCACTTCCAATATATTGTATCTATATATACATACGTAGTTTTAACACATAAAAATCATCACATACCCATAAATATTATATGATAGTTTAACATCATTATAGGTGAATAATTTATTTAATGAAGAAAATATGACACTCTATTTATCATAATTCTAGCATGTATAAAATGGAAGAAGAGTTTGTCTAATTAGTTTACATAAAAGATAGAGGTTTTATGACTATGGAGGGTTCATGAATTTTAGTAAAATGATATGAAATATTTAATGCATGAATGTTGTGGAAATAATGGGATGAAAGAATGATTTTATTTTTGAAGAAGAATTACATGATTGAAGTTTCCACGATCATGTCACTATAATATGAATGTCTGGATGTATGCTAATTGATTTAAATGTGAATATGATTCCATGGGATTAAATGTGGAATAAATTAATTTTCTAAGGAGAATAAGGAGGTCATAATATTTCTAGATGGCGATATTTAGATAAATTCAATTATAGAATTAGTTTCTTATAGAAGTTATTTTATGACCATGATAATTATCGTTGATGTGTTGGATTTCAGGATAAAATATTTCAAGTAGTTTTAATTAGGTGAGAAATTTTTGTATTTGAATTTATAAATTATAATTAATTTTAAAATAAATAAGAAAGTGAAATTAAATGAAGTAACCGATTCTTAAACTATTTATTATTACATGTGTTATTATAGGTCAATAATGAAGTTTATGATTTTTTACACTATTATTTCTAATGATAATCATTCATTCACTATGAAAAAAAGTTCCTCGACACTTATATTATTTTGATGATATTCTGTGTATTGAATAAAGTGATGAAAAATAATAAGATCATATGTAAACCTTTTTCTAATTGAAATACAAGAGTAAGAGAAGTAGAGGAAAGAAGAAGAATATAGTGTCCTTGTTGGTTGTGAGGTTCATAGAAGTCGAAGGTGTTGTGATGTGTGATATTTGTATAGGATGGAGTGGAAATATGATGATATCTAGTGCATCATTACATTTCATGTAAATATAATTAGTTATTGTGTACAATGATGTGCATGTAAAGAAAAAAATTGACTTGCTACATTGAAATGTAATAATATTTGGAAATAATTAGCACATCAATGACATGTATGAACATGGTATTAGTGTCGTAATATCATTATTTAACCCCACCAAATCATTTAAAAGGTATGAGATGTACCTAAGTTTTGTATTCACCAAATCTATTTGTCGGATTCACACATAATGTTGTCTGGATATAATAGTGTAATTCTCACAGGGTTTTACTATTTATTTTTGTGGCATCAAGTTTTAGTACATCGGATAAAGGATTAACTTACTCATGCTAATAGGTAAACCTTCTAGATAATTTTGTCTAAATTGTATGTTTTTTTTTATGTTGTGATAAAAAATAATGATTGATAAGGGAGAAAAAAGTGACTCATTCACATGAACCAGTGATAGAGGTAAATAATTAAGGAAAAAATGTATAAATTTGATTAAAATTCACCAATAATGATTTTCCCACCCTTAGTGTTGTTCATATTATAAGCTGGTCCCTTAAATATGGTCTAATAAAATTAATTTGGTGGATTTAATAGGGATTCCAAAAAAAATTGTTTGAAGCATACATAAAAAAATGAATAAAACATGGGATAATAAAGATTGTATATGATGTAATATTTATGGATTTAATATTCCTATGATGTATATTAAAAAAGTGAGACATGTTGAAATAGTGGGTTCCCTAGACCTAGTTATGTATTGATTTTGATTAACATACCATGTATAGAGTTAGTTATACATGTTGTTTTCTTACCATTATTTTGTTGAATATTTTTCACCCATTATTGAAATGGTAATTTCCATTGATTAATTGTTCTATCAAAAGGTTATAGAAAATCCTAGGCTATAATGAGATCCTTGAGATACTATAACATTAATCATAAACAAAGGTCATATGGTATAGATACATAATAGTGACTGGACATAGTATATGCCTCTCTATCAGGTGCTGGGGGATCATAATCATTCATACTTATTCTCATGAAGTTCACACTTGGTGATCTCGAGTAGCGAGATCCCGAGGACAGACCCACCAGTAGGAACACCACATGTTTTGGTGTCATTGTAAGTTCCTATATATGATCATGTGTAATGGTCTTCTAACTTGAGATCATTACAAATGTATTTCATTTGATTGTATACTTTGATGTAAGAAAAAACCCATAATATTTAAATCGTGGAGAGGTAATTTGTGTTGGGTGTTCCATTGATGACATGAGATTGGCTGACAGGTCAAGAAATGATTTTTCACATATAGGGTATGAATGTAATATATCTTAGGCCATTCTGATGAGGATAGAAGTAGCTTCCTAATACCATCGCAATGGAAGGCGAGGGTAAATCCGTCCAGTTGGATCAATAATCAATAAAGCAAGAAAATAATGATGACATAGTTGTCCATCAATATTTATGAGATATTCAAAGACAATGAAATTATATTACACAGTGCATGTTCGAAGGTTGGATGTCATTGTTGTGGAAATAATTATCTCTTTAGGTTCCATGATGGGTTACTAGGTCCCGCTCATGGTTTTTGAATACATTTCACTACTATTGAGATAAGTTCCTAGAGGGTCACACACAATAGGGTATTCGAGAATTTTCCCGAATTAGTTGAATTGGAGTTTTGGACATGGTGGACCCCACCACTATGGTCCAAATTTTTTCCAAGGTTGAATGATGACCAATTAAAAAAAATCATAATATTCATGTTAATAACAATGTGAATTGTATTTATTTATTTAACGTATTTACATTTTTTAAGTAAATACATGAAAAATATTATTTTCATGAATATTAAACTTTTCAAGGTTCAATTATTATTTATGGTAATGACGAGTCGAGTTAATGACTCATTTATTATCATGTAATATAATTAACATATTATGATAAAGGGATAATAATATTAATGACTCAGTTTAGTATTCATAATATGTCATCTATAGTGAATTAAGTATTTGGGTGCCGGAGAGGCAATACGAGGTGTTTTAATTAGACATTATATATAGAAAAAGAGAGCCTCCCACCAGGGAATATTCATGAGATATTTCTCTCCTATTCTCCCTCCCATGATCTAGAGAGAGATTCTATGGATATAAGGATTTCAGATTAAGATGTCTCACAGGAATCACGAGACAGGCGATGTGGTGATCGTCGAAGCATCAAAGGAGTCATTGGATCTCCGATATAGCACCCATATTTAGACAATCTTTCCTCCCGTAGTTTCTGGAATCACATTTAGAAGATCGATAGGAATTAAAATTCAGATTCTTTGATTAGTGATCTCCAATGATGAGCAGATATTATGCATGACATCAAATCGAAATTATGTATTTTGTCGTTTTTATTTTTGTGCTTAAAATTATTTACACGAGATCCTCATCATATTCTAGTAATCGATTCATCATCATTGACAAGTTCAAGTTGATGGTCAGTGAATTTTTTTTTAAAATTCCCCTTTTGGGGCTTCTTGTAAATTCTTGGTTTCTACAAGTGGTATAGTAAGTTCTAAGATCCGGGTGCCACATAAAGGTTCCCCAAAACTAGTCAGTCACATAACCTCCACCACATTTTCCCAAATGCCAGAGGCTTTTAACTAGTAGTTATGGACAAGGTGTGGTATTGGGGAAACTATTACCTAATTTTCAAAGAATACACCATGGAAAATAGATAGTAAATAATATTGAAAGTAATAATACCAATTAGGAATAATATGGGAAGACTGAAAGTAAATCCAATAGAAGTCACAATATATAAATATGATGCATGGAATATGTATCTAAGAAAACATCCAAAAAAGACACAATGCTAGAAAACAATACATAAACCAAAGTAAACATAAATAAGTAAACTCCAGAAGCATCACAATCCTTGGCTTGGTTTCACGCTCTCCAGCTCTAGCCGCAATCAAGTACCTGATGTAGAAGGTCACTTTCCCTTATCTATATCTCCAGTCATATGATTTGTTTGGATCCAAAAGCATGACCCAAACCGATTGTGAGACGAATCCCAGTACGCAACCACCAAATTATCTATGCATAACTATCGGTGAATATATACATAAGAGGTCGTATGAAAGAATGAAGAAATAAATGAGGATGTACTCATAGGTAACCAATCCTACATTTTCTAATTACATTCATTTAACATTTATTATTCATCCTTCAAATCATGAAACCCCTGGGATATAGCCTACAATCTGTATCCAATGTGTAAACTAACCAAAATAATCGTCTCATAAGACCATATAAACAATTGAGTAATAAATAATCAAAACTTGTGCTTTGTCATGGAAGACTCATCACAATCATTCAATTATTCACAACGATCCTCTGGGAAATATCTCACGGTCTAACCCTTTTGTTCTAATAGTATCAATTTATTTACAAATGACCACATGTTCAACCTCTCACAATCTAAACCCTTGGGTCAAATATTAATTTAATATGATATAAATGACCAAATGGGAAGCTCTCATAGTCTAACCCTTTTGGTCTAACATAACATCAATCAATTATAAACGACCACTTGGAAAGGTCTCATGGTCTAACCTTTTTTGATCTAAGATTTCATCAATCAATTACAAGAAACCACCTCAGAAATCTCTCAAAGTATAAACCACTCGGTCACAATTTATTTAATAAATTATAAAATCCCACTGGGGAATCTCTCACATTCGAACTCTTATGGGATGCTCTCATTTTCCAATACCCTTGGTCAACATTCACAATGCATCTCACATGCATTTCATATAATCAGTAACTCTATCCTAACAAAAAAATTCTTGGAAAAATAGGCAATACTATTAGGCATTCTAGACCAAATGACCGTCAACAAACAATCAAGGGGGAAACACGCCCATGGGGTGGCCCATAAACAAGGTATCTTTCCTTACACATAAGTAACAACCCTTTATCAATCAATAAAACCATATATGGTAATAAATAGGGTTAAATTCAAAATTATGAAATACCCCAAACATGGGTATGCGGGACTTTTAGAATATATAATCCAAATACAAAGAAAGAAATTATAAAACCACCTACCTTGATGCCATATGATCGATATACTTGAATTTCAACCCTTGAATCAGCCTAGATTGGCCTAGATATACAAAAAGGGGAGAAAATCCAAACCTTAAAGTAATCATTCGATAGAAAGAATCAAAAATAAAGGATCTAGGAGTTTTGAGAGATTTCTGGTGGTATTCCAAGGAACCATAAAATATATCAATCGAAGTTTGGATAGAGAATTGGGAGACCAAACTTTGATCATTATTCTAGAGCACTACAGTATGAAACATAGGAAGAAGAAGAAATTTTCAGATATGAGACCCACCCCCACTGTGATTTGTCAAATAAAATTAAAAATATGTTGTGTTATTTAAAACAACATGTCGTGCAGTTGTCTTAATGATCCCCGGACTTAATAGGTCTTCCAGGTCACCACACAACCACGTACTCAGTCGCTACACGGCCCGTACGCAGCAGCCGGGTACACAGCGTGTAAATGGAAGTACGCGCCTTGTACTCAAAAAATCCCCATTTCATATTTTTTCTTAAAAAACCCAAATTCAAGATCCATACCTGAAATAAAGATTGATGTTCTTAAAAACATCCCCCTTTAAAGTAATCTGTCCCAAAATTTCACTTCCAAGGGTGGGGAAAAAGAATCTAGGAACAACTCCGGCCATTAGGATCACACATTGACCTCCCTCTCCCAAGTCACAGACTTCACTCGGCTGTGATACCATAACACCCTTACTAGTGGAATAGACTATCCACAAGCAACCTTTGTTCTGTGATCCAGAATCCAAATAGGATGCTCTTAAAAGGATACATCGACCTCCAACTAAACCTCATCAGGTTTAAATACCTGAGACGAGTCTAAAAAGTTATCAAATAGCTTAGAAACATGAAAGACGTCGTACATAGCCCAGTATCTATGAGTTAACTAAAACTCATAGGCAACCAACCAAAATCTCTCCAAAACCTCAAACGGCATGAAGTGTCTTGGTAAAAGCCTCAACTGCCTCCTAATCCTCTTGTGTCCCATCCTCGGTGCAATACACATGAAAACTAGATCTCCAACCTCAAATTCCAGAGGTCATCTTAATGAATCAACATAAGATTTTTGGCGAGACTGTGCAGTATCCATCCTCTTCTGAATCAATTCCACCAACATAGTGGTATCCTAAACAAGATAGGGTCCCATCATAGATGCATCTCCCACCTCTATCCAACATAGGGGTGATCGATATAGCCTACCTTACAAAGCCTCATAAGGTTCCACCTGAATCATTTCCTGAAAACTGTTATTGTAGGAAAACTCCTCTAGGGGTATGTGTCTCTCCCAAGATCCCCCGAAATATAGGATGCATGCTTGAAGCACGTCCTCCAAAACCTGAATCATGCACTTGGACATGCCATCTGTCAGGGGATGGTAAGATGTACTCAGAAGTACCTATGTACCCAAATCCCTTTGTAGTCCCTTCCAAACACAAGAAGTAAACCAATCATCCCTATCTGAAATGAAGGAGTGCAGAACCTCGAGAAAACATACTATCTATCTGATTTAAAGCCCTCCATTCTCATCAATAATGAATGTTTCCTTGATTAGAAAGAAATATGAATACTTCATGAGTCTGTCAACAACAACCCATACATCATCATTTCCTCAAGGAAATCTTGGTAAACCCGACATGAAATCCATCGTGACATAATTCCACTTCTTCTCGGGATTGGGTAACTGCTGTAATAGCCTTTCCAATCACTGAGTCTCCACCTTCACCTAAGGACAAGTGTAATATCTCATAACAAAACTAGCTACATCCCTCCTCATACCTGGCCACCAATATTGATGTTTTAGATCTCGATACATCTTGGTGACATCGAGATGAACTACCAATACTGAGGCATGAAAATCTCACAACATCTCCTTGAGTATGTCTGCTGACACCCATATGCGCCCATGAAAATTCAAAACCTCATCCTCTCGTACAATCCACCAAGGAGTAGTTTCCTCTCCTAACACACTCTCCCATTAGACTATGCCTTCAGAATCTGATAGCTGCCTCATTTTCACTTGATCCAGTAGAGTAGTGGTAACAACTATATAAGAAAGAAACATCTTCCCCTATTTCTTTTGCACCTCCAAATGAATCTTAGATAATAGTTCCATAATCTACCACTCCCTGATGGACTCATGAACTGCCTGTATCTAAGTCCTCATGCTCAATAAATCATCCACTACATTGCCTTTCCCAGGCATATAGGAAAGCTCAAAGTCAAAATACTGAAGGTACTCAACCCACCTTCACTCTCTCAAATTCAGATCTCATTAAATAAAGATATACATGAGTATTTTTTGGTATGTGAATACCATGAAATGCTCTCCCAAAAGATATTTACTGTAATATCACAAAACATGAACAAACACAACCAACTCAAGATCGTGGGTCAGGTAATTCTTCTCATATGGCCTCAACTTCCATGACATGTATGCAAAGACTCCTCCACCTGCATGAGAACTTATCCCATTATGATACCTGATGCGTCGTAATAAATGGCGTAACACTTACCTAGTTTCAGAAAAATCAGTATTGTTTCTAATTTCAATCTCCCTTTCAACTCCTAGAAGGTTGAATCGCAAGAATCTGTCCATAAGTACTTCACATCCTTCTCAGTTAGGCCCATTAGTGGCACTAATAAGTGTGAGAAGTCATGAGTAAAGCATCTATAGTAATCATCCGACCTTAGAAAACTCCATACCTTAAGGACATTATTTGACAACTCCTAAGAAAACCACAACTCTCACCTTCTCATCATCTACTGACACTCATGTCTCTAAGATAACATGACCCAAGAAGTGGATCTGATCCATCCAAAAGTGGAATTTTTTGATCCTAACATATAATTGAATCTCTCTCAGTGAACTCATAACAATATCATGATTGATGGAACATTCATGTTGAGTATGAGAGTACACCAAGATATCATATATGAATACTACCACAAAAGAATCCAAGTAAGGATGGAACACTCAGTTCATATGTTCCATGAAAACTCCTAGTGTGTTTGTGAGACCAAATGACCTAACCAAATACTTGAATAGACCATACCTACTCCAAAAGGCTATAAGAGGTATATCTGATGGTCTAACATGCAACTTATGATAATAAAATCTCAACTAAATCTTCAAGAACACTTGGGCTCCTCAAAACTGATCAATGGGATCATCAATACTCGGTAAGGGATGTGGTTTTTTGACTGTCAAATGGTTCATCTTCTGTTAATCCATGAAAATCCTTAGGGTACCATCTGACTTCTTCGCAAAAAGGATAGGTGAACCCCAAGGAGGTGTACAAGGTTGGATGAAACCCTTTTCCTACAACTCCTATAACTACTTTTTGAGATTCTGTAACTCTGGTGTAGCCATCTTATATGGAGAAATGGACTCTTGTGCCACTCTTGGCACATAATCAATAAATAAATCCACCTCTTGATCTGGAGGTAATCTTGGAAAGTCATCTAGAAATACATTTCACAATTGCTTCACCACTGGAGGAAATTCTATCTATGAAGGCCCCTAGTCATCCAGATATAAATTAGGAATTTGTTTTGTAATTCCACCTAACCCATGATGCTTGGGTCAAGCTGTTCTCTCTTGTTCATTCAATTCTCCCTTGTGTAAAAAAGATCTTCCATCTAGTGATGTGAAACTCACCCTGTGGAGATAGAAGTCAATAAAGGCCAAAAAAGAGACCAACCAATCCATTCCAAGAATGACATAAAATCCTATCATATCTAAGACATAGAGGTCCCACATGAAGCGAAACCCACTAACCTCAAGAGGTAACTCCTTGCACGAATGTACATTGTTCTTCATAGTCCCCAACGAAGTGTCTAATGTCAAAAAATCATCAGAAGTAAAGGTATAGAGCCCAAGGCTCTCCACAACAACAATCGATATAAAACTATGGTAAGTACCTGTATCAAAAAGAGAATAAGATAAAACTGAAGTAACTATAATCATACCACTAACCATAGTGGGTCCGTGATCCTGCTCCTACTGGGTATGTTCCATCACAAAAGCCTTCCCTACACCACTACCTTGAGACCCTGCCACGATACCCTGTGCCGATCCAACCTATTGTCATGGGAAACCTATCATCTGGATAACATAGCCACAACCACCTTCTCGACCAGACAAACCCCAATTCCCTGACTAATGAGAAACTGGTTCCGCTGCTCATGCACATGGAGCCTTAATAGATCCCAGCTCACTCGCTGCTAGTGAGAACTTCCTACAAAAATGCTGAATGTGGCCCATACATCAATATTATCGGCATCAACTGGGTCCTTTGGGAAATTTGGTCTCATATTCCCACTCTTCCCACACTGGTAGCACACCAATTGGATACCTGAAGAAAAATCCCTTCTACTAGATGAATCACAGAGTGAAAGCTCCATGTGGCTCATCCTGCTATCGGTCGAAGGGGAACCAACTCTATATGCTAAATTTCCCAAGGTCGTATCTCCAAACTCCATTAGATTTTTCTTGGTAATTAGTTCCTGGTTTACTATAGCTATTATCGAAGTCAGTCTGAGAACATTCACTTACAATCATATGTCATATCTAAGACCATCCTCAAATCACCTAGCCTGTGATAACTTTCCACCTCCCAAAACAGGTGTGAAGCGCTGAAGCTCTGTAAATCGAGAAGAATATCCCATCATTGAAATAGTGTGATGCTCTAAATGAAAGAAATATGAGGAGTGGACGGACCTCAACATCTTGGGGTAGAAATAATCATTGAAGGTCCTCTGAAACTCTTCCCAATTCAAATCCAGATGATGCCATGCCTGTGAGATCACATCCCACCATCTCTTGGCAGAATCATATAACATGAAAGTCACGAGATTCGCTAAACACTTAGTAGGAATCTCCATATGGTCGAATATTGAAATCATGTCCTCTAACCCTGACTTTATAGTCTATGGTCCTCCATCCCCTGAAAAAGTGGGAGGATTCTTTTGTTGGAACACTCGCGTCAACTCTACCATAGTCGGGGAAGGATGTGGTGCTCCATGAAATGTATGCATTATCCTCATGAAGAATTAATGGGATTTTGAATCAACACCTATGTCTGGTATAATAGCTAGGGCCATGATAGTCATGATAGGAGGATATGCTGGTAGTCCTTGAATTACAATTTCTGGTGTCTGATCATTTCCATGTACCTGGCATATAATCAGAGGATGTCTTAGTGGTATGAATCTCACTGTCAAGTGCACACCTCAGTACGAGATTAATATAACTACCTCTTGAAAGATCAAGAATAAAATAGGAGAAGGAAAAAAATTAATGTTTTACAAGAGAGGGTTACACGGCATGTAGAACCACTACACAACGTGTTCCCTTAAGCCTTAACGTGGGTTTGTACCTCTGCAAACCCGATCGTGTAACACCCCATACACATGGCATGGTCCTCATGAGACACGATGTGTACTTGAATATCCACTCCTACCCAAATATATCTACACAACTAGTACTATATGGTCCTACTAGTGTAACACTACATGGGGTGTTTACCCTAGACATGACATGTACAAAAAATATTTCCTCCACCTGTTTCATTAGTCACATGGCTGGATAAATGACCGATTACAACAGGGCGTGTACTCCCAGTACATGGTGTGTTCTTCCAAGTGTTTACCATCCTTGTGCCTCTCTTCATACAGTCAGTAACATGGTCAACAACTACATGAAATGTGCATACATTACATGGTTTGTACTTAAGAAAACTCATTTCTCCCATAACATAAGAACACATGGCGTGTGTTCATAAAATCACACGTCATGTTTTCTCAGTTTTCTAGATATTATTCCTCTAAAACATCTCCAAAACCCCCAAAATATAAAAAATACAGCCATGACATGCCATGTTTCGATCCATGAGAGCCTATAATCCCCACAAAGTAATGTTTTACATCCTCAATCATATCATATTTTATCAGAATTCAATTAATGTTCAAACATGATCCACTAAATTTTGACCCAAGAGAGCCCATAACACCTCAGGTACTAGAACTTGGAATCTATCCAATCAAACCATTACACATACCAATATGCTATCAAAAATAGTATTTATTCAATCACGATGTCTATCACAACCAAAATCATATCTAGCACAACATCTATCACAGCAGTATACAATCAGTAATGCACCCTATATGGAAAGAAAAGAATGCATGAAATGTGATCTCTAGGAATTTATTATATGATGCATGAGATGGAATACCCTTATCTCATTGAGTTTCAAAAAAATATAATCACAATGATATCAATATTAACATCATTAAACATGTGTTTCACCCAATGGTGAAATCGATTCAACTGTAATAGTTCAAAATCTAGAAATTATAATTCAATTCTTGGTAATTTGGATTTTCCCTATACACGGGGTACCTACTCCAGTACACAACTAATTACCAAACTCAATTTCCTTCCTACCCCTTTGTGATGTAACCAAATAGTAAGACAAAGATGATAAGAAAACTCCTTTGATACCACTTTTAATGTCCTGGATTTGGGTGCCACCAAAAGGTTCCCTGAACCTAGTTTGTCCCATATCCTTAAGAACATTTTCCAAAATTATAGAGGCTACTGAATGGAAGTGAGGGCTAAGGTGTGGTATTGGGGAAACTATGACCTCATTGGAAGAGTGTACACAGCGGAAAACAGATAGTAAACAATAGTGGAAGCGATAATCCCAAATAGGAATAATAGCGGAAGATTGAAAGTAAATACAAATGAATCCTCAATATATAAATATGATGCATGGAATATCAATCTAAGAAAACAACCATAAAAGTCACAATGATATAAAAAATATAGAAATCAAAGTAAAAAAGAAAAAAGTAAACTCTAGCACCATTTCAGGCTTTATCTTGGTCCCATGATCACCATCACTAAGAGAAATCAAGTACCTGATGAAGAAGGGTGCTCTCCCTTATTAGTACCTGTAATAATATGATCTTTTTAGGTACAAAAGCATGACCCAAACAGGGTTTGAGAAGAATCCCTATAGGAAACCACAAAAATTCTTGTTCCTAACTATCAGTGAATATATATATAACATGTAGTATTAAAGAATGAAGCAATAAACTAGGAAGTACTCAAAGGTAAACAATCCTACAGTTTTCAATTACATTCATTTAATATTTATTATTCATCTATTGAATCATGTATCCCATGAGATCTTTCCTAAGCACTATATCCCCTATGTAAAGTAACCAAAACAGGTGTCTCATATGATCATCTGAATAATCGAGTAAGATAGAATCCCAGATTGTGCTTTGTCTTAGCAGACTCATCACAATCATTAAATTATTCACAAAGACCCTATGGGAAAGCTCTCAGGATATAACCCCTTTGGTATAACAATATCAATTATTTTATAAATGAACACCTAGGAAAGATCTCACTATCTAAATCCTTGGTTCAATGATTCATTTTATTAAATATAAATGACCACATGTGAAGCTCTCACAGTCTAACCCCTTTTGGTATAACATAGAATAAATCAATTATAAACGACCACCTAGGAAATATATCATGGTCTAAACCCTTGGGTAAAAATTCAATTAATCAATTATAAATGAACACCTGGGAATCTCTCACAGTCTAACCCATTTTGGTCTAACATAGCATCAATCAATTGTAAACGACCACCAGGGAAAGCTCTCATGGTCTAAACCCTTGGGTCAAAATTCACTTAATGAATCATAGAAAACCACCCGGAAAGCCCTCATGGTGTAACCCTTTTGGAAATCTCTCACAGTCCAATTCCCTTGGTCAACATTCAAAATTCAAATAACATGCATTTCATATAATCATTAACTACTTCTTAACAAAACAAGGCATGGAAATCTAGGCAATCCAAACAGGCATTCTAGACCAAACGACCATAAACAATCAATCAAGGGGGGAACACACCCATTGGGTGTCCCAAAAACAAGGTATCTACCCATACAAATAAAATACCATTTATCAATTAATCAAACCATAACTGGTAATAAATAGGGATAAATTAAAATAAATCAATACCTCAAATGTGGGTATGCAGTACTTTTTTCATATATAATCCAATGAAAAAAACTAAAGGCACCAACCAAAAACCTCAATGTTGTGAGATCAATATATTTGAAAGTAATCCCTTGAATCATTCTAGATCTGCATATATCTACAAAAAGGTGAAAAAAATCCAAACCTTGAATAACTCAACCGAGAGAAGGAATCAGGAAGAGAGGCTCTAGGGGTGTTGATAACTCACCGGTGGGATTCCAAAACACCCAATGATGTCTCAATCGAAGCTCGGATAGTGAATCAAGAGATCAAACTTTTTTCGTCATTTTGGAGCGATCCTATAAAAAACAAAAGAACAAGAAGTTGTTTCCGAAAATGAGATGCAACCCCTCTCTAAGTTATCAAATAAAAATGAAAATTACACGGCATGTTCTTTAAAACTACATGCCGTGTAGGAGACTACACCATACCCCAACATAAGAGGTATTCTAGGTCACAACATATAAATGTACTCTGTTATTACACTGTCAGTACATGGCTTTATGCAGAAACCAGGTACATGGCGTGTTCATGGAAGTACACGATGTGTACTCATAAAATCCCCATTTCTTCCTTTTTCATCAAAACAACCCAAAATCAAGATCCATACCTAAAATAAAGATATAGGTTCTTATAGGTATCATAGGGATGCATGATGTTTTGAATAAAATGGAAAAAATTACAATTTCCTTAATCTATGAAGAGGGCATCATTATGGTTCCAACACCGCAGACGAAATCAAAATCAGACATCATTTGAAAATTTTACACCAATCCAATGTTTTGAAATTAGATTCAATACATTTTACGGGTTTTAAAATGATTAATATTTATATGTGTGTGTGTCTGTGTGTGTTTCATTTTCTTAACACAGTCAGGTTTCAATTTTATTTCCAATAAATCAGTTTTCTAGCCTGATACCACTCATCAGAATAGTTTAAACCGATGAAGATTAATAATTATTGCTATAATAATTTTTTATTATTATAATAATAGTTTAATTACAATAATAAATTAATTATTATAATATATTAATATTATTATAGTATTATTTTTTTCCTAATCCTATATAGTATTTAGAAGAACTAGTACTCGCATGTGCATTCACACAGTGATATAACACAATTCATAGATTACGCATTTGCACGGTGATATGATTTAATGATTATTTTAAGAAGAAAATACTAAATTTCAATGTTAATAATGAATATGGATATTAAATATTTTCAAATAATACAATAATGATACTTATTATTAGAATAAAATTGGACAAAATATAGAGACATTATTATGATAATAGATTACATTTTGGATAAATTCATTTGAAAAGATGTACAATAATCTATAATAAATAAAACATTATTTTTAGCATGGAGATTTTAATTAAATAAATGAAAATAATATGAAAATTGACATTTGAAATTATGATAGTTATGATAATTAATTATCATAATACAAACTTATAGTTGTATGTAGATATATTGAAACTGTACATTACAAAGGATACTGAATGCATAATATATCATTGTAGTTGAATTATAACTACATATTAAAATATTATTAACTAATAAATAATGAACGAACACCTTTCAAATCTCAAAAATGATTTTATGAAAAAAACAAGAATGATTGGAAATTTACAAAGTTATGAATTTTTTTTTAAAATTATTTAAAATTGAAAAAAATTGGATTTACCAATCATGTTCAGAAAGATCAATTTAATCCATCATAAAATAAAAAAAAATAATATGACAATGAAAGAATTAAATTTTGAAACCTTGCACTGTGAAAAAATATATTTTAAATTGAATACATACACACTGGAAAAAACATACAAAACAACTCATATGATAGACTAGGGATGTATTTTTTTTGTCTAGTAGAGTGGTACATTACAGTACTCAAGCTTGAGCTTTATCTCAAACTCAATACACAACTCAAACTCAGAAAAATATTGGTTTTCAAACTTCAAATTTGATATTATTTTTAAAATGAAAAAATCCAACCCATCCATTTAAGAATTACTAAAGTATATTAAATTAAAAAATACATATATAAGGAATTTATGAATGTTTTTAAATAATAAATATAATTTATCAATATTTTATGTGTTAAAATTTAAATTTTTTTATTAATATCGCATAGAACTCAATAAGGCTAACAAGATACTCAATATAGTTGAACTCAACTCGTTGTATATCTCAGTATCTCGATGTCAGGTGCAACTCGACATATATAAAGTGAAATTTATAAAATTTAAACTTAATAACATGATTATGACTATCATTTACCCCGTGAATTTTAAGTAGTACAAACATGCTCATTAATTAACCATACATCTTATCCTTTAGAAGAATTCACTTGTAAAAACAAATACCCGGATGAAACCTCCTTGAGACATAAATGATACATGTATCTTATGTTTCTACTCCATGCTTTTAAATTGAATACATTTATTCCATCTGCCCATTCACATTCATCAATATTTCTGTTCTCTACTATGAAGGGATGAGAAAAATTGAACTATTCATGGAATCTCATAGACACGACCCACTGATCTACACCTTTGCATCTACAGATCCATTGACTTTCCCCCTGATATGAATATCCCACAATGGAGACAAATCTCACTGAATCACAACATAATCATATGAAAATACTACCTTTTCAAGGTTTAAAAAATCTGTTCGAAATAGAGTAGTCAGTGAAATTTAACACTAAAAAAAATTGAGATTAAAGTAACATCAACATGAAGATCAGATTTAAAAAACAAAACATCACTTGATACTCTTAACGATGAAAGAATCAAATGTATAGAGCACGCTTCATAACATAATTGATCATCAAATTGTCAATGAGGAAATAAAAGGAACATAATAACCCATAAAACTACTAAAGGGGAAGAAACTAAGTATCAAAATAGCTTGAAAATGAATACACCCACCAAACCTACACAAACCATAGTAAAAATATAAGTACTAACATTTGGTTGAAAGGTCAAATGAATAATTTTTTACCCTTTTCATACTAGTGAAATTCGCTTAACCTACAAAAACTTTAAGGGTTTTAGGCACGTTTTAATTAAATAGATTGCAATGTTATGAAATAATCACTAGGAAAGTGATTGTAAGTAAAGTAACCTTGTAGTTTTAGAAATGAAAAGAAATGGTTCAATTTCATTAAATGTAACAGTAATGATAGGAATATATTCACATTACTAATAAAGTCATTTCAAATTTCAAGAATACCATTCAATAATATAGGTAAATTAATATTTTTTCTACAGATTTTACAGCACATAACCACTTAAAAATTAGAGATTATTTTCTAGTAAATCAGGAATAGAAATTGAGAGGGAAAGTAGAAAAGGCTGCAAACCAAACATAAGGAACTATTTTTCCACTTATCATTCCATTTACTCATAATGAATTTTCTATTACAAAAATATTATCATAGGAATAAAATTCATTCCATTACATCTAATTACCTTTGGAAAATATATGTGCAGATGGTTGAGAAATGAAATGTACAAGAGACTCTATGATTGAAATCACAACGCAAAGACTCATAGAGATGTCTCGCTTAGGTCGGCCCCAGGAATATGGTTCCCATGGATGTAATTATTTATTCTATTATGAATCTACAACTTCAATCACCAGAACATTCTCTCTAGTTAACCAGTAAAATTGGTGAATTTATTTATCTTCTACAATTATAGAGGTAGCAGGGTTAAGCTTAAACCATGAATTCATTCTAACATATGGTATATTTTCAGTGATGATATGGAAGATTATTTTTCATGTATAAGAGATGAGTTCGCATGAGAAGCAACAAAACCTGAAGCATCCAGAATGTTATCAGTAGATGGGAAAAGTGATAGTAAGAGTTTTCGGGGATAAAATACAGAATCACTGGAAAAATAAACTAGCTGCGTGCATTAGTACTGGAGGAATATTAATCAGGAAAAGGGTAGGGGAAGACATTGGATGGTGATATGAATGTAACTTGCTTTAATGTTGTTATTTTTCAAGTTAACCAATTTTGAGTCCCTAAATTCCTTTTCATGCTTCTGCATATACACTAAAAATTAAAATATATTTTTATGGAAGGTTGGAATAAATACATGCATGCATGCACAAATTCATATATGCATATGTGAGTTTATAGAGTATTCATAGGGGAAGAGGGGGAGGAAAAAACAGAGTTTTTCAGATAAAGATATTCCAATTTCCCATAATAAGGTAAATAAGGCATCCTATAGTTCTGGATCCATCACAGTTTTGTTATAAAAATGTGGAATCAATCCATTAAAATCCATACAGATACTTGAAGGTGATTCTAATAAAATATAAGACTATAATGTCTCCATTAGGATAAATAAAGCGTAACATGATGTTATTTCAACCAATAATGAAAACAATACATTAAAAGATAATAGTTCCAACAATGAATTAAAATAGAAAAGTAGAGAGCCATCCCAGTTTCCCAAACATGAACATTATTAAATCTAACAAATTGATAGATGAAAAGCTCAAAAATAAAATCAGTTTGGAAAATAGGATAAGCTTACATATGAAGTAGTGCAAGGTTTCCAGGTACTAAATTCAACTAAACCATCACATTCCCATTCAAAAAAATTTCTTCGATGTAAATGCATTTCCTAAAATCAATAGAATTAACACATTAAAAACTAAAAAAAGAAAACTTTCTTCTAAGTCTACATTATATAACAAAAAAATAAAAAATTAAAGTATGCATTTTCACATAATTTAAATTTTCTCTGGTAATAATGCTACAATATCATCTCCCTTGATATTGAATACCCCTTTAATAAATAGAAAACAGTTCAACAATTTCATAATCGTAAGGAATTAACATCATTGCTCATTGACAATAGAAAAAACAATAGTGAATTATAATAATAAGATGAATGTAAATAAATCAATAGGATAATATAGATAAAACAATTGAAAGGAAAATTATAAATATGATTTCTATCTTATATAACAGTTTCATTTCATATATGCCACTTTTTTCATCTAACGAAATAATTTTGAGGTCCTGAAATGCATTTAAAAGAATGGGTGGAACCTTTATAACCTTGAGATGATTATATGTCAAGAAGTTTCATGTTTTTTAAGAATATGGATCAAGTGTTGAAAAGGAATTGGAAATTTATCTATCAAATCAATTATACAATATTTGGTAATTAGGCTACAATATCATCAACCTAGAGATTCACAACATATTCCATAAGAAGAAAATGACTCATAAAATTATCCAATTAGAAGAAAATAATGTAAATATCGAGGGATGATCTTCATTGACATGTCTCATTTCTTCCGCACAGTCCCGAGGCACTATAACATTTCATTATACCACATCATTAGCATAAAACACAGTCAATATATTTTTATACATGACTAAATGACTTTAATGAATAAGTAGTAAAAAATACTAATACATGTAATAAATGAAGTAAAATATGATGTTTAAAAATTTCCAATTGAGAAGAACAAATATAGTGTTTTATAATCATAAAAAAATGTAAATGAAATGAAAAAAAAATCAATATTATCTTCTCCAATACTATAATGAAAAATATCAGACAAAGAAATATCATCATTAAAACATGATTACACTAATAAACCGATGTCCCATGCCACCTAAAATCAGAAAAACTATGGAGAATAAATGAAATAAGATGATAGGATACAGAAAGGCGATAATAATTTATTCGGAATAAGTGATATAAGTGCTAAACTATTGAGTAGAGAACATAGATTATTTTTAAAATAAAACATAAATTACATTACACATGTAATAAAACAATATTTAAAAAATAAGTACTCGATAATGTATACAATATAAAAGATATTAATAGAAATATTTTTTTATATACATTCTAGTGAATAATTCTAGGTAGGCATACCAAAACTGAAACACATTTTGATATTCTTGAATAAAAAGTGTGAACCCAAAAAAACTAATATGTGAATAAATATTCTCACGGACTGAAATAGTTGTTGTAATTGATGAATTGGAAGAATTTTTTTAATATTATGACATAATAAAAATTTTTAATAAAATGGATGTACTATAAATTTAACATAAGATATAAAAAATAAAGAATGTTTAAATATAAACATACCTTCTGCTGAGGAATGGTGAATGGAGAGTAGGAACATGAACGGAGGAAGGGAGACAAAGTGTAGTGAATAGAGGTAGGGATATAGGAGTGAAAGAGGTAGTAGTGGTGAACAGAGAGCCGATGTTTTGGGAAGGATTTATGGAGACGGGGAGTCAGATTACTGTGTACAGAAACAGAGACGAGGAGATGAGGATATGAAGATTGTTGGAGATGGGGAGAAGGAGGAGATGGAGATGAGGATCCATGAGTGTCCGAGAAGGGTAGACAAAGTGTGGTGTCCATAAATGGAGTACCAGAGGTGGGACCAGACATAAGGAAGAAAACCTAAGACATTGAGAGGTAAATCACGAGTTGGAGAGGATATATATCGAGGGAGTGAAATCAGGTTGAGAGGGAATATGGAGACGAGGAGACTATGAGAAAATGAGTACTGGAGATGGGGAGAAGAAGGAGACGGAGATGAGGATCTAGGAGTACCAGATAGGGGGATCCAAACGGTGGTGTCTATACATGGAGTGACGGAAGTGGGATCAGATACTAGGCAGAAACCCTAGGATAGCGAGAGAAAAATCATGGGATGGAAAGGATATATGTTGAGGGAGTGAAATATGGTTTAGATGGAAGCTATGAGATAATAGTTGAGAGGCTGGCACATGGTGGAGAAATGAAAACTCTAGTAAATATATAGATAATCAAAGGGTGGGTTTTTTATTATAATGACATGCTTTTTGGGTCTTCTAACAGAAAAAGATGAGGCCTTCTTGAAAATTAAAAGCATAATAAACAAAAAAGGATATGTACCCCACCCCCCAGTACACCTGCGGTGCCCTCCAGGGGCCACATCCATCCACTGAATGATGAATCTGGTATCTGAACTCCCACCCAGTAGCCTTGGCTCCACGCTAGCCCGTCACCCAACCTCTTGCTACTGCAAGACCTGCCATCGGTGCCCCTCTAGCTTGGCTAGCCGCCTTCAAGCTTGACCACCTCCCTCGCGCACCTAGCCTCTCCCTCATGTCAGATCCCTCTGGTCATGTCCATTGGTTAACTTCTCCCCTTTATCAGTGAACCATGTAGAGTGTCACACCCCTTGTCTCCCCAGATATCACCTCCTACCAAACCCCTCGGGTTAGCCTCATCGCATTACGGTGCTCATGGTTCACTGCGCCACCCAGTTTGGTGGTCCCTCCAGTCACCATTGATCTATATGACGCCAACTTCATCCCATTCGATGAGACCTAGCATCCACCAGTCTGTTCACAGGAACATCAACTATACAATCCATATTCATTGATTTGGTGATCAATAGAGCATCGAAGGAGTCGTTGGATCTCAGTGCTAATTTATGTTAAAAAGAAAATATTTCTCACAAAAGGGTAAAAGGTAATCATTCAGATCCATTGAAAGAATAGTCAGTTTTTTTGAATATTCATACAAGAATCCATTTATAATAAATAAAAAAGTTTATATTCATAAGGAATTGGGAATATATTCTTCTCAAATAAATAATAAAAGGATTCTGTTGAAATTTTTCACATTTAATAAAGAAAAAGAGAAGATTCAAGATTAGATGGATGCTTTTAGAAAGATATATGATGATCTATAAAAAGGATCTCAATCAAAACATGTTTTTGATTTTTTGAAAAACTAATATCTGAATAGTTCAATCTCAAAAGAATATATTGATGATTTAATGTTATAAATTCTATGTAAAATGGATTTTCAATTAATTAAAGAAATTAAAAACATTGATCTTGAAATACTAAAGTTGTTTCTAGAGAATAATTTTCATCTTATTCCCATCAAAGGAAAATAGATGTTCAAAACAGATTAGAATAACTCTTCAATGTTTTAGCTAATTTAAGTAAAAAAGTTTGATGTGAGGAATGTTTAGATGAACAGTACACTCCATCATAACCCTATTTTTTTATTTTATGATTATTTAGCAATGTTATATATACTATTTTTAATTTATTTTTTAGTGAAAATAGTGATATGAGTGGGTTCATAATTTGTTTTCATATTTATATTATTTTTCTTATGTAATAATAAACCTAATTTTTAATTATCACTCAAATTAGTTTATAACTCTAAGTAAAAAATTTGGTTTTATTTCACTTATACAAAAAATAAATGTATATGTTTTAATTCATTTAATAATCCAATATTCAATATTTTAGTGGGAGTTTTAATAAATTAAATAATTTTATTCATTAATGTATTATATATGCTTTTTTTAAATAGTTATATCTTATTAATGAAATCAAAAATTTAGGGGGAGTTATTTATACTCCTCCTATAATTTTTTAAGTAAAAAAGGTGGAGAAGTTCATGTGGGAGATTTTTAAAACATTAATGTTTTTATCAATATTATAAAGATGGAAAACAATTTTTTATTTTTTTCAATTTCTTATCATGGGGGAGAACATTCCTGCAAAATAAAAATGATATAAAGGCGTAATAAAGTGAGAAAAGAATCCTTTGTACTCATAGTTTCTATTTTACTTGCTTATCTTTATGGGTGAGAAGTTTTATTTTAATCAATGAATACCAGTAAAATTTATAATCCTTATAATGAAAGATATTATAAAATAGTAAAAGGGAGATAATTTATGTTTTCTTTTTCTAAATTGTTTTTGAAATTATATTTTTTATATTTTGGTTTTTTTTATCATCAAAAAGGGGTAGATTGTTGAGAAGGTGTTGATTCATCAATTTCATTGATTTATTTTGGGTTTTGATGCTCAAAAACAAAAATAGTTTTATGACTAATGAATTTGATTTTTAGTGAATTCTAGTAAATTAATTTTTATATAAATATTTATTCTAGAAATAATTTTAAGTCATTATTCTGTAGGGTAAATTTTTTAATGTGTTCTCTAAATGTTTAAGTGTATCAAGAAACACTATTCATACACTATGGATGCAAGTGTAACATGTGGAATCAACCCTATGTTTGGATTTACACATATGGATCATATACCCGATGCTATTAGAAATATATGGTTAGTAAACCCTTCATTTGGAATGAACTCTACATTCGAGGAAACAAACATATGGTTCCTCAACCCTACATTTTCAATTAACGATATATTTTGAACCTGGAATTTTTAGTTTTTTCATTACATGAAGGAACCCTATGATTAACTATTCAATGATTGTGTATTAAATCTATAAGATTATCCATGGTTTATATAATTGTCTTGATGAAATAAAAGATCTATTCAAATATATTTATGATCAATTCAAAGGATCATTTTTATTTTTTTAAATAGTCATATTCAATAGATTAAATCATTATGATTCTTATGGATAGTTACAACTCTCTTTAATGTTTTTGAATTAAAGTATTCAATATTTATTGTACAATATTTTTGGAGTTTGTTTGACCTAGATTTGTTTAACCTGACTTAAAAATATCATGACACACTTCATTAGAATGAATTTATAGACATATATAAATAAATGAGAAGAGATAATAAAACAGAAAGCACGTCATTACCTTTAGAGGTGTACTTTCGAGACATACATGTTTTGATCTATCGTCTCACTAGTACTATTATTGTTGTCTTTTGTACTATATATTAATGTTATATATTCATCTTCAAGAACAAAAAATAGTTTAGTGAATATATACTTTGTAGAAATACATGTATTAACATTTTTATGGTGTTTTCATTCCTGTTATTTTAAGAAATGCAGTGCTGCATTAATAATATATTTGCATTTTTTCTATATTTAATATTCAAATTCATCTATTAGTTTTTGCTACAGCTATGAAGTTTAACCCGTACCGTTAAACAAAAAAACTATTTTGATTTATTTGATTCATGGATGCCCATACTAAGACTTGCTAAAGTGTCAAGTTCTTGATCTCAGTTTTGGATATTTAGTTCCTTGTAAAAGAAATATAAGGCCCTATAAAATACTGGAAAGCTGCCAAATTTCTGCACCTAGCTATTTTATAAAGGTATTAGGATTGGGGTACTTGATAGGAAAATCACTATTATCATGATGTTGAGTTTTGTTGGTGTTGTCTAAGATATATTTATTCCCTGAACCAATATACATAATTGTGTTCATTTCCTTTTTTTATTTTCATTTCTCACTCAACTTTAAGAGAAAAGGAATGGTTCTCTTCATAATAAGAGTGGTGTTCTAAATCTATGAAAATTTTGAAAAACCCAATTCATCCCCTTCTTGTGTCTTTGTCTTCATCATTATCATCCTAAAATAACACGTTTGGGTTTATTTATTTATAAATTTACATGATAAATGCATCCAAAGTTTCCATGGAGTTGTATTTTTTGACTCATTTTACTATGGATCATTTGATATATTCAAGTATATTTAATTATTAAAAATTAGAAAATAACTTTTTAGTTGAATAGATGAAAGGACGTATGGATTATTAGATCTCTTACATAGTGATGTATATATACTAATGAGTACATAAGTATGTTTTAGTATTAGTATTATACCTTTTAAATGTTCAAATATTTTCAAAAAAAATTATAGAATCAACTAGAAAATTTTATTTAGATTAAATGATCAGATCAATGTGATTAATATATAATACATAAATTAACTGTTCATATGATCGATTTTAGAATTTGTAATAACTCAATCCACCTAGAACACCATAGTTGAATGGAATCATAAGAGGAGGAATCAAACCCTTTTTGATTGTGTGGTTATATATTAGAGAGACATATATTCTAATTTAACCATGTTCCATCTAAAGTATTCATAAAGACACATTGGAGACATGGATAGCAAAATATTTCAATATTTTTTATAAATAATTTACGTTTTAATGCTTATGTGTGATGCTTTGTTTCTATATAATTTTACATTAAGTTTAATATGTTTTTATTTTTTGAATATCCTAAGGGAACCTGGAGATATTATTTTTATAAACAAACTAATAAATATGTGTTGGTGGATTGATTTTATATATTTCATGAGATATAATATGTTGTTTGAGGATTTCATGGGATGAATGTTGAACATGGTGGTGTTAAATACCAATAATCAAGAATTGTTCCAGTGATATATTTATGTTTATCCCAGAAATATTTGTGGAATAAGAATTGTCTCATTTTATAAAATAACTGTTAAGGTATGGTAGTATTCATTAGTAGCTCAAGAGATATTGATTTCTTATGGCTGATTTTTATAAAGTAATTTTCATAATAAATGAACCTACTTACTATATGGAGTCCATGGATAGTTATTATTCTATGAAATGATTAAAATAAATAGAATCTGAAGTAGAATCCATGTACAAAAACCAATTTTGGAACATAATGGATGCACTTGAAGCGGAAAGATCAATATATGAAAGTGTATTTTTCCAATAAAATTAACATTAATGGTAGATTGTCTACCTTTAATTAACACATTGTGGGGACAGGTTACAAGAAATGGTATTGACTATAAAAAATCTTTTTAACTTTTTACTATGATAAATTTTAATCATATAGTTTTCTCCATAAAACTCATTTTGATTTTGAGATATATCAAATGAATATCAAAACCAATTTTCTTATTGTGAATTTAGTTGTGGTTCTGTTTATAATAAAAATAAATAGTTTTGAATTTTCAAATGAGTATATTAAGGTATGAAATCACCAATGGACCATTTATGTATTTAATCAAACTGATTAGAGTGGGAATATCTGGTTTTACAATGTGATAAAAGAGTTTAGAATCATAAAAAAATCAATGATTCCTATTTATATAATATAATTAGTAGTAGTTTAATATAATTTATATATTTTATATAGATAATAATATTTTTATTGAAAATGATTTCCCAACATTCACTCTATAAATATCTGGTTGGGTAGATGCTTCTCACTGAAAGATATGGTTGAAGTATCATATATACTAGGTTTTAAGAAATATATATATAGATCTAAGATGTTACTTGTATTGAGAAAAGACATATATATTTTTAAATTTATAAGTATTTTTAACAACGATAACACCAAAATGGATCTTTACCAATGTTACATGGTAACATTTTTAGGAAGATTCAAGATGATTCTAAAGAGTTAGAAAAGATGGAAAAAATTCAATATGTACCTTCCTAGGATCTTTCAGGTATAACATATTGTATAATTCACCTAATTTTACCTATGAACCTATAATAACATATATGTTCAAATTATATATTGGTTAGAGACACTGAATTCAGGTAAAAACATATGTTATTACCTTATAGGGACTAAGAATATGTGGTTTTTTTATAGATGAGAGGACGAGATTTGTGTAAAATTTTATACTAATACTAGTTTTTAATCAGTTAGATATGAAATGAAACCTCAATAAGGTATTTTGTGTTTTATAAATGGTGGAGTTATCAATCATAATAGTTCTAAAAGAGACATTGTTTTTTACTATACAATTGATCAGGAGTACATATTTGGATCAAATACTTCTAAGGAAGTTGTTCGGATCAATAAGGTCATTTCAAAATTTGAAGTTGTTATTGGTTTATGGGAGAACATGTGTATACATGGGGGTTTATTGGTATATCTAATAATAGTAAATTTATGGAGAGGTTAGGTAAATAGAACTAGTGTGGGGGTGTTTGGAGGTGGAATGGGGATGGTAGGAAAACATTGCTTTTGGAATCCATTCGGGCCAATGATACTGGGTTTAAGTACATGTGAAAATGTTGGGGCACAATGGGGGGATGGGAGGAAGGCTATAGGACTTTGGTTAATAAGGGGATACTTTTAGCCCTCCTTATTCCTTTCTCCAATAAATTCATGGCTATTAAAGCCCATGAGATATTTTTCTATGTTATTTTAAGGGTTTTAAAAATATGGTACTTGCAAATGGTAGGTGGAAGGATGTAAGAAAGACCCATAAGATTTAAGGTGTGTGTTCCCTTGTTCATTTTAATCCTCCCCAAATTGAATAATAATGATGGATCTAATTTTTAGGAAAAGGATCCTCAGACTCACAATAAAATAAAACACACCCTTCAAAAATAAAATATAATATGAGATATCATTGAGAGGGGTGAGTTTAGGATCTATTGGGTGGGTAAAAAGGAAAATACAGAGGCTATGTTGATGAAACATATATCATAGAAGATGTATGAGGTTCATGTTTAATATATTGTTATATAAAAAATAAGATATTTATGTAATGTATAAATAATATATCATGGATTTATAATATGAGGGAATTTAGTTATCATTCACTAAAGTGCACTACAATTTAAATTAAAAGAAAAATGGAATGATAACATTCCCTAAATGTATGAATTTTAGTTTTCCTTAATCGACGATCATCGTGGAGTATTATAAGTTGTGATGATATGTTAATATTAGTATGGGTAGCGGACACATGAGACAATAAGGCGAGATTATTTTTATTGAACCACCAAATTATATCATAGGGAATGTCATACCTTCATTAATATACATAGAGGTATATATTTATTATCAATCATTTTACCTAATTTTTGTGAGATAACTTCCATCAAAACTATTATTCACTGATACATTTTCATAGGAAATACTTAAGGATTAACTTGTCAAAGATTTTTTGGGTATTTGTATAATCATTTCATCGATATGATATCAAATAATATGGGGTTATCTCACTCATATAATAAGAAAAAACATCTTAACCATGATTGAATTAGACTAATAAAATACAATTCCATGATTAGTAGAGTGAGATATGTTGTTTTTAACTCTTTGTATGTAGTACATGTGATGTGATCATGTTCTATATGAGTGGAATGTGATGTATTAATCAACTTGTTCTTCTTTTTTTATAAAATCACATATTTATGAGATGACCTGCACTAGATGGACATTTTTCCATGCCTTGTAGAAATTTTCTATCCTAGAAAAAGAGATTATATAGGTATACATATGATTTATATGATATGAATTTTGGTGGACATGTTGATATGGATAATTTAGTATGTTTGATTGAGATCACATCATAAACCTTATTATATTGAGTAGTATTGATGATTTTATAGAGGATTCTCTTTTATTCCATCAATAAAATCAGAATTTTGTATTTTTTTCAATACTATTGAGGTGTGTAGGGTTACATTGTAATTATCTTGGATAATGATTACATTTTAAACAAAGGGTTTGTTCTAAAATGTGAAGAGTTTAATAAACCATAACCACTGTGGGTTTAGGATATATTTATAAATAGTTTTTAATTATTTAATTAATTCATTATGGTATATTATTATTAGTGAGATATATTTGGAAATAAACTAAAATAAGTGTATATCATATTTTACAATTTTGATAGTTCATATACTATATTATTTATATGATGAATATCATAGGATATAATATGAATATATTATAATGAGTTAGGAGATTCTTTTATTATCAGTATTTTAGAGTATGATAGGCTTACAATACCAATATCTTTATGAAAGGATCATAACCACATTCTCCCATACAGTATAAATCATTTAAAAATTATAAGATGACTATTTTATGGACTTTTATATTCATTGAAGAGTTTAATAAATATATCTTCAATAGGTAATATTTCTCCAATACCTTGATATTGAAGCTAAATCTCTTGTTATTATATACTCTTCGAGAGATCTATAAAATGGATTTGATTCATTTTATTATTGATAATCATTACATGAAATGATATCATAAAATCTACTTAATTTTTTATTTTTTCTTTATATTCAAAAAATGCACTATAACACTTTGAAAAATAAAAATCATCTCGATATTTTCGAGGATCCACTGGATGTTATACCACCCTAAGCGAAAGAGTAATTCAACTATTTCTTTTTTTCATCTATATTTACAATTAAAGAAACATTATAATGTAAACTGTATTGCATGTATGATTAGTTTTATGTTCTTTTTTTAATGTTGCATCTATTGAAGATATATATGGGATTCTATGTGTTCTTTACGGTAAATTTGATCATTATATTATATATTGAATCATATTAGACACTACAAAAAATTTACCTTTACCCAAGGGTGCGTCTAAGTCCAATAATAAATAAAAGAACTTAAGAAACTATAATAAAAAAGAATTAAAATGAAAATGAGAAATAGGTAGGGAGAGATTTATTATATTAACTCCTTGTGTGGGTGATGGAATTATACAACTTCTAGTCTGGTAGTACTGGCTATTATCCCCATTTAGAATTGATATTTAACTTATATTAATGCACCTTATACTCCCACCCCCAATTATAATGATAAAAAAAATATTAATTTTATTTCGGATATTTATTTATGAAGGCATTATAAAAATTCACATGAAATTAACACTTCATAATCTTAATATAAAATATAATTATTGACTCACTTAAATTATAAGAAATATATTAATTCAAGAGTTTATGGAATTTGGAAATTATATTAAAATTTTATAACTCATCAAAATACCATAAATATACACTAAAACAGTTCATCAATCTCAACTATAGCTTCACACTAGCCAATAATTTCAATATAATTTCTTCTTTTTATTGCTAAGGCCTATGAAAACCATTTATTGAAAACATGGGATGATAGAAACACTTAATGAGTTCTTTAAACAAAACATTTGAGTAAACTCATTAATAATAAAAAGACATGAAACATTATTTAAATTATTTCCATCAAGATATAAATATTGATTTCAATATGATGTTTTTTGAAGAATAAACTTCTATTTCGTACTTAAATGCTGAAGTGTTTTCAGGAAGTAGTTCAATAAACATGAATACGAAGAATGTTGTTTTCTCAAATGATTTATTTGAGGAAATTTTTAAAATAAAAAAGTACCACATACATCAAATAAAAACCCCTGTAAATTTATAAAATAAATATATCATGTTTTTTAATGAATAAAAACATTTACCTTTAAATGAAAATATTTCAAAAGAATACATTAAAATATAAATACAGTGATCTTTAGAAAAACGCATCTCAATCTTAGAAAAAAAACCATCATGAAACCTATATCATTGAAGGAAATATGGGACATACATATCACATGGTGAACAATGTCTCTTGATGTTTGGATTCATTCCCTATTCCTAATCTGTTTACAATTCCCAAAATATATATGTTAGAAAACCATTTATATATTTCCCCTTTTATTTCCACATGAATTTTCACTAAGAATATATATTTGATAATTTAATAAGTTTGTTAAAAATTTCCTTTTAATGTAAATTTATAAATTTATTGAAACTACTTAAAAGAAATATTGGAAATTGATATTTGAAAAACTAATGATGAAATATTTTCATTTTCAAAACAAACATGAAACATAAACAATAGTGTTAGTGTTTTCCCAAAAAATAATTCAATAAAAAGATATTAATAGAAATAAACTAGTGTATGATAATAAATTTTTCATATAAAAAATCATGATCTTAAAACAAAATTAGGATGATAATTTTTTAAAATAAATCTACAGAAGCATAAAATGATAAATTTTAATGAATGAAACTCTATAAAAAATACTAATATTGAAATATATACATTTTTAGATAATTTTTTTCCAAATAAGCATTGATATAGAGATTGAAGTTTCTTTTAAAAACATTATAAGAGAAAAATTTAAGGAAAATATTCTTCCACTTAAAAGAGGGATTAGTTTGGAAATTCTAAAAATAAAGAAGATTAAAAAAATTTCCCCTAACCATTCATTTTTAGAAAAATACTCTGTTACCGAGAACTATATTATGGGAACCATCTAAACTCTCATTATTTCATTTTTTTTCTTTTGTATATATTTTTTAAATTCCTAATATTTCTTTTTTGATTTCACATTCTAGAAGTGAAAATTTTATTTTATAGAAAACCTACACATGAATTGAATTATTATGTTATTTTTTTAATACAAATATATAAATGGATGTTTTTTTTCATTATTGAGGTTCTACAACAAATGGTCTCCCTTTTTTATGTGTATGGATATTACTTATGTATATTTGTTGTATATTTCAGAATTGTTTGTCCAATTAGATGAGTGGTTCCAACATTGAAATACATATATTCAGACAAACACACACACACTAAAGTATATATATATTCTACTGAATACCTCATAAAACTAACATGAAGAGGGTATGAAGATATTTTATGTATTGTTTGGAACTTAACAAATGTGTTTCACTGTTTTATGAAGGTTTTATAGCCTCGACATGACTTATATATGTATTTTCATATACTCATATATATATATATTATTGATTAAAAATATTCAATGATGTGTTGATATTTAAGATTACATGTAGCCATGGATTTATGAAATTGATTCAACCATCCCTGTAATGAGCAGGACATGAGAGAGGCTCTTAAATTAGATGAAATAAATAAATAAATAATGAAATATATATACTCATCTTATTGGAAACCAATTAGAATGGTGTTATTAGGGTTTTGAGTGAGTGAGGAAGATTATTACGTGGGTTGTTTTTGTTTTTTATTTCTGATCAAATATGTTTTCAATGTTTTATGAAGACTACCCACCAAAACCCAAATAACTACATCATCTACATGGTAGACCTATCACAATTCATGTATTATAATGACACATAGAAAATAAAATGAAACATGTTTGGTGTTGGTGGTCTCCCCTGGTCATTCCACCTAATCCTCTAAGAACCACTAACTATCCTCATCCAACACATGTACACCTACACATGTCCTCACTTTCCCATGAATTTCCCTTCTGTGATACACCATACCCATGTGTGTGCATGTTATATGAACACTCAATGTAAGATCCTACATGGATGAGCTAGCACATCCCTTAAGCTTGGATGTATTCAGTAGAATATTTTAACATATACTAAGTATAAATTAATTCTAAAAATGCATGTATATAATCCTTAAAATGTATAATACTTATAACATCAAATATTAATTTTAAATTAATAATATATTTACATTAATCTGTATATATCTTAATATATATTATATTAATATAAATTATATATATAACATTAAATTATTATAATTAACTAATATCTATATTTGAAATAATCTTTATTCTAGAATAATTTCCTAACTTATAAAAGTTATAATACTATTAAAATATGTATTTATCAAATGCTTTTATAATAAAATATTTATTATTTAACTAATTATTTTCAAATTTATTTTGTTTAATTACTTTTTTAAAATATTACGTTGAAAATTATATCAATTTCTCTTAGTAAAATTTATATTTAACATGTAATGAATAATTTCAATCTATTGGAATCTAATTTTGTTGTTGAGTTACCCCTAAACATTTAACTAGTTAAATTAATTTCAAAAAAATGATAACATTAAAATTTAAAATTGTACTATCAGTGGTATTTTTTATAATATGGATATTTCAAATAATTTCACTCATAATCCAAAAGGCATAATAATCATTTCCCCCAATGAATAACTACTAATGATGATATATTTCATTAAAAACCTAATGCCTCATATCTTCTAATTTTAAATTTGAAAATAATTCACCTATTTTATCTTGTTTTCATTCTTTATGTGATCATATTTAATGAATAAATTTTCCTGGACTATATATACATCAAAAATTATATTTTTATGATCATTTCCACTTATTTTCTCATGGCTCTCTTTTTTATTTTCATCCATTCTATTGATTCATAACATTTTTTATTTCTCAAATATTTGGTTGGTTTTAACATTTCATTTAGTAATGATAGATGTGTAATCTATGAGGGATAGTTTTATTTAAAAACATTACTTGTGTATTGTTGTTCAATTATCCAAGTTTTTTAATCTATCATGGAATTTAAGTAAAAAATAATTATAAGTTATATTTTATAAATAATATTATAAATTCATCAAAAAATTTCTGTTTTTTTTGTTAGGTGGATAGTAAATTAATGAAAAATAATTTATTATTTAATTGAAAAACTAATAAAAATATATAGTGGAGTTAAATATGTCATGTAAAGCACCACATCATTGTCCTTATAGTACCAATCTGAACTCATGGGTCAAAGAGGCTCTCATGGTTAGTGTATTATTTATCCACACCTTTTACAGTTATGGATAACTTAGGTTGTGGGGTTAGAATATGGTATGTATCCTCTTGGTTGTTAAGTTCAACTACTTTTCCATTGTCCTTTTCCTCTATAAGATCTAGATCCAAATTTATTAGAACTTTAATAGAAATTTCAACATATAGGGCGTTAATTAGTAGACCAAATTGAGTGAAATTTAAAAAAATCCAAATTTAAATAAACAATTTTCCCCTCAATCTCGTCACCTTGTAGCTATGTCACTTCAAGAATTTCTACTGGGTACTCTTAATTTTTTTCATATTATGATGAAATTTTTTTCCTAAATATCAATGGGATCCCCTTGTATCTCCAAATATAGTGAGTTAACACTATAGTAGTTAGCTATCAATTAACATTTAATGAAGTTTTATATAAATGTGTTTGAGACAAGTCCATAAATATCTATTATCTCAGATTGGATCTTTTTTTATTTACTCAATGCCTCATGGAGGTATATTTTAATAGGTGGGTAGAGGTAGAAAATCTCTTCCATAATTTCTTCAAATCCAACACCTCAATGATGTGTTATCCTTCCATGTCCATAGAAAGGTACAGTGGTGTTGATTATTAATTATCGAAGACGATATAATTCCTATGAGATTAGCACATACAAATGTACTCTAGAATGTATCAAAGTCCTATTGATCACCTGTTGAAACATCACTAAAGATATTTATTTTAGTGAAGTTATCTATCTATGAGATAGTAAGATTATATGGTAGTTCTTCAATTATTTATACCCGCCATTGAGTTTTTTCCTAAAGGTTAGATAATCATGATTAGATATTTGAGCATCCTTTACCTACTCAACCAAATCAAGAATAAGTCTCACCAGAAATAAAACTAAATCATTATCCTAATCAGTGAAATATAGATTCATATCTATAATAAACATCATCATCAATTTCCAATTATTAGAATCTTCTCTTTCTAAATAATTATATAAATTTTTACCAACAACATTAGCCACTAAATTCCCTTTACCCTATGTATACCCAAATTCAAAGTCAAAAATATAAAGATATTCCATACATTTTAATTTTATGAGGCTTAAATATCTTTTTGAAAATATATCTTTCAAGATTTTATGATTCGTAAACATAGTAAATTTTCACTGAAGAGATAATGATAACAAGTTTTCAAAGAATATACTACCACAACTTGTTCTAGATCACGTATCATATAATTGTTTTTATGAACCCATAACTTTCATGGGTTGAAAGTTATGATATTATATCCTTGCATGAGAAAAAAACCAAACTTTATCCAGAAGTATCATAATATACAACCTAACCCTTTCCTAATTCTAAAAATTCAAGGATAAGTGTCGAAGTGAGTTTGGATTTAAGATCCTAAAAGTAATTATGATACTCATCACTGGAATACCTTTCCCCATAAATGTTATCATTGAAGATTTTAGACATGAAAATTCAAGAACTAAGAAATCGTAATAACCCAATAATATGAGAAATCTACATATCCCAATGGAATTATGGGCTGGTTTCCAAAGGATGACAACTTTAATCATTTCGTGATATACTAATACACCTTTCATCAGACATCACATATCCAAGGAAGTGTACATATTGTATTCCAAAGTTACACTTAGAGAATTTACAATAAATTTAGTGTACTCATAGGGTTCTCAATACAATATCTAAATGATCTTCATGGTTCCTTTTATTATGATAATATGTCATGATATAATCAATAAATACCACAAAAGAGGATTCAATATAACTATGGGAGATATAATTCATTAATTCCATGAAAACTGATGGTGTATTCATGATACAAAAGGGTATAAAAAGTTATTTATAATGACTATAATGACTTTTAAAAATCTATATTAATAATATGTCTATTCTAAAATTCGAGTTTGGGATACTAAAATTTTAAATTAATTTTAGAGAACCATTTGGTTCCCTACAATTGATCAAATGTATTATCAACTCTTGGATTCAGATACTAATTCTTTATCATAATGTAGTTTATCTTATGATAATCAATTAAAATATTAAGAGAACCATCTAACTTCTTTATAAAGATCAGCCCAAGGTGGAATACTAGGAATTATGAAACCTTTATTTTCAAACTCTTCTAACTGGACCATCAATTTTTTCTATTATATAGGTGTCATCCTACATGATATAAGTGAAATATGATTGTTACAATAAGTATATTAATTAAAAATTACACTTATATTTTATGTTGAAATCCATAGAAATTTTCTTGGAAAACAACAAGATATTGATCTACGATGTCTGGAAAATTTATTTTCTTGATTTCTTCAATTGTCTCTAATGTTACTTCTTATAACTAAAAATAAATTATTTCGACCATCAGTACCAAGGTTCAGGCTCTACCAACATTTAGATCCCAATATCCCTTAAAGAGATATATCACTCCATCATAAGAAATAAAACTTACTCGTTATCAATAACAGTCAATATGATCCTTGAAAGATGTTAATAACTCCATTACAAGGATTAAATCAATGTTGTACATTTCAAAATAGAAAAAAATCACAAAATATGTACCTCATAAATCATTAATGAACATTAGTCACATTTCGACTCTCTACCCTATCATTTACAGTGACATGTTTAAATTTTTATAATGTGAAATATCATTTCCAAATGTAGGCCCATTTAACTTATGGCACGAGATGAAATAAAAGAGTGGGATTCACGTGTATTAAACAAAACTTGTATAAGAGTTGAGTTCAGAAGGATGGTAACTCGTACTATTGAGGGACCTAATTGATCCTCCATGACTATTTACTCTACACCATACAAGTTCTGTCTAGGTCCTCCCAAATACACTTTACTACCCAATTATTTTGGAATCATCTACAATGTTGGTGTGTTTATATAATCACCTGGACTTTCTCGGTTATTGGGTGAAAAAAATACTCTAACAATATCAACTTGTTTGAGCATAAGAGTCTTGAAACATAATGGATCCATTCCCACAAGCATTCTATGGGGTTATAGTAAAATAATGTATGAGGCTTCCCATTTAAAAATAATTTTGACACTTTTGAGATGGTTCCATTAAATCCATTTTCTTATGATCTAATAATCCACATAAAAAACAACCTGGCATGGTGCTAGACATGAAGGAAAAGAAATTTATCTGGTCAGTTGGTTCCCCAGTGCCTTGTTTCCTTGATAATAGGTTTATCTTTTCCAATTGTTTATAATATTGTATTTCCCACTTATTCTTATGTAGGTAAAAGTGTTCCCCCCACCATAAGTTCTAGTGATATATTTTTCCACTATAGTCACTCTATTAACCATATTTATATAATCATTAATAAAAAACATTACTACTTTAGAGAGAATGTATTGTCGAAACTCTTCCACAAAGACATGTGCTTTCAGGTACTCACTAGCAATGACCTCTAGATAAAATTGAACTAGCTTCGTGAACTTAGTTTCATACTTAATGACATATAGATTTTCATAGTTGAGGGTTAATAAATATTTCATCCTTGTAATATTTATCATATGTTGGTAGATTTTTTTTAAAAAAAAATCCTTGAACCCTTTCTAAGTAATTCATGGAATTTTTTAGTCTGAACAACTATATCCCATCATTTACTTTCATGATATTCAATAATGTATACTACTAGATTTACCATGATATTTTTTTATTTTCATAGAAAATAAAAGATTCTCAAGATCCTAGATTAATATAGGATCACTAAGTGGTAGATATGGTGAATTAGTGATCACTTTTCTTTTACAATAAAGTTTCTTAACTTGGTAAGGAAATAGTTCCTAACCTCCCAAAACCTGTAGTAGTTATGATCCACTAAAATATAAATCTCAACTATACCTTTCATATAAAACAAATATAAAGAGAGATTAGCACATGATATTTACAAGGTTTAGTATAAATACATACTCCTTTCCTTGTTAGGAACTCTACCCAACATAGATTTGTTTACTAACTTCTTTCATGATTAATAAGGCATAAGTATCAACTAGTTCTACACCCATGTAATCATTTATCCATTTGTCCCTGGTTTTACCCCCAACAATTATATCTTTTTCCATTGTTGGTTATAACACCAACTATACTAACTATATCAGCTTTCTTCACAATTGGTTATACCCCAAACCACAAGTTTTTTCATTAATTGGTTATTCCACCCAAATAAAAGTTCTTTCCTTCTTATTTTATAATCCACTATAGAAGGATATTCTCTTTATCTACAAGAAAGTTGCATCACCTTCACCTGTTTACAATATTGAAGATCTTAAACAACTCTCCTATAAGTTTATTGGACTTGAAACATCCTCCTAATATTAGGAAGACATGGATATGATAAAACTTAACTTTTTTTAAATATCTGAGAAACCTCCTTAGAAATTTTTTTCTAATCGAACTCTATTTAGTATTCCCTCTATATGATGGGATTCCATTAAATAAATCTCTATTTGATTCTTGTAATCTTACCATTATCTAGTTTGGTCTATGTTATTTAAATAATATATTTCCAATGACTTTATCCAATTATTTTTTTCAATGAATAATGTTTATTCTGATGCACCTCCTTCTTTATCTAATAAAACTTGGCCTTATGAAACTCTTCTTCTACTATGTAAGAACCTTTGTTGGATTATCACATCACAATTATTATGTAATTTTTCTACTCCACATGTATTAATATTATTCCACATACTTTAATACTATACCAACACCACCTTTTTATAGGTTCACTTTTCAGAATTTTAGGAAGGAACTCAAAAGTATTTTCCTGCTAAGCCAAATTCTAAAGAAGAATTCTCCTGCTCATTTGAATTTCACTAGAGGCTTCTCAAATATTTTCAAATCTTCCTGAGAATTTTTTTGAATATTTAATATATTAAGAAAATTACTCGAACTTCCTTAATGTGGAATTTTTTAAATTATTAAAACTTTCATAACCTCACTGCATAACCAGTATTAAACGATCATCTCAACACCATCATTGTTAAGGTATTAACATAGTTTATGTAAAGATCATTGGAAATCCTTTATCTCATGAAAAAACTCCAGCTTCCTCCATCTAAGGAACATTAGATACTTTCTTCTTCTAATAGACCTTTATTCAGTTTCCCTTTGTTAGGAAACCTCCATCTAATGTACTCAGAATATGTTTGTTTTATGACATTCCATATCTCTACCCAGTGGATCTTTATACTATTCTCCAATCGGTTCTCTTAATATTAACCCTCTGATTGATGATATTATATCCTATAACATCATGTATCTTAGTCTGATGCATGTCCATCCAATGAAAATCAACTTCATATCAAAATTTGTACACCCTTCTCTTCTTGGAGTGCCTTTACATTTCTCCATCTAATGACATAACAAGTATCCATATGTTGTATCTTTTGAGTGTCTATCTAAAGGAACTCTGATCGATGAAACCTGAAATAAATATCTATATGGTTCTCTATGTTGGTTCCCTCCAGTTGAAATCATAGAAATAATATCCAATATTTATGGAAATTTTTACTTTTAGATTCTCCATCCTATGTATCTTCGTAACATTCCTTTGAAATATTAGAACATATCTAACTTTTTTTTGACCATTCTATATCAAAATGGTCTAATTGAACTCATAAATTATACTTCTTACACTTTTTTACATCTCCCCCTTTGTACTTCCCTATTTTAAAAAAATATTACAAACTCACCTTGTATTATGATAAAAGTCAAGATTTTAGTAACTTGAAGAACAACACAGCATCATCTCACTATGTAAGGAAGGTTTCCATACATAGTTAAGTAAACTTTCTTACACTCCACAAGGAAAATTCCTTTCATCTCTTCTCGAAAAATTCTCTAACTTTATTATGTAATTTTCTTCTATAAATACATATTGATATATTGACAACAAATACAACCAAACACACTTTGGAATAAAAATCTCCCCCATTTTTTTATTGTCAATATCCGCAGAAAACTTCAAACATATTCAAAGTCAATATATGTGCTCAATAATTTATCCCCATATGATGTTTTCATTTTATTTATCCCACTTATTGAAAATAAAATGAAAAGGGTAACATAAAGATCATATCAACTCATCTTTTTTCCTCAAAGAGTGTAGAGAACTCTCTTTGAGAGAAAATTAGTATCAAAAGAGTTTATTAAAAAATATCATTCAACTAAACTGCTCTTAGTCAATATGGGTGAACCCGATATAAAAAAAATAGTGAATAATCAAAGTAATAAATGTTGTCCATAAAATTTCTTTCAGGTAATACTCTCCTAGAGATTCTTAAAACATGTTTATATGAATGTAAATATAATTTAGCTTATTAAGGAAAAACCTGCAGACATATTAATAAACATATCAAAACAGTTTAAGTGTAGAAACACAATTACCCCAACATGTCATCTGTTTTATCATCCCTACCCCTTTTTTAAGAAAATTTTAATGATCACTCCTTAGATTTATCTTTTCTTCCCCCTTAAGGGTAGAACTAAATTCTTCATCGTGGAAGTAACAAAGTTCTATGATGGATATCTCTCTATGTAAAACTTTTATAGAATTTATACAACTTCCTACCTTCTTCACCTTCAATTACCTACAAGTTAGTACAAATATGAAATTATATTTGGAATAATGAGGACCCTCAATATTCCATATAATTAATGTTTAGACTCATAATATTCTCTCAGTATCAATTTATTCATCTTATTCTTAGATTTTACATTAGGTTCACTTTATTTCTTCTGACTAGTCTCTAAAGATTTAGTAATTTATTTCTTCTCATCTATAAATTCTTCAGATGAGGCTATCATATAGTCTTCATATTTCATAATATATTTGTTACCTATAGTTTGTAGCAACCTTTTCATGATATATTATTGGTCTAGTAAGATAGCAATACTATTTTTTTTAACATGCACATCTTTCTCACACCTCTATAATTTCTTCTAAATCATTAACTTTCTATATGTTGATAGCTTTATATCAACTTTGTTCTCATTTTCTTAAAAATATTTCTTCACTTTTTCTTCAGGAGAATTTTGTTCTCTATATATAACTATAGCGATGGATATTTTTTCTAGAAAATTAACTAAGAATTCTTTATTACAATTCTCAACATTATTGATCTCCTTTCCTTTAACAAATTTCTTACTCTACTAAACATTTTTAAACTTCTCACACGTTTTTCTTGAGATATTAACATTCTTCAACTCCTCAAATTTCTTTTTACCCTCATAATACTTTCTTGAAATGGATTTACTTCTATTTTCATTATATTCCTACATCAACTAATACCTCATATTAGTTAAATACATTTTGTACTAACATGAGTATGTTTTGTGCCTAAATATTCCACAACACCAAAAATGTCCCCTAAATCTTGACCTTTCATATAGGTAATAATATTACTCTAAAGTTTTTGGTTATTTTCTCTTTCAAAACCATGGGAAACTTTTTTTAGGGAGATAATTTCTTGATGAAATCCACTGTTTCTTAGTGGAAGTTGATTTATCACAAATCCTAAACATTAAACATTCATTTTTAGTAGAAGAAGTTGTACATTGAAACTATTTTTGTCAGTAAATAACCTTATTCTATGAACCCTTATAATTACTATCTTGAGAAGACCCAAATTTAACAATGACTACTTTGGTGAAGTATACTGTCATATTTCTTAACTCATATTGTGTTTTAAGAAACATCGATTGTGTTTTTGAAAACTCTACTTATTTATCAACAAAACTTTATTTAATTACATTTTTCATCTTCTTGAATTCAACCAACTTTATCTTGGTTTTATTACATTCTTCAACATGTGTTATTTATAGCTTTTTAATATTCTCATGTCTTACTGATATTTCTTAAAAAAATTAATTTTCTTTCAATATCATCTACTTTAATTTTTGGGGATCTAATCACATTAAGTTTTATCACCTCATTTTTGATAGGATCATCATTATCAATGGTTATATTATTAAATTCCTTTTTAACTTATACCTTTAATTCCTGATATGTGTAAGTTTCCTAATAGAATATTTTAAATTTTATTTTATAACCCACTCATAATATGTTCTATCTTCACCATCATCGTCACAATCTGATGAAACAATTCATCTTATTACATGATCGAAAAAATTTTACATGACAATTGGATTTATTGTTGGATAAAGAATCATATTCCTCTCTTCTAATCAAAAAAAATCTTCTTGCTTTAAGAAAACTGTTTCTTATGTTTATTCCACTTCTCTTTATAAGACTTTTTATCTTATTATTATAACTTATAACCTCAATACCTCTTCTTAGTATAATATCTTATAAAATGTAATTTATCATTACAATTTAAACATTTAGATAAACTTTATCTTTTCCATTCTAGTTTCCCTTCTTGTATATTTGAGAAAGAAGTGCAATGATTTTGTTAAAATCCTATGCTTATTTAACTACCTATGAATAACTTCAATCTTATTGATATAATTTATCTATTAGATTAAATTTTATGAAATAATTGAAAGTTATTTATTACATAGTTTTATTATTAAATACTATTGGTTTATTCATCTCATATTCCCCAAGAATATTTTGAAGTTCATCTAGAGATAAATATTCTCAATCATATAAAGTTGAAACTTGGGCATAAAATCTAACTAGAAAGTTTCTTATTATTTTCTTAATGATATTATAATCTTCTAACTTTTAACTTAAACATATGATATTTCTATAAAAATCATTAAAACTTGTAATGTATTCATAAATACTTTATTTATCATCCATCTTAACATCTCCAGACATGCTCCTCTAGATGTGTAGTTTATCTTCCTCATATTTTTCATTTACTTCATTACTACCTCTCAACTTATTCCACATTTTTTTATCCATTGGAAAACCCATAAATCATTATATAAAAATTATCCAAGATATCCATCAAAATATTATTATGATATTTTCTATAAACTTCCAAATTTATATTATTATCATTTTTCATTGAAACTTTTTTAATGGGAAGAAATCCCACTTTACCGGTATCTATAACTTCAAGTAAAATAGATAGAAGATATGGTAATATTTTACTCTTCCAACTATGATAGTTTCTATTATCTATTATTGGAATACCCTTATTGTTCACTAAATTTATATTTTCCATCCTTATTTGAAAGTTGTATCTTTTATAGGGAACTTACTCCGGTACTAGTTGATGTTCCTGGTTCAATGTAGGCATATTGAGAGAGGTAGGGTTGAATCATTTATCACTCTTATTTTATAGTAAATCCTCTTAACATAATAAGGAATATTTTCTTGAACTCTAAACACTTTATAGATTTGTGATCTAGTGAAATATAAATCTCAACTATATTGTTCATATGAAACAAATATAAATAGATATTAACACAAGATATTTATAGGGGTCGATACAAAGAAAAACTAATTTACATGTTATGTATTCCCCAAGACATAAATTATTTTACCCACTTCTTCCATAATTACAAAGTAACATGTAGTAACTGGTTCTTCCCCCATTTAATCATTCCTCTTGAAAACCCTAATTTCATTCCCAAATGATCATATCTTATTCCATAGTTATTTATACCCACCAACTATCCTAATTGTTTCTAATATCTTCATAGTTTGTTATACCCCTAGCCACAACACTTTATAGTAACTGGTTATACCCCTACATATTATCTTTTTTTCTTTCTTCTTTTCGGATCCATTATAATAAAATATTCTCTTTCTCCATAAGCAAGCTACATAACCTTCACCTGTTTACAATCTTCAAGGTCTCCAACAACACTCTTAAGAGTATGTTTTCCTTGAAACATCATCCCGGTCTTAGGAAGACCTGGATATGTTTAATATCAACTTATGAGAACTTTTCTAGAAAAACTTCTTGAGAAATGTTCATATGGTAAACATCCATATGGTATTACCTAAATCTAGTGGATCTTTGTTTAATCCTCCTCAGCTTACTACACATTAGTCTGACTTGAACTATTCAAAGCAGTATGATCTAATGGCTATGTATGATTATTCTCTATCTAATGAAGCAAGTTTTTTTTAATTCACCTCCTTCTTCATACAATGAAAATTGGTCTCATGGAACTCTTCTTCAACCTAGTAGGATTATCACATTACATTTCTTTAGCACTTCCAATTTTATGCATGTATGAATAGTGTTCCACACACCTTTATACCAAAGTAACTCCCCCTTTTATAGGTTAACTTCATAAAATATTGGGTGGGAATATAAATTATTTTTCTTATTATCCAAATTTTAATTAACAATTTTCTTACTCATTTCAATTTCATCATACGCTTCTCAAATATTTTGGAATCTACTTGAGACTATCTAAAACATTTTATTTATTAATAAAATTAATTATCTTGATGTTAGGTAACATCTTAAAACATCCTTAATGTCTCTACATAAACTATCATTGAAAAATTATTTCAACATCATCATTGTTAAGGGATTTAAATAGATTATGTAAAGCTCATTAGAACTCCTCTTTCGGATGAAACTACTCCAATTACCTTCATTCAATGTACATTAGATACTTTCATAATATGATAGATCTTCATTCAGTTTCCCTTATATAGAAGCCTCTTTCTAATGTAATCATTATTTGTTTATCCGGTGAAATCACATATTTCCATTCATTGGACCTTCATACTTTTCTCAGACTAGTTCACTTAATATACATCCTCTAACTGATGATCATCTATATGACAACATCATCAATCTGAGTCTGATGTTCATCAATCCAATGAAACTCAACTTCATCTCAAACGTTGTATTCCCTTATATGATTAGAGCACCTTCACATTTCTCTATTTTATGACATCACAAATATCTATATGTTGGATATTCTAGTTCATTTTCAATGGAACTCTGACCATTGGAACCTCATAGACATCTCCATCCATATCCCTACATGGTTTTCATTTATATGATTTCATAGACAAGATATCCTCCATTTTTTGAACTTTTTTCTTTCTCATTATCCATCTAATGAAGCTTCATAACATTACAAACATTGGTCAAAACTTATTTAACTTCTCTATCTAATAATGTAGCACTAGAATAGTACACTTGAACTTAGACATTACAATTCTTACACTATTGTACATCTGCCCCTTTGTACTTACGTATTTTTAAAAATTTGTACAAGCTCAACTCGGATCATGATAATCTCAATGATGTTAGTAACATGAAGAATAGTAAAACATCATTTGGATATGTAAGGAATGTTTCCTAAGATCGTTAAGAAAACATTCTTACACTCCATATGGAAAATTCCATACATATATTCTCTCAAAAAAATCTATAACTTTGTTAGGTAACTTTATTTTATAAATTCATATTGATATTTTGATAACACATGAAACTAAACGCAAATTAGAAAAAAAAAATCCTATTAATTTAACCAATCCATACCTCTATGTTTTCTAGTCTCAAATAACACCAAAAGAGTGAAGGAATATACTTCTAAAAATTCACTGATGGATTATCTTGTCATTATTCCTAAATTGAATTCACCTTATTAATATCTATAATGTCTTGAAATACACTCTATACAAGCTTTTGATTCACATTTGGTTCATGTTTAACCACACTCTCAACCATTTCCTCCTATTTATTTCCCAGCCATCTCATTAGTGTCATTATTTCTATAAACATAAATAAGAAAAACACATAAACTCTATATAATATCCAAAATGAATGGTTGTGATATTCCAAATCATAACAAACCAAATAATCACATCAAGACTACAATAGTTATTAAATACAACATGGATGATAAAATCATAGTGGGATGTCTCTCTACCAATGCATGATACTCTACACTCATAAGCTAAAACCATGACATTGAGGTGACGACACTCCTAAAGGTATTTATGAACACATTTTGTATCTAAACCACCATGTTATGTTGAATTTTAACATAAATATTTTAGTTATAACTTTTTATGTTCTATATTTCAAATTATGACATGTCATATCTCCAGAACTAACAACCTGATAAATAGAACAGACCAAACTGATTCAATTTGTAGCATCCCTCCCATAACCCATTGGTTTGGGAATACTTAGGGGTGATACTAACCTTATGTGACTACCCCTGAACACCAATGGATAGAAATAAATTCCAAGGTCTTAAAATATAATTGGGTTACAATTTTCCCATAAAAATACACAACCTGAAATATACAAGAGTATAAAAAAATCATGATACCATAGGATACATGATAGTAAACCAAACAACTCAAAATACTAGAAAAATAATAAATCAAAATAGTAATAGAAATTAAGATACAATATATCTCAAAACTAAAAATGTATTATGGTATAATGGAACTAATTTGACATCAATTAAAATAACCATACTAGACATCTCTAAACTGTACAAACCATCATCTAGTCCACGACATCATATGCTCCACTAGAGAAATATGAAATCTCACCTTACCTATGTCATGATAAATAACATCTACATATGCACCAATGTGAATATGAAAGGGATGAGTATATAACCAAGTAGACAAATACCAAGACATCAGAATACATGGAACTAGGACATTAATAAGTTATTTCATTGTTTTATATAATATAGGGAAAAATCATATCAAAAAATTGATATCAGAATAAAAATATACCAATATTTCTATTATCAATCATATTAAAAAAATATTCATTTTTACAAGTAGTGTATCTATTCATTCCACTTGGAATACACATTCAACATTATCTTACCCATATAACTACATCCAAGATTATATTACTAATGACCATGAATGGAAACTCATCTTCGATATCAAGTCATCACTTGGTCTTTCACCCGCATGTCCCAATTGGGACAAGTAAACAAGTCTAAATACAGAATGGCCCCTCAAAATTTCATAATAAATACATTCCAACCCATATATAATAAATTCTATTAAAAACATACTTTCTTTAAACAATTTTTATTTTGATAATTTATGTAAACACATTTTATGAATCTTTCAAAAAACATGATTTCGAAAGCATACAACAAGAGTAATTTCTAAAAATATTTCATCAGTGGTTTTTCCATTGATAACATAAGCAAGAGTTTTAGAAATCCAAAACCGTAAATTTCTAGAGGAAGTAGATTGAGATAGAGGCCACCTGCCTCCAATGGATTCTATTTATGAAGTAACACACTATGATATTGGTAGATCAAGATACCTTATCTATTTCCTTCAATCAATCCATAAGTAATATTATCAAAACATGTTCTCAACCTTAGATCCATTTTTGAAAAATCCAATCTAAGGTTCATTCCAAGTGATGACGAAAAGATAAAGAATGAGAAGGAAAATATAGAGACATACCATTGATTTCTAGATCCAATGCACCATGATCCATTGAAATCATCCTCTAGAAGAAATAATATCAACAAAAATACCTAAAAGAGGGTTGAGAGTCGAGAAAATAGATCATGGGAGTAGGAATAAGGTTTTTATTATGTTTTGTGTTAAAATCCATTTTTTTGATTTCATTAATTGTGACACAAAGTTAGGCTACACGGTTTACCAAACTATATGCCAACCATGTGAGGATCACAATGTCAAAACTCCCAAATTGTATGGTTATCCACACAGTTTGGAAAAACTTGCACCAACTATTTGATATGCCTCCATCACAAGTCATAGAGTTACCAAGAGAATCCACATGGTTTCCCTTAACAATGTTTTAACTATGTATCCCTTATCAGAGTTCCTCAACCTACCACATGGTTAAATAGTGATTTATCACAATTTCCCCTAACTATAAGCCAATTGTATAGCTTCTAAAATCCATCCAAAACTCAAATAAAACAACAATAAATTTTCCTGAGACTAATACCAACCAAACCATATATCAAAAACACATAAAATATAAGTACATAACTCAATATGGGGGTGTTACATATATTCAAATATGGTATCCCCAATGATACATGAATCATTATAAATGGTATTTTTTATTTTTTATTATAAATCATGTTAATATAACACATTACACATGTACATATCTCAATTTCAATGTTTCACTTTGAATCATAAATGAAGTTTCGCTACAAGGTGGTGAAATTATATCATTTTTTAACAAAAAACCCTAAACTATCTAATGACTATTTTTTTGGGAATAATATATATATATATATATATATATTAATTTACTTCACTTTACATCATAGAACACACAAAAATGGTTATCGATATATTAATTTTATAAATAGTGTATAGTTTCACATTAAAACCTAATATTTATTAAATATGAAATTAAAATTCATTAAAAAATGGAAGTGGTATATATTTTTTAATGTAAGCGGTGTATTACTCTAAAAAAATTCCCCCTATTTTATTTTGAATGTTTAAATATTTAAATCAAATATCAAAAAAATATTTTTATGTTTATTAAAGAAAATATGAAAATCAAATCATTTATTATTTTTAAGGAAACACCTTCACATAAAGAAGTGGTGGTAAAAAACATATATACAAGGACACGGCCTTAAACCTCACTTAATATTGAATTAAATGAATAATTAATATTGAGGATCCTTTCGGGTTTAGAGTTTTAGAGAATTATATCATAACTTTTACATCTCCAAAGATTACACAGTAGACACTTCTACAAAGTTTGCTTTTTTTTTACAAAACATGAACTCTAAAAAAAAGATTTATGTCTAGTTCCATGTTTAAGACAGTATGACTTTTCCTTGATACAATCCTTGAACCTATTCCACATTATGTCCTGTGAAAAACATTTCAAAAATAACTTGGGGTGAGTATAAAAAGCTCAGTAAGGGATACACATAGAAGGAAAGCTGTTAGTTTTTCAAAACATCATGTAAACCATGAATACTTTATCAAATTAATAATTTTCACCTTTAAGAAGTATTAAATAATCTTAACTGAATAAAATATCATTACTTACCCTTTTGTAACCAAAATATTACCATAAACCCCATATAAAGAACACATAACATATAAAGGTAACTTTGGACATTAACATACTTAAGTGGAATAACCATACGGTCGACTTCCAAACATATCACTACATGGAATAGCCATACGGGAAACTTCCATACGCAATGAATTGGAGGTTATAATGTAACCACCTGTCCTGGTATTCATGGAACCACCCGTCATTTGGTTTATCACGTGACCACCAGTCAAATGTCCAAGTACCATTATAAAATCATAACACATAAAAGAATTATAATGGAAAGAAAACATTTCCACATTTCAATCACAATATATCACTTAAATATATAGACATCACAAATTCATTATCAAAACCATTTTCAATACCAAAATACATAAAAGAGTATATGGTATTTATTTACTTTTAAAAACATTATGGATTGTTGAGGAAGCCAAAGATCAAATAATAATCGCGGTGGCGGAAAGGTCATTGTCACCGCGTACGTTAAAAAGAAACATACTTTTTGTCATTTAGTAAAACGCTTCGTATAGAAAATATTCCTTTTGAATAAAAGTAAAATTCAAATGGTTTTATAAACTGTATAAAATAAAGTCTTTTATTAGAACAAAATATTCCTAAATGAAAGGAGATTGAGACGAAGTCCCATACCTCGTGTCCGACTTGACTCGATCTCTCTTTAATCTCCTGAATAATAAAATAGTGTTAATTTCTACTTGATTGAGAATATTTTTCAAGCTTATTATTCCTTTTATATCACTTATTTCCATGTTATAAACATTATGTAATCATTTAAATTAATAATGTTGTTTTGTCGATATTTGGTTCTTAAGTCAAAAATAGACTTCATACAATTACTTGTTGTTCATGTGGTCAAAGGTTCATTATATCCAGAATGACATTGATGATTTGGATATAATATATATCATATATATCCATCATATACATGTATTTATAATAGTATATAACATTTAGAGGTAAGAAATGAAATGCACCGTTCATGGAGACGGTAAGTCGTACGTACGCATTAACGCTACTTTCATTCATATTTTTATTTAAAGGAATTACAACTAAATGAGAAAAATATATATCATAAATCCAGTATAATATATATTTTATATATTTAACATAAGTTTATTAATTACATTACTTATAAAATCCATGTTTGGCATGAATGAGTCACATCACTTGAGGGGGCGGTAGTCCACGCTTCCTCAGATGAAATTATCGCATTTGCACAACATGCAAAGCATAAAGGTTTGTTTTAAATAAAAAATATAGAAGCATAGAGAAGGAATAAATATATTATATATCTTATATAAATATAGTGACATAATAATGTCCACCATGAAAGGTGTTAAGAGAAGATTGAACAATCATCGTTTCGTGAGGCAGTAATTCACCATCTACAGAAACAATATGTTCTTTAACCATTAGATGGAGGTGTGTGTAAGTTTAAATCAAATAATTCTCATAAAAACATACTAGTATATTGAAGATACTGGTGTTGTTACAAAATAAAAGAATAAAAAGAGTTTATGGGGTTGGAGAAGCAAAATAAAACAAAAGGATATAAGAGAATACATTACCTTTAAATTGGGTAACTCCCTTTGGGTTGAACCAAAAGGGTTTCTTGAAGATCTTTCTACCTAAGGTAAGGCTTCTAGGATGAGTATAAGGATTTGGAGAGATAAAATGAGCTGAGTCTGGTCAATCCAATGGCTTGAGAGGTGTGGGTAAGGGGGTTGAGGTGGGGGCCTTTTATAAGAGGGAGGAGGGCACTCTTGGAATGTTATAAAATGTTACTTTATTATAAAATGGTTTTTTCGGATTTTAAAGGTCCAAATAAGATATATTTCGAGGATAAGGTGATAAGAGTTTTAAATCCACCCATAAAATAGTTTTTGGACAAGTTTATGTCTTATATTTTACCTTATCTTTCCATTTTATTTAAATCATTCATTAATGAGGTAATAACTGCATCATCATCGTGTCATAAATAAATTTATTTATTTAATGTCTAAAAATTATGAAAAAAATATCATGATGTAGGAAATATTTATATCTTTCTATGTAATATTTATAGTCAAAAATATGACTTGTATAACCCCATGTAAATAGTGTTTTAGTAAAACAGTACATGTCTGTGACATTTTTATTTTAACATTAAATAAAAAGTTATTAATGTCATTTTCTTACCCAAGTGGCTCCATGGGGTCCCTAAGTTGACCCATGAATTGTCTTGGTCTTCCATGACTCATCCAATATGGGTTGTACCTATGTCAAGGTAATTTCATAATATTATAACCTTATTTTTACCTTAAATTGCATTAATTACCTTCAATCGCGATTAATAAAACATAAAAGTTACTAATCACCAAAAAAATATTTTCATCCCATTGAACCACATTTTACATACTATTGAAAACAATGTGTGTCGGATTTTTGAAATTCAAGTCACAGAAGTGGTAAAGTTTCATTTAAACGAAAAATCAGTTTTTTAACTACCACTTAGTGGTTTCACTATTCATAAAAAATTGAAGTTTTTCAGAAAAATACAAAAAATTCACCCTAATCTATATTTGATATTCTGAATTCAAAAATTATGTCTATTTTAAAAAATTAAAAAAATATAAGTTTCATTAACCAATTTGATAATTAATTCCCGTTTTCAAAACAAATACCGTATTTTTTAAAAACAAAATATATTAACAGATTGACACTAGTTTAAGTCCAATTTCAAAGTGAAATTAATTCCAATGACCACCATTGAATTAAATGGTAAAAATATATTCTAATTGAACATTAAAGCCAATTAAAAATATAATATAATCATATAAATAAATTATATTAAAGGTTTTGGATTAAAATACAACATTTTTCACTCATTCATCAAAAATGAACTTTATCAGAAAAAAATAACAAACACATACACAAAGTAAATTTTGATGTCCCAATTCCAAAGAAAGATTTTATTTGGTCAAATAGAATGTATAAGAGTGACCAAAACTATTTTTAAAGAGGATTCACCATCAAAAGGTGATAAATCAACCTTTTAGTGAATATTAGTGTATTTATTCTTAAAATTGAATTCTTTTCTTATTTTAAGCATTTATCTTTTGTTGGATAAATGTAAAAACATTTAACAAACATATATAATCATATTTTTGTTATTTCTATTTATTCCCACCAATACAACGACTACGTGTTAACTTCCATTTGAAATAATATTATTATATTATTAGTGTGCAACGTAAGATTTCAATGAAACTCGTTGTTGTGTATCGGGTATGCTATCTAACATAGAAATCCCTTTAAAGTAAAATTAATATTTAATTCACAAATATTAATAAATATGAAAATGTCTTATTATTTATTTACCTGGGATGTTAAATCCTTCCCCCCTTTTGGGAATTGCATCCTCATAATTTTATTCACTTATCAAAATAAGTGGGGGTATTTGTCCCTCATAGAATTTTCAAATTCCCACGTTTCCTCTTCAATCATATGGTTTTTCCATAAAACCTTCACATGATAAATAACCTTATTTCGCAACACTTGCTCTCTTCGGTCAAGAATCTGGACTGGTTTTTCTTCATAAGAGAAATTCTCCTCCAACTGAACTACCTCTGGACTCAAAACATGAGATGGATCTAGCATATACTTTCTCAACATCGAAACAAGAAAAACATTTTGTTCCTGGGACAAACTTGGAGGTAATGTGAATCTGTATGCAACTGATCCAACTTTCTCCAGGATTTCATAAGGTCCAATGAACCTCAGACTCAACTTTCCCTTCTTACTAAAATGTATCACACTTTTCCATGGAGAAACTTTGAGAAAGACATGATCACCAATCTCGAAAGATAGATCCTTCCTCTGGTTATCTGCATAAATTTTCTGCCTACTATGAGAAGTTCTCATGTGTTTCTGAATCAACTTAACTTTTTCTGCCATCTCTTCTACCAATTCTGGTCCCATCGGCTTCCATTCCCCTACTTCATCCCAAAAAGCTAGAGTTCGACACCGTTTTCCATATAATGACTCAAATGAAGCCATCTATATACTGGAATGAAAACTGTTTTTATAAGAAAATTCTACCAAAGAAAGATATTGGTCCCAAATTCCCTAGTAATCCATCGTGCAAGCACGTAACATATCCTCTATGGTCTGAATTGTTCGTTCTGACTACCCATCTGATTGTGGATGAAAAGCTGTTCTAAAATTTAATTCAGTACCCAACAACTTCTGAAGGCCCTTCCAAAAGTTAGAAGTAAACCTAGGATCATGATCAGATACAATGGAGAGGGGAACTCCATGAAACCTTACTATCTCTTTAAGATACAGTCAATAAAGTTGATCTAGAGAGAATATATCGTGAATAGGAAGGAAATGAGTAGATTTAGTCAATCGATCAACAATAACCCAAATTGAATTATTACCTCGAGATGTCTTTGGTAATCCCAAAACAAAGTCCATGGATATATTTTCCCATTTCCACTCTGGCACCGGTAATGACTGAAGAATCCCTTTTGGTAACTGCCACTTTTCTTTAACCTGCTGACAAGTGAAACACTTCATAGTAAAATCAGAAATATCTCTTTTCATTCCATCCCACCAGCAATACTCCCGCAGATCTCTATACATCTTTGTACTTCCAGGATGAACTGAAAATGGGGAACTTTGAGCCTCACATAACAACTCATTCTTCAACTGTGAATCACAAGGCACACATAATCACTGCCCAAACTTCAAAACACAATCATTATCAAGGTTAAATTCAGGAAACTTACCCTTCTAAACCATCTCTACCTTTTTCTACAACCCACTATCTTTCTTCTGCGCTTGCTTAATTCTGTCTGATAGAGATGATCTCACTAACACCTGAAAGAAAACAGAAGAACTTCCTGCACCAAAAACTTCTATGCCAAAGTTCATTAAATCAAAAACCAAAGTATCTTGTTCCAAAAGTAGCATGGTTAATGAAGCATTACTTTTTTGACTCAAAGCATCAGCCACTTTATTTTCTTTTCTCGGATGGTAATGAATTGTACAATTGTAATCCTTGATTAATTCCATCCATCTCCTCTGTCTCACGTTCAATTCTTTCTGAGTGAATATATACTTTAATCTTTTGTGATCAATGTATATTTCACACTTTACTCCATACAAATTATGCCTCCAAATTTTTAGAGCAAAAACAACAGCATCTAATTCCAAATCATGTGTAGGGAAATTTAACTCATGAGTTTTCAACTGACGTGAAGCATAAGAAATTACCTGATCATTCTACATCAAGAAACAACCAAGTCTCTTCAATGAAGCATCACTGTAGATAAAAAACTCACCATTTCTGGAAGGAAGTTCCAAAACCGGAGAATTCAACAATATTCTTTTCAATTCCTAAAAATAATCATCAAATTATTTTTTCCAGATGAACTTACCACCTTTTCGAGTTAACTTAGTCATTGGACTAGATAACCGAGAAAAAATTTCAACAAAACCTTCGGTAGTAACCTGCCAAACCAAGAAAACTACGGATCTCTGTTATATTTGTATGTCTTGGCCAATCTTCAACAACTTTTGTTTTAGTAGGACCAACACTTATGCCATTTTTTGAAACAATGTGACCAAGGAAAGAAATTTGTTGTAACCAAAACTCACACTAGCTGAATTTTCCATACAATTTATTTTCTTTTCAGGTTTGCAAGATAACCCTTAAATGACCTTCATGCTCCTCTTTAATTTTAGAAAATAGAAAAATATCATCAATGAAAACAACCAAAAACTTATCCAAGAACTCATGGAAAATTCTATTCATAAGGTCCATGAATACAGCAGGTGAATTGGTTAACCCAAAAGGAATAACTACAAAATCATAATGTCCATATCTAGTACGGAACTCAATCTTCGAAACATATTCTTCTTTTACTTTAAACTAATGGTACCCCAACCTCAAGTCAATCTTCGAAAAATATTGTGCTCCCTGTAGCTGATCAAACAAATCATCGATATGAGGTAAAGGATACTTGTTCTTAACAGTGATGTTATTCAATGCTCTATAATCAATGCATAGTCTCATTGAACCATCTTTTTTTTAACAAACAAGATAGGATCACCCCATGGAAATGTTCTAGGTCGAATGAAACCTTTATCTAATAACTCCTGCAATTGCTTCTTTAACTCTAAAAGTTCAACTTGAGCCATTCGATAAGGGGGTTTTGAAATTGGATTAGAATCAGGAACTAAGTCAATAGTAAATTCAACTTCCCGATCATGTACAATACCAGGAAACTCATCAGGAAAAACATCAAGATACTCATTTACCACTCGCACATCATTAATATGAACAGTTCCTTTGTTTTCAACAATATGTGCAAGGTAACATTCATTTCCAACTTTTACTAGTTTCTCAACTTCCTGATATTTTATCAAACGCAAGGGTTCATTCTTGTACACAAACTGAAAATATTTCTGACAAGAAACCATTTTAGCTCTTCAATCGATCTTAGCATGATAAACGGAAAGCCAATCCATGCTCAAAATTACATCAAACTCTACTAGAGGCAAAACAATAAGGTTTTCAGGTAGATTCTTTCCGCGCACAAGGATAGGATGGTTCTTATAATTTCTTTTTGTCTCAACGTTTCCTCTGGATGTTTTTACCATAAGTTCGGGATTCATATCTTGCGATGGAATTCCCAATTTACTAGATAACTTCTCAGAAATGAAAGAATGTGTAGACCCTGAATCAAACAACACATTGGCATAATCTGAACAAACAAACAGTGTACCTGATACTACTTCATTCAATGGCCCAACATCTGCTGAAGTAGTTGCAAAGTATTTCAATACCCTTTTCTTCTTCTAGTATTTCTTCTTTCCCTCAGTTGAGTTCTTCTTTAGACACTCATTTGCATAATGACCCATTTAATTACACTTAAAACATCTTACTACTGGCTTTTATTTGCCTTCTTGATCATCTTCCTTACAGTTACGAGAAATATAACCAGACTTACCACACCGAAAGCACTTTACAGACTTGGATAAACATTCTCCAGGATGCATTTTACCACACTTCTCACAGGATGGATATTTGGTTTTCTTACCTCCTGGCTTCTTTGATGAATTCTTTCCCTTTTCCTGCCAACTGGACCTCTTATTATGTTGTTTTTCAAAGAACACCTGATCATCGGCAAACTCCATTTCCACCTTCTCCGCACATCAAACAAGTTTTTCATAACTTTTGAACTCATGAGAATCTAAATCCCTTCTATACTTAGGCTTTAACCCTGAGTAAAAATGGTTGATTTTACTATCAAGATCTCGTATGAAATTTGGATCATAACTTTCTAGTCGAGTGAACGTTGCTTCATAAGTAGCCACTGAGTCATCCTCCTGCCTCAATTATAGGAATTTTTTTCCATTCTAAGATGAACCACCTTAGGAAAATATTTCTCAAGAAACATACCTTTGAATTCATCCCAGTGAAGATCATCAATATAATCACCATCCCTGATATTATTCACCACCGACCACTACTGATCAGCTTCACCTTCAAAATGGTAAATAGCAAGACTAACCTTTTGATGTTCTGAACACCCCATGACATCAAAAATCTTCTCCAGTGCTTTAATACACCCTTCTGCTAGAATAGGGTTAGATGATCCTCTGAATGATGGGGGATGTTGCCTCATGAAATGTTCCACCACTAACATGTTCCTCTGCAGTTGATCTGGCTGATCTCGTGCATGGATACCACCACCATTTATAGCCTGATTCAACTATTCCATCATTGAAACAAACAGTTCAGTTCCGATTCCGACCATCTCAGGTTGCTGATTTGGAAGGTTGTCTTCTTCCTGATGACATCCCAATAGAGTTGCCCAGTTTCCTTTGTGGAAAACCATTCTGAACACAAAAATATCTTAGGCAAAGAAACATAGTAATCTTTAAATTCTATATCATTTCAATCATACCATAAATTAATTTAGACACATAAAATTAAAAAAAAATCTAACTCCTAAAGTTGTCTTAACTGACCTATGATACCAACTATAAGGACCCAGCCTTAAACCTCACATAATGTTTAATTAAATGAATAATTTATATTGAGAATATTTTCAGGTTTATATTTTTAGAGAATTAGACCGTAACTATTACATCTCCAAATATTACACAGTAGACACTTCTAAAAAGTTTCCTTTTTTTACAAAACATGAACTCCAAAAAAAAGAGTCATGTCTAGTTCCATGTTTAAGAAAGCATGACTTTTCCTTGATCCCATCCTTGACCCTATTCTACATTATGTCCTGTGAAAAACATTTCAAAAAAACTTGGGGTGAGCATAAAAATCTCAGTAAGGGATACACAAAGAAGGAAAACTGTTAGTTTTCAAAACATCAAGTAAACCATGAATACTTTATCAAATTAATACTTTTCACCTTTAAGAAGAAGTAATTACTCTTCATTGAATAAAATATCATTACTTAACCTATTGTAACCAAAATATTGCCATAAAACCCATATAAAAACACATAACATATAAAGGTAACTTGGGACATAAACATACTTAAATGGAATAACCATACGGTCAACTTCCACACATATCACTACATGGAATAGACATATGGCTGACTTCCATACCCAATGCATTGGAGGTTATAACGTAACCACCCGTCCTGGTATTCACGGCACCACCTGTCATTTGGTTTATCACGTAACCACCTGTCAAATTTCCAAGTACCATTATAAAATCATAACACATAAAATAATTATAAAGGAAAGAAAACATTTATACATTTCAATCACAATATATCACTTAAATATATAGACATAAAAAATCCATTATCAAAACCATTTTCAATACCAAAATACATAAAAGATTATATGGTATTTATTTACTTTTAAAAATATTACGACTTTTTGAGGAAACCAAAGATCAAATAATACTCACGGCAGCGGAAAGGTCATTGTCACCGCGTACGTTAAAAACAAACATACTTTTTGTAGTTTAGTAAAACGCTTCATATAGAAAAGATTCCTTTTGAAAAAAATTAAAATTCAAAGGGGTTTATACACCATATAAAATAAATTATTTTATTAGAACAAAATATGCCTCAATGAAAGGAGATTGATACGAAGTCCCATACCTCGTGTCCGACTTGACTCGATCTCTCTTTAATCCACTGAATAATAAACTAGTGTTAATTAATACTTTCTTAAGAATCATTTTCAAGAATATTATTCCTTTTATATAACTTATTGCCATTTTATAAACATTATGTAATCATTTAAGTTAATAATGTTTGTTTTGTCGATATTTGGTTCTTAAGTCAAAAATGGACTTCTTACAATTACATGTTGTTCATGTGGTCAAAGGTTCATTATATCCAGAATGATATTCATGATTTGGATATCATATATATCATATATATCCAGAATATACATGTATTTATAATAGTATATAACATTTATAGGTAAGAAATGAAATGCACGGTTCACGGAGACGGTAAGTCGTACGTACGCATGAACGCTACTTTCATTCCTATTTCGTATTAAAGGAATTAAAAATAAATGAGACAAATATATATCATAACTCCGGTATAAAATATATTTTATATAGTTAACATAAGTTTATTAATTACATTACTTATAAAATCCATGTTTGGTATAAATGATTCACATCACTTGAGGGGCGGTAGTCCACACTTCCTCAGATGAAATTATCGCATTTGCACAACATGAAAAGCATACAGGTTTGTTTTAAATATACATTACAGAAGCATAGAGAGGGAGTAAATATATTATATATCATATATAAATACAGTGACATCATAATGGCCACCATGAAATATTTTAAGAGAAGATTGAACAATCATCGTTTCCTGAGGCAGTAATTCGCCATCCACAGAAACAGTATGTTCATTAACCATTAGACGGAGGTGTGTGTAAGTGTAAATAAAATACTTCTCATAAAAACATACTAGTATATTTAAGATACTGGTTTTGTTACAAAATGAAGGAATAAAAAGAGTTTATGGGTTTGCAGAAGCAAAATAAAACAAAAGGATATAAGAGAAGACATTACCTTTAAATCGGGTAACTCCTTTTGTTTTGAACCAAAAGGGTTTCTTGAAGATCTTTCTGCATAAGGTAAGTCTTCTAAGATGAGGAGAGGTACGTGGATAGATAAAATGAGCAGAGTTTAGTTGATCCAAATTCTTGAGATGTGTGGGTAAGGGGGTAGAGGTGGGAGTCTTTTATAAGAGGTAGGATGGCACTCTTGGAAGTTTATAAAATGTTACTTTTTTATAAAATGATTTTTTCGGATTTTAAAGGTCCCAAAAAGATATATTTCGAGGATAATGTGATAAGGGTTCAAAATCCACCCATAAAATAGGTTTTGTACAAGTGTAAGTCTTAGATGTTACCTTATCTTTTCATTTTATTTAAATCATTCATTAATGAGGTAATCGCTGCATCATCATGGTGTCATAAATTAATTTATTTATTTAATGTCTAAAAATTATAAAAAAAATATCATGATGTAGGAAATATTTTTAACTTTCTAATGAATATTTATAGTCAAAAATATGACTTGTATAACCCCATGTAAATATATTTTTAGTAAAACAATACATGTTTGTGACATTTTTATTTTAACTTTAAATAATTAGTTATTAATGTCATTTTCTTACCCAAGTGGCTCCATGGGGTCCCCAAGTTGACCCATAGATTGTATTGGTCGGGAAGGACTCATCCAATAAAGGTAGGACATGTGTCAAGGTAATTTCATATTATTATAACATTATTTTTACCTTAAATTACACTAATTACCTTTAATTGCGATTAATTAAACTTAAAAGTTACTATTCACCAAAAAAATTATTTTCATCCCATTGAACCACATTTTACATCCTAATAACAACCATGTATGTTGAATTTTTGAAATTCATTTCATAGAAGTGGTAAAGTTTCATTTAAACAAAAAATCAGTTTTTTAACTACCACTTAGTGGTTTCACTATTCATCAAAAATTGATGTTTTTCAGAAAAATACCAAAAATTCACCCTAACCTATATTTGATATTCCAAATTCAAAAATGTTGTCTATTTTACAAAATTCAAAACATATAAGTTGCATTAATCAATTTAATAATTAATTCCCATTGTCCAAACAAATAGCGTGTTTTTAAAAAACAAAATATATCAAAAGATTGACACTAGTTTAAGTCCAATTTCAACGTGAAATTAATTATAATGACCACCATTGGATTAAATGGTAAAAATATATTCTAATTTCACTTTAAAACAATTCAAAAGATAATCTAATTATATAAATAAATTATATTAAAAAGAGGTTTTGAATTAAAAAACAACATTTTTCACTTATTCATTTAAAATGTACTTTATCGGAAAAAAATAACAAAAACATACACAAAGTAAATTTTGATGTCCCAATTCCAAAAAAAAGATTTTATTTGGTCTAATAGAATGTATAAGATTGACCAAAACTATTTTTAAAGAGGTTTCTCCATCAAAAGGCGATAAATCAACCTTTTAGTGAATGTTAGAGTATTTATGCTTAAAATTGAATTCTGTTCTTATTTTAAGCCTTTATATTTTATTGGATAAATGTAAAAACATTTAACAAACATATATAATCATATTTTAGTTATTTCTATTCATTCCCTCCAATACAATAGCTATGTGTTAACAACCATTTGAAATAATATTATTATATTATTAGTGTGCAACATAAGATTTCAAAGAAACTCGTTGTTGCGTATCGGGTACGCTATCGAACATAGAAACCCCTTTAAAGTAAAATTAATATTTAATTCACAATTATTAATAAATATGAAAATGTCTTATTCTTTATTTACCTGGGATGTTATATCCTTCCCCCCTTTTGGGAATTGCGACCTCTCAATTTTATTCACTTATCAAAATAAGTGAGGGTATTTTTCCCTCATAGCATTTTCAGATTCCCACGTTGCCTCTTCAACCATATGGTTTTTCCATAAAACCTTCACCTGATAAATTACCTTATTTCGCAACACTTGCTCTCTTCGGTCAAGAATCTGGACTGGTTGTTCTTCATAAGATAGATTCTCCTCCAACTGAACTACCTTTGGGCTCAAAACATGAGATAGATTTGGCATATACTTTCTCAACATCGAAACATGAAAAACATTGTGTACCTGGGACAAACTTGGAGGTAATTCCCCTTTATATGCAACTGATCCAACTTTCTCGAGGATTTCATAAGGTCCAATGAACATCGGACTCAAATTTCCCTTCTTACCAAAATGTATCACACTTTTCCATGGAGAAACTTTGAGAAAGACATGATCACCAACTTTCAAAGACAGATCCTTCCTCTGGTTATCCGCATAACTTTTCTACCTGCTCTGAGCTGTTCTCATGTGTTTCTGAATCAAATGAACTTTTTCTGCCATCTCTTCTACAAGTTCTAGTCCCATCAGCTTCCTTTCCCCTGCTTCATCCAAAAAATCTGGAGTTCGACACTGTTTTCCATATAATGCCTCAAATGGAGCCATCTGTATACTAGAATGAAAAATGTTGTTATAAGAAAATTCAACCAAAGAAAGATGTTAGTCCCAAAATCCCTGGTAATCCATCGTGTAAGCACGTAACATATCCTCCATGGTCTGAATTGTTCGTTCTGACTTCCCTTCTAATTGCGGATGAAAAGTTGTACTAAAATTTAATTCAGTACCCAACGACTACTGAAGTCCCTTCCAAAAGTTAGAAGTAAACCTGAGATCATGATTAGATACAATGTAGAGGGGAACTCCATGCAACCTGAATTTCTATTTAAGATACAATCGAGAATGTTGGTCTAGAGATAATGTATCTCTAATAGGAAGGAAATGAGCAGATTTAGTCAATTGATTAACAATAACCTAGAATCCATTATTACCACGATATGTCTTTGGTAATCCCACAACGAAGTCCATGTATATATTTTCCCATTTCCACTCTGGCACCGATAATTACTGAAGTATCCCTTTAGGTAACTGCCGCTCTGCTTTAACCTACTGACAAGTCAAACACTTCACAGTAAAATCTACAATATCTCTTCTCATTCCATCCCACCAGTAATACTCCCGCAGATCTCTGTACATCTTAGTACTGCCTGGATGAACTGAAAACAGGGAACTATGATCCTCACATAACAAATCATTCTTCAACTGTGAATCACAAGGAAAACAAAATCGCTTCCCAAACTTCAAAACATAATCATTATCAATGTTAAATTTAGGAAAATTACCCTTCTGAACTAGCTCTACCTTTTTCTGCAACCCACTGTCTTTCTTCTGCGCTTGCTTAATTCTGTCTGATAGAGATGATCTCACTGACACCTGAAACAAAACAGAAGAACTTCCTGCACCAACAACTTCTATTCCAAAGTTCATTAAATAAAAAACCAACGGATCTCATTCCAAACGTAGGATGGTTAATGAAACATTACTTTTTCAACTCAAAGCACCATCCACATTATTTGCTTTTCCCAGATGGTAATGAATTGTACAATCGTAACCCTTGATTAATTCCATCCAACTCCTCTGTCTCATGTTCAAATCTTTCTGAGTGAATATATACTTTAAACTTTTGTGATCGGTATAAATTTCACACTTTACTCCATACAAATAATTCCTCCATGTTTTTTGAGCAAAAACAACAGCAGCTAATTCCAAATCATGTGTAGGGTAATTTAACTCGTGAGTTTTCAACTGACGTGAAGCATAAGAAATTACCTGATCATTATGCATAAGGATACACCCAAGTACCTTCAACGAAGCATCACTATAGATAACAAACTCACCATTTCTGGAAGGAAGTGCAAAAACTAGAGAATTTACCATTCTTCAATCAAATTCCTATAAAAAATCATCACATTATTTTGTCCAGATGAACTTAACACCTTTTCGTGTTAACTTATTCATTGGACTAGATAACCATGAAAAAATTTCAACAAACCTTCGGTAGTAACCTGCCAAACCATGAAAACTACAGATCTCAGTTATATTTGTAGGTCTTGGCCAATCTTCAACAACTTTTGTTTTAGTAGGATCAACAGTTAAAACATTTTTTGAAACAATGTGACCAAGTAAAGAAATTTGTTGTAACCAAAACTCACACTTCTGAATTTTCCATACAGTTTATTTTCTTTTCAGGTTTGCAAGATAACCCTTAAATGACTTTCATTCTTCTCTTTACTTTTAGAAAACACCAAAATATCATCCATGAAAACAACCACAAAATTATCTAAGAACTCATGGAAAATTATATTCATAAGGTCCATGAATACAGCAGGCGCATTGGTTAACCCAAAAGGCATAAATAAAAATTCATAATGTCCATATCAAATACGGAACGCAGTCTTCGGAACATCTTCTTCTTTTACATTCAATTGATGGTACCCTGACCTCAAGTCAATATTCGAAAAATACTGAGCTCCCTAGAGTAGATCAAACAAATCATCGATATGAGGCATAGGATACTTGTTCTTAACAGTGATGTTATTTAATGCTCTATAATCAATTCAAAGTCTCATGTAACCATCTTTATTCTTAAAAAACAAGAAAGGAGAACCCCATGGCAATGTGCTAGGTCGAATTAAACCCTTATTTAATAACTCCAACAATTGCTTCTTTAACATTAAAAGTTCAGCTTGATCCATTCGATAAGGGGGTTTTGAAATTGGCTTAGAATCAGGAACTAAGACAATAGTAAGCTCAACTTCCCAATCATGTATAATACCAGAGAATTCATCAGGAAAAACATCAAGATACTCATTTACCACTATAACATCATTAATATGAACAGTTCCTTTGTTTTCAACTATATGTGAAAGGTAACATTCATTTCCAACTTTTACTAGTTTCTCAACTTCCTGATATGTTATCAAACGCAAGAGTTCATTCATGTACACAAACTGAAAATCTTTCTGAAAAGAAACAATTTTAGCTCTACATTCAATATTAGCATGATAAATGGAAAGCCAATCCATGCCCAAAATAATATCAAACTCTACTAGAGGAAAAACAATAAGGTTTTCAGGTAGATTTTTTCCACACAAAAGGATAGGAACGTTCTTATAATTTCTTTTTGTCACAACGTTTCCTCCTGGTGTTTTTACCATAAGTTCCGGACTCATATCTTGAGATGGAATTCCCAATTTACTAGAAAAATTCTCAGAAATGAAAGAATGTGTAGACCCTGAATCAAACAACACATTGGCATAATCTGAACAGACAAACAGTGTACCTGATACTACTTCATTCGATGGCCCAACATCTGCTGAAGTAGTTGTAAAGGATTTCACCACCCCTTTCTGCTTTTATTATGTCTTCTTTCCCTTAGTTGAGTTCTTAGTTAGACACTCATTTGCATAATGACCCATTTCATTACACTTATAACATCTTACCATTTGCTTTTCTTTGCCTTCTTGATCATCTTCCTTACAATTACGAGAAATATGACCAGAGTTACCACACCGAAATCACTTTCAAGACTTGGATAAACATTCTCTAGGATGCATTTTACCACAGTTATCACAGGATGAATATTTGGTTTTCTTACCTCATGGATTCTTTGATGAAATCTTTCCTTATGCCTGCCAAATGGACCTCTTATTATGTTGTTTTTCAAAGAACATCTGATCATCGACAAACTCCATTTCCACCTTCTCCGCACATCGAATAAGTTTTTCATAACTTTTGAACTCACGAGAAGGTAAAGCCCTTTGATACTTTGGCTTTAACCATGAGTAAAAATGGTTGACTTTACTATCAAGATCTCGTATGAAATTTGAAGCATACCTTGCCAGTCGAGTGAACTTTGCTTCATAAGTAGCCACTGAGTCATCCTCCTGCCTCAATTCTAGGAATTTTTTTTCCATCCTAAGACGAACCACCTTAGGAAAATATTTCTCAAGAAACATACATTAGAATTCATCCCAGTGAAGATCATCAATATCATCACTATCCCTGATATTTTTTACCATAGACCACCACTGATCAGCTTCACCTTCAAAACGGTAAACATCAAGACTGAAATTTTGATGTTCTGAACACCCCATGACAGCAAAAATCTTTTCCAGTGCTTTAATGCACCCTTCTGCTAGCATAGGGTCATATGATCCTCTGAATGATGGGGGATGTTGCCTCATGAAATGTTCCACCACTAACATGTTCCTCTACAGTTGATATGGCTGATCTCGTGCATGGATACCACCACCATTTATATCTTGAGTCAAATGTGACATCACTGAAACAAACTGTTCAGTTCCGATTCTGACCATCTCAGGTTGCTGATTTGGAAGGTTTTCTTCCTTCTGATGACGTCCCAACAGAGCTTCCCTGTTTCCTTTGCGGAAAACCATTTAGAACACTAAAATATCTAAGGCAAAGAAACATGGTAATCTTTAAATGCTATATCATTTCAATCATACCATAAATTAATTTAGGGACATAAAATTTAACAATTTTTCTAACTCCTAAAGTTGTCTAAACCGACCTCTGATACAAACTATAAGGACCCAGCCTTAAACCTCAAATAATATTGAATTAAATGAATAATTCATATTGAGGATATTTTCAGGTTTAGAGTTTTATATAATTAGATCATAACTATTACATCTCCAAAGATTACACAGTAGACACTTCTACAAAGTTTCCTTTTTTTTACAAAACATGAACTCTAAAAAAAAGAGTCATGTCTAGTTCCATGTTTAAGACAGCATGACTTTTCCTTAATCTCATCCTTGAACCTATTCCACATTATGTCTTGTGAAAAACATTTCAAAAAAACTTGGGTTGAGCATAAAAATCTCAGTAAGGGATACACAAAGAAGGAAAACTGTTAGTTTTTAAAAACATCAAGTAAACTATGAATACTTTATCAAAGTAATACTTTTCACCTTTAAGAATTAGTGATTAATCTTCACTAAATAAAAGATAATTACTTACCCTTTTGTAACCAAAATATTACCATAAAACCCATATAAATAACACATAACATATAAAGGTAACTTGGGACATAAACATACTTAAATGGAATAACCATACGGTCAACTTCAACATAAATCACTACATGGAATAGCCATATGGCCGACTTCCATACCCAATGCATTGTAGGTTATAACGTAACCACCAGTCCTCGTATTCACGACACCACCTGTTATTTGGTTTATCACGTAACCACCCATCGAATTTCCAAGTACCATTATAAAATAATAACACATAAAATAATTATAAAGGAAAGAAAACATTTCTACATTTCCATCACAATATGTCACTTAAATATATAGACATAACAAATCCATTATCAAAACCATTTTCAATACCAAAATACATAAAAGATTATATGGTATTTATTTACTATTAAAAACATTACAGCTTGTTGAGGAAGCCAAAGATCAAATAATACTCACGGCAGCGGAAAGGTCATTTTCACCGCATATGTTAAAAACAAACATACTTTTTATAGTTTAGTAAAATGCTTCGTATAGAAAATATTCCTTTTGAATAAAAGTAAAATTCAAAGGGGTTTATACACCATATAAAATAAAGTCTTGTATTAGAACAAAATATGCCTCAATGAAAGGAGTTTGAGACGAAGTCCCATACCTCGTGTGCGACTTGACTCGATCGCTCTTTAATCTCTTGAATAATAAACTAGTGTTAAATTATACTTTCTTAAGAAACTTTTATCAAGCTTATTATTCCTTTTATATCACTTATTTCCATGTTATAAACATTATGTAATCATTTATGTTAATAATTTTCGTTTTGTCGATATTTGGTTCTTAAGTCAAAAATGGAATTCTTACAATTACATGTTGTTCATGTTGTCAAAGGTTCATTATATCCAGAATGATATTCATGATTTGGATATCATATATATCATATATATCCATAATATACATGTATTTATAATAGTATATAACATTTAGACGTAAGAAATGAAATGCACCGTTCATGGAGACGGTAAGCCGTACGTACGCATTAAAGCTACTTTCATTCCTATTTCGTATTAAAGGAATTACAACTAAATGAGACAAATATATATCATAACTCCAGTATAATATATATGTTATATAGTTAAAATAAGTTTATTAATTACATTACTTATAAAATCCATGTTTGGCATGAACGATTCACATCACTTGAGGGGCGGTAGTCCACACTTCCTCAGATGAAATTATCACATTTTCACAACATGAAAAGAATAAATGTTTGTTTTAAATATAAAATACAGAAGAATAGAGAGGGAGTAAATATATTATATATCATATATAAATATAGTGACATCATAATGTCCACTATGAAAGGTGTTAAGAGAAGATTGAACAATCATCGTTTCGTGAGGCAGTAATTCGCCATCCACAGAAACAGTATGTTCTTTAACCATTAGATGGAGGTGTATGTAAGTTTAAATCAAATCCATCTCATAAAAACATACTAGAATATTGAAGATATGGGTGTTGATACAAAATTAAGGAATAAAAAGAGTTTATGGGGTTGGAGAATCAAAATAAAACAAAAGGATATAAGAGAAGACATTACCTTTAAATCGGGTAACTCCTTTTGTTTTGAACCAAAGGATTTCTTGAAGATCTTTCTGCATAAGGTAAGGCTTCTAGGATGAGGAGAGGTATGTGGAGAGATAAAATGTGCAGAGTTTGGTCGATCCAAAGGCTTGAGAGGTGTGGATAAGGGGGTAGAGGTGGTGGATTTTGTAAGAGGGAGGAGGGCACTCTTAGAATGTTATAAAATGTTACATTTTTATAAAATGATTTTTTCGGATTTTAAAGGTCCCAAAAAGATATATTTAGAGGCTAAGGTGATAAGGGTTCTAAATCCACACATCCAATAGGTTTTGTACATGTGTAAGTCTTATATGTTACCTTTTCTTTTCATTTTATTTAAATCATTCATTAAGGAGGTAATCAGTGCATCATCATGGTGTCATAAATAAATTTATTTATTTAATATCTAAAAATTATAAAAAAAATATCATGATGTCAGAAATATTTTTATATTTCTAATGAATATTTATAGTAAAAAATATGACTTTTATAACCCCATTTAAATATTGTTTTAGTAAAACAATACATGTTTGTGACATTTTTATTTTAACTTTAAATAATTAGTTATTAATGTCATTTTCTTACCCAAGTGGCTCCATGGGGTCCCCAAGTTGACCCATGGATTTTCTTGATCAGCCATGACTCATCCAATAAAGGTACGACATGTTTCAAGGTAATTTCATATTATTATAACATTATTTTTACCTTAAATTACACTAATTACCTTTAATCGTGGTTAATAAAACTTAAAAGTTACTATTCACCAAAAAATTATTTTCATCCCATTGAACCACGTTTTACATAATAATGACAGCCATGTATGTCAGATTTTTTAAATTCAATTCATAGAAGTGGTAAAGTTTTATTTAAACGAAAAATTAGTTTTTTAACTACCACTTAGTGGTTTCACTATTCATCAAAATTGAAGTTTTTCAGAAAAATACCAAAAATTCACCCTAAGCTATATTTGATATTCCGAATTCAAAAATGATGTCTATTTTATGAAATTCAAAACATATAAGTTTCATTAATCAAATTAATAATTAATTCCCATTGTCCAAACAAATAGCGTGTTTTTAAAAAAATAAATATATCAAAAGATTGACTCTAGTTTAAGTCCAATTTCAAAATGAAATTAATTCCAATGACCACCATTGGATTAAATGGTAAAAATATATTCTAATTTAACATTAAAACCAATTCAAAAGATAATATAATCATATAAATAAATTATATTAAAAATAAGTTTTGAATTAAAATACAACCTTTTTCACTAATTCATTAAAAATGATCTTTATCGGAAAAAAATAACAAAAACATACACAAAGTAAATTTTGATGCCCCGATTCCAAATAAAGATATTATTTGGTCTAATATAATGTATAAGAGTGACCAAAACTATTTTTAAAGAGGGTTCTCCATCAAAAGGCGATAAATTGATCTTTTAGTGAATATTAGAGTATTTATGCTTAAAATTGAATTCTTTTCTTATTTTAAGCCTTTATATTTTATTGGATAAATGTAAAAACATTTAACAAACATATATAATCATATTTTAGTTATTTCTATTTATTCCCTCCAATACAATGGCTACGTGTTAACTACCATTTAAAATAATATTATTATATTATTAGTGTGCAACGTAAGATTTCAAAGAAACTTGTTGTTGTGTATCGGGTACGCTATCGAACATAACAACCACTTTAAAGTAAAATTAATATTTAATTCAAAAATATTAATAAATATGAAAATGTATTATTATTTATTTACCTAGGATGTTACAATATATTTTTGAAATTGTATCTAAAGAAAATATTAACCAAATTCATTTGATATCACATGGTGCAATATGATATGTCATAGAGTATTACATGCACAATGAATAATTATTATTTTAATACTTTGGGGTATATCACATTTTATGAAATAAGGATATCGTATACACACTACTTGATCTATTCATATTATACAACATGGTAAATCATGGTTCCATGAATCATATGGTATGATTCCTTTATAATTGTTATAATTCATTTATGGTAGTGAAATATTAATGATTTAACACTCACATTCCTAAATGTCATGTATCATTTATTATCTATTTCATATGATGAAAATTATGGGAGTGTTTCATATTATAGGGTTACCAATGATGAATGTATTAACTCATAGTGTATGAGTTAATGCATGTTCACTCAATGAGCATCCTTGAGGACTTTATAAAGGGAAATTCACCATGATATGGTGAGAATGAAAGCATACCCAAGACTTAGCTAAAAAAAATTTCTCTTAGATCTCTTATCATTCCTCCATTACTCCATGAGGCACTAACATGTCATAGAGGGTGAAAAAATCATGCTCATATGATGAGTGATTCAAAAAAGCCTATAGATACATATAAAGTAATGATGTCATGCATCTACCTCTCATGTGATCTTCAATAATCACATGGAATGAAGATAGATTTAGTGGACATCTTTAGTGAGTGGTATATGATTTATTCATTTTAAAATACACCTAATTTTATTCTCCTTTATGATTGATGTTTGATTTAGGTTTCTATATTGGTTTCTCTATGTTTAATGAGTTTCATTAGTTCATTTGAAACACATCGATGGTATCAAAACCTTACTATGAATCTTGATTCATTAAATCATTCTGAAAATAAATCTTTTGAAGTTGTAATTCATAATATATTCCATATCATTAAATAAAATTGAGTGTTTTATTATAGATAATTGATTAATGGATTATGATATGGGATATCATAGTCAGTGACTCAGTGAAAATTCCTTAGTTTTTTAATAGTCCTGGCATATGACATTGGGACATCATTTTTAACAGTACTATTATGCCATGGGTTAAAAACAACTCATCATATCGCTATAATTGATATCAATGTGAGTCATAAAATATAGTTGATACGTAAGGTTTTTCCCCTTGATATGAAAGGTTTTTTTTAGTATGTATGATTCATGAAATTTTCCCAAAAACTAAAAACCCTTACAAAAATTACTTATCAGAAGTGTTGATATGATTATCAGTTGTAAAATACGGCTGATAGAACTTAAATAATTTTAGTTCTACAATCCAATATATCATATCTTATGATTCCACTTATATCATTAAATATGATTTGAGGTGAATAAAATTATATTCATAAACTTCAACTATTAATTCGATTATATAATTTATAAACTATTAATAAATTATATAAAAATCAATTTTTTGATATTTATTTATTTATAAATGTTTTTATAAATTAATTAATTATAAATTTTTTATAATTAATAATTAATTTTTTATGAAAAATTTATTAATAAATTATCTATAATATTAATCTATTAATAATAAAATAATTTTTTTATATTGAATGATTATAATTTAGATATAAAATATTTATCTTCAAATTATAATTGTAATTTATAATGGGTTTATAAATTACCAAAATAAGAAAAAAAAAATAAGTGTTTATATTTAATTATGATTTCTTCATGGATAAATAATTTGAATTTGTAACGTCTCGGTTCTGGTTCATAAATAGGGGACTATACCAATTGTTCACATGGCCTCAAGTGTGCATCCTCATATTCTAGAGACTACCGACTAGCTGCAGTTGTCTATAGTGATAAAATGGGGAGACTATACCCACATGATCAAAGTGAAACATAGAGGTACAGAATATATAGAAAAAATAATGGAAGTAGATAATAACACATATTGGAAGATATACCATCAATATAATAATAAACTGACATAATAAATAACCCATGTCATATAAAAATTGATTACAGGTCTGTATACTATAAAAAAGGGAATACAAGGGAATAGAGTAGCGTGAATATACAACATGTTATACAAAAAGAGAAAAAGTACAAAATCTATCTCCAAAAGAATCAGGAGAATAAGCTTGGTCCTCTACTCCCATACTCCATCCTAGAACAAAAAACTAGGCAACCAAAGTTGGACACTTCCATTTGTCCCTACCTGCATCCATAAGTACTTTTGAAGTACCAATCATCAGCCCGAACATGGTGTGAGTAAAGATCATTAGGCCACCACCAACCATGTATAGAATGATCCATCCATTGTATATAATATGTGAGTAGTGTGAAGGTATAATTAAAGCGATGCAATAATTAAAACTATAACCAAGTTGGCTCAGGTCCATAGAGGACGCACGACTAACTCTACCTACTTTGGCCTAAGCTGGAATGTCTCTAGATAGATTTCACCCTGTGTGTGTGAGTTTATGTACAAGTATGTATGTATATATATTTACTATAAATGAATAACATATATTTATATATTTAATACTATCTAGGACCCTATGAGTGAAAATAAGCAGTCTATTCATAATTATAAGAGTTTGTATTCTAAAAAGGAGCATCAACCCTACATTCATCCAGGGATAAAAAATGTCATGTTTGAAAATCCCAATCAATGATGTAAGTGTCCATGGTCAACATCCCATATAAGGGAACATGAAACATTTTTTCCAACATCCAAATAAATTATGTGAAATTTCATATCCAATATCACATTTTCGGGAATCATGAAAAATCATTTCCAATACTCTCTTTGACCGTGTCATAGTGGCCAAAATATATGGTCAAATAATAATAATAGTTCATATACCACTTTAATATAATCTAATATATGGTTTTCAACCCTTTTCAAATTCTACATAATCTCATTATCCCAGGTCATTTTCCATGGTTTATATATGAGTCACATGAAATGGATGTGCCACTCACTTCTCATTTAATTCTTTCAATCCATTTCAATTATGTAAATAAGGAAAATCCACTTAGAAGATGGTTTGGCCACCTAATAATTCTTCTAGTCATCGATATTTAATAAATACATCCATGGAGTTGGCACCCATTAACATGGAAGACCTTAAACAATGACAAGGTCAAAGGAGTTCCTCTAATAAGGGATAATAATTTAAAAAAAAATTTATATTATTCTAAGGAAATGAATCAAAATCCCAAAATGTGGCACAACAACACATGATATAAAACAACAGAACATTTAGGTAAAATAAATTGAACAACTACCATATGGAGGTAAATTAATCCCCACCCATTATTGGCCTAAAATTTGAGATATAATGGGATAAATCAATGAAAGAGACAAATACCATGAAAATAGGGAATATTTTCCAACACAAACTTAGAATTCCATATGGAATGATAAATGATGAAAGAAAGGAAGAGGAATGAAGAGCTTATTGATAAACTTCCAATTAGACAAATGATATGTGATTTCAATATTGTATGATGGAGGAGACTCAAAACCTATGGAATAAGAGAATAAGGATCTCAAGAAGCTATGGGAGGTGCTATATGTGAATGAGGAAGAAGAAGAGAAGATTTAGGTTATAAGTTATTAATAGAGAAAAGGTAGTTTCCCCTATTTTTATATGTATGTTGTATTTATAGTGTAAATAGGGGTTTTATGTTGTAAATAACCTCTTTATAGGGTATACGTGATCTAATTATGTTGCAGGAAGGGTTTACACCATAAATTAACTATTTACATCGTAAATTACCATTTTACAATGTAAATTATTCTGCATTCAGAATTATGATGTATCTTTTTCTTCTTCTTAGAAACACCCCAAAGTCCTTGAATGATCCTTTAATAGGTTCCAAAACAACACAAAAAATTTAACAATGGATTAAGTAAAATTAAAAGAAACTTCACCTATCTAAATTGTTGGGATGTTACAACCTCCCCTCCTTAAAACAACACATCCCCAAGTTTCACTTCTGAGGGTGGTTGAGAATCATCTTAGAACAATTCTGACCACTAAGAATATACATCACCCTCTATCACATAGGTCTCATCCTTTACATATTTATTATTCTATAGAACCTAAACTAGAGGAATTGACCTTCCTAAAAGATCCTTCATGCTACAATTGACTATACAAACTTGATATTCCTCAAAAGAATCACCAGATCCTAATATAATTTCCTTAGGATCAAAAGAATGATATCATTCTAAATGATAATTTCAAAGAAGAGATACATGTAGGAAATCATGAATTTCCCTATATCTTTTAGTAAGTACTAATTGATAATCCACTGGTCTGACCCTCTCTAAAACCTCAAATTTTTTAACGAATCTCAGCGATAGATTACGCAACCTATTGATTTATCATTGCTCTATCCTAATAAAAATACACAATAATACCCAATCCCTAACCTCAAACTCTAGATTTCGTCAACAATAATCTACATAAGACTTCTTCCTAGACTAAGTAGTATCCATTCACTTATTGATAATCTACACCTTCTCTCCTGAATAAAATGAGGTCCCAATAGCACTACCACTCATGACATTAACTAGTACAGGGGTAAACCACATGGCCTACTGTATAGGGACTTATAGGGATCCATATGTATAGAATCTTGAAATCTTTTATTATAATAAAACTTGAAAAGAGGTAATCATTTCTATTAATAACCTCTAAATTGAAGAATTCATGCTCGGAGCATATCCTCTAACACCCATATCATACACTCAGACTTCCCATCAGTCTGTGGGTGATATGTTGTACTTAGAAGTACCTATGAACCTAGATCCTTCTACAACCCCTTACAAAATCATTATATGAATCGAGAATCTCTGTCTAACATGATAGTATATGGAACTCCATGGAGGCATACAATATCCTTAACATATATCCTACCTAAATCCTCACCAAAAAGGTCTCTCGAATAGGTAAGAAGTTTATGACCTTCATCATCATGTCAATGATAACCTATATTGCATCACATCCTATAGGTGACCTAGATAATCCCATCAAAAACTACATAGTGATATCATCCCATTTCCACTCAATAATGGGTAGAGGCTGTAAAATTTCCATAGGTCTATGGTGCTCTACCTTCACCAACTGACAGGTGGAACATTGAGTGACAAAGCCACTTATGTATCTTTTCATTCCTAGCCACCATTACTGGTGACATAAGTCACAACACATCTTGGTATGATTGAGGTATACTTCCAAATAAGAGGCATGAGAATCTAACATCAATTCCACTTAGACATATTTAGGAACGTATACATGCCCATAAACACTCAAGACCTCATCCCCATCAATGATCCATCTGAATGGTGGGTTGTCACCTGAAATTCTCTCCCTTGGGAATAAGACCTCATGATCGTAGATTTGTATCATATTTACCTTATTCAGTAGTGAGGTGGTCACTAATAACAATTCAAGTACATGTTATCCAATATGATAATGAACCTCCAAATGCATCTCAGAAAATAATTCCATCAACTTCTATTCACTACTAGCCTCTTAAACCCTATATGTTTGAGTATTCTGGCACAGAGAATCAACCACAACATTAACCTTCCCATAAATATATGCAAGCTAAAAATTAAATGAATGTCGGTATTAAACAAAACTTCACTATCATTTATTCAATTCACATTGTGTGAATATATATTTGGGAATTTTTTGGTTGGTATATACCACAAATCACTCTCCCATCAAATAATGTCTCCAACAACATAAGGCATAGACCACATCTACTAACTCAAGAACACGCATTGGGTAATTCCTCTAGTGAGGTCTCAACTGAAGTGGATCATACACCATGACTCAATCTCCCTATATTAGATTGGATACTAGCCCAATTATTGATGCATCACAATAAACTGTATAGTATTTACCCGGATCATTAAGAATCAGGATCAATACCAGGTTCAATCTTCCTTTCAGCTCCTGAAAGGCTTCTATAAAGGCTTCATACCATATAGAAATCACACCCTTTTCAGTCAAACCCATAATAGGTTCTTCTAGGATGAAAATTCTGAAATAAAGTTCCTGTAATAACTACATATCCCCAAGAAACACCATATTTTAAAAACATTCATGGGAATACTCCAATAAACCATGTCTCTCACCTTATTTGGGTCCACAAATAATCCTTCCTCTAAGATGATGTAACCTAGAAATTGAAACTTGTCAATCCAAAAGTGGCATTTGATGAGATTATCATAAAAACAATTACCTATCGGTATATTCAAAATTATACTAAGATATTTTTTATGATCAAGTCAAGTATGTGAGGAAACTAATATTTCTTCCATGAAGGCTACCATAAATGAAAACAGATTCAGGTGGAAAACCTGACTCATCAGATCCATGAAAACTTCTAGCATGTTTGTGAGACCAAACAGTATGACCAGATACTTATATAAGACATATATACTATAGAATTTTGTATGTGGTAAATCTGAATATCTCAGATGAATCTAACGATAGTTTGACCTCAAATCATTCTTGGATAAAACCCTTTCTCCTTATAGCTAGTCAAATAGGTCATCTATATGAGGTGACAGATACCTATTCTTCATCATAAGATGATTCAATTTCCAGTAATCTATAAAACTCCTTAGGTTATTTTCTAGTTTCATGGAAAAAAGGATAGGAAATCCACAAGGTGAAGTACTGGGTTGTATAAAACCCTTATCTTTCATGTCCTCTCACTACTTCTTTAATTATTGAATAAAATTAGTTGTCATACTATAAGGAGGGATGGACACTAGTGCTTCTACTAGAAGTATCTCAATGGTTATATCTATCTCTCCAATAGGTGGTAACCCAAAAAATTAATCCAATAAGAAATCCCTAAAACCATCCACTACATGAGTGAATTCTGCCTAACATTTTCCCTGATCACTTATAAAACTATTAGAAATTTGGGTTGTCACTCTTCCCTACCCACGATGTTCTGGTCCTTATTGACTCACATGGACATCCCATTCTCCCTTATGAACATAGATACCACCATATGGTGAGCTAAAAGACACCCTTCAGTGATAGAAATCAACTTGAGTGTGATAAGGTACTAACCAGTCCATCATAAGGATTACATAAAAGCTTGTCATGTCAAGGAAAAAAAGATTCCATATGAACAGATAACCACCTATCTCAAGGGGGAATTCCTTACATCATCATACAATCTCAAATCATATCCCCAATGGAGTATCAAATGTTATTAACCAATATAATTACTCTATATCTAGGCTCATACTTACCATAATTTCCATAGATATTAAATATTATGAAGTGAATGTATTGAATAAGGAAGAAACTAAAGTAGAGGTTACTGTGATAATACCTCAAACTATAGAATGATAGAAACTCTACTCTTCACGTATCTAATGAACTATATATATCTATCCTGAACTACAGCCTTGAGATATATTCTAACTACCCTGGGTAGGACAACTTTGTGGGTTATGTGTCTCTGGTGTCTGGATACCTCAACCATGAACACCTCCTCAACCTGGTCAAAATGTATTACTCCTATTGTCTTCCAAACACATAGCTACTGATCCCACTCCTGAATATGGAGTTCGTGTAGATTCCCTCTCACTAAAAATTGGAGAAAACTTCAATAGAATCACTTGATATAAACCATATTTCCACAACCTCAACAATCAACCAGGTCTTTGTTGTAATGGGTTTCATGTGTCTCGGCTTCCCACACTGATGACATACCATGAAACTGTTAGTTAAAGTCGTCTAAATTCCCCTAGCCCCATGAGTAGACTCCGGATGTCACTTTCTTCAACTAGACTAACTACTCCCCTATATAGAAGTTTAACCACCCTAGACCACACCTTCATATTCCCTCAAATTTCACTTAGTGATGAGGGCCTATTTTACTCTATCATATATATTAGTCAGTAGAAAACATTGAACTTAGATCAGTTGGCATATACGAGCCTATCATCGAACCATGTCCTTTTCATCATCTTTTCACCATCAAGATTCATTATTAAATGCTGGATCTTATTGAAAAAAGATTAATACTCCCTAACAAACATACCTCCTTATGTAATATGCATAAAATCTATAGCTCGGTCAACCCTTAGCATCTGCAAGAAAAAGTATCCATAGAATACCATATAGAAGTCCTTTTTTACCATACCATGATGTTGATCTATCTGGATAATAAGATCCCACCAAATCCTGGTAGAATCACATATCATATAAATTTCAAGCTTAACCCTTCACTTTGTAGGAATCTCTAGATGGTCGAATATAGATAGAATTAGCTCTATCCATGACTAAGTCGCTTGGGGGACACCTTACCCCGAGAAAGTAAGTGAATGATACTGCTAAAACCCTCATGTCAAATCTACCATACAAGGGGTAGGTCATGGAGATCCCTATATGGACTGCATAAATCATAGAAAACCCTCTCAAAACTGAGCATCGACACCCAGATCAGGAGTATAAGGATGTTCCATAAGTCAAAATACAGGAGGTAATACTGGTTTCTCAGGGCCCACCAACTCCAAAGCATGACCATCACCACATTCCTAGCATATGACCTAAGGCTTTTTTGGTTTCATATTTCTATAATTTCAAACACACTCCTCATAAAATAATTTAAAATGGAAGTAATCATAGATAAATTACTAGGATAGGTACAATACTTTCTATGTAAAAGCCGCACCTTTATGCATACTCCTAAAGATAGGCTTAGGTGATAAGAAATATCATAAAGATTCAAAATATCTTCTCCCTACTTCCCACTACTATAGTTGAGTTAGGGTTAATTTCTCACATATCATAGTAGATGTTTCATTATATGTAGTGTCAATTTCATGTTACAGAGTAAAACACCCTTTATGTTTCAATTATCATCCCCATTTAGCTGTAACCATTTCATTTTCAGATTTTAATCTATCAATTTATATATACATATATATAAATAAATGGTTCAGTTAAATGCATCTACCACTCCCATTTTATAATTTCCTATGGTTTATATGATACAATTGTTACTATATGTAACTCTAACCATCCTTTTACATTTAGTCTCAAAATATAACATGTCTTAACATTTTATCAATTAGATAAATCACAATTCCCAATTTATAGAGGCTTCACATTTATAAATTAAAATTTTCATCCATGTAATTACAAACAACTAATGTTTCATCCCATGTAACCAATGGTTCATGGCTCAAAAATGTAATAATTTTCTTAATTAAGTTGTCGTTGTCAATATATATTGTAAAAAAATTTTAGGTTGATGAAAACATTTTAATTAGCCAATAATTTGTATCATTTATCCCATATAAATGTTATTCGAATAATAATTATATCATTCAAGGAAATATATAACATTATAGGAAATGCATATAGTAAAAAATATGGCATGACATATGCATGACATGATAATCCTCAAGTGCCTATAATGATTCATGAGACAACACTTACTTTCCATACCAACTAATCATAAACGATAACCTCATAGAAATAATAATTTCCACAAATAAAGTGCATCACCCAATAGTGAAATCAATACGACTATAATACTTAAAAACTTGAACATCAAGTCCCATCCCAGGTAATCAAGCCTTTACTTGTACTTGGGTTAGCTACTCCGAGGATCATGCTCATTATTAAGTCCAAAACATTCCTAGTCTCTTGTCTACCAACCCCAAAAAAATAATTAAAAATTAAAAAGAATCTCTAATACCATTTTTAATATCTTGATCCCATTTTAAAAATAAGAAACCGGTCAATTTATCCACATTTCTTCAAGAATGACTCCATGTATGCCAAAGGATACTCACTAGCAGTGAGGGTCTACAGTGGTAGAGTGGGGATATTATACCCTTATAATCAGAGTGGAAAAAATGCTATAAAATAAATAGAACAAAAAAGGAATATGATAATAAGAAGTAGTGAAAGGTATATGATCTAGATAATAATGAACTAACATATAAAATAACCCAAGTCATATACAAAATTATTTCATGTCTACATGTCATAAAAAAGAAAATACAAGGGAATATAGAAGATGGCATATTTAACATGCTATACAGAAAGAGAATAAGTCAAAAATATATCTCCCAAATAATCACAAGAATAAAATTATTCCTCTACTCCCATACTATATCCTAGTAAAAAAATTCAGTCTTCCAAATATGGACGCTTCCCGTTGTCCCTACTTGCATCCATAAGGTCTGTTCGGGTACCAATTAGTAGCCCAAATAGGGTGTGAGTAAAACTGAGTAGACCACCAACAATGGTGTCTAGAATGATCCAGAAAGTGTAAATAAAATGAGTAGTGTGTCTGTATAATGAAAGTGAAGTAATAATTCAATCTCTAAAAAAGTCGACTGAGGTTCTTAGAAGAAACTCGACTAACGCTACTTACTTCGTCCCAAGCCAAAATTTCACTGGATAGATGTCACCCTATGTATATATATATATATATGGATATATACATGTGTACCAGTATGTATGTATATATATGTACTATATATGAGTAACATATATAGACATGTATATAGATACGTAATACTAGCCTAGACCCAAGGAGTGAAACCAAGGCATCTGTGAAAAATAAAAAGTGTTTATATTATAAAAAGGGCATCAACCAAACATTCATCTGGGGAAATGAAACATCATGTCCCAAAAATTCAAATCAATGATTCAATTCAGCATAAATAACACCATAATACAAGGGAACATGAAATTTTATTTCCATCACCCAAATAAATGTTGTGAAACATCAAGTCCAACATCACATGTTTGGAAATCATGAAGTGCCATGTCCAACACTCACCTTGATCATGTCACAATGAACAATATACATGGTCGAAAAATAATTATTATTATAATTCATATAACACTTTAACATAAACCAATAAATGGTTTTCAACCATTACACATTCCATTTAATCTAATTATATAAGGGAATAGTCCATTGTTTATATAGGATTCATGTAATGTAGTTGTCACACTCACTTTTCATTTAATTCATTCAATCCATTTCAATTGGGTATATAATCCAAACCCACATAGAAAATGGTTTGGTCACCTAATAATTCTTATAGTCATGGGCATTTAATAAATCCATCTCAATGAGTTGGAACTTAAAGAGGTGGATGAACTCATACAATGACAAGGTCAAAGGGAGTTCCATTAATAAGGGATAAAAAATTAAATCAGATTTTTATTCTTTTAAGGAAACATGTGGAAATCCTAATGCATGACACTACAATGAATGATATAAAACAAATAAACATTTAGTGAAAATTACTAGACCAACTACCCTATTTCGATAGAATACTCCTCATCTAGTATTTTCCCCATATTTGAGCTATAATAGGAGAAATAAAAAATAGAAAAATACCATGAAAATAGGTAATATTTTTCCACACTTATTTATCATTCCATATGACATGATAAATGAAGAAAGGAAGGAAGAAGAATGGAGTGCATACTAATACACTTCCAATGAGATGAATAGAAAGTAATTATGACACCATATAAAGGAGGAATCTCAAAGCCTATAAAAGACGATAAGGAGGAGCTCGAGCATCTAAGAGAGGTGTTGTACATGAATAGGGATAAAGAAGAAAAGATTTAGGTAATAAGGAATTAGGGTTGAAAAGGTAATTTTCCACTATTTTTAAGTTGTGTGAAATATTTACGATGTAAGCATGGGATTTACACTATAAATCCCTTCCTTACAGGGTATTCCCAATCCATTTATGGTGTAATAATGATTTATGCAGTAAATTAGCAATTTATGGAATAAATCACCAATATACATTGTAAATTGTGCTATAGTAAAACTTCTACTGTAACTTCTACTTTATCCCAGAAGCACCCTAAAAACCCTGAAGGATCCTTTAATAGGGTCCAAACCAACCCAACTGAACCCAAAAAATGTTTAACTAAAATTAAAATAAACAGTAACTCTCAAAAAAAATTAGGATGTTATTGAATTATTAAAATTAAAATCCTTATATTGGGTATTATATAAACCACATAAAAGTAAGTTTTGATGATTTATATGATTAAGGTTTAAATAATATAAAATATGTGATATTTAGATTATATAAAAAAAATTGTAATATAAATTGAAATATAAAATGTTTATTGTTAATTTAATATCATATATTTAAAGTGAATGTTCATATAATGAATAATATGAAATAGTTTATATTAGGAAATGAATATAATGTCTTAATATTCACAATTGTTGAATATCCATAATAAATAGCTAAATTATAAAGTGTTTATAATTATATTTATTTATTAATTGTTCAAAAATGTTTTTCTCGTGTTTAAATAATGAATTTTTCATTTATTTACTTATTACTTTTCTTATTATTCAAGAATATAATTTTTATATAATGGATAACTGTATTCTTTAGTTTAAATTTGTTGAAATTATTTTTGAGATTATCATACAAGGATATATGGAGTCACATGTTAGGTATGATAATGGATTTAGTTTTACTCAACATTGATTATGAATTTTATTGAGTTAGGATCATGAAGTAAGTAGTTAATTATTATTTTTAAAAATTAGTGAATGTTCTATGGAACAAAAAAAGTGGTTGATCCCATGAAAAATAATTTTTTTTCATCATTTTCTTCAGATAAATCCTCTAAACATGACAAATGAAACCCAAAATGATTCCTAGAGATATTATTTTCAAATATAATTTATAATTAATTTATATAAATAATAATTATATTTGATTTCAATTCATTCTTAATTTTTGAATTAGTTGTCCTTTTTCTCATGTAATTATAGTGATGAAGGATATAAAGGAATAATCCCTCTAGCAGTTTCCACATGTGCTCCATGAACCCAGAAAAATCATCATCGAATATCTAGGTGCTATCATGGAAGAAATGAATTTCTTATTTAATTTGTCATGTATTTTAGTAATAATTCATTTTGAACTTGATTGATTTGTTATAGTTATCTCATATTTGAGATGGATGAGGATAGATGATCTCTGTTATTTAGTGTTAGGTACCGGGACGGGAAGCAGAATCCAATGGGCTATGAATTTAAATTTTTTGCATCACTGAAGCAATGTAACAATGTCAACACAGGTGATCTTATCCCAGTATGGTCCGAGGACCATGTGTGGATTTGATAGAGCACAAAATTAAATCGAACTTGTACCTTGTTAGGATATGACATGTGAAAGTCCGTTTTTGGATACCGGTGACCATTGGTTGAATACTCTGACGTTGAATCCCTCTATATCATCCACACATGCCTCTTAAATCTTCTTATACGTCATTCGTCGGAATCTGGGTGCTAGCGCGGTACACCAACGATCACTTTGACGCAGTGGTGATCCCTGCAAGAAAGAATCTTCAATCCATGAAGGATGAGCATGAAGATCTTCCTTCCTTAAGAGAATCCCTCTGTATAATCTGTGAGGAGATAGAGGCTCTCAATTCCAACACGTGAATAGTTATCTAGGAAGAGCCTCTCTCTCACTTATATAGGAAATATCTAAAATACCTGGTATGCGTTCTCGACCCCCATGTAATAGATATTCACAGTATAAGTTTTATAAATATTTATTCATGAAAAATTCAATTATTCCATAAATAATATTTATAATTTTATCACTAACTGAAATATATATTAAATATATATTTCATGATAATCTTGAGTCTATAACTTGAGTCACTTACCCTGAAAATATTAAATGAACTTGCGATATTTAAATCTATTCCAATAATATTTTATCTTTGTATTTACTTAATCACATGTAAATACATGTTATAAATAAATTCAACATATTATTACAAACTTGATTAATTAATGAATTTATTTATTACTTAGTGATATATAGAACTTGGATAATACTCAGACCCCTTGGCAGGGCCCACCATGTTCTATATTCTTATTCCATAAATAGAGTAGATTCTCAAAGTGCTATAGAGTGTGACCCTCTAGGCCCTTATCTCAATAGTAGTGAATAATATTAAACGATAAAGAGTGAGGACTAGAAACCCATCAAGACCCCTATAGAGATAAGGCAAAGTCAAAGAAACAACTACCTTCCTACGAACATGGTTTGTATAATACAATATCTTCATCATTGATATCTCAATAAACCAGAATGCACACTAGTTTCATCATCCTTTATATTGCCTTATTTTATTTGTTGATCTGTTTGGACAGTCTTACATTCCACTACCATGGCCATAGATTTATTAAAGGTTCAACCATACTAATCAACTAGGCCCGAGATATCTCTTCCTCAACATGGATGTGACAAACCCTATCTTGATCATTCAATCAATGTTATGTCACAAATGATGTACCCAACACAAATTATCTTTCCATGACTTTATTTCCATGGTTTTCACCTTGAATCAAAGTACACAATAAAATGACATACACTGATAATGATCTTAGTTCTAGAGACTGTTACACATGTCCATAGACAGGAACTACCAATGACACTTGAAACGTGTGATTTTCCTATTATGTAGGTCTATCTTCATGATCTCAACTACTAGAGATCATCACGTATGAAACATCATGAGAATAATTCTCAATTCTTATGAGACCCCAAAACCTGATAGTCACACATCATCTTTGTCCTTTTATAATGATGTAACTGGACTGTAGGACATTACATTAAGATTACTGTCATGGCATCTCAGGGTTCTCATTATAGCCTGGGATCTGGTATAACCCTTTGATACGACATGTAATCTTAGGAAATTTCCATAAACAAAGTGGATGCAGAAATATATACACTATTATGGAAATATATATATATATATATACATATATATATAATTGCATACATGTAGTGGTAATAAAAGTACAACATAATTTGGGTCTAGGGAACCCACTTTCAACACTCCCACTTTCACTAGAGAAAACTGCTAACAAGTCTCAATCCGCTAGCTATCACATGAGAATCATGCTTCTGCTAAGAAATGTCTTTATTCACGGAGTCTTCCACATTTTCATTTGTGGATACCCTTCTAAATGCGACTTCACCTCTTTGAGTATAATCCCTCATGAGATGAAACTTCTGAAAAATATGCTTTGTCCTCTGGTGAGACCTGGGCTCCTTGGAAAGCACCACTACAGCAGTATTATCACAATATATTGGAACATGGTTTGTACTACTAGCCACAAAACCAATGTCTAAGAGAAAGCTGCATATCTAGACTTCTTCCTTTTATGCATCGAAATATGCAATATATTCAGACTCTATTGTAGAATCAGCAACCACAACTTTCTTTGAGATTCTCTAGCTCATTGCACCACCATTCAGGCAAAAGATGTTTCCTAACTGTGATTTCAAAACACCATGATTTCTCTAGAAACTAGAATCATTGTATCCTCTAAGTAATAGTTCATCATCTCCTCCATACACCAGAAACATATACTTTGTATGCCTCAAGTACTTTAGGATATTTTTAACAGCTTCCCAATGTAGCGCTCCTGGATTGGCTTGATACCTACCCACAATTCTTAAAAAAAGGTGACATCAAACCTAGTACATATCATTACATACCTGATAGAACCCACTACTGAGGTATAAGGGATTATACTCATTCTATCAATCTCCTCCTGTGTTTGGGGACATATTTTCTTAAAGAGATTTATACCATGTGACAAAGGCTACAACCATCTCCGAGATTGTTCCATATTGTACCTTTTGAGTACCTTATCAATATATGTACTTTGACTTATCCCAAGTAACCTTTGAGATCTATCTGGATATATCTTGATCCCTATAATGTAGGTAGCTTCAGTTAAGTATTTCATGGAGAAGCATTCATTTAACCAAGTCTTAACTGACTGTAAGACTTGCACCTTGTTTCCCATAATTAATATTTCATCAACATATAACACTAGGAAAACGATATCCTTCCCTTCAACCATTTTATAGACACAAATATTGATTTCGTTTTTGAAAAAACCCAAATTCTCTTATGGCCTCATCAAAACAAACATGCCATGACCATGATGCCTGCTTCAACCCATAAATGGATCTCTGCATCTTGCATACATTATTGGCATTCTTTAACTAGAAAAACCCTTTGTATTGAGTCATACAGACATCTTCAACAAACTTCCCATTTAGAAAAGTAGTTTTGACATCCATTTTCTAAATTTCATAATCTTTAAAGGCTTCTATTGTAAGAAATATTCTAATGTATTTAAGCATTGATACTGGTGAAAAGGTTTCATCATAGTCGATGCCTTGACATTTCCTGAAACTCTTTGCAACCAGTCTTGCTTTAAAGGTATTAACCTCACCATCCATGTCCAATTTCTTTTTGAATATCCATTTAAATCCAGTGGGATTTACATCAGTTGGAGTGTTTATGAAAATACAAACTTGATTTTGGTACATGGATTCTGTCTCAAAATGAATGGCTTCTTACCATTTAGCATATTCTTTTCCTTATACTACTTCTTTGTAGGTTATAGGTTCATCATCCTCAAGGACTAAAGTTTCACCTAACTCAGTGACAAGAAAACTATACCGTTCTAGTTCTCTAACCTCTCGCATAGACCTAAGCAGTATTTTTTTCTCAGGAACAACTTCTTCTTCCACTTTCTCTTGTGGAGATTGTTCCTTTACCGACTCTTGTGTGTCTGGAGCATTAACTTCATCAAAGCCAATATTTCTCCCACTATTTCCTATAGAAATATGTTCCCTTTCTAGAACTATGATGTTTCTTCCCACAACAAATTTTCTATCAAAAGGGTTATGTAGGTAATATCCTTTTGTTTCCTTAGGATAACCTATAAAGATACACTTCGTGCTTATGGATGCTAATTTGTCACTTGGTAAAGTCTTTACAAATTCCTTTCACCCCCATATGTGTATGTGTGTTATACTGGGTTTCTTTCCACACCATAACTCATATAGAATCCCATCGGCAGCTTTAGTTGGTACTTGGTTAAGGGTATATGATTTTATCTGCAAATATTATTCCCAAAAGGATAATAGAAGAGTTTTATGACTCATCATTCACCTGACCATGTAATGAAAGGTCTTATTTCTCCTTTCACCAACACCATTCCATTGTGGTGTATAAGTAGGAGTTATTTGGGATATTATCCCACACACCCTCAAGTGATCAATGAAAACTTGGTTAAGATATTCTATTGTAAAGGATCCTTGAAACATCCCTCATATTCTTCAAGCTATGGCTACGCCACTACTCAGAGGTTGTCAAGGTAGGCATTAGGTTGGCCAACCACTTGACTCGTGGTTCTTTATATTCTTGAGTAAAGTCCCAAATTTTAGAATCTGAACCTGATTCCCTAAACATCTTGCCTCTAAAGTGATATAAAGTTAGCTATGTCTATTCTTTGACTACTCACTTTAGTTAATTCGACCCAGTTCTCTCATGAATACGCCCCGATAGTAAGAGTCACTCTCAACTATGGCTGATGAGCACCCCAAACACCCTGTTGTTTTCAAATGTGATAAATGGAAGGGTTTTGGACCTAATATATATTTAAGTTATTTTGATATTTATTGAAAAATATAATCCTTTTCTATTTATATGTTCAAACTAGATTGTCACGCTCAAAACCGAACATTCAATAGAAATATATTTGTCACATCTTTATGCATTTTTTATATTGTTTACTATTCTTTGTCATCAAGAAATAATAATGAAATCGCATAAAAAATAATGCATAAAGGTAAATTATGAAATTTGACTGGTCTTGAGCATTCTATTATGATCAATCCATAATGGATCAATATTCACCTAGGAGAATCCATACCTGAGTCGACACCTGAATCACATCCCAGTTAGCCCCAGTGAATTGCGCTTGGATCCCATCTGGATTACTGTGTCAACTTGGTGGGGTATGCATCTTGGATCATCACCGTATAATTAAAAATATACTCGAACACAAGTGAGGGGGTCTAGGGGTACAAAATACAACTTGTGCATTGGACACCAGACCCTTCTACATATATTAATTAAAAGATGATTCATAGACCTTCATTTATCTAATTAATTATTACAATCATCGCACAAATTGAATAAATAATTAAATAAATAAACCATACATGCATGATTTGAACTCTTTCTCAAGACCAGTTGGTATAAATAAATCATAATTAAAATTAAACTACAATAAATTTAAATAGTATGAGGACGCTCAAAAAAATTAAATGAATTTAAATAAATTCAATTAATTTTATGAGTTCTAATTTTTTAATTTAATTCTATTTACAAAATTAAAATAAACTGTTAATTTTATTTTATTTCTAAATTTCAAAATTAAACCATTATTTTAATTTTAATCATAAAAATTAAATTAAACCATTAATTTAATTTTAATCGTAATAAAATTAATGTTTTGGATTCTAGATAAACTTAAACCCCAAAATAATTATAATTAATTTAATTTAAAATCTAAATTAATTAAAACTAATTATCGGGGTTACCTCTAGTCAGGGAAGGAGTCTGGAAGGACTACAAACCGTCGTGAGGGGATCTTACTAGAACAGGGCCGAATCGCGGCATGACCACAATGTGATCGCGGCATGACCACATCGTGTTTGACCAGTCTAGCAATACCCCATGGTGGCAGTGTCCTCCGGCGAGGTGTGACCAGCAAATGAAGGTGGTGGACTCCTCTGGTGATGCATGAGGGATTAAACCTGCTGTGAGGGAGGCGGCCTGCTACTTCGGCCAGTGGTGAGGGTGGTGGACAACTGCTCCAGTGAGGGCACAGCTCAGGCGAGCCTCAAGGGAGGTGGGGCGCTACCTTGCAGTCGGGATGGGGAGGAAAAGGTGGCCCGGGGTGGTAAGGCCTAGTCATGCCGAGAAAGAAGTGGGGGATGGGGCTCGATTCTATCGAGGTGTGAAGTAGGTATCGGCAAGGGGGTCTGGGTGTTACGGTAGTAAAGTGTTCTGGGAGGCACGACGGCCAGGGGCTCCGAGCGGCGCGAGTTGGCGGCAGTGGGGCAAGTTGGTTCCAGCAATGCACGAAGGGAGAGTAGGTTCCAGGGCTCGGTTCCGGCAATACGAAAAAGGAAGGAAGATCGGGGCGTGGTCCAGCCACAATAAAGGGGGGGACCTAGGGTTTCGGGGTGTGGCTCTCTTGGCGTGGAAGAAGACCTACTGGTCTTCTCCCTTCCCTTCCCTTTATTTATGTTTATTCTTTTGACAAAACCAACCCTACCCCTCATTTTTTTAATAAAAAGGGGAAGACCTAATCAGGGTCTTGGTCTCCAAATTTTTTTTAAAATTAATTTATAAACTCTAAATACTTTAATAAAAGGGATGACTTGAACAAAATATAAATTAATTCCCTTAATTTAATTTTTTATTTTTATTTGAGAAAAATAAAATAATATTATATTATAATATATTTTATTTAATTCTTAAAAATAAACCCACTATAAAAATTCCTTCAACTGGATTCTGACCAAAGCATGGCTGGGTTTTGGTACATTGGAGAAGACATAATTAAATTAAAACACATTCTTCAAAAATATTACTCTAAATAGCTTAAAAACAACAACTTCAATCCCATTAAAATTTTCAAATGGATGTAACTTGGACATTCGAAAACGGATCGACTTACTATCAGATCTATTGACCCTAATTTAATTCCCCATACAAAAATTTAATGCATTTCAATTTTTATTTGACTCTGATAAAACAAGAGTCCCTATGATACCACTGTTAAGTACCGAGATGGATTGCAGAAGCTGATGTGCTGGGAATTTAAAAAATTTCACATCATCAGAGCAATGTAGCAATGTCGAATCTGGTGACCTTATCCTGGTACAGTCCAAGGACCACACGTGGATTTTACAGAGCACAAAACTAAATCAAACATGTACCTTGTTCGGATATGACATGTGCAAGTCTGTCACAGGATGCCGGCAACCGTTGCTCGAAGAATCTGACATCAAAGCCCTCTAGAACATCCACACATTCCTCTTAAACCATCTCATGCATCATTCGTTAGAAACCCAGTGCTAGCGAGGTACACCAACAATAACCTTGACGCAGCGGTGATCACTATAAGAAAGAATCTTTAGTCCAAGAAGAATGAGCTTAAAGATCTTTCTTGCTTGAGAAAATATCTCTATAGAATCCAGGAGGAGAGAGAGGATCTCAATTCCAACAAATGAATAGTTATCTGGGAAGAGCCTCTCTCCCACTTATATAGGGAATATCTAAAATACCAGGTATGGGTTCCTGACCCCCGTGTAATAGATATTCACAGTAGAAGTTTTATAAATATTTATTTAGGAAAAATTAAATTATTCCATAAATAACATTTATAATTTCATCACTAACTACAATATATATTAAATATATATTTCCTGATAATATTCAATCTATAACTCGACTCACTTATCATGAAAATATTAAAAAACCCCAGGATATTTAAATCCATTTGAATAATATTTTATATTTTTATTTACTTAATCACATGGCAATGCATTTTATAAATAAATTCAACTTGTTAATCCAAACATGAATATTTAAAGAATTTATTTATTACTTGGTGATCTATAGAACTTGGATAATACATATACCCCTTAGCAGGTCCCACCAAGTTATATATTCATATTCCCTGAATAGGGAAGATTATCAAAGAGCTATAGTGTTCGACCCTCTAGGAACTTATATTAATAGCAGTGAATAATAGTCACCGACCAAGAGTAGGGTCTAGAAACCCCTCGAGGCCCCTATAGAGATAAGGTAAAGTAAAATCACCAACCACCTTTGGACGAACATGGTATGTGTAATATAATCCTTTCGTCGTCGATATCTCAATAAAGAAGAATGCATAATAGTGTCATCATACTTTATCTTTCTTTATTTTATTTGTTGATTTGTTTGGAAGGTCTTACCTTCCACTACCATAGGAATGGGTTTAATGAAGGTGCAACCATCCTAATAAACTGGGCTTGAGATATCACTTTCTCAACTTGGAAGTGAAAAATCCTATCTTGATCATTAAATCAATGTTAGGTCACCAATGATATACCCAACATAAACTACCTGGACATGACTTCATTGCCATGGTTTTCTCCTTACATAAAAGTACGTAATTAAATGACCTACATTGATAATTATCTCAAGTCTAGAGACCATTACACATGTCTGTAGATAAGAATGACAAATGAAACTTGAAACATGTGGTGTTACTATTATGCAAGTTTGTCCTCATGATCTCAACTACTAGAGATCATCAAGTGAAAACTTCATGAGAAGAAGTGTCAATGCGTATGATCCCCCAACACCTAACACTACAGGAAATATAGGCATTTGCGACGGGTCATTTGCGACGGGATCCCGTCGCAAATAGCCTTTTGCGACGGGGCTCCGTCGCAAATCGCCCGTTGCGGAAAACGCCGTCGCAACAAAATTTTTTTGCGACGGGCCCGTCGCAAAAACACTTATTTACGACGGGAAAAGGGCCCGTCGCAAATAGTATTGTGGTTTTTTTTAAAAAAACTTTTGCGACGGGCCCGTCGCAAATAAGTTTTTGCGACGGGCCTTTTCCCGTCGCAAATAGTTGCCTCGAATCAACTATTTGCGACGGGAATATATTCCCGTCGCAAATAATAATAAAAAAAATAAAAAAAATTTAAAAAAAATTAAAAAAATATTTATTAATATATAAATTAATAAACGTATTTATATTGATATAAATATAATATTTATTTTATAAATACGTTTTAGAAAGGATCTATGGAAATATAACATTAATTTATAAGATGTTTAGTAAAAGAGGGTTATAAAATAAATTAAAAAATATTTTTAATTAATAATTACCTAATTTTTATCAATTAATAGTCATTTAATAACTCTTTGAATATAAAAAAAATAAAAAAATTAATGAAAGATGGAAAATAAGAAGAAAATGAAACCCAAACTTCAAATGGCCATAACTTTTGATCCGGGACTCCGTTTGAGCTCTACAGCATATCAAATCGAAGCTTGCGAAGTGCTCTACAGCCCTATGGACCGGTGGAACCCGTCCAAGGTTTTTTCGAGGCCCAAAAAGGCCCCGAAGGCCTCCAAAACTGAGTTTTTAGTCGGGGCACCCCGGTTTTTCACCGTTCAAACAGCTATAACTTCTGATCCCGATGTCCGATAAACCTCTACCATATATCATGTCGAAGATATTTTAATGTTCTTCAATTTGACTGATTGTGGAGCTGAAACGGACTCATGGATTAGAAGTTATGGTCCTTTTAACATTCAAACGACTATAACTTCCGATCCGGATGTCCGTTTGGACTGTACTGCATATCATATCGAAGATCGTTTCATGTTCTTCGATTTGACTGGTTGTGGAGTTGAAACGGACTTACGGATTAGAAGTTATAGTCGTTTTAACATTCTCAGAGGATTTTCACCCCCTCATTTCTATGTATTCATTCATAACTATACATATATATATATATGTGTGTGTGTGTGTATGTGTATGTGTGTGTGTCTGTATTGTATATATGTATTTATTTATTTATTTATTTATAAATACACATAAAAACACATATTTTATAAATTTATTTAAAACTAAGCTTATAAATATATATTAATTAATATACAAATAAATATACGAATAAAAACTTATAACTACATATATATATATATAAATAGAATAAATATATATTAATATACGAATAAATATATATATTAATATATGAATAAATAAATATATATATATATATATTTATTCATATAACCAAATATATTTATATTAATATAAATCTATATTAATATACGAATAAATATAACTATAAATATATATAACTATATATATATATAACTATAATTATTTCTAATTATTACTAATTATTATTAATTATTCCTAATCATTATTAATTATTTCTAATTATTATTAATTACACCTAATTACCATTAACTATGAATACTAATAACTTAAATTTATTAAATAACAAAACAATATAAACATAATTAAATTACAACTAATTAAAACTAATTAAAACTAATTAAAACTAATTAAAAAAAATTAAAACTAATAAAAAAATTAAAATAAATATTAAATTAAAAATAACATAAGTACCTTTAAAATGGATTTGAAGTTGATCTCCGATAATTGTTGAAGACTTCAATATCAACTCTGCAAAAAAAATTAAACTTAATAAACTGTAAACAGTTTTGAGAGAAGTTGAGAATGAATGAAAAAAAAACGGATGGGGGTATTTATAGGTTAGCTTATTTGCGACGGGACTATTTGCGACGGGTATACCCGTCGCAAATAATATTATTTGCGACGGGTCCCGTCGCAAATAACAACTTGCCGACACACTATTTGCGACGGGGGTATATTCCCGTCGCAAATAGTTTTTACCGTCGCAAATAACTAGTTATTTGCGACGGGAAAATGCCCCCGTCGCAAATAAGTTTCTAATGGGACTATTTGCGACGGGATTTATTCCCGTCGCAAATAACCCGTCGCAAAAAGCCATTTTTCCTGTAGTGTAATAGTCACGCATCATCTGTTTCCTTTCAGAATGATGTAACTGGACCATAAGAAATTACTTTAATATTACTGTCATGAAATCTCGAGGTTCTCATTATATAATGGGATCTACTATAACCCTTTGATACGACATGTAATCTAAGGACATTTCCATAAACAAAGTAGATGCAGAATAATATACACTATTATGGTAAGATAAACACATGTATATATAACAAACTGCATATATGTAGTGGTAATCAAAGTACAACACAAGTTGGGTCTAGGGCACTCACTTTCAACATTGAGATAATTATTGAGAAGTTACTTCAAAGGATTGAGATAATTCTCTATAGAATTAATTGTGTATCTAATTACCTATATCCTATCACACTTCTAAAAATATATAAGTGGGTTTATATATCTAGTTCAGATAATTAGTTACTAAAAAAATGCCCTTCATCAATCTATAAATGCTAAATAAAACCCTATGTAGATAATTGAAAATTATTATTATTATTATTTTATGTTCACTAAATCAGGGATACTTAAATATAATTTATCAAATAAATAAATTTATATTTATTAAAATGATATTAAATAAAATATATCATTTTTATATGGACCCTTAAGTCATCCTATCAATCCCCCCCCCCGACATTTATTGAACCATAAATATAACTATTTATTAAAATAAATGAACACCACTATTTTATTCATTCAATAAATATTTATATGATCGATATAACCTGAATAATTATTATTCTTTGGAACTTAAGAATAATGTTTATTTCAATATTAAATTCAAATATAATTTAACTGAGGTTCTCGATACATTGTGTGTGACCATCTAGACCTATTTCTTAGTGACATCAGGATAACCTATCTAGAGTCAAAGATTAGTGTCAAGAAACATATCAAGGCACCCATAGAGAAATATGTTAATTTCACAATGACAACAACCTCCTACACATTCTCACTGTGTAATATAACCCTATTTTCTAGATATCTCATTAAGTAGGTTTCATGCTTGTGTATTAACCTATATTCTTGATATATCTATCTTTGACAATCATAAAATGAACTCATCAATAAAGACATCACGGATATGGACATAATCATACATTTCCATTACAATCAAAGGGCCTAATATATTTTACTTATATTAACTCATAATGGAAAAATCCTTTCTTGACTTATTCAATAATATCATATCACTTGTAACAAACCCAAAGTATCCTACTTTACCACAAACATATGTTATAACATTATTCATCAATAAATATAAGTTCAAAATCGATGATATTCATTAATAATAATATTAACTCTAAGGAACAATACACATATATATAAATAATAATATCTAATGACACATATATCATGTGGAATTACTACTGGTGGGTTTTTTCACATTACCTACTCTCTTGGATATTACCAGGTGAGAACTTCATAAGAAGAAGTATCAATATATTATGATCCCCTATACCTAATATAAAAATATAATCTATGTACTATAATATGGATTTAATTCATTCATAGATCATATATTTAAGAATATCATCACAACACTTAAAGGTTCTCATCATAGAGGGGAACTACTATGAAATTTTGATGTGGCAGATACTCTAAGGACATTATCACATTAATGTTATGTAGAATAAAACTCCTCAACCGATAAGATATTTATCAATATCAATGTATTTATTATATATGTAATTGAAAGTGAAATGTAGTTGGTTCTTCGGAACTAACTCCAAAAAACTCCCTCTTTCACTGGATCCAAAAGCTAATGAATTTAAGTCCTCGAGCATCATATAAAACACATGCTTCTGCTGAGATAATTATTTAGTAAAAATACTACCTCATTCTGCAAAATGGAAAAAAATTATTATAACCTCACCACTTCATCAAAAACCCTCAAGATGTGATTCCTTCAAAATATATTCTCTATCTGTTGATGTAACCTTGGATCCTTAGAAAGGGACACTATTATAGTGTTATCACAATAAAATGTAATATAATCTTTATTTTTTGGCACCAACTGAATATCCTAGATGAATTTTTATATCCATAAAACTTCTTTAACTTCATTAGAATATGAAATATATTAAAAATATATTATAGATTCAGTGATCACTTGTTGTATTGAGCTCTTCAGTCACATATCTCATACATTAGGATAGAATACATATAAAAATAGTGATTACAGATCATTCTGATTTTTATGGAAACTAACATATGTATATCCCCTAAAAATATCTCCTCATATCCTCCAAAATCTAGGAACATATCCTCAATATACCTAAAATACTTTAGTATAGTCTTCATAGTAGTTAAATACTGGTCTAGTAGGTCTACTTGATATCTTCCTACCATGATCAATCCATAGGTAGCATCAAGCATGGTACATAACATGGAAAACATGATAGATCATATCACTAATGAAAATGGAATCCTAGTCATCCTCCCTTTACTCTTATGTTTGGGGATAAAGTTTCTTAGAGATAGCTATACTGCGGGACAATAGAAACAATCCCCTCTTGAACTATTCTATACTGAATCTATTTAGCACCTTGTCCATATATATACCCCATCATAGTCCAAATATCCAATTAGATCTATAACATAAGATATTGATCCCTATAATATAATCTTCATCACTAAATTCCATCATGGAAACACACCTTTTCAAACACATGTTAATTAACAATAATACTGGTATCTAATTTTCAATTATAAATATAACATCAATATACACTATAAGGAAAACAATTTCACTCCCAACAAAACTTCTATAGACACAGGTGTAACATTCATTATTTATGAAACCAAATTCACTTATGCATTCATTAAATAAACTTTTCCATGAGTTAGATGATTTATTAAACCTATAAATGGATATTTGTGACATTCACACCATATTGACATCACTTGGAGTCATAAACCCTTTTAGTTATGTCATGTTAAAATTTTCTATAATGTTCCAATTATGAAAAATTTCCTTGACATACATTTTAAAAATATAATAGTCATGATAATTTTATACATAAAGAATAATTATGATGGATTTTAGTATATAAATTAGTGAAAAAGTTTCTTTATAGTCCATGTCTTGACATTTCTTAAACTTGTTAGTAATTAATAATGCCTTATAGGTATGAAATTCACCTTCCATATCCAATTTATTCTTGATTACTCATTTTCACCCAACAATATTAACATATACTAGAGGATATACCAGAACCTATACATGGTTCCTATACACGAAATCCATTTAAGAATTCATGGATTCTTTCAACCTTACAACTTCTAAACTACTTACTACCTCCATGTATGATATATGTTCATCATTATCAACTAATATTGAGTCACCATAATTGGTGAATAGAAAACTATATCTCTCTAGTTATATAACCTCTTTGGTGTTCCTACACACTACTTGTGTCTCTAGAATGACTTCTACAATGGGGCCTTATGGAATTTTTTCCTATTCCATATCTTGTGTATCTTGAGCTTCAACTTCATTAAATTATATCTTTCACCCACTACCTATTTGGTAGATGTGATCCCTATAAAAGAATATATAATTCCTAGACACTATTTTCTTTTTGTGTGGGGGATCATATAGATAATATCTTCTTATTTACTTGGGATATACTATAGAGATACCCTTCATGCCTCAAGGTGAAGTTTTTTTCTTATAATTGGCCTTAACAAACACTTTTCATCTCAATACGAAAATATTGGACAACACATATTTCAACACATTTAATAACTCATATGATATAATATTTTACACATTCGTTGGTACATGGTTCAGTGTGTATGTTGTAGTCTTTAATATATATTACCTAAAGAAGAATAGAAGGTTTGTATAACTAATCATCGATCTCAAATCCAATAGGAAGATGTTCCTCCTCTCACTAACACAATTCCACTACATTGTATAAGGAGGATTTTAGACAGAATCATAAACTCCTAGATATAATTGATGAATTCTTGATTAAGATATCCCCCACCTCATTATGAGTGCAGTTTCTTTATCTTCTTATCAAATGATTCCCTAATTCATTCTTGTATTCCATAAATTTCTCAAACTAATAAAACTTATACCTCATTAAGTAGGAATTTCATTACCTACTCAATTTATGGATAAATTTTATTAACTAAGATTTTGTACTTAGATATTTAATTGGAAATGGTGTACAAACATATTTGTGAACTAATTAAAAAATCTCTATGGCCCTTTCACTATTTCCACTAAATAGAGGTTTGTTCATTTTTCCTTGTAAACAAGTGTGACACCTATCAAGTGGTTTTATTTAAAAAAAATATTAAGACCCTTCTAGGTAAATATTTCTTTAAGTTCTTGTTTACATGGAAAATTCAGTGATGTGACAACTATCTGTGATATGAGTCATTTGAACTTAATTATTTATTGATTTTTAACATCCAGTTTTTATATTATACTAGATAAAAACCATTATTAAGATGTTTCATACCATAAAAAACACTATATTTATAAAAGTATTATATTTTATTGCTAAACTTGAATATAGATCCATACATATATAAAATAAATAAAAATATATTATTCTTGTCAACACTAGAAATAGAATAAAAATTCATCAAAAAAGAGAATCATTTTTGTAGGAAAAGTATGATAATATAATCTTATAGTAAGTGTAACAATTATTACTCCATTTTCAACTCAAATATCCACATTACCTATTCAAATATACTTAAATGTAATTGTTAATTGTATTTTGATACAAATATGATCACCAAAATCATTATATAAAACTCAAATGGTTGAAATGGAGAGGCTATATCTAATAATAAATGCACCAAAAGATTTCTCAGGCTTATTTACTAAGGCATAGTTCTCCTTCTAGTCGAACTTAATTCCACATGATTTTTTTTTAATCTTGTTCCTTAACATACCTATGGATCTTCCTTCTCTTGATCAATAATTTCAAAAAATCCTTAGACATGTAATTCTTTTTAGTTCGATTTTCATTTCTCTTCATCTGGTTCCCCATAGGGAATATAGGTTTTTAATTATTTAAGTCCTTATATTCCCATCAAATCAAAGTAATTATTTCTAGGAGTGACCTCTTAGTATTTTTTATATTATAATCCACAATAAAAATATAGTATATTTGAGGTAGTGATGAAATCATGAGGTAAGTTAACAACTCATCAGGTGGATTAAAAAAAAAATTCCAAATACTCAATATAGTTGATCATTTTTACAACATTTTGTATTTTTGGAACACCTTATCTAATATTACATGTAAAAAATAACTTATAGATATCACAACTCTCATTTATTTCTTTCTTCTAATAAATATCATAGAGAAGGGACAACCTCATAAATTTATCCATGTTTTCATGAATCTTCTATAGATCACTAGACATTGATGAAAACATGAGGAACTATACATCCAATGAATCATCTATATGTTTAAGGAATATAACTTTTTCCTCCTCACTATCATCCTAAAAAATATATTTATATGGAACATGGGACTCCGGTATGTAGAAATTCCATTCTTGGTGTAGTATGATGAAAAATCACCTATACTACTCCTAGAATTTTATGTTAATAAAGAGATTATATTTATCTAAAATGATTATAAGGATAATTTATAGGTTTTATTACTTTCCATTTTTTTAACAAAAAAGAATATTTTTTGTACATTATCATGATTAAGAAAATGTGATATAATAATTTTTATTGTATTACTCACCCACTATTTTATCAAATCCCAATATCTCTCACCATTTGATTCAAAATATATTTTCACGTAGATATTCTAGTGGAAAGGATCCATATTTTCTTTATCATAACCCATATGAGGGATAGGTCAAATTACATAAAGGTATTTAGTAGGAGGTATTTACAATTACATTAACTTGTAGTTAATTGATATATTGAGTGGACTCCTCAATCCTAAAATCCTAAACCAAGATTTTCTCAACACGTTTCATAAAGTTACTCCTTGTTTTGTGAGGGAAACTACTCTAGATGCTAAATCGGTTATGTTAGAACAAAAAATTCATTATATCCCCTTGAAAAATGAAAGTTTCCTGATGAGTTATAGATCAATATTTCAATCTATGGTTCCATTATAAATCAAGTAATGGAATTTATTGTCTAACTTAATAATTCATTGATGGATTTTATCTTTTGAATAAATTATTCGTTATTTCATCATTTTACATGATTATTAATATTATATGGATTTTACATAATTTATTAACAGTGCCTTGATAAATTAATTTACAAATAATCCATTTATTGTATTCCATCTTGAATTCTTGTTAATATCTCATATTATGTTTGTGAAATATAGTCCCTCAATTGAGATAAAATAATAAAGTGTGTGACCACACCAAGATAGTATATATGCTTTGCTTATCAATTTGGGTGAGGAACATGTGATATGATTATCCATAATGGTGAATGACCTTTGATACTTAGAGAATAAATAATGTTTGAATACTCTATATGGAATAAAAAAACTCTATTTCCCATGGTCACTCAATGTCTTAGATAAAATGACCCAATGATAATTCATGATTTTATATAATGAATTTGGTGGACACGAGTATATAGATACATGTGATTGATAAAGATCACCCAAAATCCATTTGTAGCTTGAGAAATAATGATTATTTTATAGAGGCCACACTTTTCTTACATTTATAGATCTGGTGTTGCATATTTCTTTCAATTATATAATTCCCCATGAGGTCAAAATTCATGGTTGACTAAATGGGGATTGAGTTTGACTCATGGAGATACTCTAAAAGTATTTTATAGTTTTTTCAAAAGAGTTTTGGGTGGGTATTCAGAAGGTATTTTCTATGATGTGATACACATTGATGATAATATTTCAAAATGGTTTTTTAAGATATAAAAAAAAGAGTTTTGGATATGAATTCATTAGTTATTGTATATGATGCGATATTAGGTGAAATGTCACATAATACTTTTAATATTTATGGTAAGTGAAAGATAGAATAGAATATGCTCTAAATCCATGGTATATTTTATAGTATGATATAGAATGTCATAGAGTATAATATAAAAATGGAATATGGATTATTCTAATACATTAGGATATATTTTATTTTATGATATAAGGATATCATATATACACTGAATAAATCAAATATATTATATAAAAAAGATGAATCATTGTGCCATGAATCATGTGCCATGATTCCTTTGGAACTTCCACAATTCACAAATGGAGTGGAGTTTTAGCAAGGTAACACTCTCATATATTATAAATAAGATATCAGAGAGGACTGATTGGGACATGTTATACACTGAGGGTAGGTGAGGGGTGAATCTGTGTAAGTGTCCAAATTATCACTTTTTCAATACCTTCTTCCCGATTTTACCTATTTCACTATTTGGTGATGATTTTCTTATTTTCTCTCTCTGCCACCCTCTCTCTATCATTATTTTTTATTTCAAACAACACTGTTGAGCACACACACACAAAATAGACGTGAATATTTACATGGTTCAACTTTCAAAATGAAATTATAGTCCTTGTTATGATCTAGATTTCACAGAGATTATATGATCCTTTAGTATTAACCTGTTAATATAATGAAGAAGTGTTTATCCTTATACCCAAGAATAGTGTATCTTGCACACTAAAAAATTCATCTATATCTTTATACTTCCACCCCTAAAGCTGCACATTTTTAGACACAATGACCAATGAGTCTTCTTCAGAACTGCTTTATGTTCATTGATGCATTGCTTCCCATATTGTTCCTCTTCTTTCACATACACGTTATAATGAAATGAATTATTATTATTATATTAAAAACAATAATGAAAATATTTATTATTATTAATAGTAGAAGATGATCACTACCTTTATTTCACTGATTGAAATAATTCTTCTTCTTATTCTTCACTACATAATCTATTTTTTCATAGAACCTCTTCTTATTCTTTTCTTCAGGGAAATAATTGAACAAAAACCTTCACCGGTTATTCTTCTTTTTCTAAAAAAACAAGAACTTTTATTTTTGAATATTGTGTTGGATCTCAATTATTCACTGACTTGAATGAATATATTTTATACTAATAAATAGAGTTGAGTCTCTATGTTTCTATGTCATTCAGATATGCAAGTGTATTTCTCCAACATACTATATCTTCTCATTCAACCAACATAGAGATATTATTTTTGGATAACAAGGTCATTTTTAATAAATTTTTTCCTTAATTATTCTAAATTTATATATCCTATTTGCATATAAGCATTGGAATCTACTTCCTCCATTCCTGCTAATAAGTCTTTTGAATATGAACTTCCAAAAATCTAGGTGTTTAAAATTACCCATAAATATATCCCATAACTTCTTGTAAACTAATCATAGAAAAATTGGTGGGATCCAATTCATTTGAAACTATAATATTCCTTATTTTTTATTTATCCATGATATCCATATGAATTTAATCTTCACATGCCTGAATTTTTTATATTTCATCAAACTTGATCATGTCTCCAACCTTAAACTTGAAACATGGAATTAATACTCAATTAATCCACTTGATTAATACTTCAAGTACCATTAATCATGGAAAGGATCATGGTTTAAAACAAAGACACATGATATATGAAATATTAATGAACGGTTCATGCATCAACAAAAATTTCATTTTTTGAATTGGTTTATCTTCAACTAACATGCATAAAAAATGTCTTGTAATCGAAGAATACAATGTATTATGTGTATTTCTAGGATAACACCCCATGTTCTGTGGCTTGATGGCCATTTTTATTTCCTCAATATAATTTAAATATTCTTGAATATGTCCACCATAACTATCAAAACAATCATTTTGAGAATCCTTTTTTTCATAGGTGGACCTATAAACCACCACACAAAGCTCAACAACATAACCATATTCATCTGGCCATTTTCTTTACCGTGACCACTGAAATTACTATAGTGGGACTTTCCATGTTAGAAATTAAGACACAACCTTCGCAATGCCAAGTGAAATGGAATGGTATCTCCCTTTTTGGCGATTTTCACCAGTTAATATTCAATACATAATAGGTAGAGGTTGCATCATGCCTTTGGGATGTTCAGTAAATACCATGGGAAAATACCATGGTAAAACCCATGTTTTGGAAAAAAACCACTAATGAGGTGTCCCTTTGAAATTATTAAAAAACTACCTCTCTTTTTCTATAAATACCCACTCATCCATTCGTTTTATTTCATTAAAAATCATTCATCCTCGAATATCTGGTGGTTTTACCTCTCTAGGAGTTCTCCCAACATGTACATAAGCTTCCAAAGGTCCCATCCTTCAGGATCTAGGAGTTACTCTACAAGGTAAGGGAATCCTTCATTCTCGTATTTAAGTCGACACTTCTTTTATGTTATTTATTTTAATTTCCATTCTCATATGTTGGGGTTTGATTTTATGTATTATTCTTACTTTCCTTTTTTATTTCAATATGATGAGATAATCTTTTTCTCTCATCATTTCGTTTTATGAAATTTTAAGCGACGCTGTTAGGCTGCCGAATTTTCATCAGGGATCTCTCAACTTTTCTTTTATTTTCAACATCATCTCTTTTCTTTTTCTCTCATCACCTCCTCTATAAAAATGGCCATGAAAACTCCATTATAATCTATATACTGGATTTATATCATTTTAATGGAATACCATCATCAATATTCTTTCTCACTCCCTTTTATTTTTATAAACGAAATCAATGTCCATGAGGTTACAATTGATAACCTTTGTGGATGACGGAGTTTCGTGCTTCACTTTATCCTTCATTACTGGTCATGAAACCATTTTAATGGTTGAACTAGATCAAAATATATTTATTTTATCTAATTAATGTTCTATAATCCTTACACATTCATAAAATATAATAATAATACAAAATAAGATCATTATGAACAAAACGGCAATGTTAATCCAAATATTTGTAATAAACTTTTAACTAATCATCATCATAGTATATAGCCCAAAATCATTATAAGATCATTAATATATTCTTAATGTAATTAAAAAGATATATTAACAATTTTGGATGTCTAACCACATTTCAAATGAACTTCCATTCATGAATACAAGTAAACGGATCATGAAAACCAAGGAAGAAAATGCTTCCAAAACAATAAAATTGAACCTCTTAAACCCATAAAAAGGGCCATGAATGAAACTAATAAGGTTATACTAAATCAATTAATTTTATATGAGGTTTTGGAAATATTAATTAATGAATCAAAATTTGATTATTCAGATCATTAAAACAAATGAAGAACACACATACTCGAGCATAAGGTAATGGGTTTCTCATCTCACTTTCATTTCTGTGAGATTTCCATTGTTCTCCAATTATTTCTTATATTTGGTATATTTGTACTGCCATTTGATATATAATAACATGATTCTTATCAATTTCTGGTCATATGATTCGACTGATTACATTGTGATAAGGGACATCATCTCAACTACATTTTATTGTGACTAAATTTGTCTTGTGCACCTAATAATACTTATGTGGTGTACCTACTGCCCATTTGAGATCACCTTCTATTTAAAATTATATTTCTATTAAATATCCATAATCTCATATCAGGGATATGTTTATTTTCTAAACCGTATACCATTTCACATACAGTTTATATTTGGAAAGTTATTTTAACTATAGAAATATTGATGAATCTGTATTCTCTACTCTATACGGATATTAAAAAGGAATATTGCTATTGTATTAAATCAATGTATAAAGAATGCTCTGTAATTGTAGTGGTGGGTAGGGCCAGCTATTTCCCCTTGATGCGTCGACATGTCTCATGAGACAAATCAGTTGGCGACAATCCCTTTGAGTTTGTTTCGAAAAATTAGACGGCTTTCTACCCACATAACTAAACTGTTTTACTGGTATAATGGTATTATGTGCCATAAACATGACATCTAATTAGCAAGAATTTTTTTATTCATTTTCAGTAATTACTATCAATGAGGTTTTCACTATGAAAAAATATATGGATGCAGGCCTTTTCTCAGTTTATTAATAGCATGTGTTTTTTATTTATATACCATGCCATATTTGTTTATGATTCAATTACTATTGATTTATGCTTCCACTATTTGTAACCCTTATTGAGTGTTTGAGCTCACCCCTTTCATTGTCCCCCTTCAACAGGTGATGAAGAGAAGATATTTTATTGAGTTCCTATGGATGCAGTTTTTAGTTTTTGTTATGTATTGTATTTTTTAACCTTTTCCAATGTAATTTGGATTACATCTATGTATATAGTTTCTTCAAGACTACTAAAATGATCGTTCCTTTAGGATTTTCATTCCTTCTAACCATGCCAATATAACAGTTAATGCACCGACTCTAGTCTAGAGGGGTCCTTGTGTTATAACTAAGTCAATTTTACTTTCTTCCCATTTTATTTTTATACATGTTGAGATGAACATGAACCAGTTCTTTGACCACCACCACCACTGGAAACACCACAGATATCTCTAAGATTCTCAAATTTGGTTTATATTGATAGGTTTTTCTTAATTATTGTTTGTTGAATAGGCTTCCTTGGAACTCTGGAATTTATAGTATTATTCAAAAAATACAATTCATAATATCCAAACATGGTCCACTACCAAAAATTTCCAATAAACCTTGATATTCCCCTCTCCATTACATAATGTTCCAAAATTCCAAATTTGTGACCAGGATATTTTTTAGAGTTTTTTTACCACAAGTTGAGCTGGCCTTGGGGAACCATCTTTCATACTAATAATATATCCACCATAGATATAGTGGTAGTATTTTAATCACTTTATATCATCCATACTTGAACATATTTTTCATTAAAACCTTTATTTTCATGAAAACAGATCCAATAAAATCATGAATTTTGGATATGGGTGGTACCTTTTTCTTTGAGCTTACTTGAGAGAGATAATTAAATTGTGTCATTCTCTTCATATCACATAATAGAGGCAATTTTAAACTTGAACCCTTGTTATAATTTTCTATGACAATATCTCCATACTTCATCTATTGTGAAGACTCAATATGTATCATTTCCATATCGGCCAATTTCATTTCCAATTATAGACACTTCATGTTGATATCATTCTTCCAATATTCAATAAATTCCATTATATCTTCATATCCATTAATTATATTCCCAACATCTTCATTATGTATTCTACTCTTTTTTTATTGTAATTTATCAAAAAAATTGATCTTTTTGAATTTAATATCTAATAGTGCATTCTTGATATCAATGTTATTTTTCTAATTTTCTTCCAATTCATGGGCCTTCTTCTCAAACATCGGATGCATCCTTTAAATTGATTATACTAAGAAACTCCTATTAAAATTTGGATCATATCCCCATAATATCTTCATACTCATCTTCTTGACAGTAACTTGGTTTGAGAGCTTAATGCAAGTTAGTGATATTTATCTCAAATATTTATCCAAATTATCTACTTCACTTTCAAGTGGATTTACTTCTTCATGATTTATTTTAAAAATAATAAATATAAAAGAAACTATTTATTAGAAAAAAGAATGAATCATATCATTATAATCATTAATTTATATATTAGTTGACATGTGATCACTCTCACTAAATATTGATTCTTCTTTAGGATTGATTGAATAATAATTAACACATACATCATTATCACTTGAATCCCTTGATTCCACTGATATAGTAATGTTATCTCCATCATAGGATTTTGAAAGAACCATTTGTTTATCTCTAAAAATTTCAAATCTATCTTCCTTGTTGATTGAAGGGATTGAAACTTTTTACTCTTTTTACAATATGGGTATCTTCCTCATCTTCATATTCTATTTTTTTTCATCAATTTGTTTTATGAAACTAAGTTATGATTTGACTTATAATGAACTTATACAAAACTTCCCTTCATAATAATTATAGAAAAAACTTAAAATATTCAAAGAGAACGATATCAACTTGATAATCCAATAGAGTCAAACCAAACTTTATTACTAATTTAGTAGACCAGTTGTGATATGTAATACACTAAGAGGGGGTGAATCAGTGATGGTGTCCAAATTTTCACTTTTTAATCCCTTCTCACTTTTTACTCTTTCATTGTTAGGTGATGAATCTATTATTCTCTCTCCATATCCCTATCTTTATTATACTTTTATATTTCAATAAACACTTCTAAACACACATACACACAAGACACACAAATATTTACAAGTTTCACCTTTCAAAATGAAAGGATAGTTCCTAGTATGATATGGATTTCACTGATATTATGTGGTCCACTAGTATCAACATGTGAATACAATTAGGTTGGATTTATCTTTGTTCCTATGTTTTGTGAACCCTTCACACTACATAATCCCTATATATATTTATACTTCCATCAAAAAATTCTCATATTTATAGAGACAACAATCAAAGAGACTTATTTATAACTGTTATACAATTTTTTGTTTTCCACTTCCCTTCTTCTTCCTCCTCTCCATTCAATTTCACAACATCATGCAAGGAATTTTTATTCTATATTAAAACTGTAATGCACACACTTATTTATCTTCACAACAATAGTTAATCACTACCTTTATTTAATTGATTTAAATAATAATTATTCTTATTCATTTAAAAATATTTTTTATACAAAACCTATTCTTCTTATTTTCTTTTTCAACTTTAGTGCACAACAATCTGCACCAGTTCTTATTATTTTTCTTTGACACAAAAGAACATATCTTGTTGAATAGTGTATTGGATATAACTTATTCAATGAATTCAAAACATAGATTATACAGTAAGAAATATATTTGGTTCTCTTTTTTATATGTCGTTTAGATATGAAAGTGTTCTGAATAAATCTATATTCTTTTTTGACCTATAGAAACATATTCATTTTGGATAATAAGGTCAGGCCACTTCAACCTTTTTTCTTCATTTTTTATGAATACATATATCCCCTTCACATAGAAGCATTGAAATTTACTTCTTACATTCCAAATTTTCATATTTTTTATTTAAAATCCCATAAATATAGGTATTTTAAATTACTCATAATAGCATATCATAACTGATTATAAACTAAACATATATAATTTAAAGGGACCCACTTCATCCAATCATGTGATTAAATTTTTTTTCTTTCCCATGATATCCATATGAATTTAATATGTAGATGCATTCATGTTTTAAATTAAATAAAATATTATCATTTTTCCATCCCTAAACTTGAAAAGTGGAAATAATACTCAATTAATTCACTTGATTAATGTTCTAAGTAGCTTTGATATTAGCTTGGATCATAGTCTAAAACTGAGACTGGTGATGTAAGAAATATCAAAGAACCATTCAAGCATCAATATATATTTTATTTTGTGATTTTTCATATCTTTATCTAACAAACCTCACAAAATGACTTGGATTTGAATTTTGTGGCATAGTTTGGGTATTTTTAGGCTAACACACTGTTTAATATTCCATGTTCTTTGGTTTGATGGTTGTTTTTTCCTTTAAAGTTCATATCTTCAAAATCATCATGTATATGTCCACCAAGTCCATCAAAATACCCATTTTAGGTATACCATTTTTCATAGATGGAATTTTAAACCACCACACTAACCTTCCTGATGTATTCATCTGTAGCTGGTCATTTTACCTTGACCACAACCACTAAAATGGTCGTAGAGAAACTCCTCATGTTATATAATAAGACTCAACCTTCCCCACCCAAAGTGAAATGGAATGGTATCTCCCATGTTGGTAATTTTGAACTATAAATATTTCGTTTAGAATAAAATATTGACCATGGATTCTTCACTATAATGTGTTGTATAAAATACTGGCCATGTTTCCTCAACATGCCAATAACAAAGGTTTGGTATCCTACTTTTTCTATTTTCCATACCACTTATCCTATCAACCATGGACACAAATGGAAATCATTATAGATATAGTGTCTTGATCATTTGTTATAGGTACACTGGAAGACCACCACAGGAATGACCACATTTTTTGTCCATTTCTAGATGCCCATTTTTAGAATGCTCCTCTTCACCACGTCTTATGTTCTGGGTGTGGTTAAACTTGGCCTTCTTATCCAACCTCACCACATCCACCTATAGGCCATGACCTAGACCATGTGGGAAAATACCATTCCCAGTATTCATAAAAATACTTAATTAAGATAATACAATCAGGATATTTACATCAATTTGTAATATCTTACTTAGCATCGACTAATTTAACTTCATATAAACATCTGTGGATAAACCTTGTGAAAACTCCTTCATCATAGATTTATTAAGATTGTCTCCATGGAACTTCAAATATCAAACCAATATCCTAATCATTAATCACAAAAAAAGAACTAAAATACTTAGGATATCCCTCTTCTCCAAGCATAGAATCTTCTTCATATATAATCAATATATCATAATCACAAAGATTCTTCTTGACTTGAATTAATTACCAAGATTCATAACATATTGAAATTAATTAATTCAATTTATTCTTTGAAAATATCATTGGAAATAAAAATAGTTCACACAAATTTGGATTAACACGATCATTTATTAGTCATTTCCTAAGATTAAATGGATGGGAGAGTTGATATAGCCGATAGTTATAGTTGATGAATTCATTAACTCAAAATGTATAAGTTAATTCATGTTCACTTGAGGATTATACTCTAGGGATTTATAAAAGGATAATTCAATATGATATGGTGATCATTCAAGACTTCACAAGACATGGTTGAAGCTCTTCTTCCCAAGGCTCTATTATCCAAACTCCTTTACAATAGGGAGCACTAGCATTATTTAGTGGGTGGAAGAATCCCTTTTGTACAATGAGTGATTTAGTACAAACCATGGATACCTTTAGAGGAGGGATATCATTGGTTTTCCAATCATGTGATCTTCATCAAGTTTATAGTATAAATATAGACACAGTTTCTATATTTAGTTAAAGGTATGTGATTTATTTATTTTATAGTATGAATGATTTTGGTCTATTACATGGTCAATCTAGGATTTGGGTTTCTTTATTTCTTCCGCTATGTTTAATGGTTATCATTGGATCATTTGAAGCCTAGTAGTATCAGCATAAATATGTGATATTGGTACCTGTTATTTTATAAAATAAAAATTATAAAATTATTATTATAAATAATAAATAAGTTGTTACAGTAAAACAAATATTTAACTTTTTTGTATCGATATCCTTATGCTTATATCTATTTATTTGTGTTTTCAAATTCATGAATTGTGTTTATCATAGATGGTATAATTTTTTTGAACATATGGAACTCCAAGTGACTAACCTATGTATATAGTTCATGACCAATAATATGAGGATGATATACATAAATAAATGGGTGACAACCCCAAGTTGTGGGCTTTCCGAAAAACAAAAGGGTTACCTATGTGAATCAACATATGAAACATTTTTTTATTTAATGTAAATATAGAAATTATAAATACATTATTTATTCTATAAGAAACATTTATATAAAAAAATTATAAAATATTAATGATCATTACCTTAAATGAAAAAAAAAATTGTTGATAACTATGTAACAATCATGACATAATTAGTAATAAGAAAAAGAGAGTGATTTTTAGAAAAAAAAATAGATTATTTTTACCAAATTCAAGTGTATCTTAAAGGTTTTTTGTGTACAATATAAGAATTATAATGATAAAAATAATTATTCATAAAATTATATCATTTTGTAAAATAAAAAATAATGGGATTATAAATCATAAATTCCAGTTAATAAATTTTTAGTAAATCAAAGAAACACTTTATTATTAGAAATATGCACTAAATATAAAATGGGGTGGTTTTATTAACTACATTTTGGTTTTTTCAATTGTAAACCATGAAAAAATTATGGTCACTGTACCATGGTTTTATGCTTGGAAGTTCATGCATTATAAGATAACACACAATTAACCTTTTTTCCTCCACCTGAACTATAAAGTTTTATTTAGAATATTATATGATGATATTTAGAGAATTTTTAATATGAAACTAAATATTTAAATGTTAAGAAATAAATATAAGTATTGAATCAGAAGTTGCAAATATTTTTAATGTTTGAAATGTTTATAAATTATTTAATAAATGGTCAAATGTTTGAGAGATGTTTTATGTTCTAGGGAGTGTACTTAAATGGATATAAAATACAGGTTTAATCTTAGTTATATATTTTTTTATTCTAATATGAGATTAAATCTATGAAAATTGTTGAATTAAATCTTACCAAAGATCTCTATCTCTCTCTCTCCCTCTCTCTCATTGACAATCGTTATATTATATCACGAGGAAGGGGGATCCTTCCCAAGAATTAGTAGATTTATACATCCCACAAATTTCCTTTAAATTATTAATAATTTTTCCTTCAATGGATCTCTATCAAGATTGTGGAAGAACACATTGGACATACCATTTTCATGCAAGAAAATATACACAATTAATTTATATTTTATTCAATAAAAATGAATGTTTTGGTCTTGGGAAAATGTGTTTTGGTTGATTATTTCCATATCATTTGTAAAATAGTTCGTTACTACATATTAACCCTATGTCCATAGATAAAAATTATGAATATGAGGCCTAAAACTGTTGTTATGTACTATAGTCATGATTTGAAGAACCATTAAAGCACTCCCCATCAGGATAGGTATATAGTCATGGTTTAAAAATACAACCTCTCAATAGATCATCTATAGTCACTATTTAAAAAACCATAACTATAAGTATTAGGAAATTATATATTATCATGGTTATTAAAATTGTCACTATACATCAGTTATAGTTATGGTTTTCTAGTAAACTCTGACTATATATTAACTATAGTTATAGTAAAAGAAACCATAACTATAGATTTGATTTATTTTAAAAAAATAAGATATCCAAACAACACCTCAACCTATAAAAACAAGAAAATATTAACAAATGTTATTTAAATTAGTAAAAAATAGCTACTATGAATTCATTTATTCTATAAAAATTATATAAAATATTATAATAAAGTTTATATATATATATATATGTATCTTTAGAAATCCAACAAGTAATTATTAGTACTGAAGAAATTTTTATTGAAGAATTAAATATGATAAAAACATAATTCATAACCAAAAACCATCAAACCAAGTCACAATATTCTTATTTGGTCATATTACATGTGTTTCAATCTTGAATTATAATATTTCAATCCATATAAAACTCAAAATGACCAATCCTCACAAATTTCATGAAAAAAATCAAAGAAAGAATTATAAGTAACACTCCTTCAGTCCAAATACATTCATACTTCAGTTCCTCATGAAAAAAGCAAACAATTATCACAATTAAATTACATTTCTAATTATTGAAATCAATCCCAAAACCTTATGAATAAAACATAAGAATTTATAACTGAATATAAAATTTTAAAATATTGAAATTTAAAAAAATATAGAACCATGAAAATATACTTTTTAGAAATATAAACCCACTCAAACAATTCCATACACCTCACAAACATAATAATTATATAATAAATCAATTTATAATCTACCATACTAGTGATTCATGTGTTTTTATTGAGGATGAGATATCCATTTTAATTTATCTTTGGTTTAACTACTATGAAAATAAAAATGAATAAAAAATATCAAAAACACATATAACTAACAGTAATAACAACTTAAATATTGAATAACTTGATATTCCAAAATCATAATTCATAAAAAATCATCAAACCACATCCCAATTGTAACGTTCTGATGTATTCTACTAAACCGGTGCTCTGATTTAGTTCTCCACAAGGCCTCAAACACGCCTCTCCATATGTCAAAGACTTTTGAATAATAGTGAGGGCCTAAGGTGTGTCTATAGAGAGACTATACCCTCATATCAGATCAAAAAACATTGGAAATAATAAGATATAATCCAAAATAAATAAATAATTTGAGGGAAGAAGAAGTAAATACATTGAAATAGAACATACTACCATAATAAATGAAATACTATAGAAGCTCGAATAGAAATGTCATACATATAACACTGATTTCCCACTGGTAAAATAATATATAATAATGGAAATAGAAATAAAATTATAGTGGTCTATAACTTACTCCAATCTAGAACACATATATGATATCTGAGACATGGTCGAGCTACTCCAAACTGATCATAAGAAACCACAGAGTTGATCTATTCGAGTATGAAACCCATGGCCTTGGTCCTATCCATCATGTATATGTACTCAAGATGAAAATAATATATGATATGAGTTATGCATTAACACTAAGGTGTAGGTACATGGGTGAGAAATAATCTCAGTTTTCTACCCCAATGATGAACATATAAATATTTTTCATAAGTTCATGCTCATGAAATATGCTTATCATAGCCAATAAAAAACAGAAAAAATAAATAAAATAAATCAAGTGAAACAACAGTGGATCCCTGGTTCTGTGATCCATATTAACTAGGAAATGTGTCATCATGTATATATATATTTATAAGTGTATATATATTACCATATATATATATAAACAAATATGTATATACAAGAGTAAGGTGAAAGAAATTACATAAATCAATGACAGATGATTCTTGGGTAAAAAATCTAGATCTTATGAACATATGGTGAAAAGGAAATTTATCTAGATGTCTTTCCACTCAATCAATGAGTAATTAAGTTAATCACTAGGTCTAGAACCCTTATTAAAACATCCTTCTTAAACTAGTTCCATAAATGTCTCTAATCAAGCTATATCACCACAAGGGAATACATGTCTTATCCATGGGTTCACCCGTACTCACATCTATTTTCTATAATGAATGATTCTAAGTGGAAACTGGACATCCTGTAGTAATGAAACTTTTAATTGTATAGATAAAACCATGACCCAAGGTATGTAACCAAGGTGTACATGAATGATGAAAATCAAGCATTAAACAATTAATTTTCCCTATGAGTCCATCCAAGGAATTTCTTCTTGGGAATCCAAGTATCACTCAAGACATGTATATTCCATTTAACCAATGATCTCGTCTAAGGCAATATATACACGGAACCTAGGTATCACCCATGGATTAATGTAGTTCATTTAACATTTGAGCCTGTCCAAGGCATTCCACATAAGGAACCCAGGTGCCACTCATCAAACATATAATATCAATCAGTCTACAATCCCATCCAAGGTGTTCCATATTAGGAATCTGATTATCTCTCATGGTGTATATATAATCTCATTCAACCTATAAGGCCATCCAAGTAATTTCACAAAAGGAACCCAAGTATCACTCATGGTGTAAATATAATATCAATAAACTCATGATCCTACAAAAGGAATTCTATGTAAGGAACATGAGTATCACTCAAGGCATACATAATTAACTCAACCTATGAGCTTATCCAAGGCATTCTGTATAAGGAACCTAAGTATCAGTCATGGCCAGATCCCAAGAAGTACGTCCAAGAATATCAGTCAATCATTGCATTACTTTAGGCTCATTGTCCACAAACTAGGAATCAACTATGGAAATCATCATTTCATAATTATTAAACAAGTGAAAATCATAAACAAAAGAGTGGGAGTGGAATGAAACCTACACCCACCATTACTACCACAACCTATTAGTCTTGAATGTTTGGTATGGTTTCTAAGATGAAACATGGTACCAACTTTTGCCAAAACCCACATCACACTAGCTAAAGTTCATTCAAACAACAGGGCACACATACGGTCCCCTAAGTCATAACATAGGAGAGGGCCTCCTTTTGATCCTCAAGTAATACACATAAGCAAAGGAATCATACTCGAGATCCTTAACTATAAAAGTAAAAGCAGGAATCCTATATGGGATTCTTGATGGTAATTAATAGAGGAATCCTACTTGGGATCCTTTGATATTAAGGTAAAAGGATGAATCCTATAAGGGATCCTTTATGGTAAGTAAATAGAGGCATCCTACACAGGATCCTCAGAAAGGTTCATAGTAAGAGGCATCCAACATGGTACCCTTAATAATAGTTTCAATAAAAAGATTCATCCTATATGGAATCCTTAGAAATTGTAAAAAAGTGAATGGATATTACAAGTGATTCTATATATCAGAATATATGAAAAGGAATACCATAAGGGACCCTTGTTACCAATAGTCTGGTCGAGGAATCCTAAATGAAATCCTTATAAAGAACTAATCTCACGACCTCCAAGTCCAGAAGGGTGCATATTATAAGGGAGACATCCTCAAAGAAATATCTATGAAACCATATTTCAAGAGAGATATCCCATGTAATATATCAAATAAGAGTGTGTCACACATAGAAGATAGCTGGATTTGATTACCAGAGGAAGAATCTCTCCGTTTAGTAAGAAGCCCAAAACGCTTATCAAGAGTCCTCAAAACAACTCAAGGGCAGCAAAATCATGATATACATAGATAAATTCTCAAAATGTACTATTAATGCATCCAAATTATACTCTCACATGTAAAGATATGAAAAACCCTCAAAAGGGTACCAAGGGAGGATTACACAGCCTATATATCCTGGTACATGGCATGTACCCTCGAAGATCCACCTATACATGTACTTTATCCGAACATGGCATGAAAAACTCAATTACATTGCGTGTAAGTCCAGTATACGACATGTACCCTACATGGGGTACCTACCCATGATCCTACCATGGAATGGACATGTACTTTTCCTATTCGTGTACCTCTACATGGTGTGTGACCCACACGGGGTCTGGCTAGGTACTCTAAACGACCATGTTCCTCTACCCGGGTTGTCTGGATGGGTAAGTTTCTACATGGATGAGTCCTAGTACATGAAATTTACACCACATAAAAGGAATATAATTCTAAAAAGGTAACCATATATGAATGGGAAGAACACATAACATGTGTTCCTGAACCACACTCCGTATGATCTAGATTTCCGAATGGGAGACCCCTCAAATCAGCCTGAAACCCCTATTTTAGCATCAAAGGGTATAGATTGACCCTCAAGGGGTCCTAAGTAGTGATAAAAGGGTTTAAAACTAAAAGGGATAAATATATGAGGATTTATGGGAAAATATAAAAACAACCTACCTTTGGGAGGAATCTGACAAAGCTTCGCCCATTTCCATGATCCATGATTGCCTCACAATGATCCACTTCCTCTATAGCACCATGCAGGCACCTCTCTTCCTATCACTCCCTATTCATATCTCTCCCTATCCATATCATATCTTTATTGTTTTGAAGGAAACCCAAGTATGGGCCTGTATGATAATCCTATGGAGAAAATATAAAAGAAAAAGGGAAATGAAGAAAATAAAAAAAAAGGAAAAGGGGACGAAACCTAGACCTGATGTCCGAGATGAGTTTATGACCATACTAGGAAAAAATACCAATTCTTAACTCAATGGTGGAGACAAAATATCAATTAAAAAATCCTTCCAAAATATATATTTGAATGAATTTTTGTGGTGAAATTAATATTTAATTAAGTTTATGTTAAATATAAATTATTCCATGAAAATTAAAATGGTTTAGAATTCTAATAAACTCTTGTCCTAGGATAAAAACCTTATTCCAAGACCAACAGAATGGTAAAAAAATATCTGATATCATCTTCTGGGGAAAAAATTTCATTTTTACCTTTATAAGCATCTGAAAGTAAATATTCAAATTTCTTCTCAACTCTCCAGTTCAGAAAAAAAAAAGGTTGCTACAACCTCCCCACCATAAACCTTCTCATCCCTAAGAATACTTGATGGTAAAAAATAATTCATGCTCACATCCTGAGCATCTACACCACTAAACTATCTTTACCATATAGAAACCAGTCTCACGTCATTAATAACTCTTCAATCAAATAAGATGTCTACCAATGACTAATCTAGTACTCCTCGCCATTGGATCATCCTTATCATTGCATCAATAACCAAACATCAAGATTAATAGACTCTGATCCATCCATCAAAAAAATCAACTAAAAAAGATGGACTCCCCCCAAAAATTCCCAATGGTGAATTACTCACCATATGCCTTACCTTATACCGCTCCTTGAGTGTAACCCCAACAAGTTCCTTCATCGAAATAGAAAATATATTTAAAAAGAAAAGAATATCATCATAGAGTTTATGCTCTCTTGGAATACTCAGGATGAATTCAAGATAGAGCATGATCATATCTAACTAGGAGTATACTAATATTTCATTGATATGAATGTATATCTCTCATTATACACTTTCACATCAAACATGCTAACTTTTCTTTATCCAACTCCTGATGCCTTTTCTCCTAAAAAAGTGTGTCTAGGTCCAAAAATAGGTCTACTAGCTCATAGAACCTAATTTATTATTGATGTATCCTATACCATGGATATACATTCATCATTTTATCCACATCTCCTTGGAAACCATTCCCATGGAAAATCATTGAATAAATCAGTCCTCGACTCACATATAGACACTCGCCGACTTACGACTTAAACGGTTCCACCTGCAACTGGTGTGTACGTTTATCACCTGAATCATAATTCAACAAGTTTTCTATTAATAAAACAAATCCAACCATTCCACAAGACATGTCAGACTAAACAATATAGATCTCCCTTAGAATTTATCTTCAAAACTAGGCACCTTACACATGTCAGTATTTATTCCATGACCACCCATCATCTAACATCGTTCTTATCACAAGAATCTACCCGCACCCTGACTATAATTTCTAATAGTAGAAACACTAGTAAATTAGGCTGGACACTCAAATAGTCTTTCCCATAAAATTTAGTCTTGATACCAAAGCAACCAAGGTGATTTATCAGAAACTGATGGCATCGACCTTCCTATATCATAAAACCTGATCACTAATCGTGCATCGGTCTCAATAGAGCGTATAACCAAGATCGCTACCTAAAAAGGTATCCCCAAACCCGATCCAATCCTACTTATAGTTTACTATTAATAAAAACAAACCTTTTCCTACAATGGTTTGAGTCATAACTAAGGTTCTCTAGCTCTCCCACCTAGCCCTGTTGATCAAGTCTAGAAGAGGGTTACTAGGTCTAACCACCAAGTCCTAATGATCAAACCTCTCTAAGGAATGTAAAGAAAACACTAACCTATAAGGGTTAGAACTATAAACATGGCCTATAAGGTCCTGATCCCCTTTTATCGTCATTATAAGCAATTTCTCCCTAGATTTCATGATACAAATGTAGAAGATATACTTGACTAACACTCATCAAGAATCCATATACGGTAATACACCCTCAAGGTCCAGTTAACGATAAACATCCTAGTACCTGTAGGAATCATAGTTAGTGATTCGACAAGATAACCACAAATTAAGGTTGGTTAACTAAAATTGTATTCCATGTTATGTGCGAAAACATAATATAAGTCATTACTGACTCTTTAAATAAACTAACCAAGGAAACAACACCCAACAAGGGGTCCAACATATGGGCATCATATGCCCTGTTGATCTACTAGGGTCATTGCACCCCCTGTATATGAGAAATGCATCATAATACTCACCACTAAACTTCTCAAAATATATCAACACCGCATACCATCTAAATGAAATATATATCTAAGTTATCCCAATTAAGTATATTTCCACCAAAAAAATATATAGTAAAATCCCATTTAGGTTTTTTGTTGACAATTTAAACGGTTTTACTCTATCATTAGTAAAATCACACACTGGAAGTCCTATAACATGTGAATCCTATGTTCCAAATATAATTCATGCTACACCTATTACCTTTGTCGGTCAAGATTAAAAATCAATCATTGGCCTCTTCCAATGGTCAAGATCAAAAAATCCATGAATAAATCATAAAATTCACATAGCATCTGCATCACTCATAGAGAAAATCATATACAATTGTAACATCAAAGATAAAAAGAGAGATCATGTGTCCCTTGAAACTAGTAATTCTCAACAGAACAAGTGTTCTCAATGCACCAGTACAATATCCATCATAGACTCTGACACATTCCTAATACTCATGTACGACATATCCCAAATAGTAGCACAATAGAAAAAAATAGTTTTGATACTACTTTGTAACATCCCAACCTAGATTCCACTAAACTAGTGCTCCGAGGTGGTTCCACATAAGGCCTCAAGTGCACATCTCCATACACTAGAGGATTCTGACTAGAATTGAGTACCTAAGTTGTGTCCATGGAGAGACCATTCACCCATATCAGAGTAAAAAATAATGAAAATAACTATATATCTTCAAAATTAGTAAATAAACAGAGTTTTTAAATAGTAAATAAAATAAAATAAAATATTATAAAATAAAAAATGAAATTATATATAATTCAAAATATACATTTCATATATAAATATTGATCACCCACTAGGATTATCACATATACAAGAGTATGTAAAGTAAATGGAAATAAAAGTATATGTATCTAATACTAAATCTAAGGTAGACCACATACCAAGTCTCCAATATTCTTTTGAGATGATCCATCCTAATCACAAGAAACCACAAGAGTATCTTCACTCATTAATACATCCTTGGGCTATAGAATTATCCATCATGTATCTGTGATAAACCTGAAACATTGAAATAAGGTCAGCATGTACACTAAGGTGCATGTACAGGGGTGATAAACAATCTCAGTAGTCTCCCACTGATGATGAACCTATAAATAAACTATCATAAGTGCATGCTCATCCAATATTCTTATCCTAGAAAACACACAAATAAAATAATAAATGAGTAAATCAAGTGAACCATAGTCGATCTCTAGATCTATGATCCGGATCAACTGGGAAATGTTTCATCATGTGTGTGTGTGTGTGTATATATATAAGTGTATATATATTCCCATACACACACACACATATATATATATATATATTCACAAATATGTATATACACGAGTAAAGTGAATGAAATAACATAAATCAATAGTAGTCGATCCTTGGGTCCACAATCTTGATCGTCTGGACATTCAGTGAAAATGGAATTAAGATGGATGTCACACCACTCAAGCTGTGTATAATTAAATCAATCCCTAGTTCTGGAATCCTGATCAATACTAACTGATTCGACCAGCATCAGAAATGTCTCTGAGCAATTTAGGTCACCATGGTCAGATACATTTCCAAACCTAGGGATCACCTGTACTCGATTCCATTCACTATAATGAATGATTCTAGGTAGAAGTTGGGCATCGAAAAAGTATGGAACATTTACTTATGTAAATAAAACCAAGACCCGAGGAACATAACCAAGGTGTTCATGTATGATGACAATCAAGAATTAAATAATTCACTTTTCTTATCAGTCTGTCCAATGAATTCCATCATGGAAATCTATGTATCACTCAAGGCATGTACATTCAATTTAACTAATGAGACTATACAAGGAGTTCCATAAAATAAACCCAGGTATCACCCATGGTTTAATGTATTTCATGTATCCTCTCACCCCATCCAAGGAGTTCCCTGTAAGGAAAATGAGTATCACTCATTGTATATAAAATATCAATCAGACTATGAGCCCCTATATGACATTTTGTAAAAGTAATTTTAGTATCACTCAAGTCATATATATAATCACATACAAATAGTGAGCCCAAAAAATTCATAATGTGTAAGAAACCTGAGTATCGCTCATGGTGTATATATAAGATCAATGAGTCTATGAGCCTATCCAAGAAATTATGTATAAGTAATCATAGTATCACTCAGGGAACAAATGTAATATCAGTCAACCTATGATCTCATCCAAGTCATTCCTCTGAAGGAACCTGATTATCACTCAAGGAATACATAAATCATTAAACTTATGATCCCATCCATGGCATTCCATATAATTAACCCAAGTATCACTCATGTCCAGATCCCAAGATGTACATCTAGAGATATCGATAAAACACCACATCATATCAGGATAATCAGATACACACTAACAAGAACCTCTAGAAATCATCACTAAATTGGTGATAAAGAAGTCAAAATCATAAAAAAGAGTGAGGGTGGCCAAATTCCAAAAACTAGAACTAATGTCACAACCTATTAAGATTAAAAGTTTGGTATGGGATCTAAGGTGACACTCAATACCATCTCTACCAAAAAAAAATCACTAGCTTAGAGTTAATCAAACACCGGGGCACCCACTGGGTCTCATAAGTCAAAACACCAGAGATTCATCCTACTTGGGATCCTTTAGGTCTACACATAAGTGAAGGAATCCTACTCAGGATCCTCAGCTATGAAGGTAAAATGAGTAACACTACATGGGTTCCATGATAGAATGTAACAAAGGCATCCTACTCAGTATCATTATCTATGAAGGTAAAATGAGGAATCAAACATGGGACCCTTGATGGTAAGTAAATGGAGTCTTCCTACATGGGATCCTTAGAATGGTAAATTGGAAGAGGCATCCTATATGGGACCCTCAATAATAGTGTATGCTAGAAAAAGAATCCAACATGGGATCCTCAGAAAGAGTATTTATGTAAAGGGATCCTATATGTAATTCACTATATTAGAATGTAAGTGAAGGCATCCCATGGTGGACCCTTGGTAATAGTTTTCTGTTAGATGCATCCTATAAAAGATCCTCAAAAAGAATAATCGCACGCCCTCTTAGGATAGAAGGACACATCTCATAAGGGATACATCCTCAAAGAAAGAACTAAAAAAGTATCTATCAAGAGAGATAGATCATGGTCCATCTCAAATAAAAAGTCCTTTCTCTCTAGAGATAGTTATATTAGATTACCGCAGGAAGAACCTCTACATTTAGTAAGAAGCCTGAAACACCTCCCTAGAGTCCTCAAATCTCCTCAAGTATAGTAAAATCATGATATATGTGAAAATTTATCAAAATGGACTATTAAACAGGAAAAACCCTCAAATGGGTAGCATGGGAGGAGTATACGGTGTGTATACTCTGGTACATGGTGTGTGCCCTCAAAACTCCACCTGGGTGTGTACTTCCTCTAGACATGGCATGTAAAACCCAAGTACACAGCATGTAAGTCAGGTACACATCATGTACCCAACATGGGGTACCTTGCAATGCACATCATATGGCCTAGCCATGTACTTTTCCTAGATTTTTACCTCGACACGATGTGTGACCCACACAAGGTCTAGCCGTATACTCTACATGGCCATGTGCCCCTACACAGGATGTCTGGATGGGAACTCAACTACATGGATGAGTCCTAGTAAATGGAATATATACCCAATACACACTGTGTAATTTTAAAATTTTCATCTTCCTCAAATGGTAGGAGCACACGAAATGTGTTCCTGAACATCATGTCGTGTGATCAAGATTTCTTAATAGAAAACCTATCAAATCAGTCTGAAACCCTCATTTACTTATCAAAAAGGTATAGATAGACAATCCAAGTGTCCTAAGTAGTGATAAAAGGTTTTTACAACTAGAATTTAACAAATATATTGGTATTTAGGGAAAAACATAAAACATCTTATCGTTGGGAAGAATCCATTGATGCTTTGCCCATATTTGTGATACATGGCGGCCACACAACGATCCAGATCCTCCTGAGCTCCAAGGTGGAACCTATATTCCCATATAACTCTTTTTATATCTCTACATATCCCTCACCTCTATTGTTAATGGAAAATGGAACACATATAGGGGCATGTGTGAGAACCCAGGGGAGAAAAGAGAAAAAGGAAAAGAAATATGAATAAAAGAAATAAAAAGAAAATGAAAAAGGAAAAGGGGTCCCACTCCAATGCATGAAATGAGTTTTTACCCTAAATAGGAAACAATACCCATTCCGGAATCAATAGTGAAGAAAAAATCGCAATATGATGTCACGTTTAAAATATATAGTGGAATGAATGCTTGCGAAAAAAATTAATATTTAATTATGTATATATTAAATATTAAACATTCCTTAAAAATTTTAATGGTTCAAAATTCCACCAAACAATGGTAATATGGTTAATACCCTATTTCAAGACCGAAATAGTGGTATGAAAAATTATTTGACATCATCTGATATGGTAAAATTACCATTTTACCACTTATAAGCACCTGAGATAAAAACTTCAAATTTTTACTCAAATCGCCAGTCCGGAAAAAGATGAGTAGTTACACCAATATACCTATTTATTAAAATTACATTCATTTTAAGATTAATTAAAAGCTGTTAATCCATATGAAACTCAAACTAACCTTCCCTTTTAAATTTTATGAAAACAATTTAAAATAAACAATTTCAAGTGATGCTCCTTCAATTCAAACAAATTTCAACTTTAATGCCTCATTATAAAAAATTGAAAGAATTATCATAATTTAATCACATTTTTTAATATTTAAATCACCCCAAACCATCTGTCATAAAAGTAATGAATTTACACATGAATATAAAAGTTCAAAATATTAAAAATTCAAAACCACTAAACCATGAAAACAACCTTTTTAGAAATAAGAACTCACCCAAAAAAGCATCATACACCTCAAAAACATCATGATAGAATCAAAAAAATTACAATATATCATACCACTAAGTGAAAAGTTACTATTAGGGATCATATAGCCATTATAGATTAATATTTGCCTCAAATTCTCTAAAAAAATAGAAAAATAATCAGAACCTCTTGAAATTCATAGTAATAAATACATGGCTATTGAAGAACTAAACATTTAAAAATCATAACTTACAACCAAAAATCATCAAAACACTTCCCAATAAACCTATTTAGACATATTATCTGTTTTTAAATCCTAAATTTCAATTTTCTAATCCATATGAAACTCAAAATAACTTATCCCCACAAATGTCATGAAAAAAATTCAAAAGGAACAGTTTCATGTAATACTGATTCAATAAAAACACACTTCAAATTAAATACCTCATCATAAACAATAGAAATAATTTTCATAATTTACTCACATAAATAAAGATTGAAATCAAACCTAATTTTTTTTTAAAACTAATCAACTTACACATGAATATAAAAATTAAAAATATGAAATTTTAAAATAATCAATCCATAATAACATCCTTTCTGAAAATAAAAACTCACTCGTACAATGCCATAAACCACATAAACATCATAATTTTATATTAATTTTTTTAAAATTATCGTACTACTGAGTGATGTGCTACTATTGAGGATCAAATATCTCTTAGGATTCATCTTTGGTTCAACATCAATGAAACAAATCATAAACATAATCAAAACCTCATACAAGTAATATTTATAATGATATTTATATTTAAGAACTCAACACACCAAAATTAAAATTCATTAAGAAAACCATAAAACTGCATCCAAATATGTATATTTAATAATATTCCATGTTTTTTAATATTTAATTATAATTTTTCAAACAATAAGAAACTCAAACTGAACTATCTCCACAAATTTCATGAAAAAAATTAAAATTAATATTCTCAAATAATAAACCTTAATTACAAACACATTTCAATTTTAATTACTTATCATAAAAAATGGAATTTATTATCATATTTCAGGTTCATTTACATTAATTTAAATCACAACAAAACTAGTTTTTCCTAAAAATAATTCTTTTACAATTGAATATAATAGTTTATAATATTCAAATTTCAAAACCACCAAACCACGAAAATATCCTTATTTAAAATAAAAACTCACCCAAAAACACTCTAAACCTCATAGTAATCATAATTGTATCATTAATAAAAATATAAAAAATCATACCAGTTATTTATGAGTTTCAATTGAGGATCATATATCCATTTTTATTCATATTTGGTTCTAATTTTGTGAGAAAAAATCCTAAAAATAATCAGATTATTATACTAGTAATTGTAATAACGACATATCTATTGGAGAAATATAAACACTAAAATCACAATTCATTACCAAAAACTATGAAACCACATCCCAATATTTCTATTGAGTCATATTACATGTGCATCAAGCATGAATTACATGTTTTAAATCCTTATGAAACTCAAATCGGTTTATACCTAGAAATTTCATGAAAATAATTCCAAAGAAAACATTTCAAGTAATATCCCTTCAATCCAAATAAATTCCTACATCAATGATTCATAATAATAATTAGGAACCATTATCACAACTCAATAATATTTCTAAATATTTAATTCCCCCACAGATCAAGTTTTATAAAACTAAATATTTTAAAAATTAATATATAAGTTCAAAACATTGACACTCCAAAGCCACCAAACGATGAAAATAATTTTTTTGGAAATTATAACCTAACTGAGTAAATAGCATTATCAGTAAATAACATACTCATTAATTAGTACCATTAACATATCTATTAATAAATATTATGCACATTCATTAGCCACATATAATTATAAAGAAAATCCTGTAATCGATATATATAATATATAACTAGAAGTAGCATGTGTCGGTTACAAATATAACCCATAATTTAGTTATTATATATCATATTTAGTATGTAACCCCATTATATTACTATTGTATTCTAGAAAAGTGATTCAAAATTAAAATAATAAATGGTGAATGCATTAAGAGATGTCTTTATAGTTAAATTAACTTATATAATTTTGAAATTAAATTGAACTTCAAATGTAATAATAATTTAAAAAATGTTACTTAATGATCAATAGAAATAGATTCTTATAAATTTCAAGTAGGGTCACCACCCCACCACCACAATCACCTCCCTCATCATTTTCATCATCATCGTCATCATATTTTTTAATAATAATATCCATATACACAGTAGCACGATGACCACAACCACCACCACTATCATAAACACAACCCAAGACACCTATCTATCAGACACCAGAGCTCGATCATGATATACCCAAAGGGCGTTCTGAATCCCCATGTACTGTAACAAGTTCCTAGGAATTTATGGAACACCAATTGGGAATAGTTTTAGCCATTGAATAAATTAAAAAAAAGTAGCATTAAAAAATGAACAAGGCCACTTTGTAAGTTCAAGGTCCATAAACCAGGAGGAAATATAATAATATAATATAAAATAATTAAATATATTTATATAAAAAATTAAATGAAAATTTAATTAATCCCCCTACTCGCCCCTAACACCCTCAACTTTAGAAACAAACACCACTAGATTCCTTTCCATCGTCTTACATATATATAATGTGCCACTAACTAAAGTAAAGGAAAGCAGGAAAATGCCTACATAGATAATGTGATAAATAAGGCTAAAATAAAGGCAGACATATCTCCATGTGTCTTTACAAGTCACCATCTACTACTAAAACCCCAACTCCCCAAGGGAGGAGATAAAAGAGCTAGAACCTAAAATTGAAATGATTTGACAATCATTAGTATAAAAGATATGTTCATTCTAGTTTTAAATATATTATTTGAAATAGGTTTTCATTATATGAGAACATGAATTTTAATACCATTCTCCAAACCATTTTTAAACCTTTATTTTTTATTTTATTTAAATTAATCAACCACTTGGAAAATATTTTTTTGGCCAATGCCATCATCTTTTGAAAACCCCATATGAAATATAATTTGAAAATCCATTTAAAAAATACCCATTCCTATAAAAAAATAAATTTATAGATATGTGAGAAATAAGACATCAAACTTTATCCATTTACCCAATAGAACAAGTACCACACTTTAACAATTTTATAAATGAAATAATGTACCATAAAATAACCATTTCATAAATAAGAGAAAAGAGGAAAACCCCTCAGTCATATAAGGTTCGTGGGTACTCTAAATCCTACTATCAAGCTCGTGATCTAATCCAATCAAAATCCAATGCCTGAACCAACTATAAAGAAGAATATTCTATTTTCATAGAGGAGTAGTGTTGTCTGACCACAAAACCACATCTAACCATCTGTTAAGGAGTACATGTATTTTCCTATTGGTGTAGTGTCTCCCCCCCTGACACGAAAAACTTTATTTAATTACTTTTAGTTATAATGTGGTGTAATCTAAGGGGATTATTTAAATAGACATCCCCACTTAGATACCTAACTTCCCATGAACTTTAACCATCTTAAAAGTTCCAAATTTCATTAAAAAGTGGTCCTTTCATCAACCTGTCATAATCCATTTCTTTCTTCAAAATTACACATGCCTCTTTAAAACTATTCAATTTCTCAAATTTAAGGATAAACATTTAAGAAAAAATAAGGCATATAATTAAAACTTCCAAAATATTGAAGACTAGATTTTATTAATTAAAATATTATTTATAAAACACCATAGGAAATATAAAATATTCCAACTAGGATTTGGAATTATAATTTTAGAAAATAAACTATAAAAATAATTTGAATGTTGAATTGAATATAAAAAAATTGAATTACACATTTATTTTTATGTCTATATAAATTCACACACACACACAAAAATACACATATTTCTCTTGTTGTTCCAATTCACACTCTCATGTGAGTTGGAACACACACACACACACACAAAAATTGTGTAGGGAATCTGTTTCTGGGAATCTCAAATTATTTTTCAATGATGTTAAAATGGTGGATCATGTTGACCGGTTGGGGAGGTATGCTAGTTCGGTTTGAGTTTGTTTTTGGTTGGTTTTGTTTGTCTTTGGTTTTGATGTGACTCCTTTGTGATACGCATCCTGCATTCTACTTGGGTCTACTCTAGATGAGGTTTAGAGCATTAATCCCTCACCATCACATGCCTTTCGGAATTTGTAGTTTGAGAGGGTATGGTTATTCCATCGGTTCCGTGCCCGTGCACTCTTGTGTGGGACAGTCTGCTGAGTGGTCATGCAAGGTGAAGGTTGGTCTTCGTGGTGTAGTTTCTGGGGAGGGGAAGATCCTGTAGTTTTGTTATGGTATTTTCTCTATTATGGCCTTTTGGTTGTAATGTTGGTCCTATGGTTTCTCACTTTTTTCCTCAAATGTGATTTGATAATAAAAATTTTAATTTTCAATATAGTCATTTAGAACTTAGAGAAGAAAAGGGAACTTTTAAACCTCACCCATTTTTTCAAAAATCCAATCATCAAACATTTTATTAATACTTAACATTTCAACTATTACATAAAATTCCAAGTACAATTGAATATCCAATTCAGAATTCACATTTAAAACCAAAATACCTTTTAAAAATTTATATTTTTTTGTAAAGTCTATTCGGGCATTTCACCAAACCATTAGTGTGAAAATAAGTCATCCAAAAAAATTTAAAACGCACTTTGTAAAGGAAAATACCATTGCATTCTATTAAAACTCAGTAAAACATGGTTTTTATTCAAAATAGATTCAAATATACATTTATTAATATCAATAAACACGTAAAACAATAATTTAAGGAATAATTACTAAAGGTTCCATAATTTAATTTATTAAATATCTACTTCAAATCAAGAAAAAATGGTGAAAATATTTGAATATGGTATAAAGGGGATCCATAAATGAGATCTCACAACCTGAAAACCAAATCTAAACTAATTTGGATACTGAAACCAACATATAGTTTAGTTGAAATCATGGTTTAAAAAAGGGGGAATAAAAAATTGAGTGGAACAAGAATAAGGGGGGAGAATAAACTCATCCCAATGATCAGAACTCAAAATCACAAAAAGAAGGAGGCTATAGTGGAGGTGCAATATAAGAAGTGGTGATGGGTATAGGGGTATCCCTGAATGGGTATCATGGAAGATAGGATGGGATGGGGGAGCGATCATGTAAGGAAAATTGAGGATAGAGGATTTTATTTCATTAAAATATTTTTAGGATTTTAAATTTTCAGGTCCTTGGGTGAATTTCATTGTCTGGCCACATGTTTTTCCAAATCATGTTCCAACCATATAAATCTTACTCGAAGTTTCATATCACATATCATGGGTAGGGTACATGGTTAAATTAACTATGAAATAAATGTTCAATTTTTTCTTTTCAAGATACAAATTCAATAGCATAATCTACGCATGGTTTCCACAAAATGTGCATCGGTGCTAAAATAAAAAAATAAAAAAAACCTGTTTGTCCTGGAATTTGAGCACATGATTAAAAATAATTAAATAAATAAAATAAAACAAAAAATATCAGGGTCTAGGTGTGATAAAACTTCTCACCTTAATACTCTCAGCACCCAAATATCCTTGGATGAAATGGTTGACTCAAGAAGGAATAGAGTCTAACTCTCTTACCAAAGACATGAAGTTTCCCTTTATTGAGTGGAGATGGAACCCTTGGGGGAGTTCTGCGATTTCTTCTCCCACACCATGATATTAGTGGAATCTGTTTCGGTCCCTCCCCCATCAGTGTGGGAGGGACCTTCATCATCCTTCAAGGGAGAGGCATCTTCTTTTTCCCCCTTCTCCAACCCCGAGCTTCTTCCCCAATTCCTGCATTGTTCTCTATGTACAAATTTTCTATAGATATACGAAAGATGACCTAACCTTCCACTATCAATTTCAGAGTTTAACAGAGCTTCATCGCTACTTAATTGACCTTGATAATTCTATTTTTACATAGGAGTCCTTCTATGGGGATAGGTTTGTTTTTGGTCCCTTGGATTTATATGATAGGGCTATTGTGGGTTTACATGATAATAGGAATATTTTGATTCAATTTACATCACAGGATAACCTGATAAAATCTTGTTCTATCATGCCCTAAAACTACAATGAATCCTACTTTTATCTCCATAAGTTGACCTACGACATCCATATGAAGTAAGACTCCACTTCAGTGGTGATTTGGGTGATTTTTCTTTATCTACCCCTCCCATTTAAAAATCACGCAATTATTAGGATTCTTGGTAACCATTTCAGTAGATATTTGTACTCTAATAACCGAACCAAAGTGGTATGTCATCCTATTAATCCCTGAGTGTGTGTGGAAGTATATGCTTCAAGAACTCCATATTAATTTGTTTGGATTACTGTAGGAGATGAATTTCATTGTAAGAAGTGGGTGGTTTATGAATATTGGGTTGATTTCAATTCTGATTTCAAGCTGTTGGGCCATTTTTTGGTGAATTTTAGATGTGGTTCTCACCAACTCGGCAAGCTGAATGGTGTAGGGATTGGTGTTATCAAGGATTCTATGCCCAGTACTATGGATGTGCCTACTGGTATGGGGAAAGTGGTTGTGGATTCTGAGAAAAAGGAAACACATAGTGGATCATAGGAGAACCCCTTGGTTCAAGATATCATCCATTGGTTGAGAAAGGACCTAGAACCCCAATAGCATGTGGAGGTCTCCTTGGAGAAAAGGAGTCTGGAGATGGAGAAACATGCATAAGTTTTTTAACCTATGTTACTTAAGGGCCCCCATGGTAGAAGTGGGATTGATTAGGGAGGTTACAAACCGTTTTCCTTATATGCTAAAGTGGTGTGTTCAGGGAGTGGTACCAATGAAAATGAAAAGGCTAAAGTGGATAGGGTTCCCAAAGAGGATCATAAAGTATGTACTCATTTTTTTATTGGTTCATAGGGTGAGTCTGTGACCAGGGTAAGTCCAAGGAGGAAGGTTTCTACTATTTTTTTGGGTAATCATTTTTTACAGTTGTTGAACGAGGTCCTGGTTCCAGAGAATGGATATTACATTGAATCCATGGATGGACTGTAGGTTTCTAAAATGAATTTAGGGATGGATACTCTAACTACTCTATATGATATTTTGAGGATGAGGTACTAGGTGATCATCTCCCAATCCTAAGGAGAAAGAGTGGTAGGGTTAACCGTAAATAAAGTAAGTAATACTCTTACCTACCACTACCTATGGAGAATCAATAAAAAAAGAATATGAAATCTAAGAAAATGGACAATGATACCAAATCTTTCTCCAAGGATTCTAGACAGTAGAGGAAACTAGTGGTTAGTGATCACCATATCTCCACGTCGGATTTCTAGTATCAGGAGTCTGATGTTATACCCAAATAGTCCTAGGAATTTCTCATCAGTTCAGAAGAGGTAATTGTTGAAACTATTCAGAAAATTAATGCTTCTGAAGAAGAGGCTTAATGAATGATGGAAATGGCTCTAAGGGTGAATCCTAATGAGGAACAGGGAACCTTGATTGATAAATAGGATCTGATTTTAATAAGGGGGTTCAATAAGGGGAATATCATCATTGGGTATTACATTCAATCCTCAGAAAAGCTGGAGTTAAGTTTCGAATATCTTCTGATGGAGGAACCCAAAACTCAAGTAAACTCAATCTCATGGAAACTATTTAGGGAGATTAAAACTAGTAGGCTGAAATTTCACTTTAATAGATCATTTATTTCCTTTTGTGTGTGAACAAATGGTTTGTCACTTTTTCCTTAAAAGTTTTTGATAATAAAAAATTAATTATGAGTGAAGACATGATCCATGAAATATGAAGGGAGACTAGAGTTTTTTTCCAATGACTAACAATATAATCCTCAATATAGAATTGAGAACCACTAAAATTTTCCAATTACCTCATCACAATAAAACGTAAATGATTCAAAAAAATGATGGGTATCTCATGGAAAGTGAAAAGGTTGATTCTATAAAGAACCACCTCACAACCCAAGGAAAACTAGACTCAAAATGGGGATGATCAGAAGAACCATATGAAACTTGATCAATGACGTTAAAGAGTCATCCCAGGGCACAAATAAATAGAAAATATCAATGATTTTACTTTCGGTGGGACTAGTTGGGAATGAATAAAAAAATATTCCCCAAACAAAAACCACAACTTCTTTTCAAGACAAAAGGCATATTACCCATCAAAAAAGACCAATTCCCCACACAAGAAGAACACACAAGATACAAAGTCTAAGTATTCTATGAATAAGGTGACCCATAGTGGTCTCCCCACCATATTTAAAACCCACCTTGGAAAAGACAACCACAAGAATAACCATTAAAATCTCTATAGAATCCCAAAGAGGCATTACTCCTAATAAGCCCAGAATATTTCATCATGGATAAGAGATCAGAATAGTTACTTCTCTATATAGGTATAATCAAACAAAGGCAGATAGGAAAATGAGGATAGAATAAATATAAACCTAAATTCCTCAATATAATCATGCCTCATATAATCGTCATGGGCCTATACATTGGTTATGAGAGATATTAATATTGAACCATGATTCTAAAACACCGAATATTGGTGAACCTTATTGATCACATAAAGTATAATACTAATCTTATTCACACAAACACTCACCCAAATCTTCCCATGAACATACCCTTAAAGTAATAACCTCAACAATAGGTTAAAAACACGTTGAAGATGAAAGGATTAACCAAAAACCAAGGTAGGAGAATTACCCAAACGAACTAGATTCTATATGGAATAATCAAGGATGTGAATCAAGAAGAACTAGAAAAAATACTCCACCTACAATAGTATTGGTATGTAAAAACCCTTGAAAGGGTTAACCACCACCAAATCAAAGAAACTACACCTATGAAATGGATGGAATAAATCCTATAGGTAATACATTCACCCATTTCATATGAACTATTCTAGTAGGACAAATAAAAATAACACAAAACATCGGATCAACTAATCCATACACTATAGTTAAATTCAAATGAATCTGAAATAAATAAAATGGAACACCCCAAAACATTTTCCCACTTTAAAGACCAATACGACCCTAAAAACCCTCATTTAAAAAAACAATAAAAACTTTCTCTCTAAAGTTCTATTTTCATTTTAAAATACCACTAACCTAATTTTTAAATCATCCACAACCATTTCAAGTATTCTCCCAAAACCACTTTCATCAAAAATTTTGATTAAGATCAAAACATTTGTAAATCATTATTGAGATGTAGAAAATTAAATTTTAAATGTTTTCAATATTTACCCTTTGAAATCAATGACATTTATAAATAATTTATTAAAATAAAACATTTTTCATTATTAAATAGAATAAAAAAATTCCAAAAAATTAACAACTCAAAACTAAAATTTATTTTATATAATAATTATCAATTAACCTCCCACTTAAAACTACTTTAAATTATAATTGAAAATGACACATGTCTACTTTTAAAATTTAGGAATACCATTGAAAACCATTTTATTAAAACCATTTTATTGGGGATCCAAATACTAAGTCTATATTTAAATAAATTTAGGAAAACGCATTTATCACTTTGAAAACAAAGTTTTTAAAATCAAAAATCATGTTTTACCCAAAAAAACATGAGCACGCGATAATAAAAATAAATTAAAAAAAGATAATTCCAATACATAGTTCAAATGGGGACTTGTGTTTATGTGTAGAATGTACACATGACTTGGTGGACCATGTGCCAACTAAAAAACATGCATTAGGATCCATCAAAAATTGTGAATTTATGCTCTAAATGTCTTTCTAGGACCTATGAGCTCACTAGGTACCATTAATTCACCCTCGTTATCATCACATAGTCATAAAATCCTTAAAACATGACAAAAATAAATGAAAATTCTTATAATCAAAACACACAACATGAATTACCCTATAAACTTAAGGTTTAGAATGAGAAATGGATCCTTACAATCATCCAACTCCTACCTATCAACTCCCAATAGTCTTAGAACTATCTTCCTAACACACCTAAATAATAATGGTTTTTATGAAAACTAGTCCCATTTATGAACCTAGTTTGCTGATAGTCTTTTTCCACAAACACAACCCAAGTCTTCCATCCATTATATACTGAATCCATCCTGTGACATAACTGAACGTAAATTTCGATCTCCATGGGATGGCACAAGTGCCTAGGTATCTAGAAAACACCCCTTGGGAATGGTTTCACATATGAAATATATTGAATAAGTAATAGAAAATAAATAATTCATGACTACTCCATTCATAAAAGGTATATAAATCGACTACTAATATAAAAATATAATATAAAAATACTAAATAAATTCAAACAAAACAACATATTAAAAATTAATTAATCACAATATTCACCCCTAACACTACCTCCTGTAGAAATTTCTGCTACTAGACACCTTTACTTCAACCTCCATATATGTAATGTACCACTAAATAAAGGAATATAAAAAATTCCTACATAGTTAATGTGGTAAATAAGGATAAAATTAGGAAATTAATTCTTCTATGTGACATTTCAAGTCGTCACCCACTATCAAACCTCAACACCCCAAGTGTTCTAATAAAAGAGCCATAACCTGAAATTGAAATGATATGATAAACATGATCATAAATCTCAATAGGAAATCCATATAACCACACACTAAGTAATGTCTTTAAATAAAATATATTTTCATGATATTTCGAAATGAATATTTGGAATAGTTTTTTATTACATGAGAATGAAAAAATCAATACCATTTTTCAATTAATTTGATAAAATATCTTTTTTATTATCTTTAAATGAAAAAACTCACATGGAAAACCTTTCAGAAACATATACTACTATTATTTGAAAATCCCATTTTAAAACCACTTTCAAATTCTATTTTAGAAATACCCATTCCATAAATAATTTTAATTTATATAGATGAAAGAAATTAGATACCATACATTATCAATTTACTAGAGAGAAAAAGAACCAAAATTTAATAAATTTACAAAGGAATGTACCATAAAATAACTTTTCAATAAATAATAATCATGGGGGAAATCCATATGTAATATAAGGTAAATGGGAACTCTAGTTCCTTGTATCAATCTCAGGATCTAATCCAGTAAAAATCTAATATGCATGTCAACCAATAAGTATAACATGACTTTGGCCTAGAAGGGTATTGTTTATTGACCAAAACACCACATTAAACCACCCTCTAAGGATTACATGTCTTGTCCAAGCAGTGTAGTGTTTCCCCTCCGTGAAACTATAACCTTTATCTATCTTTTTTTTAGAAAAGTGTCTTAATCCAAAGAGATTCATAAACTAGTCTTACCCTCTTAGATATTATTTTTACCCAAGTAATTTATACATAAATATTACATATTATTAGATAAATATTAATTATATATAATTATGATACATTATAGATTTTTCCTCATGAATTAATCAAGAGTATGTTGTTCCCTACACTTCTCATTTGGAAGCTCAACATTATTCATGGATGGAGAAAGTTGTGTGGGCATAACAATGAGATTTTTAATTCTATCTCTCATAAAATTTAGTTAGATAGGAGGAAAATTATTTCTTTCTTCATCCCATTCAGCATTAACTTGGTTAATTTTGGTTCCATCCATTTACTACATTCAAAAAGAATATTTTGAGCAACAATAATCATATCCATAAACTATATAATCATGAAAATATGTTATAGGATATCTAAATCATGGAACATTATTTTCAATATATGACACCTTAGGTTTAACCTAGGTTATCCATGATTTTCATCTATTCAAATAATTCATAATGGTTTATAAAGAAAATTTTAATTAACCCAAGAATATCCCTTGAGGGTTTTTATTTAGGTGTCTTGTCTTAGGCCCACTCACCATGAATTGTTGATGATCGATTTCATAACCAATCCACCCTTTTCAGAGTTGTTACCACTGGGTACATCTATGCCACAAATATATCCACTTTCTAATATCCTGGAAGGTATTTATTTTTTTCAAAAATAGAACTTCTTTATTTACCATAATTTAGTTTTTTCTCCTATACTTAGGCTTATCCTTAGGGTACTAACTAGATTTTTCTCATTCCAATTTCCCAAAAAAACTAAGCCTTTCTCTGATACCAACTGAGGTGACCCAAGAATTTCAAACATAAATATTATATCCTATTAGATGAATATTAGTTACATAACATTACAATCTATACTAAAACCATAAATTTTTAGTGTCTTTTGAAACTTGGATAAATAAAGAACTTGTACATAAAATATATACATTATCTCCAACTAATTTCATCACAACTACCACCCTTCTTAGACATATCATACTTAAAACCTTTCTTCATAACTTAAAGAAAAAAAAATAATAAAGGTTGAGATCAGATGATCAAAAGGGTTAAACAAAGAAGATATCAATCAACGATCATTTTTAAGAATAACATTAGCATAAGGGTATGAGAAAATGATATTAAAATTTGAAAATAATGATCCATGACATAAATCTTAGCAGTTTATAAGACAAAAATCTTAATTGAATCAAAGAACAAGATCCATTTGAGCATAAAAATAGTATAATATTGTAACTCCCTGACCCTAGAAGCTCAGAGCCTATGCATTATGTTATTAAATTGGCATGATTTCAAGGAATCAAATCTCAATGGACTGTTCAATTTATAAGTCTTGGAAATCAATATTACAAACATGATACCCATAATAAATTTTAAAATAGAAAACAAAGATACGATACATAATAAAATGAAACAAACACAATCCATGAAACTCATTCAATGGATTCCTCTTCATAACATATGGAAATAAAACATAATAAGGGTAATCTCTAATTCTCAGTAAGGGTAATTAATGTGGAATAAATAATGAATCAATGAGAAATAATCAAAATGGAAAGGTAAATAGCTAATATAACATGACATTCAAATGAATATAAAAGGAAAAATATATACGGCAAGGCAAAAAACTGAAACAAGTGTCATTTAATCAATAAATAGAGAATATAATGAATCCATAGATATGTTGATGAAAAATCCCATAGATAAGTAATAACTGAATGAAAATTAAGGAAATTCTTAATTGTGGATATCTATAATATATCATTGATGATTCATTCCTAGAATCTAATACTTTCAAGTCTTAATACCAAGAATCTAATACTTTCAAGGCTCTATTCCAAGAATATAATAATGTAAAGGATTAGTGCCATGAATCTAATATTGTTAAAGATTCATGAAAATAATATAATAATTACAAGGATTCATGACAGGAATGTAATTATGTTAAGGCTTAATTCTAGGAATATAATACTTTCATTGATTCATTCCAAGAATCTAATACTTTCAAGGCTTCATGCCAAGAATCGAATACTATTAAAGTGAACATCGTATGAAAAATGGTATACAGTTTAGGTGATAATCACATCCATGAAAAATGATATATATTTTTACAATGAAAAATTAATAAAATAAAATTATTGTTTCAATAGAATGTGAACAATAAAAAAAGGAAGTGATATTGAAAAGATAACCATTAAGACATTCTTGAGGAGAATAATATTTAAACATTCCAAAGTGTCCCCTACCACTTTGGAAAATTTGAAAAATAATATCCAGAGAGGTATGAAATGAAACTTATAATATCATTATAAGAATATCAGTCATTATATAATATTAAAAATTCAGTATATACACAAAATAAAAGTGAATTGACATATAATAATAAATAATTCTCAATGGAACGTAAATTGAGACGAAATTCCATTACCTTAATCTTCCTTTTGTTGTGTGGTCTCTATCCTCTTATATAGTTGTTTAAAATATGTTAATAATATATACCAGAACTATAATAATTTTAATAATAGAATATATTAACTTCTTATAATATTTTGTTACCTGTTTGCTAACACTCTTTCATTATTTTAACTATTTTAGCTGTTGATTTTCTAGTTTTGTCAAGTATGTTATGACTTGTTACTTCCTGATATTATTTAATAGATCATGATTTCATCATCTATATAACTTAAACCATGACTAGATTATCTTCTATATTAATTACATATGTATTTATAATAGTCCATAATATTTGGATATTAGAAATGAATTTCACCTTTCATAGAGATGGTAGGTCGTTCGTACGCATGAACACTACTATCATTTCATTGTAGTATGAAAAGAATGAAAAATAAATGACACATATGTATATTATAATTAAATTATAATATATATTTTATATATGTTACATATTCTTATTAAAACAATGTTTTATGTGTTTAATGTGTGGAATGAATGAGTCATATCATTTTGAGGGGCAGTAGTCCACACTTCCTCAAACAAAATTATTGTATTTACACAAGATGGAAAGAATAAAGGCATTTTCTAAATAAAAATTACAGAATCATAAAGAAATTTTAAATATAATATATATCACATATAAATATAGTTTCCATAATAATGGCCACCATGATAGGTGGTAATGGAAAAATGAACATTCGTCGTTTCATGAGGCAGTAGTTCATCATACACAAAAATAGTATGTTTGTTACCAATTCGATGAAGGTTTGTGTAAGTGTAGTTTGAAAAATTTACAAAAAAACATCCTATTATATTTATTATATTTTTTGTAATATAATTATATAATAAGGAAATTTTAGGGTGTGGATAATGTAAATGAAACTAGAGATCATGAGAGAAGATGTTACCTCATTATCGGGTAACTCCTTTTGGTTTGTACCAAATGGAATAATTGGAATGATACATGAAAAAATGGATGATTATAGGTATATGGGAGGGATTTTTAGATATAATTTGGGGAGATTTTGGGTGATCCAATGTGTATTAAGAGGTTTGAAAAGGGGTAGATAGCTTTCATTTTTATAGTGGAGGGGGAGTGTCTCTCTTATAAATACCAAAAGGCATTAATTAATGGGTAGTCTAACGTACCTAAAGTTCCTAAAAATTAAAAAATAATGCATTTAATGGGATTAATGGTATATTAAAACCTCCACCACACAAATATATGTGCATTTTAATCCTTTAGATCCTTAACTTCTATGATTCCCCAATTATATCATTGTGGTTTTTATTAAAGCATCTAGTTTTCTAATCTAATTAATTTAACCATTAAGACTAATCTAAAGTGAGATTTATAAGAAAATATATATCCATTTAATTATTAATATTATATAAAATTTATAAAATAATATTTCCAAATAAAATTAATTTAATTTTAAAACAAGCGCATGTGACGCGCTAAAACACTACTTAAAATCGGACAGTGTTAACAACGTTTTTACAATATATGGGTCAATATGTTAATTATAAAATATAAATTAGTCCATTAATAGAACATATATAATATTTATTAAAACTTAAAAATAACTTGGTAGAATATAGGTTTTTTATTAATTTTAAATCATTTAATAAAATTTCATTTATTGTTAAATAACAATAATGTCAATTTTGACATTATTCGTTTAATGTTATTTTTAAAATATCAATATTATATTGGAATTACAATATATTAGGTTTAAAGATGTGTATAATTATATATTAAACTATTTAAATAAATAAAAATAATAATTCAATTAATTAACTTCAATTTTTTAATATTTATAGTAACATTTATTTTAGTTAATTATTAACTAGATAATCACTACATTGGCATTTCGTAAGCATTTTAAGTAAATAAACCGCCTCTAAAAGTTATTGATAAAATATTATGATAAAAATAACCCATATATATTATAAAAGGATATGTATAACCAGAAAATATGATGTTTTTTACATATCTAAAAGTGTTATAAATGTTAAAGGTATGGAAATATCAATTTTTGGTCTTTTTCCTTACTTAACCTTTTATATAAGGAACTTCAATTTAATAATATCCCAATAACCTAAATATTTAGAAACAAGTTAGGATATGGTCAATGTATTGTCATACAATGGATTTTGTAGAAGTTTGTAGGTCATTTTGGTTCTTAATATTAACGTTTAGTCCCTTATTAAGCTAAATTTTACCTTAATCCCCATAATTAATTTTAATCACTTTCACTAATGTTTTTGGTCAAAAATTAAGTTGAACTTATTAGAAAAAAAGTATTTTAATTATTAATATATTATATTTTTATTTTTAAAAAATAAAATCATATAAGTGGGAAAATTAATATTAATGCTAATCGCACAGACATGGCGAGAATGCTGGTTTTTAAAGTAAAAATAATTCGAAAGGTAAATAAGTTTTTATATCTAGTTTAAATATAAATATGGTTCGAATGACCTAAATTGTATTAATATATTAATAATTTATCTATTGTGAATTTAAAAACCACCTTAAAATATAATTTATTACTAATCATTATTTAAACAAAAAGGTTGTTTTTAACTAAATTACACTAATTTTCACTACTCATCAAAAAATGAATTTTCTTAGAAAAATCCCAAAAATTAATCCTAACATTTTTTTGAAATTATAAATTAAAAAATTATATTTATTTTTAAAAATAAATTTTATAAAAGTTTCAAAATTTAGCTTAAAATTAGGTTCACCGTTAAAAGGAAGTAAATCTTGGTCTTATGTGTAATGTAAGCTAATTTAGTGTTGTGTGTAGCATAAGTTTAACTTTTTGTTGTGCATAAAGAGAGGAAATATAATATTTATTGTAAAATGAAAATATTTTAATGTATTGGGTTGTTACATTCTCCCCACCTTATTTAAATTATGTCCACATAATTTAAACTTGATCTCAGTAATCAAGGGATTGATATTTGAAAATAAACTATTTTTGAAAAACCCACGTCATAAATAGGGTTAATAACACATTTTATTAATAAGATGGAAATTAATGTATAATGGTCACATATATTGGTTCCATGGTTTGATAACATATATGGGAAATGGAAACATGGATATGGAATAAAAACTAACAACAAAGTTCTAATGTAGAGTACTAGAGAACTTGGTTATGAGAAAGTTAACAATCACAAGGCCATAAATCCAAGATGATCTGAGAGGCCATTTGATTCATCAAAAACAAAGGTAGTAGAAAAAAAATTTGGTTTCAATATAATTTTTCATGGATTTGAAGAATTATTTCACTATCTAAGAATATAAGTAAATATACTTACTTGGTACATTTCAATAAGCATAATCTTATCCGTTGGTCATTCCTTGAACTATTTATACTTCATCTATTAGAAAAAGATTCATCATATAGTGATGTAATATAACAATCTCTAAAAACATATACAAATTACAACTTAAACCATTATCTAAATTCTTAACCTTTACAAAAGGTTACGATCCAACACATTAAAACCATTTCCATTATAGTTAGTAGTATCTAGTTTAATTTATCCATATGAATCATCTATTTTCCTAAAATTAACTCAATATTAGGGATATATTAAGTCTTATATTTCCCTTAACCAAGTTCTTTTTTAAAAAAATTAACATGCAACCAAATCACTTTTCATGTTACCATTCAACATATGATCTCAAATCATTAATGAAAAAGTACTACAGTACAATCCTTATATATTTCATAAATCATATGATGAGAATATCATGATCAAAATAATATTATAACATATTTCTTAAATAAAAATATAGAATTAAATTAATCATTCCACCTCAGTTGTGTTAATAAAATTGTCTTGACCTTAATCCCTTATCTTCTTCTAGTGTATATTCTCTTGGAGATTGGGACATTAATTTGAATAGTACCACATATCCTTACAGCTGAAGAAGTGACCATTATAAGAAAAAAATCATGCCCTTGAAATCATGAGCATGGTGGAATTTTTCTCCATACTTGAAGAAAACTCCTTTCCCTTTTAATCGTTCCCCAAGGTGTTTCCTTCAACAAGTATCACATGTTTGAAATTCCTTCTTTCCATTTTTTCCATTATCCACATATTTATCTAACATCATTTTCTTATCATGATTCCCATTTAATGAATAAGACTTGGAGAACAATTTATATTTCTTGATAGCACATAAAAATAATTCATCATATAAAGAAATTTTATGAGATACTAGCACCCTTTGGATATGTGGCTTATGTCCTTCAAATAAATGATCAATCTTTCATTCTGTGTTTTGTATGAAATCAGTAGTATACCTTAATAACCTTGTATAGGTGGATTCATAATCCACAACACTTTATTCTTACTTTTGATTTAAACTAAGTAACTTTCACTTCATACCATTTTATTCTCATGATGAAGTATTTAATGAAGAATGCCTCCTTAAAATATTTCCATTCCTTGAGTTTTATCTCCTATTCTTCCCTGGGATTTTTCATCAATGACCACCACTGATTGACATCACCTCTGAGAAAATACACAATAAGTTTAACCTTTTCATTTCACCACATGCCAACACTGAAAATACTGTCTAAATACTTAATCCCTTGATTAACTGTAATTAGATCATTAGTCCCAGTGAAGTATGGGGGCCTCTGTCGAATAAAATTATCCAACATAGGAGATTACCTTTGTGGAATATGTTTCTCCATCTGGTAAATGTTAAATTTCATAATATTATTAATCTTCCCTAATATTTCCATAACATCCTTAGTTCCAATACCTACTCTATTGGTTTCCTCAATAGGGAAATCTCTATATTTTCCATGAGTACTCATACCATTTTTCCTTCCATGTGCCATTTTTAAACAACAGAACATACTGGATTAGCTCATAAATTTATGAACTTTTTGTAACTCTAAATATTTCATAACATAAATTAATAAATGTTTACATAACTAATATCATAATCATAAACATGGATTACTTAGGCATATATTTACTTTTAAATCCTTTATAATGGTAGGTAACGAAAATGTGAACTATCCTAAGTGTATTCTTTGGGAGTGTCAAACCATGTTCACAGTAAGGCCTGCTATCATGTACTAGGTTACACTGAGTCAGGCCTGGCACACCTTGTTAGAGTTGTTAGTCCTAGGTACATATGTGAAAGAACCACATCGACTTGTAGTATGCAGACAAGGATGTATTTCTTGGAATACCCACATAATATATAACTTTCCAAATTTCAAGGATGTTCCTCTATACTTATCCTCAAAATAAATATTAGGGTTATGATCCTTAATCTATGTTTCATAAATCTAGTTTCCAAGGTTTCTGTTAAAATTCCTTTGATACCAACTGTAATTCCCTGACCACAGAAGCCCAGAGCCAGTGCATTATGTTATTACATTGTAATGATTAAAAGGAATCAAATATCAAAAGACCGTTTAGTTTAGTAGCCTTATAAAGTAAGATTACAAACATGATACCAAAAATACTTTGGGAAATATAAAATAAATACATGAGGCAGAATAAAATGAAATAATCAGTAACCTTGAAACTCATTCAACGAATTCCTCTTCATAACCTGGGGAAATAAAACCTAATAAGGGTGAGTTCAAATGCTCAGTAAGGGTAAGTAAAGCGGAATAAATAATGTATCAATGAGAATAATTCAAAATGGAAAGGTAAATATCAGATAACACATGATATTCAAATAACTAGATAAGTAAATATCTATATGGAAAGGTAAGAAACAAAAACACATTCCATTTAATCAATAAACTGGGAATATAATGAATCTATAGATATATAGATGCAAAATCTCATGGATAAGTAATAACTAGATCAAAATTAATTAAATTATTAATTATTGATATCTATAATATATCACTGAGGCTTAATGCTAAGGATCTAATACTTTTAATGCTTCATTCCAAGAATCTAATACTTTTAAGGCTTTATGCAAAGAATCTAATACTGTAAAGGCTTCGTGCCATGAATCTAATATTGTCAAGGCTTTATGCCAAGAATATAATACATTCAAGGATTCATGCAGAGATTATTATATTTTTAAGTCTTAATGACAAGAATCTAATACTTTCAAGGCTTCATTCTAATAATCTAATACTTTCAAGGCTTCATTTCTAGAATCTAATACAATTAAAGCGAACACCATATGAAAAATGGTATATGATTTAGGAAATAATCATATCCATGAAAATTGATATTTATATTTAAGTAAAATTCTAGTGAAAAATGATTAAAATAAAGTGATTATTTCAATATAATGTTAAAAATCACAAAATAATGTGAGATTTCAAAGATTTCCATTAAGAAAAATCTTGAGGAGAATAATCTTTAAACATTCCAAAGTGTCCCATTACACATTGAAACATTTAAATCGTAATCTCAATAAAAATATGACATGAAAATTATAATATCATGAGAATTATAGGATTCATTATATAATATTAAAAACGATGTATATACACCAAATAAATGTGAATTGGCACATAATAACTAATAAGTCTCAATGGAATGTAAATTGGGATTAAATTCTCTTACCTTAACCTGTTTTATGGCCTCTATCCTCATGTATAGTGATTTAAAATATATTAATAACTGATACCATAACTATAATCATGTTATTAATATCATATATTAACTTCTTATAATATTTTATTACCCATTTATTAACACTATTTAATTATTTTAACTATTTCAAGTGTTAATTAGCTAGTTTTATCAAGTATGTTTTGAATTGTTACTTGTTGTTCCTATTTCATAGATCATGATTAAATAATCTCTAGAATGTAAACCAGGACTAAATTATCTTATATATTTAGTACATATTTATTTATAATAGTCCATATTATTTGGAGATTATAAATGGAGTGCACCGTTCATGGAGATGGTAGGTCGTACGTACACATGAACGCTACTTTCATTTCATTGTTGTATTAAAATAATGAAAAATAAATGATAAATATGAATATTATAATTATATTTTCATATATATGTTATATATGTTACAAATTTTTATTAAAACCATCCTTTATATGTTCTATATATGGCATGAACGAGTCATATCACTTTGAGGGAGAGATAGTCCACACTTCTTCAAATGAAATTATTGTATTTACAAAAGATGAAAAGAATAAAGGTATTTTCCAAATAAAAATTACATAATAATAAAGAAATTTTAAATAAAATATATATAATATATAAACATAGTGTCCATCATAATGTCCACCATGATAGGTGGTAATGGAAAAAATGAACAATCATCGTTTCGTGAGGCAGTAGTTTGTCGTACACAAAAACAGTATGTTCATTACCCTTTGGATGGATATGTGTGTAAGTATAGTTAAATAATTTTACATAAAAAATCCCAGTATATTGAGGATAATTTTTTATATATATAATCATAGAATATGGATATTTTATGGTGTGTATAATGGAAATGAACTAGATATCCTGAGAGAAGATGTTACCTCTTAATCTGGTAAGTCCTTTTGGTTTGTACCAAAAGGCATACTTCTAATGATTAATGGCCAAATGTAGGATTATATATATAGTGTAGGGATTCTAGGAGACTATTTGGGTAGTGTTTGGACTATCCAATGTGGCTTGATAGGTGTGAGGAATGGGTAGAGTGCTTTCTTTTTTACAGTGGATGGGGAGTGGCACTCTTATAAATACCAAAATGTATTCACTAATGGGTGGTCTAACTCACCCAAATCCCCTCAAAAATGGAAAACTAATTAAATAAATAGTAATAATGGTCTATTAAAACCCCTATCACATAAAAATATGTTCATTTTAATAATTTGGATTGTTAACTTCTAACATTCCGCAATATTTTCATTTTGGTTTCTATTAAAGCATCTAGTTTTCTAATCTAATTAATTTAACCATTAAGACTAAACTAAAGTGAGAAACATTAGAAAAAATATATCCAATAAATTATTAATATGATATAAATTTATAAAATAAAATTCCCATGTTTTTTGGAAATTAATTTTAAAACAAGCACATGTGACGCGCTAAAACACTGTTTAAACCCGAACCATGTTAACAACGTTTTTAAAATATATGGTTCAATATATTAATTATAAATTATAAATTGGTACATTAATTTAAAATATTTAATATTTATTAACACTTTAAAATCACTTGGTATAATATAGGAATTTTATTAATTTTAAATCATTTAATACAATTTCTTTTATTGTCAATAATGTCAATTGTGACATTATTTATCTAATGTTAATTTTAAAATATAAATATAATATTGGAACTAAAATATATTATGTTTATAGATGTTGAACATGATATATTCATCTAAAAAATAAATAAATACAATAATTAAATCAATTAACTTCACTTTTAATATTTATAATATCCTTTATTTTAGTTAATTATTAACTAGATAATTACTACATTGGCATTTCTTAAGCATTTTAAGTAATTAAACCATCTAGAAAAATTATTGATAAATTATTATGATAAAAATAACCCATATATTTCAAAAGGATATATATAACCTAAAATATCATTTTTTTTACATATCTAAATCTTTTATAAATGTTAAAGGTAAGGAAAGATCTATTTTTGTCTTTTTTCCTTACTTAACCTTTTATATAGGGTACTTTCATTTAATAATATCCCAATAACCCATAAATTTCAAACCATGTGGGAATATGGTTGAATTATTTTCATCCATTGTATTTTTTACATGTGTACAGGTCAATTTTGTTCTTAATGTTAATGTTTAGTCCCTTATTATTCTTAATTCTACCTTAATCACTGTAATTAATTTTAATCAAAATTACAAATTTTTTGGGTCAAAAAATAAGTTGATATTATTAGAACAAAAATAATATAATTATTACAACAGTTTATATCTATTTTTAAAAAATCTAATCACATAAGTGGAAAAATTAAGATTAATGGTAATCTCGCAGACGTGGTGAGAATGCAGGGTTTTAAAGTAAAAATATTCAAAATATCAATAGGTTTTTATATCTAATTTAAATATAAATATGATTCCAATGGAATAAATTGTATTAATATATCAATAATTTAACTATTTTTAAATTAAAAACCATATTAAAATATAATTTAACACTAATCATTATTTAAACAAAAGGTTATTTTTAACTAAATTGCAGTACTCATAAAAAAAAGATGTATCTCAGAAAAATCCTAAAAATTCAACATAATCTAATGTCAAAATTATGAATTGAAAATTGTTTTTTATTTTTAAAAATAAAATTCATAAAAGTGTCAAAATTTAGTTTTAAAATAGGTTCACAATTAAAAGGAAGTAAAACTCAGTCTTGCATGTAGCACAAGCTAATTCGGTGTTGTGTGTAGCATAAGTTTAACATTGTGTTGCGTATGAAGAGAGACAAAATAATATTTTTTATAACATGAAAATATTTTAACGTCTTCGTTTATTAAAAATATTATGTCATAAAATAGTGGAATAATGTTTGGAATAATCATTATCATATAAATATTATATCAAGGCTACCCACAAAGACATCCATCGCATGTTTGGCTTGGGATAACCACCCATTTAACTTAATTAATATTAGTATAACCTATGTCTTGGGATAACCTCATTTGTACCCTATATTCTCAAAAACTGTAATTCATTAACCAATTCATTGGAGAAATATAATAGACCTACCCATCACATAATAATGATCCATTCATATGTATGCCACAAAATCATGAAAACATTTATCATTACCTCATATTTAAACTAATGTAAAAGAAAAATATTTTTAACAATATATCATAATAATAATAATAAACCATGTCGATAATGAATATGTATGATATCATTGTATCATATCTGTATTGAATCATAAGTAACATCAATGTATGTTGTCATTGATTAAAATATCTTCAAAATATTATTGGAATATTTGTTGAGTAAAATAACCATTTCATTTATAAATCAATAATTTACAATATAAAAATTCCATAAAAATAAGGAAAAAAATTTTATTTAGAAATAAACATGGAAACTTTTAAAGTAAGAATCAAATAAAATAGTAGTGGTGATGGTGGGAAAATCCATTCATGCAGTATATGTTAATACAGAGATTTTGTTCACACCTTTGGTAAAAAGTTCCTCATTGAGAAAAGGATAAGAATATTCCTTTTAAATATTTTTATAGAAATTAAAACATAGGTAAAAAATATTTTAATTAATATTTGTTTAATATTAAAAATGTTATTAAAAACATTTTAATTAGAATATTAACAAGGTAGAAAATATTCCCAACCGAAGAGTGAAATAAAGTTGTTTTTCCTTAAAAACACTATTTCATATTTTTGAGTACATAGAGAGAAGAAAATGAAAGGAAATATTTTAATATATATAAATTAAAAAGGATAATAAAATAAATAATATTTCATATATATATTATATAATTTCATCATTGGAAAATTTAAGTATAAATAATGCTGGTAAAAAGTGAGATTGTATCATAAAACCCTTACCTCAAGTTGGACTTTCTTAATCAAGACCCTAAAATCACATATAATAAATATAAATTTATTATAATATTATATGATAACTATATTAATACTTATTATATCTTATATGATTTACTTATATCATCTTATTACCTATTTATTAACAATTTAGTATTAAAATCACTATTCTAGGTGATAACTAATTTGTTTTTCATCCATGTTTTGGTTCGGTTATTCCGGTACATATACTTTATTTATGGTTCCATCACCTAAATAATTTTAATAAATTAATTTATAAAATATTATTACATAATATCACCAATATTTAACATTCCTAAATCAATCATGTCGTAAACATTATAATAACACTCATGTAGGTGGTAAAAATGACCTAAACAAGAGCATGTTATAAACACTAAATGAGTAAGAACATGATATTATATAATCATAATATAAAATTTATAGAATATTATTAGTTCCATAAGTATAATATATATTTATTATATATAATTATATAACTATCCATAAAAGGAGAATATCGAAAATGAAATATATTGCTCATGGAGACTGTAGTTCATATATAAGTTTGAATGATACTTACATTTTGTAATGAGAAAAAGAAAAAGAAAGTAGATAATATTTTATCATTATAGAGTCATTATTAAATCATAAATATAATATATACTTAGTAAATCCATCATTATAACTTGTAATGAGTGATTGTTATGGAAAATGAATCATACCGCTATGTGGAGGGGGCAATCCACACGTATGCATGAGTGATACTTTCATTTACCATTTGATGGAAAGATGGTGTAAAATGGTTGTTCCATAATAATAATAATAATATATCATTACACTGGTGAAAAAAATTCTTGTTGGTTTTTATTCAATTTTGGAATGGGTTTTTAACCGATGTTTATAAAGGTGTCGTTATAAATAAATTTTTTTGCGTCATTTTGCATAAAACCAACACCCTAAATATTAAAAAAATAATAATAATAATTTTCAACATCAATTATATAATAAAATAGACGTATATACTATGAGATTGCAATTTATTCATTGGTTTTTTCAATAAACCGACACTGAAAATAATTATTCAATTTTTCCAGACAATTTTCGGCATCAGTTTCCTATAAAAACATAAATCGAATCTTTAATTAATTTTTTTTATAGTTTCGGTGTCCGTTTTAAAAAATACTGATACTCAAAGACAAATTTTTTTAATAAATTATAAATATTAAACACCAAAAAATTATAATAAATCCTACAATATTAAACATACCATACAATAAAATTACGACATATACAGTAGAGTATAGATCTGTAAAAAAACATAATTTAACAACTTAATCAAAAAAACATTTTCTACTTAAAAATATTTTAAACTAGAATATAAAAACACATACCTAATAAATTATGACATAAACATACATGGTTTTTTTACGTATTACTTTGAAATCATTAACTTTAAACACCTATTATAAAAAATTATTTGTTTTTGAACAATTTTTATTAGAAAACTGTAATATTAAAAATAAACCTTAAAAGAGACATACCTGATAATTTAAATCACAATCATAATTAACCAACAGTTCACAAGCAAGGATCGAATATGGGTAAGTTCTTCATTTGTATACAACTCGACGTCATTGAAGTTATAAAATAACATTTAATGTTTATAAGATTAAAAAATAAAAAATTATAACATAAAACATTGAATAATTAATATAATTATATAACCTTTTTAAAATCGGTCGTTACTCAAGTTTTGATTATCTCATACATGAATCGTGAAACATAATAACCACATTACACACTTCCTTGTTGATTATGACACAAAGGTTATAAAACATTAACTTGATATTAAAAACCAATATATATATATATAATTATATCAAAAATCAAAATATTGTGTAATATAAAAAATATTTACTATTACTTACACGTATTGGATTTGATTTGGATTATTTATAGACAACTAATATTTGTTAAACTTTTTACATGAAATTAATTTCCACATATATCAACTAATAAAACATTTATAAACAATAAAAATTAAAAGTAATAACCTCTTAAAAAATAAGAAAACTAACCTATCTAATAAGGTGCTAAATTTTTTATGAACATGACCTAATAAAGAGAAAAACCAGTATAATGTCTATTCACTTGGGAATAATACCCCTAACTTAAAATTACCTCTAAAATACAAAATGTTCACAATTATTTACATTATAATGAATATTAGTTCATAATTATATTAGTGTTCTTACCCATCAAGGAATTGAAAAAACCAACATCCAATCTTTGTCTTTAATAATCTCTCATATATATATGTAACTCTATTAGTAGTCTGCAAATATTTCATAGTCGTTGAAATGAATTATGGATCGATAAGACCATAAACACCGGTGGTCTCATATTATATAAGAAGCGTGTGTAGATACCTAATTAAATAAGTTATAAAGTAAGTCACTTAAAATAATATTTCTTTAACGAAATAAAAAAATGAAATATAAATTTACTTACATGGAAAACAACTACAACACATTCACCATGATCACTTCAAAAAGAATCGGATCGGTGAAATATTTTTTGAATATTCTCAATGGATAGTATCTTCCATATATTCCATCCATCATTCTAAACTCATATAAATTATCCAATGAATAAGAATTCTGGATAATCTGTTTATCCCATTAGAAATAGGATAAGTATTTACAGTTTTTGGGTCCTAAACCTTTGGTTTCCTTTTTATCATTTATTTTGATTTTAGGTAATTATATAAGAATTAAATTTCAGAAAACATCATAAGTAATTGTAAATAAAATGTAATTATTATTTAAAAATAATGCATACCTTGTATGAAAGATAATGTATAAGGTTATCCTACCAAAGTAAAAACTCACCCATAAAATCCCGAACTATGGTAACCTCCTTGGTATGAAATGATATTAGACTATTAGGATCAATAATATCATCTATCGATACTCTAAAATGACCCAATGATATAGGCCGGTGTTGTAAAGAATCCCCAAATATATGTATGACTCTTTACAATAAAAAACGTACATGAGGATCTTGAGCATAAATCTCACAATATAAGGTTGGGCCTGAACAAGGAAGTGGTGGATCTAAGTAAGTAGGAGGGGTGGGCTAGGCCGACTGGGTGAGCTGTACAAGATACGCATCTAATTGGGAAGGCTAGGAGGACTGGGCAGGCTGAGAAGGTTGGGTGAGTTGTACAAGTTGTGCACCTGACTGGGAAGATTGGGTCGGCTAGCTAGGTTGAGCAAGCTGCGTGGACTATGATTTTCTCAACAATTGTTCAAACATAGCCTACAAAACTGATTAAATTTTATCTCCCATTAATGATTTCATTTATTTCATCTAAACATTAAGGAATCAATTTTTGGGTCTCTTGACTGCCTACTTTGATGACCAGAAATTTTCATAATACTGACACCCACCTGATATCCTCTTATACAGCTAGGGTGTTCTGGATTTCCTAAATTGTTACCTAGTATTTCTATCCTACCCTCATGGATAAAAAGTCCATAGTTCTTTTTCTCCTAAAGGTCATCCTAAAATAAAAAAAGAAAATGGTATATCAGTGTTGTTAATTTAAAAAATACAATCATCAATGAAATATAAAAAATATTTACTTACAATTAATTCAGAAACTTCCTTAGCATTCTCTACATGATACATTTCATTTTTATTTCCTCTCACTCTATTCCATTTTTTATGGAGAGTGGGGCGAGATAGAGGACTAAACTAGACCTCTTCTGAACCACTACTATATTTAGCTCTTAATGCCTCACACTTTTCTTCAATCATTTTTTTCTCCAATAAATGATACCCTCCATGTGATAAAGTATGGAGGTATACATTCTGAAAATGGATCTCTTGATGATATTTCCTAGTGGAATGTTATATAGAAATGAACAAATATGTAATTAGAAAAATATATTATAAAATTTTTATATATAAAATAATTATCATATTAGAAATGATTCATCATGTCGGCTGACAACAAATTTTTTCCATGTATCTTCATCTAAAAAATCATACTTGAGGCATGGGTTTTCATTCTGTTTCTTTCCAAAAACATAATTTATGCCAATTTTGTTTTGAAATCTCTCAATTTAACTGTTGCTAAAGAAAAAATTATTTTCATAATTTCTTTCTTTTCATCAAAATTGAATGTCATTTGTAATTGAATGAATTAAATATTAGTCATTTGAAATATTTAATATTCAAAAAATGATATAAAATATATCAATTGATATTTTTTACCATTACGGCCTCACAATGATGTTGTTTCTCTATCATATTAGTGGACTTCAAATAAAGATATAAAATGATAATCCTGTAACAGGTTTGCATGGTAATCTAACAGGTAAACTGATTTTCATTTGGGTCAGTTCTATTATTATTATCATTAAAACTAATATGTAATTTCTCATATCCATGAGAAAGTGAGAATTTGGATAAAGTGTAATACCACATTTACCAACTTGAGAAATCAATTTCTCTATAATAAAAGAAAACACTCCTTAATTTAAGGTGTATCAGTAGTGCTACAAATATTTTTTATAAATTAAAAGTTTTTTTTTCATTAAATAAATATTTACTAAATATTTAATAATATGAAAAAATATATATACCTTAGTAATTGTTCCTATATCTCTGTATATGACATTGAAACAAGAACATTTAATGAAATTATGTGCACCGACATATTATTAGATACGTGAATATTTAGATATATGGTTGAAAAAAATATGTAAGTAAAAAAAATTGTCACTGATTTGTATGTTTCAAAAAATAATAATGATGTCATGATTCTTTTAAAAATAAATATGCAATATATACTGTTAAATATAAACAATACTTCTAAAATGATAGAAACATTTAAAAATTTAAATGCCAAAGTTATAAAAAAGTGTTTTCATATGCATAAATTTAACCAAAACATAATAATTTACAACGGGTATTCTAATGAAACAATATTAAACCATAACCATGGAATATAAATATTAACACAAAAATAATTTAAATAATCAAATATATATAATTAAACATTAAATATTTATTAACTAATAGAGTTTTTACATATGTAAATTTAAAAGAATAAATAAAATATAAATATTTGCCATAATAATGAGGATAACAATTTAGTGTTTTCTATATCCCTTTAGCATGATCATTTCGTATGGTATGCACTATGTCTGTGTTATAGTCATTGTTATCATCTAGAAATCACATAATATATGAATAAGTCTCATATAAATCAATAAAATCAGTATCATCCTTGTCACCCAAATGGAATCTTTTCTCTTGAAAAATGAAAAATCACTTATCATTTTATGGAACAATGACATAAAATATTTTCTTTGGTTTTTTAACCACGATAAATGGTTCCTCATTATAACTAAATCTTTTAAAATCAACCACTGTCAACCCATAATCATCATGTTTCACACCACTATTACTATCAACCGAATTACAAATAAACATTGTGAGATGAAATCTTGTATAATAAATTTCCCATATATCCTCAAGATATCCAAAATATGATGATGAAACAGAAATTGGGTTTTTATCTTTTTCACCCAAAAAATGAACTTCTTCAGCGATGAACATTACACCACTATTTTGAATGGTACTCTCGTCATATTTATTTTTTGAGTAAAATGTGTACCCATTAATATCAAAACTAGAATATGCGATCACATTAAGAGATGGTCCCCCTACCAACCATTATAATGTTTCTTATGTAGATATATTTGTAATTACTTTCTCTTCAAACCATAAAAAATTAATTTTTATGCTCAATCATCGAAGAATTTTCATTTATTTTCAGATATCATACCTTTAATTTAGAAATATGTGATGATATATATGACTGAACCTCATCTGTGTTGTTCAAAATTTATAAATGTTCTTGTATCACTTCATCATGTGGAATGAAATTTACCTTTAAGCCTCAAATCCCTCTACCTTTTTTATCAACTTCCATATTTTGTGATATAGGGAGAACAATATGCTTTTCTTTATACAAATAATCAGTATATAAATCAATCAACTCTCTCGATACATATTTTTGACCAATATAGACCTATGGTCGACAAGGATTTTTAACATATCCCTTCAAAATTTTCTTACGTATTTCAAAAGGATAAATCCTATGTATATAAAAAGCCCCACATATTCTTATCTCAGGCATCATATAAATCATCAGATGAACCATTATATCAAAAAACGTAGGTGGTAAACACATTTCTAGTTGAAAATTTATAATATATGCTTCATTCTCCAACACATATAATAGATTTTCATCAAAAAAATTTCTACAATTGGATTTGAAAAAATTACATATCCTGGTAATAGTATTTCTAATAGTGTTTAGCAAATATACCACGCAATGAAACTAGTATAAGTTGTTGCATCAATACATGATAGTCATGATATTTCATACCTGTTAATTTACAATCCTTCACTAACACCAAATTCTTCACATTTCAAAAATATTTACTGGGTAATTTTATACCATACAGACACTAATAAAAATTCTTCTTCTCAATCTTTTTTATTGTGTGACAAGTCGGAGGTAAATGTGTCATATTTCCTTTCATAGTGGGAGCTAACTCCAAATGCTCCAAACGTATTCCCGTTGATATCAAGTCTAATATAACATTCAATCCATATTTTTTATTTACTTTTTTATTTAAAAAATTTCCAATCAAACTATCGAATATGTTTTTCTCAACATGAATAACATCAATGTTATGTTTTATCTCTAAAAATATCCAATAATGTATTTCGAAAAATATATATTGTTTCTTACAGATATTTTTTTAAAGTCAAAAAATTATTTTATTTCCAAATGGTGAATCAATATTTTTCAACCTGTCGTAATATTATTCAACTAAAAATGGTTGTGGGGGGAGATTTTATTTCTATAAACCATTAAATAATTTTTTTAATATATGATAAGAATGATCAATTTGAAAAAATAAATGATTTCCCATGTAAACTATCTTTCTTTCACTCTACAATTGATAATATTAAGTCTATTCTTCACAAATTGGACCTGATTTATATCCCTTAACACTATATCTAGATAACTTTCCATATACAGGAAAGTCATTATACTAAACATTATCATAGAACACAAAATCATTCTATTTTTTGTATGTGTCAAAAACTTTAACACTTATCTCCCATAGAAGTTTCAAATTATCAATAAATCGTGAAATATACACATCAATATTTTTTCCCGACTGTTTTGGTCCAAAAATCATCAAGTTCATCATAACATATTTTTTCTTTATACATATATATGGGGAAAAGTTGTAAATGACCAACAAAATAGGACATGAACTATGTTGGAAACTTAGGATATCATATTGATTTATTTCATCTATACACACTCCCATTCTTATATTTCCAACTTCACTTCCAAAATAATGAAATTTTTATCAAATATTTTCCACTGTGATGAATCAGAAGGGTGATGTAAGTTACCATAAGATATGTACTCATATAAATTCCATCTTAACCTTTTTGAATCTATTTAATTTCAAAATAGGTGCTTCAAATGATGAATTATTGGAAGGTAAAAAAAAATTTATCTGGATATTTGATTCTAATACCTAAGAATGAATTATAGTTGATTTATTGGAATTATATGAAGGTGATATTGGAAGGAATTATTTGATTTAGCATGAGGTTAGATTTTAGTACCTGATAATGAATATGAGTTGAATTTTTCATTCATATTATAGTGTGATGTCCCACATAAAGGACATTTTGATAAATATTCATATTCATTCCTTACAACACACAATCATTTGGGAAATCATGTATCGTTTTATACCCCAATCCCATTGGGAATAATATTTTCATTACCTCGTAATTGGAATCTGGAAGTCTGTTTCCTTCTGGAATTAGATCTTTTAAAAAGTCAAGTAAGATAGAGAAACTTTTATCACTCCACCCATTTATTTCTTTCAAGTTAATTAATTTCAAAAATGCAGATAACATTGTACACTTACTATAACCTGGGAATAATTTTTTTTAAGAATATTCATACAATCGTTCAATAGTTTTTGTTTTTTCGATGGTTTCAACACCTAAATCATGAATTAATAATGTAGTACGACCCTCTACCTCATTATGAATATTTTCATTAACATTAGGTTTTGAATTTTCAGTTCTTTCACTATACCATATCCAATGTGTATAATTAATTATAAACCATATCAAATGATATTATCCTTGATTTCTTTGGAATTTAACTTTCTCCTAATCAAACACTCACATATGGACAGAAAATAAAATCTATGTTTTGGATATTTCATTTAGAAAATTTCAAGAAATCATTAACTCATTTTTCATATTCAGTAGTGGTTCTTTGTAAATTTATCCAATTATGATCCATTGAATACATGATATTTCAATATAATGGTGAATATATTAAAACATATAAACATTTGAAAACATATATATATACAGATAAATTTTAAACATAAACATATGCGATAAAAATTATCGGTAATTAGATTATAAATATCAATGATTATTATGAATAAAATAAAAACTAATCTTTTAAAGGTAATTATTTTGCATTATGTGTGTCATAATGATCCAAAAGTACATAATTTGGTTAGAATCAAAAAACAAAAAATATCATAGCTACTAATTTATATTCATATATATATATACACATTTACCTATATATATACAGACTTATAAATATGTATATATAATTTTTGGGAAAACAATTTGATAATTTCATCAAATAAAAAATTTATCAAAATAAAAAAACTTTAAAAAATGAGTTTATAATTAACAATTAACTATATACAAACAAATGAAGAAATAACTCAGAATTATAACTAAATAATAAATAATTTATTTTCAAAAATAAAAAAAAATTAAAAAATTCAGAGTTCAACATGGAAAATTGATCCAAAATATGAATTTTCTCCCTTAAATTTGTTGGAAAAAGAAACACTACAACTTATAACAAAAATTCATGTAGAAATGAACAATAAAGAAGAATATAGAAAAAAAATTGAATTGCACTTGATGGTCGGATGGAAAAAGGTATATGAAGACAAAATACTTCCATGGATGGTGAAAAAAATATGAAGGATGAAAAAATGAGGAATTTTGATAGTGAAATGATGATAAAAATTAAATAAACTCAATAAAAATCATCATCAAGGATCCTAGGTTTTCCTTCAAAGTTGTCGTGAGTCGAGAGAAAAGTGTTTTGCGGATCCAAATATAGGGGTTCCATGATCCATGTTTCATTACATGTTTTTTGCGTCAGTTTTTATGGAAACTGATGATGAAAACTATTATTTTATAATTATTAGCAGCAGTTTTTATAGAAACTGATGCTAAAAATTATTTTTTTTTAAAATCGGCATCGGTTTCTCTAAAGAAAATGAATCCAAAAAGTCTCCACAAACATGTTTTCCATTGGTTTATAATAATCCAATGTCATAGTTTCGACACTAAATCCAGTATTTGTACTAGTTTTATTTTTATGATAATAAATTAATCATCTTATTATGTATACACCAAGATTAGATATGGTGGAAGAATAAATAAAATTTAAATATCTCAGTTAAATTTTATACCACTTCTTTGAGAGACCTCTTTTGGTTTACACATTAATCCTTGAAAGATTGTATTAGGATAAGATCAAGGGCTCTAGGATGAAGGTAAGGAATATAGAAAGGTTATGAGGAATGTTTTGACTAATATAGAAGGCTCAAAATTTATAAATAATGGAGGAGAGTATGTGTCCTTTTATAAATGATGGAGATGACACACATAAAATTACTTAAAAGATTTAAATAATATAAAGCTGTTTTCTTGAGAAAGTGGATCCAAATAGACAAGGATTTGAATGTAATATAATATAAGGTTGAAATATATTTAACCAATAACAATTATACAATTTTATGCATAATTCTTACCCTTATATTTTAATTTACCCCATATTAAATACATTTTAACCTTAACCATGGTAACAAATTTTTATTGTTTTTACTATTAATTAAGATAAAAAAATGAAAGTGGACTTATTAATAAACTTTTAAATTTTTATTTAAAATGTAGAATAAATTTATCAATTTAAATTTCTATAAGTTTTAGAAATTAAATTTTAAATAAGCCTTTAAAATTCAATAAAAAACCATTTTTAGAAAAAAGTAATTTTTAGCATAAAACTGGATTTATTTTCATTTCATGTCTGGTAAAAATTATCAAATAAGTGATAAAATGTTTTATTGAATGTATAATATATAAATTTAATTACAAATATTAATAAATAATTATTTATTTAATTTATTAAGAAAAAAACACTTTGTGCATATAAAAGCAATTTTATTAAAAATAAGGCATTTTACCTTTAAATAATTTATCATCATTACTAACCATTAAATAACTAATTTATGTATTATTATTCATTTATTTATATAAATTATAAATATATTTTATTGAGATAATTTTTAAATAGTGATCAATATACTTTATTTATATAAAAATACATAACATCTAAAAAATAAATTTCTTCAAAAAATAGGTCCTTTAATCATTAAACGATTTCATTAACGTCGAGTTCTTTTAAAAATATTTTTACATCATACATATATTTTATAATTTTTTTAATATTATTCATAAAATTCAATCCAACATCTAGGTTATAAAGGTATACTATTTCATAGTTTCATTTAGACTCAGTGTTGCGTGTAAATAAATATATTGAATAACTCAGGTTTATTTTAAAGTAAATACATATAAAATATTTGGGTGCTACATATACCCAATCCCATGGGATTTTCCCATATCAAAAGGCTCTCATTTAATTTTAAATAGGACCTTCCATCAACCCAAAATAAGGTATTTCAATCATCAAAATTAGACATGCCTCTTTAAAACTGTTTCATTTCACAAATTTAAGGAGAAACATTTAAGAAACAATAAGGCATATAATTTAACCTTAAAAACTATTAATGAAAATATTTTATTAGTTAAAATTTTCATTGTGAAACACTATAGTAAATATAATCCATGACAATGGTTTTTTAAATTGTAAATTTATAAAATCTAATTTAAAAGTCATTTGAGAGTTGAATTGAATATCAAATTTGGTTTCTGAAGTACCCATCTATTGTTATACCCATATACATTTACAAACACACACACACACTTAGACATATGAATGTTTCTCTTATTTCACAAATTAAAACACTCTCATGTGAATTGGTACGCACACAAACACACATACACACACACACAGATATATATATATATATATTCTTACCCATGTATATTTTTGTGACCCTCGATGGCGACAAGGGCACTAAAAAAACTCACCCCTTTATTCAAAAATCAAATCTTGGAAAATTTTATTAATACATTCCATTAAAATTATTACGTGAAATGGGAAGTAAGATATTGTTCCCAATTTAAAATTCACTTTGAAAACCAAAATAACTTCTAAAACTCATAATTTATTTTTAATGTTTATTCAGGAATTTTAACAAATAGTTGGTGTGCAACGTAGTCTTTAAAAAAATTAACACACTCTTTATTAGGGAAAAAGCAATTACATTCAACAAAAATAAAGTAAAATTTTATTTACCTTCCTAATATATTCATATATATATTCATTAATATCAATAAAAACCTATATCGTGAATTTAAAGAACAAAAAATAAGGGTTTTAAAATTTGAAGGCTTAAATTGGGTCAACCCACCTAAAATTAATCAAAAATGTTGTAAAGCCTTTAATACGGGATGAAGGGGGATTAAAAATAAAATCATGCAACATAATAAACAAATATAAACCAATTATAACTGAATACCCTGGGTTTGACTTAAATTTCAATGAATCATATTTTCCATGTATTTTTTTGAGATATTATTTGGACTAATTCTGAGACCAGGCATTGAGAAGGTGTCTGATTCCAAGGCCTGGTGTGCCCTAAATAAATGTATAAAATATATCAAATAGAACGCACAAATATTTTTCCATAAAAAAGTGGAGTAAATACCAAAAAGGTCCCCATATCATAAATTTGAGGGCACCATTGAGTTCAGAACATGCTTTTTACCCTATGTGTGACATAACCTTTGTCGGCACGGGCCATTTGTGAAAAATTCATCATGGGAATGAATGGATGAAATTAATTAATTAATTAATTAATTTTATTTATTTTGACCTAGTTACTAATTTATCCTTTAAATTTATGGTTATCGGATTTCCTCAAGCCTATCCACTCAAACCCTGGAGATTCAGACAATTGTTCGAGAGCTTTCTTAGAGAACAATGATTGATCGAGATCGGATCAAGGATCATCATGAAAAAAGATTTATTGGATCTCTACAATAATGGAAACACAACCGTTCTTCATAAACAAATGAACCAAATTCCAGGTAGGATTTTTTTATTTTTGATTTCCATCCCATTTCTTAATCCTGGGTGAACGCGAATCAATTCCACGAGCATAATTGATACATGCATCATCTTCATAATTAATTTGTTGGAATTATTTTATTTTTTCATTAATTTATCCCTCTTTTTTGTATCCTTCAATGAAAATGGATCAAGGAAAAACAGAAAATGGTTCAGAATCATTACTCAAGGTTTTAGGCTTTTGGATTCTTCCAATGTTCTTCACACATTCATCATAGGCATTTCCTTTGGCCTGCTCTTTGATGAATACCTAGTATTTGATCATTGCCTAACCATTATTCATCACAATGAATCAATACTATGGGTATGGCTCATGATCGGTTGTGCGATTGAGATGGGACGATGGTGGTGGATGATTGGTGGTGGATCAAAATAGATTTACGGTATCCGTTAATCCTGGTTTTGATGTGCGGTAATGTATGGATCAATGGTGGAGATTTCTGAGCAAATTCAAACCTAGATCCTATAAATTAAGAATGGAAAGTGTCATATGGACCCAAATATTCAGTTTTTAGAGAGATCAGTGGTTCCTAAAACACGAATATCAATGTGGAAGAGAACCTAATGGTTCTGGAAATTTTTAAGCAACACAACATGTAATCTTGGTTTAAATGTTGTGTTGGCTCCCTGGTTGTGGCACTAGGGTTCTGGACAAAGTTAAATATCACAGACCATGTAACTCAGTAAGACACTATGTGACCCCTTCTTTGAGTCTCAGCGTGTACCTCAGGAAGTACATGATCATGGAAAAAAGTACAGGACCAGATGGCACATTGTATACTTGGACACAAACACGGCCTGGTGTACACTGGATGGTACACAGACATGAACACCGTACACAGACACAGCTAGGTGAAACAGGTAGGGTACCCTGTGTTTCTACACATTGTGTACCTCTTCTAAATGTTGTTTTTATAGATATTTACATTTTGTGTGAGGATTTTACACATTGGCAGACTTGGGGATAGTAGGACACGCCCTATACCCCCTAGTATACACTATGTTCCCCCTTCAAGAGTGTTTATATCAATTTGTTTCCTTATTTTATACTAGTGTAGTTTAAGTGTATTCCCTTAGTCCTTTCCCTCATTGTTAAGGTGTTCCATTACATCTATATCATAGGATTGTGATCCCCTCTAGAGGAAAAGTCTTGGATAGAGTTGTGGTGTCACTCCATGAAGTTGGATTGCAATCCTCTATCATCCTTGTTCTATAGATGGGGTTTGTGAAATCAATGTGACCTCCCAGGTAAGGGTTTTGATCCTTTATCTTGTAGTATGTAACATTAGGGTTTGTGTTATCATTAACATATGATCCCCTACGTAGCGGGTTGATCTAGATTGGGTTTGTGGTGTCCCCCAGTGGATCTTGGTGTGACCATTATCTAAGTATCTGGTTCTTCTCAGACCAGTGAGTTTTCATGGGTGGGGCCTAATGATCTATACCTCTTCATTGTGTTTCTCCGATGATATCATAGCTCATGGAGTGGATTCTCCCAGAATGATCATTTCTTCAAGAAGAATCCTATGAATGGTAGTTTATTATGACCGCCTTGTGGTGTGGTGTCTTTCCTAAGTATATCTAGGTATTTCTATTATAAATTGATTGTTATATCTTGAATATAGGTGACTATACTTGGTGCTTCATGTTTAGTGTTTTTGTGGTGTCCTACAGAGTATTGTTATACTCACACCTATATGGGTTTTGTCCACATGTGTCATATATTATAAATATGGAGGCCCGTTTGATGGTGTCCTAGGAGGATAGGGAGTGGGTGGAGCATAACTAGAGCATATTAGAAAGAGGTGTTCTACGGGGGGATTTAATTTGACTTTATTCCTCACCCTTGGAGTAGGTTGTACTTTTTATATTTTTTGGTTGGGTTGTATTGGGTCCCTTTTTCCTCTTTTAGTAATAATCTGTCATACTCAGTTCTGGGATCTTATATGTATGCATGATTTTTTTCAATTGTTTTACATTTTAGCATTGTGTGGGCTTGGAGATGTGTGTGTATACAAGTACATTAGGCTAATGCCCCCCATTTTTTGGATATTCCTACATGGTGTTGGTCTCCATCCCTTGGCCTTTTGGAGGTGGGCTTGGGGTAGTCACAGGTCAGACCTTGGTGGATCGGTTCATTAAAGAGTGGTATCAGTGTGGTTGGTTTTACCTTAGGATTGGAGTTAGTGAGATTGGTTTGGGGAAACGGTGTTTAGTACTTCGAGTTTGAATTTCAGTCTAGAGACTCCAATGTTGGTTCAATGGACGATGTATCCATACACCAGGACTCTAATCACCATCCATTCAACTCAATACATGTAAATAGTAGTTGTCGGGGGAAAAATTATTACATGCATCATATAGTAATTATTGTGTTTCTTATGTCCTTCTTGATTAATCTCCCCAAATATACTCTTTTTTTAAATTTGGGTCCGAAGACTCATTTTATTATTAAATCAAATCCAAGTCCTCTTTAAACTCGGTAGAGGGAGACCAATTACATAACCCGAAGGCCCAGTGGGAATATAGCCCATTACAAGGCCCATAGGCCCAAATTTATTGGCCCAAGTCCCATTCTTTGAATTGTACTACTACAGTTCCCACATGATACAATACTCACACAGTACCCATTGCTGCTATAGTGTCCTACCACTACTACAGTGCCCGTCATTTCAACAGTGCCTCTACTGCTACAGTACAACTATAGTACCTGCACCCAATGGGTTTTGAACCCCCATTTTTTATGTAGGATTATGGAGAGGTTACAACTAATCCAAACCCCAAATACCCCAAAATATACTCTTTTGGTTGTGGTACATCTTGTTTTATTTCAGGATTCCTCCATAAAGATAGCCATCCTGGATTCCACTATGTGACCATGAGGATGATCCTCCTAGTGATGAGGCATCGATACAAGGGCTTTTACTAGAGATTAAACCTTCAGGTGGTTTACTAGTTATACCACCGCTTGTTGAGAAGAAGCTGGTGATGGAAGTACCAGCTGAGGATTCTTGATGGTTAAGTGTGTTTCACAAGTATCAGAGGCACAGACCTTTTAGGTTTTTGGGTGATCCAGATCCCCTGGTGGATAAGGACTGACTAGTTGTAGTCACTCATGTTTTCCACCTTGAGAGGATTCATATATATCATATGGTGGTTCTCTCGATGAGTCTTCTCCAAGGATATGTTGGGAGATGGTGGAGCTTAGTGAACTAGTCACATGATGAGATAGTTGTCTCTGGGTCAGACGTTGAGCGCCTATTCAGGGTAGAGTGCTCTCTATCCACATTTTGATTGGTACTCATATAGGATATTCTACATTTACATCAAACTGGTATGACCATGGTGGATTACTCATCTAGGTTTACTAATCTCTCATATTACTCTTGGATATGGTGTGGTCTTAGTTCTTCAGAGCTACGTCCTTTGAGAAGGCCTTATGTTGAGACATCATAGATCGTTAGTATCCCTTTTCATTCCCACCTATGATGGGGTACTTGAGCGAGCCTTGGTGTTGGAGATATTTCTATTAGAGTAGGCACCAGTAGGTGGAGTTAGTAGTGGGAAAACTGTAGCTAAGACCTCAGTAGCAGGTAACCAACATCAGTCACAGGGACCCAAGCATGTTAGATGCTTTAGGAGGAAATACCAAGACTCAGGGACAGTGGTGCAGGGCTCACAGTGTAGTTCCAATCAGCCAAGGGAGAGTCGGTGTTTCTCCTACAATGGTTGGGGACATCTTTCTTGGGATGTTTTGATCTGCCGTACAATTGATCAAGAGATGGTTGAGGGACCGCCGTGTTAGAGACGGAGGCAATATCGGGATGGCCCATAGGGTAGTGGATGTGGAAGAGTGGTTGGAAGGGAAGAATGAGGTTGTTGAAGTTTTAACCTATTACCACCACCACCCCTAGGTGGTCTTCTCTAGGCTTAAGGAGCTGGTGGACAAGGATGAGGCCATATAAAATATATGGAGCCCTATGACCACATGGCTCTAGGGATGATATAAGATATGATCTGTGTTTTTTTACTTTAGTTTTATAATATATAGACATTGGTTCAAGTCATTCCTTCCTTTTCACTTATCTAGTTTGAGTCTTAGAAAAAAAATTGAGCCATTGACTTGACCCTTATAGTGGTAGACACCAAAAGAAAGTGACTCAATGATTGAGCACTTGTTCTGATAGTGATATATGACACTTGGTGGGTGAGAGTTTTGTATCAAATCTCTTTTTAGTAGCGATGAGTCATTACGACTTCATATTAGGTATGGACTGGCTATCCACAGTTCATGCCTATATTGACTTTTTTAGTTGAAGGATGCAGTGTGTCCATAGAGATGAAATGACGTTTTCCTTTGTGGGTGAAAAGTAATCCTTGGTAGAGCAGGATAAGTTCAACCATAGAGTAGTTCACCCAATTACTCACCAGTTGGTTAGTATGAATCTTGGAGCAGTGGATGTTTTGGGCTATTAATTTTCGGCAACGTTGGCAGAGTATGAGGACATATTTTCTGAGGATATACTAAGTTTACCTCTCCACTGAGAACTAGACTTCAACATCTACTTGAATCCTAGAATGAAAATGATATATTCACTAGCATATAGAATGGATTTCATAGATATTTGATAGTTTATGGTGCATTTGGAGGACTTGCAAGGGAAGGGCTTTGTGAGACCCAACATTTCCCCTTGGGTAGCCACAGTATTGTTATCCAAGAAGGCTGATTGGATATTGAGTTTATGTGTGGATTATTGGTACATTAATCATGTGACTGTAAAGGATAAGTATCCATTGCTGAGGATCGATGACCTCTTTGATCAATTGATAATGTCCTAATGGTTCTCGAATATTGACCTCAGATCTAGCTATCACCAGTTTCAAGTATCGGATGATAATATATTGAAGACTGCATTTAGATGTCACTAAGGTCACTCTAAATACTTGGTGATGTCATTCATCATGATGAACACCACATTAGTGTTTGTGGGAATCATGAACTGGATATTCCAACCCTTCTTAAATAGGTTCTTGGTAGTCTTCATCGATGACATCCTAGTGTATTCAGCATCTAAGGATGAGCATGAGAGACACTTTAGGATGGTCTTGGACACACTATGAGATAACCATCTTTATGGGAATCTCTCTAAGTGTCTACTTTATATTAGTGAGTTACACTTTTTAGGACACGTCATCTAAAAGGTTGGAGTATCAGTGGACCCGGAAGAGGTTGAGGAAGTGCTTTCATGGGATCCACCCAAGAGTGTTACCGAGGTATGGAGTTTCCTTGGGTTGGAAAGGTACTATTAGAGGTATGTACCCTGCTTCTATGTAGTGGCAGCACCCTTGACATCATTGAATTGGAATTTAAATCCTTTTGTGTAGAGGAAAATGTTCCAGCAGTTCTTTCAAAAGCTAAGGCAGAGGTTAATGAGCTCTCCAGTCTTGATATTTCCAGAGGAAGGTGTCGAGTATGTTGTTTTATATGATGAATCAGGGACCAGAATTCGTTGTGTTATAATGAAGAGGTAGTAATTTATTACCTATGGTTTACGTCAGTTGATACCACATTAGAAGAACTAAAAGATTCACGATCTTTAGTTAGCAGCAGTAGTCTTCACTTTGAATATGTGGGGACACTACCTAATGAGAGAACGGTTTATCATTTACTCTGACCATATGAGTCTCAAGTATATCTTCTTTTAGAAAGATATTAACTTGAAATATAGTCTATGGCTAGATTTCATCCCGGACTACGACTTTTGTATTGTCTATACTCTTGGGAAGGTGAATGGGGTGGCAAACACTCTCAACAAGAGATCTTATTCTCATTTGTTGGAAAATGAATCAAAATAGTTAGAATTGTTGAAGTTTTCCTTTGTGCACAAGGATAGTGCTTCATATCTTCAGTATATGGTTGTTACCCCCACATATTTTACATAATTTTAGGGATTCTCAGTGAGGATATACCAACTTAGAGACCTTATATACTTAGATATACACTTGAAATGCTTTTAAGGGACATTCTAAAGGATGGAAGCATGTTATCCTATTCATAGGACAGATGATGGTACCTTTGATATTGTAGGAGGAGTTGTTGAAGGAGTTTCATATATATCCTTTGGTGGTAAAACCTGGGGTGGAAAAGATATACCATGACCTTTGAAGTCAATTTTGGTGGTCAAGCATGAATAAGGGAGTTGCAGAGTTTCTCTCTCAATGTCTTACCTGGTAATAGGTGAAGGCTGAGCACCAGGTTCCAATGGGTTTAGCTCAATCCCTTGAGGTGTCATAGTGGAAGTGGGATGGGATATATATGGAATTCTTTATGGGCTTACCATGTACATCCAGGGGACACAATTCTATTTAGGTTATCATAGACTGACTCACTAAGTAGGACCACGTCCTAGCCATTAAAGAGATGAGTTAAGTAGAGAAATTATGGCACCATTACATGTAGGAGATAGTATGACTCCATGGAGTCCCCATGAAGATTGTTTCTGGCCATAATGATCACTTTACATCTCAGTTATGGAGTGGATTGCAGTAGGATTTTGGGACTCAGTTATGCTTGAGCACATAATTTAACCACCAGACCGATTATAACGACCCACACTTTACATACATTGTTAATACTTCAAAATTGAAGCACACTTATTACAACATATGACAAAACCACAAAGGACCGTATAGGTATAGTGTCTTTAGAAACAGGGAAACATAAACAACTGGTTCATAAATCTTCTATAGTGTCTCCCATTTATTTCATCATATCTAGGGTCCCTTTTATCATATTCTACTTAATATCCATCTTCCTGACCTGGGGAAAAGAAAACATAAAAGGGTGAGCTCAAATGCTCAGCAAGGGAAAATAAAGGAAATAAAAATCATATCATATCTTTATGAAAATCAAAACCTGCAAAAGAGATCATAATATCTTAACATGGAATAAATCATAGAAGTGAAAATGAGATCCCCATAATCATAACATAAAACTTGAAACTTTGTGGCATGCACACATAATCATGGAAAATCATTTCTTGTTAGTCATGACTCATTGCCAAGACTATCTTAGTGGACAAAGTCCCTTTCTGAACCGAGTTCACTCCTCGTTTCAGTCTTGTATCACTGAACCGAAATAACCTTCCGTTCCAGCCATGTCTATCTCATGAGATATAAAATCATTACCCAATGCATTGTAGGTAGATATAGGTCCCACCCATCTTATAATGAATCCTTTCTTATGTGTGCCACATAATCATAAAACATACATCATCGCATAACACATGTAACAAAGATGGGATTCTTGAAACATCATGACATCATAAATAAATTCATATAAGATAAAGGAATTCATAAAAATAATTCCATCACAACATGATCATATCAATTTAATAATAGGGATAAAAACAGAACCCTTTATTATCTTAGATTGAAAATAATTTTGACAAAACACTTGAACTCCATTCTTGAGGAAAATATCCTTTCTTCTTCAAAAACATTTTTCCTTTCATAACATGTCATACAACTTTAAAATAAAAGAAGTTGATTAAAAATAAACTTGAAAACTTGTAAAGGAAGCTTCTTGGAAATAATGTTTTAAAAATCCATTCATGCCGTATAAGTTAAAAAAAACATTCTTCGTACTTTTGTCGGAAAAGTCAAAAAGTACCTCGTACGGAAAAACGACAAAATATTCCTTTCATATTCTTTACTAAAAACTCACCTAAGGGTAAAATTGGATTTAAACTATTTCAAGTGTATGGAAACAATATTACATATTGAGGGAACATGGATGTGGATGATAAAATACACCCCAGTAAATACTTACGAATAAACAATCTCGGATAAAAATGAGATTGTGATATTTCCCTTACCTTAGGTCCGATTTGCTTTGTTCGTGTCCGAAGCTCCTGTATAATGGTTTAAATAATGTTATTGACTTATTCCAGAATCATACATATTGATATGATATCATATATGGTCATATTATTAGCTTCTTGTTAGTAATATTTCATTGTTACTTGTTACTCGGGTCTTTATAACTTTTTGTTCTTATGCGTGTTTTGTCGAATAAATTCTTATTCTTATCTTTAGGTTATAGATAATTCATTTCCAGAATGGTATTAGTGTAGTATATACCATATTCATTCATTCAATTCATTTATATAATCATTATGAAATGAAGATCATGTAGAACGAGTCACATCACATCGTGGAGACGGTATTCCGTACGTACGCACGAGTGATGATATCGTTCCTATGATCGTGGAATTGTATTGGAGTATATATATATATTATTTCAGTATCAATATTACTTAATAATAATCATATATAGTTACTCATTACACCATTATACCCATCCTTGTAAGGTGATGGTGGAAAATAGATTACACCACGGCGTGGAGACGGTATTCCGTACGTACGCACGCGCGGTGATTTCATTTTTCCGTAGGATGGATAGAAGGTGAATTAGGGTTGTTTCATATTTATAATAACATATCAGTATGTAAGTAATACTGATGTTATTACTTTATCATGAAACAACTAAAGAATAAAAAGTTGAAGAAGAAAGAAATTGAAAAGATCGGTAATGGATATTACCTCTTCTTTGGAACGCCTCTTTAAATCCTCCACTTAAGGAACTAAGATTGGTCTTTGGAGAAGACCAGGACCTCTAGGATTATTCTAGGGAAGTGTAGAGGAGAAAATGGCAGGGGTTGGACGAGCTTGAGTGCTCAAATTGGTGTGAGGAGGAGGGGGAGGAGGTGCCCTTTTATAAGGGAGGAGAGGGGCACCTTAGGAATATCTCAAAATATTATTTTATATTAAAGTCAAAATCGGTTTATAATGGTTCCAAAGGGTATTATTTCGAAGCTAAATTGGGGATGGGTCTAAATCCTATCAACCAATAGGATTTAGACAAGTTTAGGGTATTATTTTAACCTTATCAATTAGATTTAACTCTAAGTTAATTAATTTAACTTTTACCGTGTCTTTTTGTTTTCTTTCACTATATGGTTAATACACTTACTATAACATGCCAAACGAACCCCAAATGGTTTATTATTAATATATATATCCTTATCTAAGTCATTTGGCCGAACCTTAGATTTTTAGGAATAAAATAACAATTAATAATATAATATTTGATTTAAAAACTATTTTGTGTCAATTTTGACACTATTTGATATATGATTTTTTTGAAAGTCATAACAGAATTATATGTTCGAACCAAGTTGATTAAATCAACACTAATATATCATAGTAACCTAGAAAATTAGTGTAATTCATAAAAAGTCTCAAATTACATTTATTTTGGTATTTATATTATCAATTTTGTCAATATTTCATTAATAAGATAATTACTGCATCATCTTTGTGTCATAAATAAATTAAATTATTTGATGTCTAAAAATTACAAATAAAATACCATCATGTAGGAAATTGTTTTATCTTTCTAATTAATATTTACAATCGAATATATCTTATGTATAACCCTATATTAAAAATGATTTACTTATTAAACTTTGATTTTAACTATTTTAACCCTTCTTTAAATAAATTAATAATAAATGTCCTAATCTAATCCAAGTGGGCCTAAATGGTCATATTTTATTCCTAAGTTTGTTTTTGGTCGAATTACACTTGTCCAATAGAATTAGGACATGTGTTAGGGTAATATTAATATCATATTTACCCTTAGTTACCCTATTTACTATTAACCGCGGTAAAAATAGTAAAAAGTTTCTATTCACCAAAAAATTATTTTCATCTCATTGAACCACATTTTAGTCCTTGATATTAACCGTGTCTCTCGGATTTTTGAAATTCCATTCACAGAAGCGGTAAAATTAAGTTTTATGCACAATTCAGTTTTTAACCTACCACTTAGTGGTTTCACTATTCATCAAAAATTGAAAGTTTTCAGAAAAATACCAAAATTTCACCCTAGGATAAATTCGATATTCTGAGTCCAAAAATGAAGTCCATTTTGAAAAATAAAATTTATAAAATTTCAAAAAGTGGTTATTACTATTCATAACGGCTAGTTTTAATAGCATATTGTTGTTTAGTGAAACTCGGTATTGCGTACGACGCAAGCTATCGAGGAAGGTCGCGATTGTGTGTAAAGCAAGCCAAGCAAGTGTTGTGTAAAAAAAGATTCCTTTGATGATTTATATAACATAAAAGTCTTGGGTGTTACATTCTACCCCCTTAAAAAGAATTTCGCCCTCGAAATTCGTCACTTTGCAACAAACAAATGAGGATACTTCTCCCTCATCATATCCTCAAGCTCCCATGTAGCTTCTTCAAGTTGGTGGTTTCTCCATAAAACTTTCACCAAGCGAGTGGTCTTGTTTCGTAGGACTTTTTCGCTACGATCCAGAATCTCTATCGGCTGTTCTTCATAAGAAAGATCTTGCTCCAGCGGTACAACTTTTGAGCTGAGTACATGTGAAGGATCTGGTATGTACTTTCTCAGGAGAGATACATGGAACACATCGTGAACTTGAGAGAGATTCGGTGGAAGCGCCAATCGGTAAGCTACCTTCCCAACACGATCCAGTATTTCAAAAGGACCGATATATCTAGGGCTCAACTTCCCCTTCTTTCCAAATCTCATAACCCTCTTCCAGGGAGATATTCGTAAGAACACTTTATCGCCTACTTCAAACTCTAGGTCTTTTCTTCGGTTGTCGGCATAACTTTTCTGTCGGCTCTGAGCTGCTCTTATGTGTTGTTGAATAGATCTGACCTTTTCTGCCATTTCATCAACGAGATCAGGTCCTAATAGCTTTCTTTCCCCAACTTCATCCCAGCAAGTTGGAGTCCTGCATTTCTTTCCATAGAGAGCTTCATAAGGAGCCATTTGAATACTGGAGTGAAAGCTATTATTATAAGAAAATTCCACCAAAGGTAGGTGTTGATCCCAACCTCCTTTGAAATCCATAGAGCAAGCTATCAACATATCTTCTAGGGTTTGAATTGTTCTCTCAGACTGACCATCTGTCTGGGGATGATAAGCAGTGCTGAAACTCAACTCTGTATCCAGAGTATGCTGAAGACTTCGCCAGAACTTCGAGGTAAATATCGGATCTCGATCAGATATAATAGAAAGTGGTACTCCATGAAATCTTACCACTTCCTTTATATATATCCTGGCAAGCTGATCTAGAGAGAAATCCTCTCTAATAGCAATGAAGTGTGCAGACTTTGTAAGACGATCAACTATGACCCAGATAGCATTATTGCCTTTGGATGTTTTAGGAAGTCCTGTGACAAAGTCCATAGTGATGTTTTCCCATTTCTATTCGGGTATGGGTAATGGTTGTAACATCCCCTTAGACTTCTGTCTCTCAGCTTTAACTTGTTGACAAACCAAGCATCGAGAGACATATTCAGCAACATCTCTTTTCATGCCATCCCACCAGAAGTACTCTTTCAGGTCCCTATACATCTTCGTTCTTCCAGGATGAATAGAGAATGAAGAACTATGAGCCTCATCCAGCAGCTCTTTCTTTAATTCGGGGATGGAAGGAACACAAACCCGATTCCTGAACTTTATTATCCCATCACAATCAAGGTTGAATTCAGGAACATTTCTCACCTTCTTTTATAACTCGACATCTTCTTTCTGTGCCTCTTTAATCTTCACATGTATAGATGGTTGAACATTCATTTGAGAAAGATAAGATTTTTCCCCTTCCATTATAATTCCAAGATCCATCCTTTGTAAATCCATAAATATTGGATCTTTTGTGATCCTCATCATGGATAAACTAGCATGGTCTTGTCGACTTAATGCATCTGCCACCTTGTTTGCTTTTCCAGGGTGGTAATGGATTGAGCAGTCATAATCCTTAATCAGCTCCAACCATCTTCTTTGACGCATATTCAACTCCTTTTGTGTGAAAATATACTTTAAACTTTTATGATCAGTATAAATATCACACCTTTCACCATAAAGGTAATGCCTCCAAATCTTTAATGCAAAGATTACCGCAGCCAACTCCAAATCATGTGTTGGGTAATTTTGCTCATGGATTTTCAACTGTCGTGAGGCATAAGCTATCACCATATCATTTTGCATAAGAACACACCCCAATCCCTTCTTGGATGCATCACTATAGATCACAAACCTTTCTCCACTACAAGGCAGTGTGAGCACAGGTGCACTGGATAACCTTCTTTTCAACTCCTTGAAATTCTCTTCACATTCCTCTGTCCAGACAAACTTAACTCCTTTCCGAGTCAACTTGGTGAGTGGATTAGATAATCGTGAAAAATCTTTTACAAAACGTCGATAATATCCAGCCAAACCAAGAAAACTTCGGATCTCAGTTACTGTTGTTGGTCTTGACCATCTTTCGATAACCTCTGTTTTTGCTGGATCCACAGATATCCCCTCTTTTGAGATTATGTGACCCAAAAATGCAACTTTTTGAAGCCAAAATTCACACTTGGTAAATTTGGCATAAAGCTTCTCCTTTCTCAGGGTCTTTAATATAATTCTCAAGTGATCTTCATGCTCTTCCTTGCTCTTTGAATAGACAAGAATATCGTCTATAAAGACTACCACAAATTGATCAAGATAGTCTCTAAAGACTCTATTAATTAGATCCATGAAGATAGCAGGGGCATTAGTAAGACCAAATGGCATCACTATAAATTCATAGTGTCCATACCTTGTACGGAAAGCCGTCTTTGGTATATCCTCCCTTTTGACCCTTAATTGATGATACCCTGAACGAAGATCAATCTTGGAAAAGTATTGAGCTCCGCGTAGTTGGTCAAATAAGTCATCAATGCGTGGGAGAGGATATTTGTTCTTGATAGTGATCTTGTTAAGTTCTCGATAATCAATGCAGAGTCTCATTGATCCATCTTTCTTCTTAACAAATAGAACAGGTGCTCCCCAAGGTGACGCACTAGGGCGTATGAATCCCTTATCAAGATTCTCTTGGAGTTGCTTCTTCAATTCCTGCAACTCAATTGGGGCCATTCTATAAGGTGTCTTTGAAATAGGCAAAGCACCCGGTACGAGTTCTATTGAAAACTCAACTTCACGATTTGGTGGAAGACCCGGCAATTCCTCCGGAAAGACATCATCAAACTCCCGTACAATGGGCATATTCTTAATCGTGAGTTTCTCACCAACTATTTGAGATAAATAACCTTCATTTAGTGGAATCAATACCCATAAGATGGAAGAAATTTCCACTGGAAGGTTATGTTCATCCTTGCATTGATAGACGATCGTAGGTTGATCTGGAATATGAAATGTGACTTCCCTTCTTTGGCAATTGATATGAGCTCCATGTAGAGAAAGCCAATCCATGCCAAGAATCACATCAAATTCCACTAAAGGAAGGATCACAAGATTTGCAGGAAGCACTTTCCCACAAACTTCGATCGGAGAAGAATTATAAACTTCTGATGCGATTGATGTGCCATTAGGTGTTGTCACAGCTAACTCAACATCTAATTGTTGAGGTAATACGGTGATACCCTTAGAAAATTTTTCAGAAATAAAAGAGTGGGTGGATCCAGAATCAAATAAAACATTTGCTACTTTAGAGTGGATGGTAAGTGTACCTTTCACCACATCGTTATCGTACTCCACCTCGCTGATAGAAATTGCATGTGACTTTCCTTTGTCTTTAGCCTTAAGAGTTTGTTGACGTCGACCATCATCATCAACCCTTGGATTTAGGCATTGATTGGCATAATGCCCCATCTCCTTGCACTTGAAACATTGAAGTGTAGCAGGTTCATTCTGTGTATCCCTTCCTTTGTTTGCATCATTAGACATCTTCTTCCCATTATCACGGCATTCAAATGCCCGATGACCTTCCTTTCCACATTTAAAACATTTACTTGTCCCTTTAAGACAACTCCCTCCATGTTTCTTTCCACACTTTGAGCATAAGGGGAAGTTCATCTTCTTTTCCGTGTGCTCTTTAGATTTTTCTTTGAATTCCATCTTCCTCTTCTTATCAAACCCATGTGACTGATGGGTTACTCCAATCTCCATCTCGACTTTGAGAGCACATCGAACGATTTCTTCGTAGCTATTGAAGTCCCTTATGGCTAACACCCTTCGAAGACTTGGTTTTAAGCCACTAAAGAATCGATCGATCTTACTCTCAGGTTGGATAATAATACCAGAAGCGTACCTTGAATGTCTTGTAAAATTTGCTTCATAGGTACTAACAGATTCATCATCCCTTTGCTTCAGTTCAAGGAACTCTTTCTCCATCTTTGTTCGGAGAATACGAGGGAAGTACTTATTGAAAAATAAGTTCTTGAACTCGTCCCATTCCATAGACTCAATTTCATCCCTTTGCCTCGTATTCTTAACAAGATTCCACCATTGATCCGCATCTCCTTCCAAACGATACACTGCTAGGATGACTTTATCATGCTCAGAACATTGAAGAACTGAAAATATCTTTTCAGTAGTACTAATCCATTGTTCAGCAACTAATGGATCAGTAGACCCGCTGAAAGATGGTGGGCGCTGCCTCATGAAGGATTCAACAGAATGTTGCTCCCTCCTTTGTTCGTTTGGAAATCCCGCATGATTCATAGCTTGAGAAAGTTGTGTGAGCATGGCTACAAGATTTTGCATTCCAGCTCCCATATCGTTTGGTTGCTCAGGGGGACAATCATTGCATTGCCCATCGCATTCCGCATTAACATGGTTCCTTCGGGTTCCAGCCATTGACTAAAACCAAGAAGAATAGTGTGAGCAACACTAATTATAATAGGAAACCACATAATTCAAGAATAAAATTTTCATGCTTATGGTCTTATCCTAGTTTATTCATGGCCATTTCTAAGATTGTGTTCTATGCTTAGACTTATCCTTAGGGTTCTTACTAAGGCTTTCACATCCTAGTTTCCAAAGGTTGACTATACCTTTCCTCTGATACCAACTATAACGACCCACACTTTACATACATTGTTAATACTTCAAAATTGAAGCACACTTATTACAACATATGACAAAACCACAAAGGACCGTATAGGTATAGTGTCTTTAGAAACAGGGAAACATAAACAACTGGTTCATAAATCTTCTATAGTGTCTCCCATTTATTTCATCATATCTAGGGTCCCTTTTAGCATATTCTACTTAATATCCATCTTCCTGACCTGGGGAAAAGAAAACATAAAAGGGTGAGCTCAAATGCTCAGCAAGGGCAAATAAAGGAAATAAAAATCATATCATATCTTTATGAAAATCAAAACCTGCAAAAGAGATCATAATATCTTAACATGGAATAAATCATAGAAGTGAAAATGAGATCCCCATAATCATAACATAAAACTTGAAACTTTGTGGCATGCACACATAATCATGGAAAATCATTTCTTGTTAGTCATGACTCATTGCCAAGACTATCTTAGTGGACAAAGTCCCTTTCTGAACCGAGTTCACTCCTCGTTTCAGTCCTGTATCACTGAACCGAAATAACCTTCCGTTCCAGCCATGTCTATCTCATGAGATATAAAATCATTACCCAATACATTGGAGGGAGATATAGGTCCCACCCATCTTATAATGAATCCTTTCTTATGTGTGCCACATAATCATAAAACATACATCATCGCATAACACATGTAACAAAGATGGGATTCTTGAAACATCATGACATCATAAATAAATTCATATAAGATAAAGGAATTCATAAAAATAATTCCATCACAACATGATCATATCAATTTAATAATAGGGATAAAAACAGAACCCTTTATTATCTTAGATTGAAAATAATTTTGACAAAACACTTGAACTCCATTCTTGAGGAAAATATCCTTTCTTCTTCAAAAACATTTTTCCTTTCATAACATGTCATACAACTTTAAAATAAAAGAAGTTGATTAAAAATAAACTTGAAAACTTGTAAAGGAAGCTTCTTGGAAATAATGTTTTAAAAATCCATTCATGCCGTATAAGTTAAAAAAAACATTCTTCGTACTTTTGTCGGAAAAGTCAAAAAGTACCTCGTACGGAAAAACGACAAAAGATTCCTTTCATATTCTTTACTAAAAACTCACATAAGGGTAAAATTGGATTTAAACTATTTCAAGTGGATGGAAACAATATTACATATTGAGGGAACATGGATGTGGATGATAAAATACACCCCAGTAAATACTTACGAATAAACAATCTCGGATAAAAATGAGATTGTGATATTTCCCTTACCTTAGGTCCGATTTGCTTTGTTCGTGTCCAAAGCTCCTGTATAATGGTTTAAATAATGTTATTGACTTATTCCAGAATCATACATATTGATATGATATCATATATGGTCATATTATTAGCTTCTTGTTAGTAATATTTCATTGTTACTTGTTACTCGGGTCTTTATAACTTTTTGTTCTTATGCGTGTTTTGTCGAATAAATTCTTATTCTTATCTTTAGGTTATAGATAATTCATTTCCAGAATGGTATTAGTGTAGTATATACCATATTCATTCATTCAATTCATTTATATAATCATTATGAAATGAAGATCATGTAGAACGAGTCGCATCACATCGTGGAGACGGTATTCCGTACGTACGCACGAGTGATGATATCGTTCCTATGATCGTGGAACTTTATTGGAGTATATATATATATTATTTCAGTATCAATATTACTTAATAATAATCATATATAGTTACTCATTACACCATTATACCCATCCTTGTAAGGTGATGGTGGAAAATAGATTACACCACGGCGTGGAGACGGTATTCCGTACGTACGCACGCGCGGTGATTTCATTTTTCCGTAGGATGGATAGAAGGTGAATTAGGGTTGTTTCATATTTATAATAACATATCATTATGTAAGTAATACTGATGTTATTACTTTATCATGAAACAACTAAAGAAGAAAAAGTTGAAGAAGAAAGAAATTGAAAAGATCGGTAATGGATATTACCTCTTCTTTGGAACGCCTCTTTGAATCCTCCACTTAAGGAACTAAGATTGGTCTTTGTAGAAGACCAGGACCTCTAGTATTATTCTAGGGAAGTGGAGAGGAGAAAATGGCAGGGGTTGGCCGAGCTTGAGTGCTCAAATTGGTGTGAGGAGGAGGGGGAGGAGGTGCCCTTTTATAAGGGAGGAGAGGGGCACCTTAGGAATATCTCAAAATATTATTTTATATTAAAGTCAAAATCGGTTTATAATGGTTCCAAAGGGTATTATTTCGAAGCTAAAGTGGGGATGGGTCGAAATCCTATCAACCAATAGGATTTAGACAAGTTTAGGGTATTATTTTAACCTTATCAATTAGATTTAACTCTAAGTTAATTAATTTAACTTTTACCGTGTCTTTTTGTTTTCTTTCACTATATGGTTAATACACTTACTATAACATGCCAAAAGAACCCCAAATTGTTTATTATTAATATATATATCCTTATCTAAGTCATTTGGCCGAACCTTAGATTTTTAGAAAAAAAATAACAATTAATAATATAATATTTGATTTAAAAACTATTTTGTGTCAATTTTGACACTATTTGATATATGATTTTTGTGAAAGTCATAACAGAATTATATGTTCGAACCAAGTTGATTAAATCAACACTAATATATCATAGTAACCTAGAAAATTAGTGTAATTCATAAAAAGTCTCAAATTACATTTATTTTGGTATTTATATTATCAATTTTGTCAATAGTTCATTAATAAGATAATTACTGCATCATCTTTGTGTCATAAATAAATTAAATTATTTGATGTCTAAAAATTACAAATAAACTACCATCATGTAGGAAATCTTTTTAGCTTTCTAATGAATATTTACAATCGAATTTATCTTATGTATAACCCTATATTAAAAATGATTTACTTATTAAACCTTGATTTTAACTATTTTAACCCTTCTTTAAATAAATTAATAATAAATGTCCTAATCTAATCCAAGTGGGCCTAAATGGTCATATTTTATTCCTAAGTTTGTTTTTGGTCGAATTACACTTGTCCAATAGAATTAGGACATGTGTTAGGGTAATATTAATATCATATTTAGCCTTAGTTACCCTATTTACTATTAACCGCGGTAAAAATAGTAAAAAGTTACTATTCACCAAAAAATTATTTTCATCTCATTGAACCACATTTTAGTCCTTGATATTAACCGTGTCTCTCGGATTTTTGAAATTCCATTCACAGAAGCGGTAAAATTAAGTTTTATGCACAATTCAGTTTTTAACCTACCACTTAGTGGTTTCACTATTCATCAAAAATTGAAAGTTTTCAGAAAAATACCAAAATTTCACCCTAGGCTAAATTCGATATTCTGAGTCCAAAAATGAAGTCCATTTTGAAAAATAAAATTTATAAAATTTCAAAAAGTGGTTATTACTATTCATAACGGCTAGTTTTAATAGCATATTGTTGTTTAGTGAAACTCAGTATTGCGTACGACGCAAGCTATCAAGGAAGGTCGCGATTGCGTGTAAAGCAAGCCAAGCAAGTGTTGTGTAAAAAAAGATTCCTTTGATGATTTATATAACATAAAAGTCTTGGGTGTTACACCGATGGCCAGACAGAGTGGATCACTCAGGTATTGGAGGACATGTTTCATGCTTTCATGTTGGACTTTTCTCATAGTTTGGCGGATCACCTACCCTTGGTGGAGTTTTTTTAAAACAGCAGCTACCATTCCACCATTGGTATGGCACCATTCAAGGAATTGTATGGGTGACTCTGTAAGTCACCACTCTATTGGAATAATCCAGGTGAGTCAACACTAATGGACCCAGATTTGGTGTAAGATACTATAGAGAAGGTGAAGATCATCAATGAGTAGATGATGACTGCACAGCGCCATCATAATTCTTATGCAGACCAAAAAAGAAGACCTCTAGAGTTTGAGGAGCAAGACCATGTGTTCTTAAGGGTATCACCTTGACATGTATTAAATATATTTTTCCATAGTGGCATGTTATCTCTGAGGTTCATTGGTACCTTAAAGATATTGTGTAGATTTGGTGAGGTGGTGTACTTCTTAGCTCTATTGTTGTAGTTGGACAGAGTACAAGATGTCTTACATGTATCACAGATGAGGAGATGCATGCACAACGCATCACATGTTATCAACTGGGGCGAGTTGGAAATTGAGTATTGAGAAACCTTTGTAGAGTAACCGATAGATATTGAGGATCAGATTGCGAGGATCCTTCATAGGCATTTGATTCCCCTTTTTCATGTTCGATGGTAGAACTGGAATCTTTAGGAGAACACTTAAGAGTGGCTGACCCAGATGGGATCCCATAACCATCATATTTTTTAGTAGGTTTTCCTCTTTTGGGGATGAAAAGACCCAAGGATGGTAGAATGTAATGAATTTGCTTTTACATGTATTGTTTTTAGATATTATATATATTAATTTTGAGACCAGGCACTGAGATGGTTTGCGATTCTGAGGCCCAATGTTCCCAAAATTAATGTTTGATATATAATAAATATATTAAATAGCACACACACACATTTTTCCTAAAGAAAAGTGGAATAAATCCCAAATAGGGTCCTTGATCATAAATCCAAGGGCACCATTGAGTTCAGAATGAATATTTTACCCTTTTTGCAACATAACCTTTATTGGCGTGGTCCATTTCTGAAAAATTAATTATGGGGATAAATGAATGAAATGAATTAAATAAATTATTTATTTTGTTTATTTAGATTCAAAAACATTTTTCTCCTTTAAATGTATGATTATAGAATTTCCTTAGGTTTTTCTGCTCAAACATTGGAGATTCAAAAAACTTTTGGAGAGATTTCATGGTGAACAAAGACGAATCGGGATCTGATCAAGGATCATCACGCCAAAGGAATTCATGGATCTTGTTAAAAATGGCAACATAATCTTTATTTTTCAATGATCAATCCAAATTTTAGGTAGAATGTTTTTTTATTTCCATCTCATTTCTTAATCCCATACGAATTTGGATCAATTCCAGGAACAGAATTGATACATGCATCGTTGGTAGAATTAAATTTATGGAGTTATTTTATTTTTTCACTAATTCATCCCTCTTCATTCATCTTTTTCTACAAAAACGGATTGATAATAAATGAAAAATGACTGATTTTTTTTCCTCCTGTTTATTTGATTTTGTATTTCTTCCCCCATTCTTCATATGTTCATTATGGGTGTTTCCTTTTAGAACGTGCACCGACAAGTACCTAGTATTTGATCATTACATGACTGTTATTTGGTGAAACAACTCAATACTATGGGTGAGATTCATGATCTATGGTGAGATCAAGATGCGACAATAGTATAGGATGAAGGTTAGTGGATCAGGATGGATTTTCAGTATTCGTTCAACCCGATTTTGACACACAACAATAGATGGATCAATGGTGGTGATTTCTAAGCGGATTCAAACTCAGATCTCGATTATCGAGGATTGAAAGGATTATAATACCTTGAATCTATAGTTTCTGTCAACATCAAAGGTTCCAGTGATGTGAAGATTGATATGTCAGAGAAACCACATGTTCTATAATGTTTTGAGCAACACATCATGTAATTAGGGTTTACATGTCATGCGGGGCCCCTGGCTATGGCACTAGGGTTATGTTCAAAGTTAAATATCACACACCATGTGACTTGGTCACATTATATGTGAACCCTTCCATGAGGCTTGGCAAGTTTTTCTAAAAGTACACATGCACAGGAAAAATCACACGGTGAGAGGGCATGATGTGTTCTTGGACACGAACACATCCCAGTGTACACGAGCTAGTACAGGGACAAGACCACCATACACAAACATTACAATGTGACATGGGTTGGGTAACGTGTGTCTCTAAAAGTTATGTACCACTTATACATAACATGTATATGGATAATTATATTCCTTGTTGGTATTTTCAAAATGGGCAGACAAGGGGATAGTTGGGCATGCTATCTACCCCCTAGTATATGTTGTGTACCCCCTTAAAGAATATTTGTAGCTCTTTGTTTCCATAGTTTGGACTGGTTTAGGTAAAGTTTCTTCCCTTAGTCCTTTCCATCGAGGGTAAAATGCGGAATTACACCCATATCATGTGATTATGATCCCCTATAGAGGCCAAGTCTCATATAGAGTTGTGGTGTCCCTATATGATACCAGAGTGTGATCCTCTAACATCCTTTTTCCCTATATGGGGCTTATGGATTCATCATGAACTCCCTAATTAAGGCATTGATCCTCCATCTAGAAGGTCTTAGTGATAGTATTTGTGGTATCATTGACATATGATCCCCTACATAGAGGATTGATCTAGATTGGGTTTGTGGTATCCCACGGTGGATCACGGCATGACCCACTATCTGAGTATTAGGGTCTTCTCATAATGGTGAATTTTCTTTGGTAGGGCCCAATTATATATATCTCTTCATTGAGTGTCTTTGATAACAACATGTCTCATGTAGTGGATTCCCCCGGAATGAGAATTTATTCAAGAAAAATCTTGTGGCTGGCAGTTGGTTATGACCTTCTGGTGGCATGGTGTCTTTCCAAAGTATATCTAGGTATTTTTATTATACATTGATTCTTATATCTTGTATTAATATGACTATACTTATTGCTTCATGTTCAGTGTTTTTGTGGTGTCCAACTGAGTATTGTTATATGCATCCCTACATGGTATTTTCATGCAAGTGTCGTGTCTTATTCACATTGAGGCCCCTTCGATGGTGTCCTAGGATGAAAGGGAGCGGGTGGAGTGTAGATGGAGATCATTATATTGAGTTGTTTTACTGGGATATTTCATTTGACTTTAGTACTTTACCTAGGAGTAGGTTATACATTTTACAGTTTTAGGTTGGTCTTGTATTTGATCCATTTTTCAACTTTCTATAATTTTCTTTCATACTCTATTGTGGGATCTTATATTTATACATTCATTTTTCAGTTATTTTACTTTTCAGTATTGTGTGGGATTAGATGTGTGTGTGTGGGTACAAGTACTTTAGACTAACACCTCCCATCTATGGCATATGCCTACTTGGTGTTGGCCGCCTTCCCCTGGGCTGTTGGAGGTGAGCTTGGGGTTGGGATGGGTTAAAACTCAGTGGCTTGGGTTGTCACATAAATCAAAACACAATAAGTGACAAGGTAAAAATTGGGGGTAAAATAATAGAGGAGGAATAAGAAATATGGACTAAAGATCTAGACATGAAATCACAAGAAGAAGGATGCTAAAATGGAGGTGGAGGAGACGGAGAGGTATGTTCCATGGTGGTTCCCTTATCTTGGTTTCATGGATAGGAGGAAGGGAGGGGGAAGGGACTTGATTAGGAAAAAAATAGAGTGTATTTTATTTTATTAAGGGAAATTTGAGGGATTTCAAAAAAATTTGTCCCTCAACGAATCGTAAGGTTTTTCTGGATGGTCAGCCGAACTATGTTCCCATAATGAAAAACTTACTAGAGGTTTTGGATCAACTCACATGGGTATAAAACACATTTAAAATAACTATGAACTGACCATAAAATTCGGGCTCTGTTAAGATATAGATGAATTCAAAATGTCTCTCCACAGTTTCCACTAACCAAGCGAGAATTGTGCACTAGAACTAAAATTTAAAAAAATTAAAATTAAAACTGGTCCAGATCAAAATTTGAGGACATGATAAAAATATTTAAATAAATAAAATTAAAAATAAAATACTAGGGTAAATTTGTGATAACCACCACCATTGACATCATTATCATCACCACCATTAGAAATATCCACATCTGTATCAACAAAACCACCACCACCACTACCACTAAATGATTCCTATATAGAGTTCATCCCAAGATAAAAATGTAATGATATGTCTCCTAAAATCAAATATCACATAAAAAGTAATCCATTTATCATCTACTGAAGAATATACTCAAATATTTTCTATATATCATCCAACTTCCTCTTTATAGTAGATAAATAGGAATGACTACTTGTGTTTGATAATCCCCAATACATCATAGGTATAATATTATTTTATGTCCAATAATGAACCCATGATTATGATTTAAAACTAGGATAAAGTGAATATTTTTACCTAAATGGTACTCTCCGTATTTATCAAGTGTCTCTAAGGATAATTTTTAAATTAGTTAGAACATAAAAAATAAATGAGTTATTGTTTAGTTATGTTGATTGAAAATATAAATATTATTACAAGTTTTTTTCCTACTATGGTATTAACTTGATTTAAAAAATTTCCCTTTTGATAAGAGTAAAATAGTATGGCATGTTTTACCCAATCCTTGATATTCAATTGTTTTTTTAAATAAAAATCAATAAAATAGTAAAAAATATTAATATTTTGTGTGCAAATCTAAAATAAATAAATAAATACGTACATGAATTTTCTCTTGAAATATTATACTAGTGCACCCAAAGTTTTAAAATATTAAATTATTGAGTTATTATTTATTCTTTTTTGATGATCCCAACATTAAAATATTAATTATATTATTATTTCATCACCCCAATACCACTCATCACTATTTGGATAGGTGATCACCATGTGACCTCAGGCATGACTCTCTGTATGATAGAGGTTTCCTGTTAGCAGTGTGGTTCTAGGGTAATACCATGGGGTGATTATACCCCCATATTAGAGTGCACAATGATAGATAAATAACCAAACTACAATATAACCACAATAATTATCATAGTAAGTATAAGAAATAAACACAATCATTAATTATAATAATTAATTTATTATTAAATGGTCATATAGACTCATGGTCATGATAGAATAAAATAATGGATGATCACCTTTCCTGTCACATGTACAAAATAAATAAAATTTTAAAAGACACTAAGGCACTATTTTTATTCCCGAGCTTCACCTCGTCAAAGTCTCTAATCTCATCCAAGTTATCCCACTCGATCAAGATAATTCAGGCCTCTTCCCAACCTAAATATACAATCAGTGAAGTCTTCTCAAGTACCCAAGTTCCATATCCACCTATGAAGGGTTTGATTATAACTCATTAGGGTACCAAAAACTTGGTATCATACATAACTAGTAAATACAGGGTGTAATCATGTGGTATGATCACAATCATAAAATAAATAAACCACAAAAGTGTAAATAAATAACCACTATTGATCCTTGTGTTTTAATGTGACACCTAGGATCAACTATACATGATTTGGATAGTGTTAGGGTGTATCTAAGAATGTCATGAAATCAATCCAACCAATACCATATCATCTAAAACCCAGCGGAAGATCTTCACCATGATGAGAAAGATTTAAATTGTTCCAGGGTGTACCCTTCTAAGAAAACTAAATCTAGAAATTTAAGGTAATTCTATATCAGGAATCTATCCCCTAGATATGAGGAGTAACTTGCTAAGAGAACTATATATGTAAACTCAACAGAATTCCCTATTGATAACCATCACCTAGAGATAGGGTATACCCTACATAGGAAACTACATCTGGAAACTTTGGGGAATTTCCTATCAAGAATCTACCACTTAGATCCAAGGAATACACTACTTGGAAAACCACATCCAGAAACTTAAAATATTTCCCAACACAGAGTCCATCACCTAGAGAAATGGTATACATATTTAGGAAAACCACATCTGAACACTCTAGGGAATACCCTACCACAAATCCCCCACCAAGATATAAGGTGTACCCTTCCAAAAAAATTATATCCCATAACTTAAGGGAAATTATTTTTAGGAATCCATGTCATTTGGAAACTATAGGTTATGACTCTCCCCTAATAGTAATCATGTCACATATTAGCATGTATGAATCCTAGATCTAAGTAGATCATCCAAGGAATCACATGTATCTAATACATCATGATGGGTAGTTAATCCCACTTGAATCATCCTATTTCATAGTTACCATATCCTATTTAGGATAATATCATCAATTTAGGTTCTAAGGTGGTACCTATAATCATAACAACCACTAAACATATTCACCCTCTCTAGGGTTAACATGTCACTGGGGAACCTACCTTTGGGGTCCCCTAAGTCACACCATAGCTCAGACTCCCTTACAAGGGTTTCTTTATCTAATAATCTCCTCTCGAGTCAACACACATCACCCAAGTGTAATATAACCCTCAAAATTAAAATGATCATCATTTGGCCTCACTAGCCTCATAAGGTAAGCCTCATTAGCATTGATCTTAATAGATGGCATAAGTCCCATCTCACTTTCCAGTTCATATCAGGTTGGTCCTCTCACCCAACACGTCTGTAATCTACCAAGTGTATACCCACCTAGTGCACATATACTATATGGGAAGTAACACTTGTCTCATGATCATATATTCTAGCCAAAAGGCTTTAAGGAATCTCAAGTTTCCCACATAGCCAATCCCCATGCCATCCATCTCAATTTATCACTCACCTCTGTCAAGAGGTCACTAAGGGAACCTGTTACTAAGGTTTCTACATCTCATTCAGTTCATTTTACTTATTTCATTTTATTTACACACCTTAGGGTACATGTATATTCGGGAATATAAATATAATCAAGGTCTCATACATAAGTGTTCAAGACATCAAACCAATGAACAAGGGATTTTCATGGATGTTATCACTTTTTCCAGTACATAGGAATCTATTTGTAAATAAAAAAATCATTTTATATAAAATAAGTCAATATACCTTACTATAAAGACCACATACCACATTAAAATAAAATATAAATAAATAAAAATAACATAGGGGTATACACAAGGTACCTTCTACCTAAAAATGATGTTATTTACTTTTTAATCTCATAGGCCAACAGATTTTCCCAGGCAGTTCTAAGTCCAATTGTCCATATCCCATCACCATGAATACCTAACTCATGAAAAAACAACCAAATTAATTAATTATAATAATTTATAATTAATCAATTAATTTAAAATTAATTTTCCAATTTAATAAAAATATGCATGATTTCTAAAAACTCATTAATCCATAACCATGAACTAAAACCTTGAGAAATGGGGTGTGGTCTACTCTAGACGCACACCCAAACCTAAGACATGAAAAATCCCCAATATATGGAATCAATTCAATTTCTACTTTTATCAAATTTAGTCTAAAAACCTTAAGAATGTATATACTAGGAAATACATCCATAAAAATGATATTTTTTGAAAAAAAACCTTCTCAGAACATCCTATAGACAGGACATACCAAATCCCCATCAATCTCATACAATTTTACTATGATCTAGTGAAATATTCACCAATACCTAGACCAAAAACCAAACAACAATAAATGGATAAAAAGGAGTAATAAGAACAAAGGAAAAAATGATTGATTATTGCTTATATCACCATTAAAACACACCTAAAACCATCCAAAACCAAATGGTTTTGAAGGAGAGACATATTGGGGAATATTTTTCCAATAAATGGTCTCTCTAGAGCTCCCGTATCCCTTAAATTTTGAGTCACCTTACTCAAAAAATATGCATTTCTCTTATTTAAAAATAACCACTTAGCATAGGTTCACAACATGGACAAGGGTCTCAGGACTTGAATCCACTTCTAAGAAGACTAAATCCCATCTACTCGACACATTCATTATAACAACCCAAACATTTTGAATAGTGTATTAACTTACTCTTAACTATTTAATAAAGATTTTAATGGTTAATGCAGAAAGAGGAGTCGATGGATTCATCTGGTAGACTCTAACCTTATGACGCCCACTTATGAGAGCTTGGGAAGGAGGTGGCATCGTTGGGCTTCGCTTTGGACCAAGCCCAAGCCGAACTCCAGCATGTCAAGCTTGAACGGAAACTCCTACGGAAGAAGTTCAAGTTAGTGGATATTACTACTAGGGAAATCTTATCTGAGCCTCCCCCAGATTCTCTCACCATAGCACACCTTACACTTAGGTCATATGCTGGTGTTATAAGGGTCTATATGATTAGACCGTAGCTTCTTTGTGTAATCCTTTGGGATGAATGAATTGAAATTTCTTCCTTTAGTGAATTTTGTGAAATTTCAAATGTCCGGATAATTTTAGGATGTATTTTATTGATGAATTTTGAAAAAAGGATATTATAAAATATTTATGTAAACCTTAAATAATTAATGATGTGTAATGATTTTCAAAAAATGGTCTTCTAAAAAAGTGTTCAGTAAGGAATTTGGAGTCTAATAAGATCAACTTAATTTTTGATGAATAGTAAATTATGAATAGTGATTTTACACTTAGGATTATTAATGTGACCAAATGGATTATTAATCTCACTTAAAGAAAGTTTAAATATAACTTAGACACCTTGATTAAGTAATTTGATTCAATAAAATGGGTAAATAACGGTTTCATAAATTATTAGTCAAGTATTAGTTTTTTCAGGTGAATAGTGTTTTTTAATTAAAAATTAAATTAAAAATATTTAGAAAATTATTTTTATAAAATGGACTTTATTTTTGAACACAGAGCATCGATATTATGTTATGGTAATTTTTGGGGATTTTTCTGAAAAAATGAATTTTCAGTGAATAGTTTATTTATATAAAAATTAAATTATAAATATTTAGAAAATTATTTTTATAAAATTGTGTTCATATTTGTAATCAGAGAATCGATATTTGGTGAAGGTAAAATTTTGGGATTTTTCTGAGAAAGATGAACTTTCAGTGAACAGTAAAAATGCAGTTTTAGGGTTTCGGTATGTTTAATGACATCATAACTGTGTCATGATGATTTCATGAAATATTTTAAGGGTTGGCCAACCGAAGGTGATGAATTATTGTATTGGGGGTCCCATGTGGCCTAACTCCATGGGAAATACCATGGGAGAGCCCATGGTTTTGAGAAAACCACTTGTGAGGTGTCCCTTGAAATTATTAAAGTATCACTTCACCTTCCCTATAAATACCAACCCTTTCCTACTCTAGTTTTCACTACCAACTCTCCCCCAACGAAGCTTTGGTCTCATTACCTCCCAATGAGTCCTCCCAAGTTTCCCCCAAGCCCTCAAGGTCCAAACCATTGAGTTTTAAGAGTTACGTTTTAAGGTAAGGGATCTTACTTCTCTCTTTCTTTTCAAGTAATCTCTTTTGTGTCATCTATTTTATGCTCCATGATCTTATGTTGGAGGATTTTCTTTTATATTACTCTTAATTACCTTTTCATTTTCATATGATGAGAGACCCACTATTTCTCTTATCAATTGATTTTAAGAAAGTTTAAATGACGTCGTTAGGCTACCGAATGTTTAAGGGATTCTTTCACCCTTCTCATTTTCAAGTTCTATTTTCTTATCAAGTCTTTCAAGATTCTTTTTATTATGTTCGGGTATGATATCTATATCTATCATACTGATATTTTATATTCATATGATAAAAGACCCTATTTGATCTCGTCAATTCTATTTTTTTTGAAGTTTAAGTGACGTCGTTAGGCTGTCGAATTTTCATAAGAGAAATCTTGTTTTTGTCTTCCTTTCATGTTCTTCACTTCATATGGTATATCTTTCAAATTTCATTACCATGTTCTTAAATTTTTTATATTCTGATCCCCTACTGTTTTATGGATCATTTATGAGTGGGTGACTCATGTCCCATTTCTTTTCAATGTTTTCTAAAACCTCGTAACATAGCCGTTATGCTGCTGAATTTCCGTCTCAAAATGTCTCTCTCTTATTCTCAAATTCTTTTAATTTATTAAGTGAATACTCAAAGCTCTTTTTCTACATTGGTATTCACATATATATCGAAATTTTCTTTTTTAATTCTGGGATTTACATACACAAAACCTGATTTCCTTTTTTGTGGGTTTTAAGTGACATAAAGATCTTGTCTTTAAAGCAGTTTTTAAAACGTTCTGATTATGAAAGGAAACTCATTTATTTTATGCTATATGGGTTGTTTATGAAATGTTTGATGATGATATATGTGGCTCACATGATAATAAAGAAAAATTTAAGGGTGCGCCCAGATAGCGCTCCAATGCATTGGGTAAAGACTTAATCTCTAGAGATGACCATTTTTAACAATGCCTTGGTGAATAACCTTAGTAATATTTAATGACACCTTGGGGATAGACCTTGGTGAAACGGAAATGATTGTAAATATTAAATTTTGTATCCACATCTTCAAGTTATGAAATATGTTATTTTTATTATGATATGCCTCGTGATTTCTTTCTCATGCCTTAAAGTTCTTTTCATGACCTTATTGAAGTATCTCAAGTTCACATGTAAAATGTTTCTCCTGTTTCCCTTACTGGGCCTTCTGCTCACCCTTTCTTTTGATGTATGTCCCCAGGTTATGAGATGTAGTAATGAACCTAGGATGAACATAAGTAGAATCCTTTCAAGTGTTTAAGAAGAATGTTTTATGTTGTTTTCATGTATTATGTTCCTGGTTTCCAAGACACTAAACCTTAAAGATCCTCAGTTTGGTGTAATGTAATGAAAGTTTATGTTATAAAATGTGGGACCTTGTAGTTTGTATCAAAGGATGGTTTAGTTATTTGTGGAAATTATTATATAAAAACTTTAGGAAGAACCCTATAGAAAAGTTTAAATATAGGAAAACTTCCTGGTATTTTGGTAAGTATTGAGTAAGTGGTTTATCAAAAAAATACATCTCTTTCTGGATACGAGCAGGTAGAGGTGGCTCTGGAACAGTTGTACATAGGGGTAAAATCTGAAAAAACCGCTTTGATCTAGACTCGAACAGGAACTGGTGCACGATAACGGGCCTTGTTGCACTCTTGGTTATGACCCTCCTGGGGGATATGTTTGGTTAATCACAAGCTTTTTATGATTCATTATGAAGGAATTATAGAGAAATATAATTGTCTAAGCAGGAAGTCTTAGTTAAAAGATTCATAAATGAAATAAGTTTCTCACTAAGGTTTTATTCTTTTAGAAAATAGCGGGAAACAGGAGGAACCATGCAGATGGTGACCACAATGCACCATGTGCTGACGGCCCTCCGATGGAAGTTGGAATGGAAACATTCATGCAAATGATGAACCAATTAACTCAAGTTATGAGTAATAACTTGAATCAAGTTGAGAGGATGATCTCACCACGAAGGGAACAACACTCTGTTGAGTCCTTCATGCGTCAAAGGCCACCATCATTCAGTGGATCTACTGACCCATTGGTTGTAGAACAATGGATAAGCTCCCTTGAAAAGATCTTTTCTGTACTTCTTTGTTCGAAACAAGAAAAATTCACCCTTGTTGTTTACCACCTAGAGGTAGAAGCTGATCAGTGGTGGTCACTGGTCAAAAACACTAAGCCTAGAGGAGATATGGAAGTTATGGAGTGGGAAGAGTTCCGAGGAATATTTTTTAATAAGTATTTCCCTCATTCCATGAGAATGAGAATGGAGAAAGAGTTTCTTGAGATGATGCAGAAGAAGAACGAATCTTTCGAAAGCTATGAGATGAACTTCACCCGACTTTCACAATATACGTCTAGCTTTGTTATAGATCCAAGTGGGAAGGTTGAAAGATTTTTCGGTGGACTGAGACCTTATCTGCGAAAGAATCTAGCCAACCAGGACTACGATAGCTATGAGGAGATCGTGCGGAGTGCAATGAAAGTCGAGCTAGAGTTTGGTGAGACACAGTGGTATCATAAATCAAATGACAAGAAGAGATAATTAGAGCCTAGTTTAGGGAAGACTATTGATTAGGGAAGAGGTGGAAAGCAAATTCAACTTACCACATGCAATAAATGTGGGAAGAAGCATCTAGGGCACTGCTTGATCGAAAGTGGAAAGTGCTAAAAGTGTGGAAGAGGTGGCCATATTGCTCGGAATTGTATTAGTGAGGTGAATCCTCAACTCCCCAACACTAATGAAAGAGGAAAGATAGTTCTAGCACTACCCAAAGTCTGATGCTTCAAGTGTGGACAGTTTGGGCACTTTGCAAATCACTATCCAAATCCAAGGGCAGTGGACGGGAATCACCATCAACCTCAGCAAAGGCCAGGGGAGCAATTTCGTGCTTTTTCTATCACAAAAACTGAAGTTGAAGCTCCGAATGACGAGGTAGCAGGTACTCTTTTTGTCCTCTCAAAACTAGAAACTAGTTTGTTTGATTCTGGTTCTATGCATTCCTTTATTTCCTCCAAGTTTGCAAAGAATATAGAATCAATCCTCGAACTGCTTGTGGTAGAGTTGTCAGTCCAGACTCCAAGTGGGATTATCCATGCATCAACAGTGTTTAGAGACTCTAGTGTTTACATTAGTGAGCACAATCTTATCTCAAATCTAGTAGTCATTACCATGTTGGAATTCGATGTTATACTATTGATGGACTGGCTCTCAAAGTATAATGCTAAGATCAAATGTAGAAGTAAGGAAATCTCAGTAGTCTTGAATGAAGGACCTACAATTATCTTCCAAGGAGAGATATCCCGAACTGATCCTTATCTAGAAGCACCTCCTATATCATTCTTTATGGAGTTAATCAGTGATGATGAAGAAGGAAAAAGGAGTATACAAATAGAAGATGTTCTGATTGTTCAAGAATACATGGATGTATTTCCTAAGGAGTTACCTGGACCTCCCCCAGAAAGAGAGGAAGAGTTCTCCATTGAACTCGTACCTGGATCTCAACCGATACCAAATACCCCGTATAGAATGGAAAATGTGGAGCTAAAAGAGTTAAATAAAAAACTCCAAGACTTATTGGAGAAGGGGTTTATCCGACCGAGTGTGTCTCCTTGGGGAGCACCAGTTCTCTTTGTGAAGAAGAAGGATGGATCAATGCGGCTATGCATTGATTATAGAGAACTGAATGGGATCACAGTGAAGAACAGATAGCCTCTTCCAAGAACTGATGATTTATTTGATCAACTTCATGGGGATCAATTCTTCTCCAAGATTGACCTTCGATCTGGTTATCATCAACTAAGGGTGAAGAAGGCAGATATTCCAAAGGCTTCCTTCCGATCAAGATATGGGCATTATGAGTTTACTGTTATGCCCATCGGCTTGACTAATGCTCCTGCTATTTTCTTGGATTTGATGAATAGAGTCTTTAAGGACTACCTTGATAACTTTGTGGTAGTTTTTATTGATGATATTTTGATATATTATAAACGTCGTGAGGAGCATGAAGATCATCTGAGGGTTATTTTGAAAACTCTGCGGAAGGAGAGGCTCTTTGGAAAGTTCAGCAAGTGTGAGTTTTGGTTACAACAAGTGGCTTTCTTGGGACACATCGTAACCAATGAAGGAATATCAGTTGACCCTGCAAAGACAATGGTTGTGGAGAAGTGGCCTCAACCCACAACAATAACTTAGATTCGTAGTTTCCTTGGTTTATCGGGATATTATAGGAGGTTTGTGAAAAAAAAATCACGGCTTTTTAGTCCACTAACCGAGTTGACTCGAAAAGGGGTTAAGTTCATCTGGACAAAGGAATGCAAGAAATGTTTCCAAGATATGAAGAAGAGATTGGTTACTGCACCTATGTTAACACTACCCTCTATCGAAGAAGGATTCGTTATTTTTAGCGATGCATCTCTGAAAGGTCTTGGGTGCATCCTTATGAAAAATGACAAGGTAATTGCTTATTCATCTCGACAGTTTAAGATTCATGAGCAAAATTATCCTATGCAAGATCTAGAGATAGCGTCAATTGTTTTTGCTCTAAAGATATGGAGGCACTATCTTTATGGGGATAAATGTGATATATACACCGACCACCAAAGTTTAAAGTATATTTTCACGCAGAAAGAATTGAAAAAGAGAAAAAGGAGATGGTTGGAGCTTATTAATGACTATGATTGTTCAATTCATTATCACCCTAGAAGAGCAAACAAAGTCGTGGATGCGTTAGGTAGGAAATATCCTATTGTTATGGCAACAATGAGGATCCTAGGAGATCCCTTTATTAAAGATCTAGTAAAACTTGACATGGGAATTGTAAGGGAAGGGACATCATCAACCCTGTCCCAAATGATTTCTCAACATTCATTACTAGAGAAGATCAAGAAGGCTCAAAAAGAATATCCTTTTCTACAGGAGAAGTTTGAGGCTGTAAAGGATGGGAAGTTCCCTGATTTCAATATTGATCAAGAAGGTGTATTGAAATTTCGTACAAGACTATGTGTTCCATCTATTCCGGAGATAAAGAAAGAACTGATGGATGAAGCTCATAGCTCTACTTTCTCTATACATCCGGGAAGCACTAAAATGTATAGAGACATTTGTGATCATTATTGGTGGGATAACATGAAGAGGTAGATTGCTGATTACACTACAAGGTTCCTGGTGTGTCAACAAGTAAAGGCAGAACGACAACTTCCTAAGGGGGTATTACAATCGCTACCCATACCAGTATGGAAGTGGGATAATATCACTATGGACTTTGTAACTGGTCTCCCGAAAACATCCAACGGAAATAATGTGATATGGGTTATTGTGGACTGTCTCACCAAGACCGCCCATTTTATCTCTATTCGAGAAGATTTCTCTCTGGATCAACTTTCCAAGATATAGAAGTGGTAAGGATACATGGGGTACCACTATCCATCGTGTCTGATCATGATCCAAGATTCACATCAAAATTCTGGAGAAGTCTTCAACATGCTCTGAATACTGAATTAAATTTTAGTATGGCCTATCATCCTCAAACTGATGCCCAATCTGAAAGGACTATTCAGACACTTGAAGACATTCTGAGATTATGATCAATAGAATTTAAAGGTGGATGGGATCAACACCTCCCATTAGTTGAGTTCTCCTATAAAAACATCTTCCATTCAAGTATTCAGATGGCACCCTTTGAAGCTATGTATGGAAAGAGATGTAGAACTCCTACTTGTTGGGATGAAACTAGTGAGAAAAATCTTCTTGGGACTAATCTTGTGAAAGAGATGACAGAACAGGTTCATGCCATCCAACAACACATAAAGGCTGCTCAGAGTCGGCAAAAGAGCTATGTTGACAACCGTTGAAGGGACTTGGAGTTTGGTGTTGGTGACAAATTCTTCCTTCGAATTTCTCCATGGAAGAGAGACATGCGGTTTGGGAGGAAAGGGAAGCTCAGCCCTAGGTACATTGGCCCCTATTAAATCCTTGATCGCACAGGAGCATTGGCATATCGTCTAGCACTTCCTCCGAACCTAGCTCAATTTCACAATGTCTTCCATGTATCTCTCTTGAGGAAGTACATACCTGACCCTTCGCATGTACTGAACCCAGAGGTGGTACAACTGGAACATGACCTATTTTATGAGGAGAATCCAGTGGAGATCTTAGACCGTAGAGATAAGGTTCTACGAAACAAGACTACCCACCTTGTGAAGGTGTTATGGAGGAATCATAAGTATGAAGAAGCGACTTGGGAGCCTGAGAAAATAATGAAGCAAAAGTACCGTCACCTTTTTGACTAGGCCTCAAGTATAAAATTTTGGGGATGAAATTTCTTGAGGGGGGAAGAATGTAACGACCCAAACTTTTTGAATAGTTTATTAATTTACTCTTAACGATTTAATAGAGATGTTAATGGTTAATGCAGATAGAGGAGTCGACGGTTTCATCTGGTAGACTCAAACCTTATGAAGCCCACTTATCAGAGCTTGGGAAGGAGGTGGCATCGTTGGGCTTCACTTTGGACCAAGCCCAAGTAGAACTCCAGCATGTCAAACTTGAACGAAAACTCCTACGGGAGAAGTTCAAGTTAGTGGAGATTACTACTAGGGAAATGTTATCTGAGTCTCCCTCATATTCTCTCACCATAGCACACCTTACACTTAGGTCATTTTCTGGTGTTATAAGGGGCTATGTGACGAGACTATAGCTTCTTTGTGTAATCCTTTGGGATGAATAAATTGGCATTTCTTCCTTTAGTGAAGTTTGTGAAATTTCAAATGTCCGGATAATTTTAGGATGTATTTTATTGATGAATTTTGAAAAAAAAGGATATTTTAAAATATTTATGTAAACATTAAATAATTAATGATGTGTAATGATTTTCAAAAAATGGTCTTCTGCAAAAGTGTTCAGTAAAGAATTTGGAGTCTAATAAGATCAACTTAATTTTTGATGAATAGTAAATTATGAATAGTGATTTTACGCTTAGGATTAGTAATGTGAACAAATGGATTAGTAATCTCACTTAAAGAAAGTTTTAATATAACTTAGACACCTTGATTAAGTAATGTGATTCAATAAAATGAGGAAATAACAGTTTCATAAATTATTAGTCAAGTATTAGTTTTTTCAAGTGAATAGTGTTTTTTAATTAAAAATTAAATTAAAAATATTTAGAAAATTATTTTTATAAAATGGAATTTATTTTTGAACTCATAGCATCGATATTATGTTATGGTAATTTTTGCGGATTTTTCTGAAAAAATGAATTTTCAGTGAATAGTGTATTTATTTAAAAAATAAATTAAAAATATTTAGAAAATTATTTTTATAAAATGTAGTTCATATTTGTAATCAGAGCATCGATATTTGGTTAAGGTGAAATTTTGGGATTTTTCCGAGAAAAATGAATTTTCAGTGAATAGTAAAAATGCAGTTTTAGGGTTTCGGTATATTTAATGACATCATAATTGTGTCGTGATGATGTCATGAAATATTTTAAGGGTTGGCCGACCACAGATGATGAATTATTGTATTTGGGGTCCCATGTGGCCTAACTCCATGGGAAATACCATGGGAGATCCCATGGTTTTGAGAAAACCACTTGTGAGGTGTCCCTTGAAATTATTAAAGTATCACCTCACCTTCCCTATAAATACACACCCTTTCCTCCTTTATTTTTCACTCCCTACTCTCCCCAAACGAACCTATGGTCTCATTACCTCCCAAGGAGTCCTCCCAAGGTTCCCCCAAGCCCTCAAGGTCCAAACCTTTGAGTTTTAAGAGTTACGTTTTAAGGTAAGAGATCCTACCTCTCTCTTTTTTTTCAAGTAATCTCTTTTATGTCATTTCTTTTATACTCCATGCTATTATGTTTTAGGATGTTCTTTTATATTCCTCTTACTTCCCTTTTCATGTTCATATGATGAGAGACCCCCCCTTCCTCTCATCAATTCATTTTAAGAAATTTTAAATGACGTCGTTAGGCTGCCGAATGTTTAAGGGATTCTTTCACCCTTCTCATTTTCAAGTTCTATTTTCTTGTCAAGTCTTTCAAGTTACTTTTTATTATGTTGGGGTATGATATCTATATCTATCATACTGATATTTTGTGTTCATATGATGAGATACCATATTTTATCTTGTCAATTCTTTTTTTTTTGAATTTTAAGTGACGCTGTTAGGATGCTGAATTTTCATAAGAGAAATCTTATTTTAATCTTCCTTTCAAGTTCTTCACTTCATATGGTATATCTTTCAAATTTCATTACCATGTTCTTAAATCCTTTATATTATGATCCCCTATTATTTAATGGATCATTTATGAGTGGGTGACCCATGTCCCCTCTCTTTTCAATGTTTTCTAAAACCTCGTAGCATAGCCGTTATGCTGCAGAATTTCCGTCTCAAAATGTCTCTCTCTTATTCTCAATTTTTTTAATTTATTAAGGGAATACTCAAAGCTCTTTTTCTACAGGGGTATTCACATATATATCAAAATTTTCTATTTTAATTCTTGGATTTACATACATGAAACCCTCTTTCCTTTTTCATGGATTTAAAGTGACATAAAGATCATGTCTTTAAAGCAGTTTTTAAAACGTTGTGATTATGAAAGGAAACCCATTTCTTTTATGCTATATGGGTTGTTTATGAAATTTTTGATGATAATATATGTGGCTCACATGATAATAAAGAAAAATTTAAGGGTGCGCTCTGATAGTTCTCCAATGCATTGGGTAAAGACTTAATCTCTAGAGATGACCATTTTTAACGACGCCTTGGTGAATAACCTTGGTAATTTTAAATGACACCTTGGGGATGGACCTTGGTGAAACGGAAATGATTGTCGATATTAAATTTTTTATCCACATCTTCAAGTTTTTAAATATGTTATTTTTATTATGATATGCCTCATGATTTCTTTCTCATGCCTTAAAGTTCTTTTCATGACCTTATTGAAGTATCTCAAGTTCACATGTAAAATGTTTCTCTTGTTTCCCTTACTGGGCCTTCTGCTCACCCTTTCTTTTGATGTATGTCCCCAGGTTATGAGATGCAGTAATGAACCTAGGATGAAATTAAGGAGAAGCCTTTAAAGTGTTTAAGAAGAATGTTTTATGTTGTTTTCATATATTATGTTCTTGGTTTCCAAGACACTAAACCTTAAAGATCCTCAGTTTTGTGTAATGTAATGAAAGTTTATGTTATAAAATGCAGGACGTTATATTCACGGTGTGAACCATAGGTAAACACAATGAATTGTCCTAGGAAAAAAACTCCTCACCTAACAACCTCATTCACATCCCAAATACACCCCCTCAATGGTTATTTATAGTGGGAACCATTGGTGTGGATGATGTGAGAAAAAATATCCTCCCACATACACCCCATTAGTGGCCTTAAATAACCCCATGAAATTTATTCACAGTAAGAATGACCATTATCACACTATGAATATCCTATAGCTACAATTTTCAATAGTCTGGCCAACCAAAAACTTTTCTAACATCCTTAAAAACACTTGAGACACTTATTAGTCCATAAATAACATCCAAAAACATGTCTTAAGGATGTATAAACACTCATAATCCCATTTAGAGTCTTTATTCCAAAAATAAACTCTGTAATAAAAAAAAAATTCCCATAAGAATTTCTAACCCAAAAAGGCATGGAGTTCTAAAACCTCCCCACCATAGCACTACTCATCCCTGAGAAGTTCATCAGTATTTAAACCATAAATATTATCCTATATTGGTTATCAATTGATGATAAATTCACCACATTATATCCCATAATATTGTTCTATATTCTTCTACCCAACTCCAAATAAGAGGACATTATTCATTAAAAACCGGTCTATCGATCGTCATCATCCTTAAAAAATTTAGATGGTGTATACCTATGATTGTTTATGAAAAGAATCCATTATTTAATAAATAAATTTAACAATGAACTCATGGTGATCCAAAACCATAAGCCTTATCTCATAATATCCAATTCCAATCCATGACACCCCTCAACATCAGAATCCCTTAATGAAAAAATGTTCTCAATGGTCAAAGGAATCAATCAGTATGGTTTATATCTCAATACACCTAATCATAAATGAAAACACTATTTGTTCATTCAATGAATTTATACTCTAAACAATTCTTGGTCACACCCACTGATACGTCATCATATTTTTTGGTCACGATTCTCGTACTCCCAACAACATCCCAAGATCACCCCCAATACCCAAACCGAAGTCTAAACTCCATTACCTATGTAATTATATATATGAATCATCACAAAAACAACTTCATCATCACACTCCTCTCGTGAGTAGAAATTCTATATATGATACAACTAATTCTCATATCACATCTTATTAATCATGAGCTCGATGCCCACAAACATAATCCATAAAAAATCGTATTAAAATATCTAATTTGGTATTCACTAATAAACTAGATAAAACATGATCTGTATAATCACTAGAATATAAAATCTGCCTTGACCATCCCACAACCAGTATCTTCACATATATATCCTTTTTGACATGAGGTTCATACCTCCACAACTCATGATATGTCCATTACCACCCATAATGACTGGACATAGCCATTTTACTCATACTAGAGTTCCAACACAAACCATCAATCACTATATTTTTTTTACTCAATGGGAACGCCATCCTTGACACTCATTGAATTTCATTTTATCATAAGGATCATGAACTAAAATATACAATGATGCGCTCTACACCAAATTTCTTTCCTTACACTACTCCTCGATCACAGCCTTGATAGGTTCAATCACCACATTTGTGTTGATCGTCCCAAGCCACACTCATATCCTATAAACATCTACCAACACACCTCCCTAACAATATAGGGCAATGAAAAACCCTATTTTGAACACATTATAGCACCATAATCCATCTAAAATTTCATCTCTCACTATATAGGTACATTCTTCATTCTCATCAAAAGTATCAGTCAACTAGCCCGCAACATTTTCATCAAAACTAAAATAACTCTAAGTTATTCATTTCATAGAATTATAAGGCATCTTTGTGCCTATAACACATGCCCAGAAGCACTTCATAGGAAACTTCCTCATAACCCGTAACACTTTCCCATGCTTCCCGAATCTAGGGAAATCACTAGCCCAAAATAACATCAACTTCAGGTTAACCAAATATACAATAGCTTAACTTTCCCACAACACCCAACTCACTAATATCTTGAGCACTATCTATTAGCGTAAAGTTTTCCCAACTATCCCACAAGTCACATCTTACTTGATTCATAGCTCACAGACAACGCCTCTTTATTCCCATACCATCATGAGAATCATGTTCCAAACTACCCAATATAGGGTCTCGCATATATATACCTCATGCATCACATTCCAAGTCATCTGCCTACTCATGGGAATTAATTCTCACTGGGAATCAGTATATGGGACTACCCCTAAGGAATCACTATCCTAGAATGATCCTCATCATGACTCTATATACTGGATCCACCCCCCTCAAGGATCAAAACATAATTTAGGTACGTATCTATATACATAGTGGCATTTCCCCACCATGATCTATGTTAAGTATACCATTTTCATACAATCCAGTTAAGTTTAATTCCATCAAGAAGTTGTTGGAGTTGGTCTAGAACCAACTTCTATATAATTTATGATTACCTATATTTTTGTATTCTAATATTAATAAAATATCTTATCACATAATTATCATTATTGTTTGTGAAATAGTATGTGATAATGTCCTAGGTGTACTTGTCGCACTAAAAGGTCATAGTAGTTCCTCACTATGATGAGAACCTAGAAGTTCCATGATAGTATTCTTAACTATAAGTTCTATATATGGATGATATTATTTTATGAGACACAAATGATATAAATTATCAAGGGTGTAGACAAATAGGACTTTGAGACACCTTATCATTGTTTATTTCATTGGTAATCTTCTATGTAGGAGATTATGAGAACATGACCCGCTAATAGAAAATAAACATTTATATATGTCATTTCATATTCCTATCTTTAGACATGTGTAATGATATTTATACTTTATGATTATTATTAATAAATGTTAAGAGTCATGTAAATTGATGTATTTATGAAAACACTAATAACATATTCACCCGGTGATGTAGGATACATTGGGTGTGTCATGAGTGATGTTGTATTAATGAATAATGTAAGAAAGGATTTATCCCTTCTATTCTTTAATGGAAGTTGATATCTCAAAGCCTTTGATGGGAATTAAACTACATATTTAAGTCCATGTCTAGGGATATATTTTTAGAAATTTTTTTCTATAAATTCAAATATAGATATAATGATTATATAGGTTAATGCCATCAATATGCACCCTTCTTTATTGGAGATACCGAGATAAAGGGATTATATTACCTAGTGTACATTCGTAGGAGGTTACATTTCACTACAACTTTAACTTCTTTTTCAATGGGAGATTTGGTGTGTTAGTCGATGTTAACCTTGGACTTTAGGAAAAATATCCTAATCCTAATAATAAAGGGGCATTGAGGGTCACACACTAAGTGTATTTGGAAATCGGTTAAATTCTATATGAATTTAACATGTATGATAAATATTATTATTGTATGTAGTTTAATAATTATTCATGTTGATTTTTTCAAAAATATAGAATCACCAGTTATTTGAGAGAATGTACATGTGATTTGAATATTTAATAAATATTTATTCACCAAGTAATTATTTATTTAATTAAATTAATATTAAATATTTATTTATATAGATTTATTCACAAGTAATAAATATATTTATTTATTTAGTTGTGTGAGTATTTAAGAAATATTTATTCACTAATTCAATGAATATAATATTTATATATTTATTGGAAAATAATAAAGTGGTATTTATTTAATTAACTAAATAGTAATTATGAAAGCCCTAATAAATATTTAGAAGAATTGGTAAACTAATTTTAGTCATCTAGTGAGAAATTTCATTTTAAGTATTATCTAAATAAATATTAATTTATTTATTCAAGAAAATAACATTTATTTATAATGTCAGGTTTTTCACATGTCAAGTAAATAAAAATAATATTATTATTATTTATACATGGGTTTCATAGGGAATTAAAATAATAATAAGATCCAATGTACAATTATTTATTTTCTAACCCTATCATTATATAAACCTGGTTATGACATTTTGAGTAAAAATGAGAGCCAAATTCTTTCATTGTGCACAATGAGTTCTAGAGATAATCCTCCAAATCCCTAGAGAGATCCCTCCCTAGAATGCTCTGAGGAATACATAGCAATTCTCCTCCTCCACAAGATAAAATCTCTTATCCCTTTATGGATTCAGTTGTGTTCAAAATCGATCATCACAAGTGATTGATTCATTCATGCTAATACCCATATAATTTTTTGGTTAATATTAATGATTCAAGGAGCACATGTGGATCACTACTAGAAAGAATCTTCTCTTAATTCCTTTGATGAAATAATAATATGAAAAGAGTTCTATATTGATACATCAATGAAGAAATAATTTATTGAAAGTTAATTCTTTAATCTAATAAATTAATTATGAATTATATATGAAATGATCATATCTTCATAGATGTCAGGAATTCGTTTCTGTATAATTTTAAGTATAAACTTAAAGAAGTTGATGGGGGAAATTTTTTTGGCACCACCTGACCCACTTCCGCTTCATCCCATAACCTTTAAGTGGTACCAAAGGGGTTACATAATAATTAATAATTATTTATTTTTCATTGATCGATTGTACACAATTATTGTTAGTTTCTCACTTTTAGTATATTTATTCTTAAATTTGGAGTTTAATTAACATTTTTTAGACATATTAATATACTTCATTCAAGTTTTATATAAAATTAATCAAGTTAAGAATATAATAATAATGATCATAGATTCCATTAACAGGTGTTAAGTATTCTGTCTGGTATACATGGATACATAGTGTGTGATTTAAGTACACATCATGTACCCAAGTTCACTATACCTAGACATGTCATGGGATATATGATGCATCAAACAATAATAAAATGAGGTTCATTTAATTCAAACCACATGTTGATCATGCTATCCTGGAGCATAGTCTGTTAGAACACAAGGTGTGTATCTAGCATTCACATCATGTCATCTGTAAGGTTTAGCGGTGAAATTCATGCTAACCATGTGGTAAAATACATTGTATAAATCCACATGATACTGACAATGTCACAACCCCATCCAGTAAGGTGTACCCCTCCTAGGCCGGCAATGTTAGAAGAGAGATAATGACCCCCATGTCCCGCCTCCAGTAGGCCCCGGGTTGGTGACTAGCACCGAGGGTATAGTAAACCCACAAATGGGATGCATTACCCTCTAAGAGAACACATGCGAAAGAGAGAGATAAGATAGACACCAACCAAATCCAACTCATACTGAAATATAAAATAAATCCCAATTACACATATTTAATTCCATACAAAACAACTACAAATGAAAGGGGAAAACTATAAGTACCAAAGGAAAGGAAAAATAGTAGCAACCAAAATCCCAAAAAGCTCCTGCAATCCCAAGATAGTAGAAACTATCCTGATCTCCAACCTGCTCCAAGTGACCTAAAAAATATTTTATATATACATAGGGTGAGTATAACAGTATACTAAGTAGGATCCTCCCCAGATCCTCTCTTGAAAAAGTAAAAAAAGCATGCTAAAGCACAGTGAACAACAAGTGAAACTAACTCGTCACCTAAACAAGTATACTAAGTTCCCATCCTCACCAGGGATACTCTCACCAAGTATCGCATACAAGATTATATAATATAACAAATAATATCAAGGGTACCCCACTACTACATCCCCACTGGTTTTCCACATGTCCCCAACGTCGCACATCCTAAGGATATCTCCGCAAAAAGTCTTGCCCACAGACACATGGGCGAAGCACCACAACATGCACCTCATGCAACAAAACCACCACGTCCATGTAAGCAATGTAACCAGGTAGTTTCTGGGAGCCACTACAGCTCACATAACGTGTATCATTCATCGAGCATTATACCTCAAGCCGTTACATCCCACACACCGAGTAAGGATCCTCAATCCGTCATAGCCTATACACGTTACTCTTATAGTATTCCATTGGAAACTATATCTAGAATATATGTTTGTGAATAACCATGATCCATTACATCCGTCTACACACATATATGGGGAAAACTAACCACTTTGCCTACCAGAACAAGTAACTACCAAGAGAATAGAGTGGGCCCAAAGGGGGTCGTTATCCATCCACCCTCCCACTGGAATTTTGGGGAAAACACCCCCTAGGGCTCAGAATCCTCAGGGTGTCAGTTTCCCTGACTGACAGAGTGGAATAGTGTATAGAAACACAAAAAGTACAGAATATACTATAGCTCACAACCACACTATGGGTATAACCTAGTCTTAGAATCAACTACAGATAACATCTCTCGGACTCTCATCTTCCACTTCTAAAACTAGGTATCTTATAATCACACAACCATTTAAATAGCTTAATTACTTTCCTTCATTCCCTTTTTATTATTTTCACTTTACGTTCATTAATTATTTAAACATTAATTATCTATTAACGATTTCCATGTTATATTTCATTAGAATCACACCCAAGGTCCACTGTTCCTTTAAAAATTTCAACCTCAACGTTGCATCCCAGCAACCTCCAACCCCATGTTTTAACATCATTTATTCAATCATTTATTAACAGAATTACTTTCCCATATTCCCACAAATTCTAGAAAAAAATTCTAAGCTTCTAAAAACAAGGGGGTCAATACGGAGAGTATGTGAACTACCCGTTGAGTATTTTCCACCTATAGAAAGAGCTTAGACCTATCCTCCCTCGGGAATCTAAACAAGGAAATCATGTGGAATACCCCATGAATATTCTCCCCTTTTGTAAGGAGGGTAATAAAGACCAACTGCCTCGAGCAGTGGGGAAAGTAAAGAAGATAAATAACCAGCATAAATGAGCAAGAATCCGAACATTCACATCCAACCCATTCCATCATCTATGGTGTCCTCCATGACACCAACATGCATAAACTGATGCATCTCACCACTCTAGGTGTCAACTGTTGCCACGAAAAATAGGCCTCCCTGCCCCCACATATCACAACAGCCTTATAGGCTCACATCACAACACAAGTAGAAGGAAAACCTACATAATATCAATTGGTTTATTACCCTTTAAACAAGAAAGATGGTAACTAAAAACCCTATAAGGAATTATATTTTATCAAACAACCATTTCTTTAATCCATCTTAAGTTAACCGGTTTATTATTCATAGGTTCCAACTTCGGGAAACCTAAACAGTAAGCTATCACAAATTGATTAAACATTCTTAATACATCAATTTGATTAACATCAAATTATAACAACGACAACCAGATTAATTTACATGCCTCTTTATCTTTAGACAAATAATTATCAATTAATTCTAGGTTTTTGTTCTTTACCAATTTCCTTCAAGAACAAAAATCTAAGCAAGAAATAGTAAATATCAAAATATCTAGAAAAACAAGAGGAAATAAAAAACGATCGGTATCAATTTATTTATCCGGTTCAAATATTTAATATGTCAATTCCATTATGATCCAGGAGGATAAAACATGCTATCTCTACATTTTAATGTAAAATAAAAAAGAAAGAATGAATCCCCTACCTCAAACGGTTCTTGACATTCTTTGTACGAGAACGATCCACACAACAGATTACGATTCTCCTCCCCCGTGAAAATTTTATCCACCTGAGGATAAAGAGACACCACCATACCGGTCAACACCCAAGAAAATTCCATTAGTAACCTAGAGATAGTATTCCATAAAAGGGCAAGGACAAATAGAAGGAGATGAACCCAAAATAATGACTATAGATCATACCTTATATAGAAGATTGATCAATACTACTTGGTTGCATCAAAACAGAGGGGAACCAATCCAAGGAGGAAAGTTTGACTACACAAATCCTATGGGAAGGAAGGAAAGGTTTGATCATCTCACACTCGAGAATAAGGAGGAAAAACTAGGGAGGAAGATATCTCGTCTCTTTAGAAGATTTAACAGAGCAGTGGTTTAAGATACGCTAGATTTTCTATTAAAAGTAGATCGTATTAAACCACACGGTTTGACCAAGTAAAAGAATCTAGATCCTTATGAAAAATTAATATAAGAGTTATGGCCTTTAAATCGGCCTTAGAGTCCTTAAAACAAGGCTTTAAATGCATTTTACGTTAAAGTAAAAAGTCAAATGGGAGAAACATTAGGAAGCTGGAAACACTATTCATGAACACAAAATTTGGAAAAGGAAATAGAGGCTACCATTGGAACCTCACCATTCTCGAAACACTGTTCATGAACTCGAAATTTGGAAAAGGAAATAGAGACTACCGTTGGAACCTCGCCGTTATGGAAACACTGTTCATGAACTCAAAATTTGGCAAAGGAAATAGAGGCTACCGTTGGAACCTCATAGTTTTGGAAACACTGTTCATGAAATCTAAATTTGGAAAAGGAAATAGAGGCTACTGTTGGAACCTCTCTGTTTTGGAAACACTGTTAATGAACTCAAAATTTGGAAAAGGAAATAGAGGCTACCGTTGGAACCTCACCATTCTGGAAACACTATTCATGAACTCAAAATTTGGAAAAGGAAATAGAGGCTGCAATTGGAACCTCACTATTCTGGAAACACTGTTCACATAAGGCTACCGATAACACTGTTCACATAAGGCTATCGTTGGAACTATTCACATAAGCCTATATATGACACTGTTCACATAAGGATACCATTGGAATTATTCACACAAGCCTACCGATGACACTGTTCATATAAGGCTATCGTTGGAACTGTTCACATAAGCCTACTGATGACACTGTTCACATAAGGCTACCATTGGAACTGTTCACATAATCCTACTAATGACACTATTCACATAAGGCTACCGTTGGAACTGTTCACATAAGCATACTGATGACACTGTTCACATAAGGCTACCAATGACACTATTCACAGAACTGGAAACACTGTTCACAGGACTATAAATTTGGAAATGTGTTGGGGATATGTCACCTTGACCTCTCATAACACCTCAGACCCCAGATTTCAGAAAAGGAATGGACCAAAGAGGTCTGGTCTGTTATAGACAAGCGATATCATTAATGAGATACATGGCATGTAGCTATAATACATGATGTGTCACTCATTAAAATCTACATCCAAAGAACATCACGAGTCAATAGTGGGTTACATAGATATTCAAAAAGAAGAATATATGGTGTGTAGTTCGTTATTTCACTCTGTGTAACCCGGTTGAGATACATACCGAGTCCCTAGGCATTTATCCTAAATACACATAAAGTTTAAAAAATAAGTGTGTAGATCTTTAGTACATGTCATGTAGTCACCTAGTAAAGAACATAATTAAATTTCAAAAAGAATAATTTATTTAAGTGTTAAAAATATAATTATTCTATTGACATATGATGTGTTAACTATGTAATAAAGGTTTATAGAATTAATAAATTCTCAATTATTTCAATGTAATTATCTGTAATTATTTTTCAAGCCATTTATTTTCCATATTAAATTTATAATGGGTATCTCTAAGCGACTTTGGATGGACATTAAGATAAATAGAATTGATTTATTAATTAAATAATTAATTAAATTAATTCAGTAAAATTTATATTAATAAAAAATACTGAATTTAAGTGAATTATAGTGAGTTTAAATTTTCATATTCATTGCATGTTATGTGGATAACAAACATATTAGACCATCTTGTGTATGTAATTGATTAATTTAATTTATTATGGCATTGTTTTTATAATAATTTATTAAATTAAATAATAGTATGTGAGTCATTCATCTACTCTCATTATGTAAGGGTATATGTGCCTATTGTTTCTTTTATATAAACTCCCTCACCCAAACCTTTGGTTCTACTCACCTATGTATGAGTAAAATTATATAATGGATGGATCTTTCAATGGAGGTGGTTCAAGTTTGGAGCTGAGGTGAAACCAATCTAGGATGTACATGGAAGTACTACTGGAATGCTACAACTTGAACCAAGAAAGGTTCCATGAGTTAATTCCCTCTATTCAAGGGTTGGTTTATCATCCAATTGATAAATCAACCATTAGAGACGCTCATGGTCATTCGAAATTATTAATTATATTTCTGTCAATTGCATAGTTAATTATTTAAAGATGTGTTAATCATTAAAATAATTAATAAAAAAGCATGTAATATGGAGTTAAAATAGATATTATAATATGTTTAAACATTATCTAGAATTTGTTAATCACTTAAGTAAATTCCACTTAGTATTAATAATCATGTAATGAGATAAAATGGACAGTTTACAATTAAAGATAAAAATTTCTCAAATTAAATATTAAGTTGGTATAGACTTCCAATAACTAATTTAAAATATAACCATAGTTCAAAGTGATTGATCATACCAAGTCAATGTTCTTTTAATTATTGAGGATTTTTTACTTGAGTTCTTAGGTTGGATTAACTTAGTTTAAATCAAGGGTTGACTTTCCAAGTAGGACTTAGTGTAACTAAGAGGCAAAGCACTGAGGAAATATTATCTAGGATTTTATTATTGGATTTTATAATTAAAAAATTTAGGATCTGTGAGTTAATTCATTTAGAAAGTTACACCTAACTAAAACCGTTAAAATAACTTTTTAGACCCAAGTTTTGGTTATGAGAAGGGGAATATGGATCCTTGGCACTAGAATATCTATAAAATGGGATTTTAAGAAATGAATGGCGAGGTCTATTAGGTTTTGATAAAATAATGGGATACTAATAAATTTAAAATTTATTATCTAAATTAGTAATTCAAATAAAATAAAATAAAAATTATCTTATTTATTACAGAAATGGTAACCTATATATGTTTTACTATATCACTTTGATCCATATTAAAAAAGGATAACCTTTTCATTGGCTTTAATTTCCATGAATGGTATATAAATCTAAATTTTATATTATTCCATGAGAAGAAATTATATTTAATAGAAAACCTTGTTCTTGAGGCACCATGAAAAGATTCTAGTAATGAAGAATTGTCTCTCCATATGAAATATTTGTATGATTCCACAAATATACAATGTTTTATACTTTCATCCATGTATGGTGATCTTTTAAAGTTACATTAGGATATATACGCATATAAAATTATGTTTTACCTTCATGATCTTTATCGTGAAAAAGTGAGATAAGAGAGATATGAGATATTAAATTCACTATTCAGGAGAAAAATTAGTGATTTAGTGTCAGATGGGCCTCATGTAGTCAAGATGATTGGATACATTGAGGGATCAGATATCTTTGGATTTAAGATCCCCGATAATCTATGCATAAACATCATTTTATCCTCACTGCATAAGAGCATCTCCAGTTTCATTTTTAATTATAATATAAGTATTAGTGAGAAGACTCTTTGAGAAATACTTACATTGATTCATCAATTTGGTAAATACATGAGGTTTGAAAATCATGTGTTCCTTATGTTGAATAAAATAAACAAAAAGGAAAAGGGGAAAAGACTCATTCTAAGTATAAGGATCCCAAGCATTGTCCTTCCAAGAAAAACAAGACCAAAGAGAGGTAAAGTAAATGGATGTAGTATGTTTTATATGTAGAAAGTTGGTCCACTAAAAGAAGAATTTCACCTGGTTAAATAAAAAAAGGAAATATTTAGTTTCATTCTTTATAGATTGAGATATTTCTATATATAAAAATTCAGTACTTGATATAACTTATAGTTCTCACATCTATATTAAAATTCAAGAACCAAATAGATTTCAAAATATTTCTAGTGGAGAAGTGGATTTCTGGGCTACGAAAGGTGTGGGGATTACTACTCTAGCTATTGGAGACTACCACCTTCCATTTCCAAATGGGATGGCATTTGTTTTAAAATATTTTTATTATGTACCAATTGTTACTGAAAACACAAGTTTAGTATCCGATCTAGATTCAAATAGTATTATTTTCATGTTCAAAGATAATTTTTTTATTTTATAAATTTGTCATATGTTATGGTATGAAACATTTAAATAACTCTATTTATGTGTTAAATTACAAAAAACCATGTATCAGAATATGATAACGAATAAATTTTACATGACCCAATTCACACCCTGTTGTGGCACAATGTCTTGGTCATGTAAATAATAAGAATTTTAAAATTAGTTATAAAGTCGATTACTTAGATTATATTTAGATAAAACCACTTGAAAAATGTTATTATTGTTTACAAGGAATAAGGACCAATCAACCTTTTGGTGGAAAAGGTGAAAGAGCTGCAGATATTCTATAATTGGTACACAATGATGTGTGTTGACCATTTCTAGTAGAATCAAGATCTGGTTATTATTACTTAATTAATTTTACTAATGATTTATGTATATATGGATATTTATACTTAATTAGGTATAATTCATATTCCAATGAAAAATTTTAAGAATTTAAGAATAAAGTATAGAATCAATTTGACAAGAAGATAAAGAATCTTTGATCCGATCAAAGTTGTGAATATCTTAATCAATAATTCATTTAATTTCTATGGGAGTGTGGGATTTTATCCCAAATCACTCCTACTTATACACCATAGTGTAATGGTGTTAGTGAAAATAATAATCATACCTTTCTTGATATAGTAAGGTTGATGATAATCCATGAAATTATTATATTATCCTTTTGGGGATATTCATTATACATTGTAGCATGCACATTAAACCATGTACCAACCGAAGTGGTAAACAATATTCCTTTCAAGCTATGGATTATAAGGAATCCTATTTTTTCATATATTCTTGTATAGGGTTGTGAGGAATTTTTTAAGGCCAACTCTAGAAAAAAAATAGCATCCCAAGTCATGAAGCTTATCTTTATAGGGTATCGAAAGGAAATAAGTCGATATTATCTATACAACCCCTCAAACAGGAAGGGGAATATCATAAGTTCATTCATTTATCTTGAGAGTGAGAACATCCTTAAGGAGGATAGTGGGAGTAATATTAACTTTGATAAATTTGATTCTCAAGATATACAAGAGTTTTTACAGGAACATATTCTATTGGTCCCCATTGAAGAAATTGTTCCTAAAACACAAGTCCTACATAGGAGAACTATAGAGGTTAGAAAATCAGAAATATGTGGTTTTCTAGTCACTGAAGATGCTGATTTTTTATTGGATGAAAATAATGATCCAATTTAATAAAAGTATTAAGTAGATAAATCAGAATATGTAAGATAGAAGGAATCTATGAATTCTAAGATATATTCTATGTATCAGAACTAAGTCTCGATCTTAGTTGATCTGCTAGTTGATGTAAAGCTCATTGGGTGTACATGGGTATTCAATAGAAAACATTAAATAGAAGGTAGCTCAAGTGCCTATAAATTAATTCTACTAGATAAAGAATTTAAACAATTTCACGGAATTGACAATGATGAAACCTTTTATTGAGTTTCTATTTTTAAATACATAAAAAAAATTTCTTGACATAACAGTATTCCATGACTTTTATGTTTGGCATATGGTTATCAAAACAGCTTTCCTTTATGGAAACATTCTAGAAGATTTATATATGGTACAAACCATAGGGTTGGTGAGTACATGAAATGATAATAAGGTATGAATGTTTTAGAGATCCATTTATGGGTTGAAACATACATCTAGTTCATGGAACATTCAGTCTGATAAAGCCATAAGATGATTTTTTTTATAAAGAATGAATGTGATAGATGTATTTATAAAGATTTTAGTGGGAGTGTATTTATATTCCTAGTAGTTTATGTTGATTAAATATAATTTATTTGAAATGACATACCAATCTTATAGACTATTTGGGGCTCGTTAAAAAAGAGTTTCTCCATGAAAGACTTAGGTGAAAAAACATATAACCTTTGAATGAAGATCATTCATGATATATCCAAAAGGATTCTTGGACTAAGTCAAAGTGCATACATTGAAAAAATAATAATGATATTTAGTATTGAACAATACAAAAAGGTATTGGTTCCAATATCACATGGTATATATCTCAATAAGACAATGTGTCCTCAGATACAACAGGAGGGAGAGAATGAGTAGGATCCCATATGCATATATGATAGAATCTATCTTGTATTACATATTATGTACCAATATTAATGTTTCCTAAGCTTTAATCATGGTAGTTAGATATAAATATGGTCTTTTATAATAATATTGGTCTAATGTTAAGGTTATCCTTAAGTATCTATGGCATGCTAAGGATATGTTTTTGGAATATGGAGGAGATAAGGGACTACTTTTCATAGGATATATCATTTTTAGTTTTATAATAGATCAAAATAGTCTAGATTCATGGTATGGATACATATTCAGTCTCAACATGAGAATTATGAGATAGAAGAGTTCAAAGCATCCAATTTTTGTTGATTCTTTAGTGGATTCCTAGTATATATCAGCTCCTGATTTAGCCAAAGAGCCTATTTAGATTCTCAAATTAATCCAAGACATTGATTTAATTCCCAACATTAGATATCCTATCACATTTTATTCTAATAATACTAAATTGGTGGCTCTCGTAAAGGAACCAATGTCACATCAACGGATGAAGTGCATACTCTATAAATATCACCTATTGAGTGATTTTTCTCAAAGGGTTGAAATCACTATGAGAAGAGTTTCCATATAAGAAAACATGGTGGACCCCTTGAATAAAGTATTATATAAATAGAACTGTGAAAATATTGTGATATATAGGAGACTAAAGGTTTTTATCAGTTGGGTCTACTACAAGTGGTAGTTTTTTGGGATTGGTTTACTTGAACCAAATTCTAATTACTTGATGATTTCTAGTATTTAAGTATTTGAACATTAATAAAATATCTTTTCACATCATGATTGTTATTATCCGAGAGATAGTATGTGATAATGTCATAAGTGTACTTATCGCACTATATGGTTATAGTAGTTCCCCACTATGATGAGAACCTATAAGTACAATGATGATATTATTAAATGTAAATTCTATAAATAGATGATAAAATTTGATGGGATAAAAATGATATAGGATATCAGGGGTAGAGACTCATGTTATAAGTGGGATCCCTAGAACCAACTCCTTTGTATACATTGATTAGAATTACATGTATATAGTTTGATATATATATATATATATATACTTGTGTAAAGCTTAACATAATTGTATTGATACTTGTGAATCCACTATATTTATTGTAATTTTCTTAGATTACATATCGTGTCAAAAGGTTATAAAAGTTACCAAGATATATTGAGAACCTATAGATACTAAGGCAATAATCTTAATTTTATGTCCTATGGTCCATATACATCATAATAATAGGATAAAGATGATGTATGACCATCAGGTGTTGGGAGATCATAAGAATTGATACTTGTTCTCATGAAGTTCACACTTAGTGATCTCGATTAGATGAGATCATGAGGACTAACCCGCCAATATAAACACCACATGTTTCAGGTTTCATTATTGTTCCTATATGTGAACATGTGTAATGGTATTCAGATATGAGATTATTATTATTTTATGCTATTTGATTACATACTTTCATACAAGATGAAAATTTTATAATTGATGTCGTGGAGAGGTAGCTTGTGATGGGTGAATCATTGGTGGTATGACATTGAGTGAATAATCAAGATAGGATTTTATTCTTATAAAAGGAAGTTATATCTCGAGACTAGTTGTTCAGGATAGTAGTACCTTCTGTAAATCCATGTCTATGGTGGAATAAGTTAAGTCTATAAAGTTAGGTCTAAAGACAATAAATCAATAGTAGATAATGACACAAAGTGTGCATCCTTCTTTATGATATACCGCATAATGAAGATATTATATTACACCACATGTGTTTGTAGGAAAATTTTCCATTTATATGAATTTTCCTTATCTACTTAGGGGCCTTGATGGAAAACTAGACTCTACGCTTGGTCTGTGAATAGTATTCATTGCTATCAAGATAAATTCCTAGAGGTTCACACACTTTGCATATTCAAAATTCACCCTTTTCTAATGAACTGGAGTATAGAACATAGTGGTCCCAAACATGGGGTTCAAGACATGTTCAATAATAAATGATCACCAATGAATAAATAAATTCTTTATTATTCAGGTAAGAAATAATTAGAGTCGAATTTCATTGTTAAAATTATTCACAAGGTATTAAGTGAATACATGTAAAAAATTTATACAGACAAATATTATTTTAATTTTCAAGGTTAATTTAATATTTTCAAGAATTATGATTCTAGTTAAAGATTTTATTTTATCATTAATATATTTATTATATATTACATGTTAGTGATAAAATATAAATGATGTTTATAACATGGTTATTTTTTCATAATGTGTCATTTATTGCTTATTTTGTGGATGTAATTTATAAAGTGGTTGAGGAACCATTTTTGGAAATTTAACATCCACTGTATAAGTAAGAGGGAGATCATTTATAGGTGGTTATTCATCCACTAAAAATTGAGATCTCCTCTCACCTCTTTCCCACATTCTAGAGAGAAAAATGATCCTTTTAAAAAATCATTCCAAGAACACCTTTATGGATCCAAGGAACGAACTAGTAGTTATCATTAGATCATAAAAGGATTTTTAGTACCTTATCACTAGCACTTGTATTTAAATTATTAGAATTCCCAGGGAATATTGAAGTGTGTATAGATGATCTAGAGGAATTTGACCTCATATCCTTCAAGAAACAGTCACTGGTGACGATCTTTTGTTGAACACATGACTAATCTGAATGAGTTAACAGTTTATTTTATTTTGGTGCTTCAATAAATTCACATGAGATCCTTGAGCCTTTATCGGGGCCCACATCACCGAAGATAAAAAATTTATGTCGATATCATATGGATTGCATGAATTTTCAAATCCAATTAAAATTAAATTTTCCTTAAATTCATGTAGAGGTATTTGTTTTGGTCCCAACAGAAAATATCATGTGTCGAATTGATCCCTGAAGACCAAGTTATATCCATCCTAAATTTTAATTCGGATCAAAACCATTTTTACAGGTATAAAATTTGAAAAAAAAAATGTGTGTGTGTCTGTGTGTGTTGATTTTTCTTGGGTTGTGTCATCAGTGGTGGTTTCTAGTGAAATTCCAAAACTCTAGTAGGAATTTAGTGATCAAAATAGTGACCTATGACTGGAATAATTTCCACACCTCCATGGAAATTCACAATCAATTAAAAATATAATTTTTCAAAATGGCATTGTTTAGGATATAAGAAAAAAATAGTAAAAGGCCAAAGTTTTGGGGGGTTCCACCTGAGGAAAAAGAATAGTTTTTTTAAAAAGTGGGTTTAAGGCCATATGGTGGATATAAGATTTTGTTTAATAAAAACTTTTTAATTTTAAAAAATGGGTATCCACTGGCCCTACTACGCAACCTCATCCAAGCCACTATCTCTACCGATCTACAAGAATTTTCTCACACTAGCATTGTGCCACTCCTATCCACCTGCACTCGTCACTTATTCCATCACGATTGGCCACCCACACATTCCACTCCTACCATGCACACACTCCCAGTTGGCATGAATGCAGGTGCCTATTCCAACTTCATCCCATCACACCACCACCTGGTTGGCCTCCCCAGCACACACCTCCACAGAGGTGGGCCTCTCCAGGTCCCGCGCACTAACCCCATTGTGCCCTCCCACCACTGTATAAACTCTTGGACAACCATTCCCCTATTTCTAGTGAGACCAATCCAAGACACCTGATCTAGAATGGGTCCAGACAGATTCTTCTTAACCCAGAATGGTCCTAGGAAGGTCTTGCCTGACCCAGAATGAGTCGAGGCAGGTTTTATTAGGCTCCCCCAGGTCCATCGGAGCCCATAAAATCCCGGAAACATTACAAGAAGTTTCCAAGGCATGCAGGATCCCAATAAAATAATTTATTATACTCAATATTAAGTTAAATTTTATATTAAAAAATATGTGGGGACTCACTAAATAAATAATTTTAATTAAAATAATTTAATTTATTTATTTAAATCTCCTCGAAATAAATTTTTTTTTCAACTTAAATTTTTATTACACTTTTTATTTACCTTCCCACTGGCCTTGAGTATCTACTGAACAATGTTTATCTTGATTTATATTTATTTAATTAACCATTACAATAGTGTGTAGTGATTTTAATAGTTAATCTATTTTTTAAGGTATGCACATCATCTCTCTTCGCTTAACATATATAAGGGTTTGTGTGTAAATTAGTATAATTATGTATGTATTTTATGATTCCTAAGACCCAATAACCAAGGTATGATTATTTATGTATTATGAAGATAACATTATAAGGCATTGACCATATCAATATGATGTGGTATTCCAGGTGATACATGGACACGTTGGATTGGGGTGAGAGTTGTAATATGTGTCAGGCCCGACTTAAGTATTTTATCTCTAGGGTAACAGTTGATCAATTGAACGTGAATGGATCAACCAATACCAAATTCTCAATATCATTTGTGTAGTGTAATTAATGTATGTATTATTTATTATTTTTATAAATATAATTTTTTATGGGAACACATATAATAATAAAAAATAATTCATATATTAAAAAAAAGATTTGATGAATTTTTTTCTATTAACGAATTTTTTAGTTGTGAGAATGATCACATACATAATTCCTTTTATTACTTACATTTGAAAAAAAAAACTAGGAGTATGGGTTACTTTTCATCCGAATTTTAGGGTGTCTTCTACTACCGGAGAGTTCTTATAAAAGTGATGGGTCAAATTAACAAAATATGTTAGAAAATAAGTAGATATATCTAGATTTATACCACTTTAGAGACAAAGTTTTTAATGAACCAAGGTTATGATTCCCAGAAGTTGTTAATTCACTCAACAGTTCAAGTATCCATGATTCATTATGGTTTTTGAGTCTAGTGGAAACCTTAAAACTCTTCGAGAATTTTCATAGCCATAGCTGGGACTAAGAGGATAAGATTAAAGGATCCTTTCCACTAGAATTATCAAGAGATCAATGATTTTGAATCAAGTAGTGAGGGATACTATGGTTTGATAAAATAGTGGGAGAAATTTAATTAATAAATCAATAATTTAAAATCATTAATCAAGATAAATTAATAACTATTAAATTTATTTTTGTAGATAAAATGGAAATCAACACCACCATTTCATTATCTCTGTGATCAATTCAAGAAAATGAAAATATTATGACCATCCATAGCTTCCAGGAGTGGTATAGGTGATTGTGAATAGTACTACACCAAGTGATGAAACTTTATTTGTAGGATTTCTCACTTCCTATTGATCCCCATCATGGAGAAAACAATGAAGATAAATACAAATATAATAAGTGTGTAGATAATGTACTATATGTATAGTGTATCATTTTTTCATCAATGTCTGGTTAACTATAGAAAATGCATGAGGATGAAGATGACTACACTATGCTAACTCATATACATGATTTATATTAGGAGTTGTAAGGTAAGAAATGTATGAGATATCAAGTCCATTGTATAAGTGTAAGCTAGTATAATGGAGTCAATAATAAACTCATGTACTCAAGATGATTGGGTACATCAAGAGAATTGAATCCATTGGGTTCAAACTCAACCTAGAACTAGTGACTGGTCTCATTCTTAAATATTTACCACCAATCTTATTTACTTTAATTGTTAATTACAACATGAATCAAATGAAAAAATTTCTCCCAAACCTATTGGATTTAGTTCTCCAAGCAAGGAAATGCTTCAAATTTAGGTATTTTTTTCATTGAATGAAATCTATCTTTATCTACAAGTTGGGTATTGGATACCGCATGTGGACCATAAAATTATATTTATTTATAGGAACTAAGTGGATTTTAGAAGATTTTAAATGGTGATGTGGATCACCTAGCCGAAAGTGGTGTGAGACTAACATCCTTGGAAGTGGGATATTATCATCTGACTTTGCCTTGTTATTTGGTTCTTGTATAAAATAATTATTATTATGTTCTTTAATTACTAAAAACATAATCTCAATGTTGATTCTAGAGACTGGTATTTTATTTCAATTTTTTTAATAAATGTTGTCTCCTTTATAAGGATAAAATATCTCATGGTATGGTGCATCTTAAAAATAGATTGTATATACCTGAACTAAAAAACCATGTAATGGAAATCAATGCCAAAACTAGTTAAAATGACTAATATAACACCCACCTAAGAATTTACATAAATTAAATCAAGTAGGTTGTTTAGAATATACTAATTTAAAACCCTTGGATGTATTTCATGCTTTTTTACAATGGGAAATGACCAAAGCACCCTTCGTTGGGAAATAATTAAGAGCCACTAAATTACCGTGATTGATTCATAATGATGTATGTATTCTATTTATAGTAAAGTAAAGGGTTTGTATTTTTTACGTCGTTACTTTTACTTATGACTGTAATAGATATGGATATATTTACTTAATGAGGTATACATCATATTCCTTTAATATGTTTAATAAATACTATCATGAAGTAGAAAACTGGCTTAGAAATAATATTAAGGAACTCTAATCAGATATATGTGGAGAGTATATTAACCAAGATTTCATTCATCACTTAAAGGAGAGTGGGATAGTATCCCAACTCACTCCTCCATAAACACCTCAGTGTAATGGTTTTAGTGAAAGGAGGAATCAAACATTTATTGACATGGTTTGATCAATGATAATTCAAGTTACTCATTAATTTTTCTTTTGGTGATATTCATTATAGATAATGGCATATAACCTTAATCAAGTTCCAACTAAATCTATAGATATAATTCAATATGAGTTCTATTTTGGAAAGAAACCTAGTATTTCACACATTTTCCTCTGGGGATGTGAGGTTTTTTTCAAGGCTATATCTAATGAAAAATTAGAGTCCTGAAGCACGAAGTGAATATTTATAGGTTATCCTAAATAAACTAACATATATTACCAATATAAACATTAAGATATAAAATATTTATGGAAAGATATGCCATATTTCTATAAAGTTAACATATTTTCATTGGAAATAGTGGGGAAAATATTAAATTCAATGAAGTTGATTCTCTAGATGCACAAGAGTTGGTACAGGAACAATCTCCAAAAGTGAAAGTGGGTGATGAATATTTTCCTGAGACAAAAGTACTACATAGGTCAAATCGATAGGTTAGAGAACCATAGATATATGGTTTTATTTTCACAGTGTCAAGTGACACATTAATATTAGAGAATGATAAAACTATGACATATAAGGAAGAAGTATAAGGAAAGGATGCTACTAAATGGAAAGATTCCATGAATTATGAGATGGAGTCCATGTACCAAAATCAAGTTTGTATTTTGGTAGACCCTCAAGATAATGTAAAACCTATTGGGTTCAAATGGGTATTCAATAAAAAGGCACATATAGATGTTAAATTAAATACCTATAAGGTATGATGCATAGTAAAAGGTATCAAGAAACGCCAAGGTATAGACTATGATGAAACCTTCTCACTAGTAGTGATGTTGAAATCCATAAAAATTTTACTTGTAATAATAGCTGTAAATGATTATGATATTTGGTCAATTGATATCAAAAATACTTTTCTAAATGGGAATTTAGTTAAAGATATTTATATTCCTCGACCTGAAGGTTTCATTAATTCAAAGAGTTGAAATAATGTATGTGAGATTTAGAGATCCATTTATGGGTTATTGTAGGCATCATGATCATGGGATGTTAATTTTGATGAGGCCATAAGAGAATTTGGTTTCATCAATAATGAAAGTGAGGCATGTTTCTATAAGAAATTTATTGGTAATTTCACCATTTTCCTAATAATATATTTTGATGACATATTAATTATGGGGAATGAATTAAAAGTATTACAATCAGTCAAGACTTGGTTAAATGAATTCATATATATGAGAGAATTAGGTGAAGCAGCCTACATCCCAGGGATCAAGATCTATCGATATAGATCCTAGAGGCTGCTTGGGATAAGGCAAAGATCATATATTAATAAGGTACTCAAAAGTTAAAATATAGAACAGTCTAAGAGAGGGTGGTTTCCAATGTCACATGGTGTCAATATCTCTAATAAAATGTGTCCAAAAACACAATAAGAGATTGAAAGAATGATTATAATCCCTTATGCTTTAGGATATAGGTATATCATGTATGCCATGCTATGTACAAGGTTGGATTTTTTCCTTTTCATTAAGAATGGTGGGAATATATCATGCTAATATAGGAGAACTTCATTGGGTAGCTGTAAAAACTATCATGAATTACTTGAGATGTATAAAGGATATGTTCCTAGTGTATGCAGGAAATAATGATATAGTAGTGAGGGGATACATAGATTATAGTTTCCAAACAAATAATAATGATTTTAAATCATAGCGGGCTATGTATATTTCATGAATGGTGATGAAGTGAGCAGTAGAGGCTCGAAGTGAACCTTTGTCACAAAATTTATCATAGAATCTTAGTATATTCTGGCTTCTAATGCATCTAAGGGAGTAGTTGGGATAAATAGATTTTTCTCAGACATTGGTGTTATGCCTAGTAGTGTAGAACCTAATCTAATTTATTTTGATAATACTGCCATAATGTTTCTTTCCAAGGAGCCCAGGTCACACTAGAGGACTAATAATATACTTTGTATGGTTTATCTCTTGAGGTATTTTACTCAAAGTGGTGAAGTCACAGTTATAAAATTATCTATTGAGGATAATGTGGAAAACCCCCTAAATAAATCCATATATTAGTAGAAACATGATTCTCATTTGTGAGATATGGGGTTGAGACTTCTTACCGGTTCGCTCTAATGAAAATGGGGGTGTTTTAAGTGGGTTCCCTAGACCCAAATCTTTTGTATACTTTGATTAACATTACATGTATATTTTTTGATATATATACATGTCTTTACCTTACCATAATAGTATTTATAATTCTATTTCCACTATACTTGTGGTAATATCCTTAGATTACATGTCATATCAAAAGGTTATAAAAGTTCCAAGACTAAAATGAGAACCTAGAGATACCAAGATAGAAATATTAAGGATATGACCTATGTCCCAAATACATCATGTTGATAGGACACAAATGATGTGTGACCATAAGGTTTTGGGGGATCATAAGCATTGAGACTTCTACTCATGAAGTTCATACTTGGTGATCTCGAGTATATGATATCATGAGGGCTGACCCTATAATAGGGAGACTACATGTTTTACATGTCTTTGGTAGGTCCTATCCGTGAACATATGTAATGTTCTCCTTAATTGATATTTTTATCAATTTATACTATTTTATTAATTAGTTTGATGCAATACAAAAAGTATTGCATTGATTTCATAGTGTGTTAGATTGTGTTGGGTGCATCATTGGTGGTATGACATTGATTGAATAATCAAGATAGAATATGTTATTTTTTAAAGGAAGTGATATCTTGGTCCTCGTTGATCAGGATGGTAGTACCTTCACTAAATTCATGGCCATGATAGAAGAATTTAAGACCATACATTTAGGTAGATTAATAATAAATAAATAATGTATGATGACATTAAGAGTGAATCTGGATTTATAATATATCACATGACTAAGAGATTATATTACACGATGTGTGTTTGTAGGATGGTTTTTTATTACTATGACTTTTCCTTATCTCTTTATAGCCTTTATGGGTTTCTAGACTCTGCTCTTGGTCTATGAATAGTATTCACTACTATTGAGATATGTACCTAGAGGGTCACACACTTGGAGTATTCAAAAGTTTTCTCTATTCTGATGAATAGGAGTATAGGACATTGTGGGCCCCACTATAGTGTCCAAGACATGTCCAAGAATTAACGATATCCAATGACTAAATTAATTAAATATTATTCATTTATAGAATAATTGGAGTTGAATTTATTTAGAAAATTGATTCACAAGGTATTAAGTGATTATATGGAAAATATTATATGAACGAATATTATTTTAATATCCAGGGTTCATTTAATATTTATAGGAATTACAAGACGAGTTAAAGACCTGATTTTATCACCTAATATATTTATTATATATTAAAAGTATGTGATAAAATATGAATAACATTTATACCATAGTTAATTAGTAATAACATGTCATGTATGGCCTATTTAGTGGGTGTTATTTATACATGGTCCACGGAACACTTTCCAGGTTTTTAACCACCACTATATAATAAAGAGGGAGCTTATTTTCAAGTGATTATTCATCCATATAAATTTTAGAGATCTTATCTCCTTCATCTTTCATATTAGAGAGATAAATGATCCAATCAATTAATATATCCAAGGACACCTTCACGGATCGATTGAATGGAGTAGTGGTGATTGTTGAGATATTGAAGGCTTTATTAGAACTCCATGCTAGCACCTGAATTTTTATGATCAGCATTCCCACAAACTCTTGAAGCATGGGTGGATTATTTAGAGGGATTAAAACTTAGATCCTTCAAGAAATGGTCACTAAAAAAATATATTTCCAAACACACCATCAATCTGAATGAGGTAAACGTTCATTTTATTTTTCTTCTTAAATAAATTCATTTGAGATCCTCAGGCCTTTATTGGGGCCCGGATCACTAGATATGATAAAGTTACATCAATCCGATGATTATTTTTTTTAATTCCGAGGTCTATGTACTTCAACTAAATTCCCCAGTGACTACAACTCATAGGAATTTGAGACACTTTATCATGGTATATTCCCTTGGTGAACTTCAGTTTAGGGGATTGTGTGAATATGATCCACCAATAGAAAATACACATTTATATGTTTCATTGGATATTATTATTTTTGGATGAGTTTAATGATACTTGGACTTTAATATTATTATTAATACATGTTATCATTCATGTACTTTGATGTATTTATTTAAACCATGATGACGTATTCTCATGGAAATGTAAGATACATTCGATGAATCACAAGTGATTTTGTATTAATTAATAATGTGAGAAATGATTTGTCCCTTATATTCTTTAATGGAAGTTGATATCATAGGCCCTATGATGGGAATTGAACTTCCTGATTAACTCCATGGCCATGGCGGTATTATCAACAAGTTGTTTTTTGGAAAGTAAAAGAAATGTACACCAATCATATAGGTTGATGCCACTCGTATAAAACCTAGTTGATTAGAGGTATTGAGATTAAGGGATAATATTAGACAATGTATGTTCATTGGAGGATACATGTCACTACAACATTAAATTCTTTCTCTATGTGAGCCTTGTTGTGTTTCTAGATGATAACCATAGAATTTAGGTAGTGTTGCTTAATGCCATTGATAAAGGGGCCTCAAGATCCACACATTAATTGTATTCAAAGCCCCAATTAAATTATATATTAATTTAACATGTTGGATAAATATTATTCTCATACATGGTTTAATAATTATTCATGTTGGTTTGACCATAAATATTTAACCACAAGTTATTATAGAGAATGTATATGTGATTTTAATATTTAATAAATATTTATTTGTGAGGTAATTATTTATTTAATTACATGAATATAAAATATTTATTTATTATGTTCTATTCTCAAGGTAATAAAATATTTATTTATTTAGTTACATGAATATTTAATAAATATTTATTCATTAATATTCTAAATGTAATATTTAAAGATTTATTAAAGAATCATCAAGTGGTATTTATTTAATTAAATTAATAGTCATTATTCAATTCCCGATAAATATTGAGGAGAATTGGTGGACTAGGTTTAATGGTCTTGTGAGAACTGTCACATTAAATATTATTTGCATAAATGTTAATTTATTTATTCAAAAAATAATAATATTTTTTTATTCATGAGTTTATCACATGTAAAGTAAATATTATTTAGAGATGGTGTTATTCATGAATTAATAAAATAATAATGTCCCCTTTGTAATTATTTATTTTCTAACCCTAGCACTATATAAACTCAGTTATGACATTTTGATTAAAAATGAGGACCATATTCTTTCATTATGCACAATGGTTCTAGAGATAATTATTTCTAGCCCTAGAGATATCCCTCCTTAGAATGCTCATAATAATGTAGATCAATTCTCCTCCTCCACTAGAATGAACCACTTATCCCTTGAAGGATTCAGTTGCGATCAACATCAATCTTCACAAGTGATAGATTTATCTATGCTAGCAGCCAGATAATTCTATGACGATGATTGAAGGTTTTCGTAGTATGTGTAGATCACTGATGAATGGAATCAACCCTTGATTTCTCTAACTCAACAATGATATTAAAAGAGTGGTCTATCAATACATCTAAAAAGAAATAATTCAATGAAAAGTAATTCTTTAATTAAATAAATTAATTATAAATTATATGTGAAAATATCCAATCTTAATGGATTTTTGGGACCACATTTTTATCTAGTTATAAGGAGAAATATGAAAAGTTGATAGGAAGAAAATTGGGCACTATTAGACCCACTTTTGTTGTGCCCTAGAACCTTTTGAAGCTATATGGGAAAATTCCGTATAGCTTATTGTTGACACATTAAATAAAAAACCTATTTTTATTCAAAACAAGTACTAAAACCACCTAATAGGGTTCTACCACTATTGTATCAATGCCTATAATAACCTACCAAGGTCACTATACATCTGTTACAATAGAGACTATATAGATTTCATCACCATGAATCCCATCTTAATATCCACATGTCCTATTATCAAATGAAACATATGTTGTGGTCCAGGTGATTAGAATGGCACCACCATGTTATATGGGAAAACAAAATATAAGTTGTTATTTACACATTAAAAAGTTAACCCAATGTCATAAATGATATCAATCACATGAAAGAACAAATATTTATTTTGAATCCTATATAAAAAATATGATGCATGAACATTGGACTCTTTCCAATGAGATAAGAGGGAAAAAAATCATAAATCCAAAACTTCATGTGCATCCCAGTAAGTGAAATCATCCAGTCATAAAAATGGAATCTAATAACATTAACCTCATATCCCTACTTTCCTAAAATTCCTACTAAAAATGTGTTTATAATACGCTAGTCTAATATCTATCATTAGCTCCAACACATCTATATATGGTATGTCCATCATCTCACCAAATAGTATGACAAAATAAAAACTCAAATACACTCTCTGATATCAGTCAAAAAAATATTTAATACCAATTTATGACTCCCTTAACTTGAGACCACTCATCAGTGTCTTGACTAGTGACCACCCCATATTCTGTAGGTTTTAAATTAGAAACGTGTGTCTAGGGTAATATCATGGGGAGACTATATCCCAATATTATATTGTGAAATGATAGATAAATAACTAAACATGAACATCTCCATAATAATCATTAGATTACATAGAATAAATAAACACAATCATCAATAATAACAACGAATGTGGAAGAAAGTTGTCATTTAGAATCATAATCATGCTAGCTTACAACACTGTTTACCTATCATGGTGGTCGCATATAAAAAAAATTAAAATAATATAAGACACTAAATCTCTAATACCATACAAGTGACTCAACTCATCCCAATATACAATCCTCTCTAAACTATCCCACTCGATCAAGCTACTATAAACCTCTTCCCTACCAGAAGCTACGATCAGTGAATTATACTCAGGTATCCAAGTTCAATGCCTTCCCAAATAGGGTGTGAGTAAAAATCAGTAGGGAACCACCAATGCAGTCCCATACATAACCAATAAATGCAGGGATTACTCATGTGATATGAACATAATCATAAAACAAATAAACAATAGAAACATAAAAAATCACCACCTCTAATCCTCCAGTTCCAATGTGACATTTAATATTGACTGAACCTACTTCGGCTAGTGTCTGGGTGTCTTTGATATGTCATTATATCATTCCAACCAATACTATATCATCCAAAACATAGGGTTGGTTCAACACCTAGTTGGGAAGGCATCACCTAGATCCATGGGTTACCCTACCAAAAAACCTACATCCATAATCACAATGGAATACCCTATTGAGAATTTATCACCAAGATCTACAGTGTAGCATTATAGGAAAACCACATTTAGAAAATCAAGGGAATTCTCTACTGGGAATCCATCATTTATATTCAAGGTGTAACCTTCCAGGAAAACCACATCCAAAAAATCAGTGGAATTCCCTGGTAGGAATCCATCAATTAGAGCCAGGGTAGACCCCAATTGGAATACAAAATTTGGGAAATCAAGGGAATTACCTTCCAGGAATCCATCACCTAGAGCCATGTAATACTATTCTAGGAAAACTACATTCATAAACTCGTGGGAATGATATTCTGGGAATATTTCACCTAGATCTTGGGCATAGCCTACTAAGAAAACTAAATCTTGAAACTTCGGGAATTTCCCATCTAGGAGTCCATATCATCTATAAAATCAAGGGTATAAATTCCCCATTCTAGGAATCATGTTACATAGAATCATACTTGAATTTTGAATCTAAGTATATCATCTAAGGTATCACATGTATCCAATACATCATGATGGATAGTGAGTCAAACCTGAATTATCCTATTTCATGATGATAATGGCCTCATTGGGATGACATCGTCAATCTAGGTTCTAAGGTGACCCCCATGATCATTACTACCCATTACCATACACACCCTCTCTATAGTCAATACATATTTGGTGCACCAACCTATAGGAACCCCTAATTCAGATCATAGCACATACATTTTTATATGGGTTCCTTTAGCTTATAATTATCTATCAGGTCAACACCTATCACGTAGGGGTAATATGTCCCTCAACCTTATCATGATTTTCATACAGACTCACTATCCTCATAATTAAAACCCCAATGGAATTGTTTTTAAGATATGGAACAAGGACCATCTCACTTTTAAAGTCATCTCAAGTTGGGTCCCTCACCTAACCCATCCACAATTTACCCAAGGCATTCCCACTAAGTGTTCATATACTAGTGGGTGAAGAAGACTCACCTCACCATTATCAAATCTATTCTTAAGGCTTTAAGGCACCTTAAGTTTCTAACATGGAAAATCCCTAGGCCATCCATATTAATTAATCACTCACAAATACCATGAGGTTATTAAGGGAACCTATCACTAGGACATCTACATCTCATTCCTTTCATTTTATTTAATTCATTCCATTTACACCCCTTATGATTCATATATCTCAATGAATAAAAATACAATCAAAGCCTCGATCATCAGAAAATTAGGAATCAAGCCAGTGCACAAGGGTATATATTGGCCCTTAACACTTTTTTTAGTCTATAGGCATTTAATTTTAAAGAAACAATCCATTTTAAATTAAATGGTACAATCTCTCTAAATTAAAAGACTATATACTTCATGTCAATCATAAATATATAAATAAAAAAACTATATGGTTATGATCAAGGGACTACTTACCTAAAAATAGAGTTATTCGATTTTTAATTCCATTACCCAGAAGCTCTGCCCAGGCTTGTCCAAGTCTAAATGACCATATCTCATCTCCATGAAGCCCTAAATCATACCAGAACATCCAAATAAATTATTAATAATCATTTATAATTAATTAAACAATTAAAAATTGATTTTATAATATAATAGAAATAATTATAACACATAAAAACACGATGATCCATAACCTCTCACCAAAATATCAAGCAATGGGGTGTGATCTACTCACGACACACACCCAAACATAATCCAAGCATAATCAACAACATACTGAATCAATTAAATAGCCAATTTTATCATATATAGGCCAAAAAATAGAAAATTCAGTGATCTATTCCATCAATAATGACATTAGAAAATGTGAAAATATTGTCTCAGTTCATCCTCTAGCCAATAAATAGGAAAGCCTCGTTAATATCATATGATTTCACCATGTTTCTATGAAATTTTCACCAAGCCTTATCCCAAAACCAAACAAAAATCATGGCCTATAAAGGAGGGAAATGTTTTGAAATAAAAACATTTGGTTGTACCTTAAATCCTTGTAGAAACTCACTTTAAACTATCTATAACCAAAGGGGGTTAAATGAATATTTGGCCAAGAAACAGACTCTCCCGATCTCACCTCTCCCTTAAATCATGTGGCACCCTAACCTAGAAAAGTTGATTTTTTTCATCTAAAAGGAACTACCTGATATAATTTCATAGTTTTAATAGGGGATTTATTCCATGAATCCACTTCTAAACATTGGGAGGCCCCACATCTTGACACTTTCACAATGTAAACCATATATTCATTTCATAAATTCACCTTGACAGAAATTTTCTCATCGAGACACTTTATTCATAGATTAAATGAACCCACTACACTGAATGGTAATTCATAGCATAAAACTTTTATTCATGCTTTAAATTACTCAAGAAAAAGTATCCCCCCTTTCCAAACCATTTGTGTCTTGTAATCACCAAATGAAATTCATTCATAGTTTGAAAGACTAATGTCACACTGTGAATGGCCTTTAGCTGGAATTTTCAGCAGTTCGACCACCCGAACACTTCTCTAACATCAACCCAGGAACATAAAATACTTACTAAGCATTGAACCATATCCAAAAATATCCTTTAAAGATTTATATACACTTCTAATATGATCTAAGTACTGATTCTCAAAACAACCTCCTCACCTACTCAAAAAAATAAAATTCACTTTTGGAATTCACAACCCAAAAAGGCATGGGTTCTTAAATAAATACACCTTTGAAGATACTATATTAATAAGTAAATATATTGATTAAGAACTAATATACATTTATACCTAAAATAAATGATTTTAGTACTACCTAATCATCACTTTATACTAACTAACATGAACATCATAAGAATAAGGAATGTGATCTTAGGGGGTTCCTTTTCTTTTTATTCATCTCGATACAAGTCATATTTATAAGACCAATAAAGCTCACTTACCTATTTAATATAAGTATTCATCACATTATCTATATAATGATATATGTATCACCACTGTATAAATTAGAAATTTGAATTTATATGCCAATATATATTAATGTCATAGAAAAAATAAATAAATATTTGTACCCAAATATATGTTAATGATTTGTCTCTTACTGATGTATCAACTTTACACCATGGCATTGGATGCACTGTAACACCCCAAGATTTCATAGTACGTTATTTGTTCAAAGTAATTCAATAACTTGCAATACACGCAACACTGAGTTCAAGCACACCTCGACTTACCAAACTAGCCGTTAAAAAGCGGTTATGAATAATATTAACTGAATTTTGAGTTTTATATAATCCTTATAATTTTAGAATCCATATTATGAGTTTCTTATACATAATATAAGAACAAATTAATTTTTTCAGATAAAATAAGTATTTTTAAAAAAATTCAATTTTACCACCTTTTAATGGAGAACCATTTTAAAATCAAATTGTTAGGTCCACAAGACTGAATACCCTGAGAGTGGGGGTGAATCAGGGTATGACTAATTTAAAATTAATGCCCGTTCTAATCTTGTTTCGCTGTTAAGCAAAACACTCTTCTCTCTCTTTCCTGTTGCACAATGTAAACAGAAAGTAAAGCATGCACAGGACACAATGATTTTTACTTGGTTCACCTGCACTGGGCTACGTCCATGGAGCATATGCTGACAAGTTGTCGGTCGTATCAAATTCCACTAAACTTCACTAGTTGTGTGTTACAAGGTTCAGGTAAAGTCACTTTATCCCAGGATAACTGCCTTTACAAGATTTAGGGTCAGCTCACTGCTTTCCCAAGGGTCACTCCCTGTTTCTCTCTCTCTGGCTCACTGTCGATGGAGAGGATCACCTTCTTCCTCTTCCTTTTCTCACTGCGTCGGAAAGGATCCACTCATAGTTTATAGACCTATAGGTCTCTTAATTTTCATGAAGGAATGCATCTTTTCTTTATGTAGATGCTCTGTTGAAGCCCAACTTTCACCCGTAGATGAATCTCTCTCTACGCCGAAGGTATCGGGCAAACTTCCAGCTTCCACGCAGCCTGAAAATCACTGCTGGAAATAAACCTTACTTGGCGCGCAAGTCAATCTCGGCGTGCAAGTATTGGCGTGCAAGTCACAACTGGCGCGCAAGTCTTCCTCAGCCACTTTCGCGAAAAAATCTTCTGTAACTCCAAACCTATGTGACTCGCTTCCTTCCTCGCCTAAACCACCTCAGGCGCGCAACTAACACTTGGCCCGCAACTTCCAACACTGGCACGCAAGTCCCACTTGCGCGACACACCACCACTTGTGCGACCACCACACCTGCATGACGGGAGCTCTAAATCTTCAAAGTGTTGAACTCCGGTGAATAATGAAGAGGGGTGGTCCAGTATTTATAGGTATTTGGTCACCCCCGCGCGATGGCACGCAAGTCTCTCCTCGGCGCGCAGGTCTCAGCACGCATGTCTCTTCTCCTGCAAGTCACTTGTGTGACCTAATTCCGAACTTATGAGACCCTCTTTCCTTTGTCCTATTTTGATCTTCTAATCTTGAAAAACCACAGGCGCGCAAGTTCTCAAGCTTCCAAGCCATCGGTGTGCAAGTCTCTTTCACGGCGCGCAAGTCACTTGCGCGACACCACCAATACTTGTGCGACACTTGTCCCTTTTCCACATTTTGATGATCTGATCTTGAAAAACATATGGCGCGCAAGTTTCCAAGCCATCAAGTACATGGTGTGCAATTCCATTTACCAAAAACCACTTTTCTTCATTTGATGATTTTCAGGCCCAAAAATTTGGCAAACACTGGAAAACGGCGCCACCTTGTATATGTTCTTTTGTACCGCCTCCAGATCATCCATTCCTTTTGACGACATTCTTGAATCAAAAATTGATCGTTGACCTCAGATCTTGAACTCGACATTCCATCATGAAATCCACTTTGTCAACAAATCACCACTCAGATGTCCACTTTGTCAACAAACACAATCACCTCAAAAATGCTTCAATGATACCTTGAGGGATTTTTTCCCAACAAAAATATTAGACACTTTTATATATTAAATTTGACGAAATAAAATTTTTTTTTAGAATCAAGACATAAAAATTTAGTTTTGATGAATTTTTGATGATTTATTGATAACTTTCATATTTGGGTGAATAGTGAAAAATACTCAATTTTAACTAAAAACAACTTTTTTAATAAAAATTATTTATAGTGTTAAATTATAAATTTGAGTGGTTTTAAAATATAATTAGATTATATTTTTACCATTTAATTAAATATTGTTCATTGGAAGTAAATTCACATTGAAATTGGGTATAAACAAGTGTCAGTCTTTTGATAGTTATTATTTCTTAAAAACACGCTTTTTGTTTTGACAACGAAAATTAATTTTCAATTAATTTCTTCCACTTCGGTGTTTTGAATTTAGAAAAATGGATTCCATATTTAGAATAAAGAGGTCCAAATTGTTTAAATAGGTAAAATTTATTTTTAGATATTATGAATAATTACTTCGGTAAATATTTTATTTAGTATGGTTAAAGGGTAAATCCGGTAAATATGGGTAAATAAATAATATAAAATAATATTAAATTACACTAAAACGTTTACTAACTTTATTGGATGATACACTTCCGACCATGGGAATCCTTGGGTCTATTTGGGGACCACTAGGAGCCACTTGATAGTGATAATGACACTTTATATCAATTAATTTAAAGTAAAGGCAAAAATGACATAAACATATATCTTTTAGTAAAACAATTTTTACATGGTGTTATATAATTTATCATTTAGACTATAAATATTAATTAGAAATATAAAAATATTTCCTACGTAATGGTATTTTATTTATAATTTTTAGACATTTAATAATTAAATTTATTCATGACACAATGATGATGTAGTATTTTTCTTATTAATGAAAGAATCAAATAAATGGTATTATAAATGTTAAAATAAAGATAATTTGAAAGTTTTGATGCCGTAAAAGAATTTTATAGGTTAATATAACATTTTAGGATTTATTAAAATAATTTATTTCGAAGTAATCATTCTTTTATGACTTTAACAAAAACAAAATATCAAATAGCTTCAAAATTGACATAAAAGAGTTTTAAAAACAAATATTATATTATTAGTTGATATAATATACCTAAAAATATAAGGTTCATCCAAAAGACTTATATGATAATTTTTGTATCAATAATGAACCAATTGGGGTTATATTGTAAGTTTATAATAAGTTTATTAACCATATAATGTGAGAATACAAAAAGACACGGTAAAAGTTAAACTATTTAACAAAGAGTTAAATCTAAAAGATAAGGTTAAAATGGTACCCAAAAATTTTCCAAAACCTATTGGATGAACTTATTTCGACCCATAACCACCTAATTCTAGAAATAAATTCATTTGGATCCATTATAAACCTAATATTATTGTATAATAAATTAATACTTTAATCATTTCCTAAAGTGACCCTCACCCCTCTTATAAAAGGGCACTTCCCCTTCACTCAAAATCACACCTCCAAAGCCTTTTGGCTCAGCAAACCCCTGCCCAAATACCCTCTTAAATGTCCTAAATTTATCCTAGAGGCCTTAATTTAGTCATAAATCCAACCTAAGGAGCCATTTTGATAAAATCAAAAGGAAGAAACCGAAGAAGAGGTAAATATTTCATCACCTCTTTCAAGTTCCTTTCTTCTTCCACTTCCTCATTATTTATTATTTCCATTATAAAATAATAAATCCACTATCTTCTATATACTGTGATGTTATTATAAATATGGTAAAACCATATTCATTATTATATCCATCCTATGAATGATAATGTCACCATGCGTGCGTATGTACGGCTTACCATCTCCACGTCATGGTGTAATTTTTTATTCAACACTATATTATTTGGATGGATATAATGATGAGTAATATGTATATAAATAATAAAAATAACATGCTAATTTCTCTGTAAAATTAATTTACCATCAAATTCCACACCTTTAATGGAATGATATTGTCACTCGTGCGTACGTACGGATTACCGTCTCCACGACGCGACGAGATTCATTTCCACGTTCACCATTCATCGACGATTGTAAAAATATATATTAATAATAAGCATGTAATATATGAAATAATAATGCTTATGGATATATATATATATATATATATATATATATTTATGTACTTACATATATCTTATTCACTTACTTCCGTTCAATAAGATATGAAAACAGAAACAGCGTTTATGCGTACGTACGACATACCGTCTCCATAAACGGTATTTTCCATTTCATATATATATCTCTTATAAATATTTATATTATAAATATATATGATATATGAATCAAGGTTTATATTCTGGAATTATTTAAATCATGACCTAAATGATACGGTCAAGAATAAAAAGTTAAAATATGTAGGATAAAGAAAGCGATTATTAACTGTAATGTTATTTGACATAAAAATCATTATTAAATTGGTAGTATAAAGTCATAAATGAATCATGTATGATATAATAAATATTAATATGGTCCTGGTATAATATAATAAAATACAATGGTCATTATACAGGTAGTTAAACGTACCCTCGACCAAAGGAAAGTGCAAGGTATGGGGTTTCTTATCTCACTTTTAATTATGTGAGATTTCCATTGTTCACCACTTATTTATTGCATGTGGTGTATTGTGTACTATAATTTGATATTTATTATCATGATTATCTCTATATTCATGATATTATATGATTCATTTGGTGTTTATCTACTATTGTTCATATGACTCTATTGATTACAACGAGGTAAGGGTTAATTCCTCAATCTCATTATTATCTGAGATTGTTTATGTGTAAGTATTTACTGGGAAATTTTTATCATCCATCTCCATTTTTCATAAAAATGATTTTAAAATGAATATTTTAAGGATTTGTGAAAGGTACTCTTTATCAATATCATAATTTTAAATATTTTAAAGATTTATCTTTCTAAATCTTTTTAATTAATGTCCATGTTTTGAAAATGGTTTTATGTATTTATTTATATGGAAATTAATGTTTTTAAATAATAATTATTTTCAAAAGTTTCAAAGTGGTATGGGACACTTTGATTCAAAAATCCCTTTTAAATTAATTCCTTTATAAATGTGTTACATTTAAATGATTTCACAAAAAAGGGATATTTTTCTAAATGGTTTTTAATGATTATTTTCAACTATGTCAACATCCTTTTTGGATATTATTCTTTATTGAGGTTGATTTATTATAAATTAAATATTAAATATTGTATTGAATGAGGTATGATATGTTTGACTGTGAATGTGCTATTTTTATACCATTCATGGTTTATAGTTAATGTATTGACATTTCGTATGCTAGTTTTAATACGAATGTTTATGTTATGTTTCAACATTTTCATATGAGGAATGCAGTGGACATAGTAAGTGATGGGTGGAGCCCTCTATAGCTCCTCTATGCATTGGTAGGTCTCATGAGAAAAACTAGTGTCTTGGCATAAGGCCTTGAAAAAAAAATATTTGCAGTCTTGGCACAAGGCCTTGACTATGTGGTAATGATGTCCGGCGTTAGGCATTCCCTCATTATGAAATTAGTTATTACATGTGATTATTAGACTAGTAGAATATCATGTTCATGTTAATATGGTAATGTTTGATTTATTTTTTCCATATTATGTTCAATTTTATGTTTAAAAGGCTGTTGTTTTTATTACACATCTTGGCTTAAAAGTTTATAGCTTCCGCTAATTTATTTACCCTTACTGAGTATCTGAGCTCACCCCTTTTTTATGTTTTATTTTCCAAGGATTTCCAAGAAGTGTATTATGATTGATATGCAGGTTTATGATAAATAGAATAATGGAGATATCAAATAACCATATATGTTGTATTTTATCTTTGAAATTGTAATGTGAAGTTCTTGTATTAAATCTATTTTCCAAGACTGCTAAACTGATCGGTCCCTCGGGACTTGATTCCTTGTAATCATGACAATGTATTAAAATAATGCACCGACTATAGGTAACTAGGATCGGGGTGTTACTGTTGGTATCAGATGAAGTTTATCAATAACCTTGCAAACTAGATTTTGATAAACTCTGATTAGAGCACATTTCCCTAAGATAGACTTTGAGGATTAGTATATAAGAACTTCGTAGAATTTTGGTATTCTAGAGATTTTGTGAGTTTTCTAAGCAATACATCTCTGTCTAGATATGAGTAGGTAGAGGCAGCTCTGGCACAGATATACCTAGGGGTAAAACCCAAAAAAACTGCTTTGAGCTAGACACGAATGGGAACTAGTGCACGACAACGGGCCTTGCAGCACTCTTGGTTACGATACTCTCGGGGGATATGATTAGGATAATTCTCGTTTTCTTTACAAATCATTATGAAGGGTTAATGAGTATATACTTCCTCAAAGAAAACAATTTTATGATTATGGATTATATCCATAAACTGTTCCATTTATGTTAAGTTTTTTACAAGTATTGAATTATGTATTACGATTCATAAATTGACCTAGTGTATGCCATTGTTTAGAAATGGTGCCCAGTAGAAGGAATGATAACTCCAGCAATATGCATGATCCAAAGAGTAAGAAGGATCGTATCTTTCATATTATTAAGCCAATATTTTGAAGGAAAATAGTCTCCCACGTATTATCATCATATGAAGAAATAGTATCGTGTGTTAATAAGATAAGTAAAGAATTCTTTGAGTCCTATGGATTTGAAGGGAAGTAAGAGAAGAAAGGGATGGAATAGAGAATGATGGATAAAGGGAAGAAGGGAAAGAATTATTTTCCCATATGTGATAACTATGGAAAGAATCACCTTGGTAAATTCTTGAAGGGAATGGGAGTTTGTTAAAAGTGTGGATAAAAAGGACACCAAGTAAGTGATTACAAGGGTAAGAAAAAGGTTTCAAATATACAATGCTTTATCTGAAAGGAGTTGAGACACTACGCGAATCAATGTCCCATTCATCATAATATGCCTCAAATGATGTTATTGGATAATAATAAATTTATGATACTAAGACAGATGAAGAGGAATGACTAGTGTTCTTATATTGTAATTAAATAATTATGTCATTTCAATGTTTTATAGATGATGTACCAGTTATATGAATTATGGAAATAAATAAGGATTGTCCTTCAGTACTATTTCATTAAGGATTTGAGATTATATGGTACTATGAAAAGTGACTCAACAGTAAGTTAAACGTTTTTATTGAAAATACATTGTTGAAGGAAAGTTAATCCTTAATATGGTCTTAATACTGAGGTAGTAATTTTGGAATAAGAGATGGTTTATTTGGATAAATTATATTGGATATTCTTGACTACATTGGCATTGATTAGTGTTTTTTTATTTCATCATTGTTGGAGTATTCAACATTTTTGGATATAAGGAGTAAATCTAATATTTTATAAGGAATAAGGGAGAGTGAATGTAATCAAAATGGTGTTATGGTAATTCAGGGTGTTACGGAGTTTTAAAAGAATACATGATGAAAGTATTCACATGTTATTACATGGAGAAAAAGATCTTCATTATGTTTACCTTCCTTATAAATTTTGGACTTTGAGTTTGGACAGAAGTATTTTGGATAAGTCTAAAGGTTGGAATGGATTATATTTGAAATTGGATACTGCTGTTATGTTTAAATCATTTCTAAAGATTATTTTTGGATTATTATAAAAAGGACAACCCGGGGATGGGGCGACAACCTGTCGCGTCCGGCAAGGCAACGAGACTAGAACTCTCAACCGAAGGGCGACAAGGGTTCATCACCTACCACTGGCCTATGTGATGTCCTGGATTGTATAATGTTGTTTTTTAAAAAGGACTGATAGATGAATTATAAATTCTTTTTTAAGAACCCTATACGATTAGGATAAATAGAATATTTTTAAGTTCTATTATCTTTTAGAGTGAAAGACGAGTTTGTGGTAGAAATTAGTTAAAGGATGTAACTCTACTAGTCAAGTATACTTTTTTTATCGTATTATATGAAGAAATTAATCCTTAAACTTTAGGTAAGGGAACTTAAAACCAAAAATGTGTTATCCTAATACCTTATGTTTTATTGAACCGATGATATTTTAAAATCATCATAGATTGATGGCTTTGAGGCCTTCAATTTTACACTTTTTTGTGATTAATGACCTCAATCACTCCCTATAAATATTTACATTTTTACTCCAATTATGTGTCTCTAATTTCCACCAATGTTCTCCTAATTGAGATCGTAATTTGGTGGTGACCCTTTCATTTCCCTTTTCCTCTTATTAAGACTAAATTTTAATAACCCAATTTCCGATGTGGGTTTTCCACAAAGGTATTTTCTATTTTCAACCTTTTATTTTTGAAGAACAATTTCAAATTGTGAGGACACAATTTATTGAAGGAGGGAAGAATGTAACACCCAAAGATTTCATAGTACGTTATTTCTTAAAAGTAATTCAATAACTTGTACTACACGCAACACCGAGTTCAAGCGCACCACGACTTACCAAACTAGCCATTCAAAAGCGGTTATGAATAATATTAACTGAATTTTGAATTTTATATAATCATTATAATTTTAGAATCCATATTATGAGTTTCTTAGACATAATATAAGAACAAATTCATTTTTTCAGATAAAAGAAGTATTTTTAAAAAAAATGCAGTTTTACCACATTTTAATGGAGAACCATTTTAAAATCAAATATTTGACACTTTTATATATTCAATTTAAAAAAATAATATTCTTATTTAGAATCAGGACAAAAAAATTTAGTTTTGATGAATTTTTTATGTTTTTCTGATAACTTTCATATTTGGGTGAATAGTGAAAAATACTCAATTTTAACTAAAAACAGCTTTTTTAATAAAAATTATTTATAGTGTTAAATTATAAATTTAAGTGGTTTTAAAGTATAATTAGATTATATATTTACCATTTAATTAAATATTTTTCATTGGAAGTAATTTCACGTTGAAATTGGACATAAACAAGTGTAAATCTTTTGATAGTTATTATTTCTTAAAAACACGCTTTTTTTACAACGAGAATTAATTTTAAATTAATTTCTTCCACTTATGTGTTTTGAATTTAGAAAAATGGATTCCATATTTAGAATCAAGAGGTTCAAATTGTGTAAATAGGTAACTTTTATTTTTACACACTACTGGAAATGCAGGCTTTCCCAACGGTTCTGCAAACCGTAGGGACGTAAGCCGTTGGGAAAGCTTTTCCCAATGGTTTACCCTGAAGTGTTGGGATAGGTTAGAAAAAAATGAACCTATCCAAACGGTTGTTCCAAACCGTTGGGATAGTTTTTCCCAACGGTTTGGCTTGAACCATTGGGAAAACCAACCAGATGACTTCTTTCCCAATAGTTTCTATACCATTGGGAAAGGGTTTTTACCAAGGGTTCATAGAGAACCGTTGGTAAAAAACTCATAATTATATGCCAACGGTTTGAAACCATTTACATATCCTATGCTGTGCAAATTTCACAACAGCCTACAATTTTCACAGCAGCCAGTCCATTCCCTCTCCTTTCAAATTCCCTCTAATTTCCAATCATTTCCAATTATTGTACCTGCAATAAACTAACACATACATATAAAATTATTGTACATGAAATAACCAACTAACACATATATATAGAGAACAAATTCATACACATTTAACATATAATGCATCCTGGAACTATACACATCCAGAATTAAATCAGAATTCATAAGGTAATTATAAACATACATAATTTATTTAGAATTCAATTTAAAATTTAGATGACAATTATATGTGGAATCCAGAATTCAATTCATAATTTGATCAGTTTTTCGTATACCATATGTTTTTACTAGAAATGATGTCCATTTTAAACAAAATACATACACCTGGAGTGATACTGGCCACACCGTGCCTCGGATTGATGTGAGGTTAACTGGTACACATCAAAAATGACCCATGGATTTTTTTCCTAAAGTATCAACATATTCTGAAATAATTTGGTCAGTTTTCCGTATGTTAGTTGCTGTTTTCACTTAAAATGAAGTAACTTTTAAATAAAAGAGAGACACTTTGAGTGGTTCCGGCCACGTCATGCCTTGGATTGAGGCGGGGTTGACTCGAACACGTCACAAATGACCTGTGGATCATTATGCTAAAATATCAACACAATCAGAATCTGTTTGGTCAGTTTTCCATATGTACTTAAAATTTTGTCCATTTTAAACATAAGAGAGACACTTTTGGTGGTGTCGGCCACACCACGTCTTGGATTGAGGCGCGTTTGACTCGTACACGTCACATATGACCCATGGATCGTTGTTCTAAAGTTTCAATTGATTTTGAATGTGTTTGGTCGGTTTTTCGTATGCCAGTTGTTCTTTTCACTTATAATCCTGTCCATTTTAAACAAAAGAGACACAGTTAGAGTGGTACCAGCCACACCGTACCTCGTATTTAGACGGGGTTGACTCGTACACGTCTCAAATGACCCATAGATCATTTTCCTAAAGTATCAACACAATCTGAATGCGTTTGGTCGGTTTTTCGTATGCCGGTTGATGTTTTCACTTAAAATGATGTCCTTTTGAAACAAAAGAGAGACACTTTGAGTGGTGTCGGCTACACCATGCCTTAGATTGAGGCGGGGTTGATTCGTACACATCACATATGACCCATGGATCGTTGTTCTAGAGTATCAACACATTCAGAATCTGTTTGGTCAGTTTTCCCTATGTAATTAAAATGTTGTCCATTTTAAACAAAAGAGAGACACTTAGAGTGATCCCGGCCACACTGTGCCTCATATTGAGGTGGGGTTGACTTGTACACGTCACATATTAACCATGTATCGATGTCCTAAATCATCAATGCACTTCGAATACGTTTGGTCAGTTTTTCGTATGTCAGTTGTTGGTTTCACTTAAAATGATGTCCATTTTAAAAAAAGAGAGACATTATGAATGGTGTCACCCACACCATGCCTCAGATTGAGGTGGGGTTTACTCGTACACGTCACATATGATCCATGGATCGTTTTGATAAATATCAACACAATCAGAATCTGTTTGGTCATTTTTCCGTAAGCTAGTTGTTGTGTTCACTTAAAATGAAGTCCATTTTAAACAAAAGAGAGACACGTTGAGTGGTTTTGGCCACACCACACCTCGGATTGAGGCATGGTTTACTTTTACATGTTACATATGACCCATGGATTTTTCTCCTAAAGTTTCAATGGAAATTGAATGCGTTTGGTCAGTTTTCCATATGTACTTAAAATGTTGTCCATTTTAAACAAAAGAGAGAAACTTAGAGTGATCCCGACCACAACGAAACTTGGATTGAGCCCGGGTTGGCTTGTACATGTCACATATGACCCATGGATAGTTGTGATAAATTACCAATATAATTCGAATGTGTTTGGTCAGTTTTCCATATGTCTGTTGTTCTTTTCACTTATAATCATGTCCATTTTTAAAAAAAAAGACACAGATAGAGTGGTACCGACCACACCACATCTTGGATTTAGATAGGGTTAACTTTTACACATCTCAAATGGCCTATGGATCATTTTCCTAAAGTATCAACACAATCTGAATGTGTTTGGTCGGTTTTCCGTATGCCAGTTGATGTTTTCACTTAAAATGATGTCCTTTTGAAACAAAAGAGAGACACTTTGAGTGGTTCTAGCCACACCGCACCTTGGATTGAGGTAAGGTTGATTCTTACATGTCACATATAACCCATGGATCATTGTGCTAAAGTATCAACATAATCAGAATCCATTTGGTCAGTTTTCCTTATGTACTTAAAATGTTGTCCATTTTAAACAAAAGAGAGACACTAAGAGTGATCCCGGCCACACCGTGCCTCGGATTGATGCAGGGTTGACTCTTACACATCACATATGACCCATGGATTGATTTCCTAAAGAATAAACACATTTAGAATTTGTTTGGTCAGTTTTTCATATGTCATTTGTTGTTTTCACTTCAAATGATGTCATTTTAAACAAAAGAGAGACACTATGAATGGTGTCGGCCACACCGCGCCTCATATTGAGGTGGGGTTGACTCGTAAATGTCACATATGACCCATGGATTGTTGTTCTAAAGTATAAACACAATCAAAATCCATTTGGTCAGTTTTCTGTATGCTAGTTGTTGTTTTCACTTAAAATGAAGTCCATTTTAAACAAAAGAGAGACACTTTGAGTGGTGTCGGCCACACCGTGCCTCAGATTGAGGTTAGGTTGACTCTTAAACATCACATATGACCCATGGATCATTCTTCTAAAATTTCAATGGAAACCGAATGCGTTTGGTCGGTTTTCTGTATGTACTTAAAATGTTGTCCATTTTAAACAAAAGAGAGACACATATAGTGATCCCGGCCGCACCGCAACTCGGATCGAGCCTGGGTTGTCTTGTACACGTCACATATGACCCATGGATCATTCTGATAAATTATCAATAGAACCCGAATGAGTTTGGTCAGTTTTCCATTTGCCAGTTGTTATTTTCACTTATAATCCTGTCCATTTTAAACAAAAGAGACACAGTTAGAGTGGTATTGGCCACATCGAGCCTCGGATTTAGACGGGGTTGACTCATACACATCTCAAATGACCCATGGATCATTTTTCTAAAGTATCAACACAATATGAATGCGTTTGGTTGGCTTTATGTATTCTAGTTGATGTTTTCACTTAAAATGATGTCCTTTTGAAACAAAAGGGAGACACTTAGAGTGGTTTCATCCACAACGCGCCAAAAATTGAGGCAGGGTTGACTCTTAAACGTCACATATGACCCATGGATATTTTTCCTAAATCATCAACACATTTTGAATGTGTTTGGTCAGTTTTTCATATGTCAGTTGTTGCTTTCACTTCAAATGATTCCATTTTAAACAAAAGAGAGACACTATGAATGGTTCTAGCCACACCGTGCCTTGGATTGGGGCGGGGTTGCTCATACAAGTCACATATGACCCATGGATCATTGTTCTAAAGTATCAACACAATCAGAATCCTTTTGGTCGGTTTTCTGTATATACTTAAAATGTTGTCCATTTTAAACAAAAGAGATACACTTAGAGTGATCGCGGCCACACTGCAACTCGGATTGAGGAGTGGTTTACTCATACACATCACAAATGACCCATGGATCATTTTCCTAAAGTTTCAACAAAATCCTAATGTGTTTAGTCGGTTTACCGTATGTCAGTTGTTGTTTTCAATTAAAATGAAATCCATTTTAAACTATAGAGAGACACTTCGAGTGGTACCGGACACTCCGTGCATCGGTTTGAGGCTTGGTTGACATGTACACATCACATATGACCCATAAATCATTTTACTAAACTTTTAACATAATCCAAATGTGTTTGGTTGGTTTTCTGTATGTCAGTTGTTGTTTTCACTTAAAATGTTGTCCATTTCAAATAAACCTGAGACACTTTGAGTGGTGTTGGCCACACCGGACCTCGGATTGAGACAGGGTTGACTTGTACACGTCACAAATGACTCATGTAACTCTTTCCTAAAGTTTCAACAGAATATGAATGTGTTTGGTCGGATTTCCTTATGTTAGTTGTTGTTTTCACTTAAAATGTTGTCCATTTTAAACTATAGAGAGACAGTTCAAGTGGTTCCGGCCACAACGCGCCTCGTATTGAGGCTAGGTTGACTCTTACACATTAAATATGACTCGTGGATCGTTTCCATAAAGTTTCAATGGAATCCGAATGCGTTTGTTCAGTTTTCCATATGTCAGTTGCTGTTTTCACTTAAAATGATGTCCTTTTGAAACAAAAGAGACACTTTTAGTGGTGTCGGCCACACTGGGTCTCATATTGAGGCGAGGTTGACCTGTACACATCACATATGACTCATGGATCATTTTCTTAAAGAAAAAACACATTCTGAATGCGTTTGGTTGGTTTTCTGTATGTTAGTTGTTGTTTTCACTTAAAATTAAGTCCATTTTAAACAAAAGAGAGACACTTTGAGTGGTGTCGGACACACTGCACCTTGGATTGAGGCGGGGTTTACTCATACACGTCACATATGACCCATGTATCGTTGTTCTAAAGTATCAACACAATCAGAATCTGTTTGGTTATTTTTCCGTATGTACTTAAAATGTTGTCCATTTTAAACATAAGAGACACTTTGGGTGGTTTCGGCCACACTGCGACTCAAATTGAGGTTCGGTTGACTCGTACACATCACATATGACCCATGGATCATTTTCTTAAAGTTTCAACATAATCTGAATTCGTTTGGTTGGTTTTCCATAGGTCATTTGATGTTTTCACTTAACATAAAGTCCATTTTAAACTAAAGAGAGACACTTTGAGTGGTTACAGCCACACCACATCTTGGATTAAGATGGGGTTGACTTGTACACATCACAAATGAATCATGGAATGTTTTCCTAAAGCATCAACACATTCTGAATGTGTTTGGTTGGTTTTCCGTATGTCAATTGTTGTTTTCACTTAAAATGATGTCCATTTTAAACAAAAGAAAGACACTTTGAGTGGTTCCATCAACACCGTGCCTCAGATTGAGGTGAGGTTGACTCGTACACATCACATATGACCCATGGATCATTTTTATAAAGTATAAACACAATCCGAATGCGTTTGGTCAGTTTTCCGTATGCTAATTGTTATTTGCACTTAAAATGTTGTCCATTTCAAATAAACCTGAGACACTTTGAGTGGTGTCGGCTACACCGCACCTCCGATTGAGGATGGGTTGACTCGTACACATCAAAATTGACCCAAAGATAGTTTTCCTAAAGTATCAACACAATTCGAATGTGTTTGGTTGGTTTTCCGTATGTTAGTTGTACTTTTCACTTAAAATGTTATCCATTTCAAACAAAAGTGAGACACTTCGAATGGTGTCGGCCACACCGTGCCTCGGATTGAGCCGAGGTTGACTCGTAAACATCACATATAACCCATGGATTGTTGTAATAAATTATAAATAAAATATGAATGCATTTGGTTGGTTTTCCGTATGTCAGTTGTTCTTTTCACTTAAAATCTCATCCATTTTAAACAAAAGAGACACAATTAGAGTGCTACCGGCCACACCGCGCCTCGGATTTAGACGGGGTTGACTCGTACATGTCAAAAATGACCCATGGATCATTTTCCTAAAGTATCAACACAATATAAATTCGTTTGGTTGGTTTTCTGTATGTCAGTTGTTGTTTTCACCTAAAATGATTCCCTTTTGAAACAAAAGAGACACTTTTAGTGGTGCTGGCCACACCGAGTCTTGGATTGAGGTGGGGTTGACTCGTACACATCACATATGACTCATGGATAATTTTAGTAAAGAAACAACACATTTCGAATGTTTTTTGTCAGTTTTCCCTATGTTTTTTGTTCTTTTCACTTAAAATTAAGTCCATTTTAAACAAAAGAGAGACACTTTGAGTGGTGCCGGCCACACCGTGCCTCGGATTGAGGCTGGGTTGACTCATACACATCACATATGGATCGTTGTGCTAAATTATCAACACAATAAGAATCCTTTTGGTCGTTTTTCCATATTCTAGTTGTTATTTTCACTTAAAATATTGTCCATTTCAATTAAACCAGAGACACTTTGAGTGGTGCTGGCCACACTGGGTCTCGGATTGGGGCGGGGTTGACTCGTACACATCCCAAATGAGTAATAGAAACCATCCTGGTAGCCCTCACCTAGAAACCAAAGCATACATCCCAGAATTTCAAGTCCACATTCCCTGAGCATGATGAGTCCATCCATGAGTCCTTAACATGTAACCCATGTCTTATCCTAACAATTGACAAGTAAACCAAATCAAACAAGGCATAATTCACATAACATGGAGAATGTACAACAAGACTTTGTATTCAAATTAAAGTATATCATCACATGCATTTGATGAGCATGAACTTATAATCTTACCAAGACATTCATATAATTCAAGACATACAAAAATGGAATAATCCTAAATAACATTGCATGATCAGAGAAATAAAAAAAGGCATGTGAAATCAAGGAGGGTGGGGGATGTATGGGGGTCCAGGGAGGAGGGTGGGGGGACTATCTGGGGGGTGTCCAGGGGGGTGTCCGAGGACCAAGGAGGAGGGTGGGGGGATGTCCGGGGGGGTGTTCGGGGGGTTGGCTAGGGTCCAAGGAGGAGGGTGGAGGGGCTGTCCGGGGGGCTGTTTGGGGGGTGTTTGGGGGGATGTCCGGGGTCCAAGGAGGAGGGTGGGGCTGTCTGGGGGGATGTTTAGGGGGCTGTCCTGGGGATGTTTGGGGGCTGTTTGGGGGGATGTCTGGGGACCAAGGAGGATGGTGGGGGGGCTGTATACGGGGCTGTCTAGGGGGCTGTCTGAGGTCCAAGGAGGATGGTGGGGGTTGTCTAGGGTCCAGGAAGGTGGGGGTTGTCTAGGGAGTTACCAAACACACAAAACTCTATAAACATGTTCAAGATACACCGCAACCACTAAAATACAACAACATCCATGAAAACAGACAATATATAAAAATAAATCAACTCCAATACTATATTATGGGTCTAGATAAAACCAAAAACTAGAATATATTAAACATCAAATATCAGTAATATTAGTCAAAAATGTAACAGATCAATTTATCCCATATCACCATCACCATCATCACCATCATCATCAACATCATCATCACCCTCATCCTTGTCCACATCATTATCCTCGCCCTCCTCAGCTCCCTCCTCCTCACCCTCGCCCTCCTCCTCACCCTCGCTATCCGCCTCACCCTCCTCCTCTCCATCCTCTTCTGCATCAGACTCCTAGCCATCATCATCGTCAGGCTAGACATCATCTTGACCACCACTATAACTACCACCTGGTGCACTATATATAGAATGTATCGACAACATATATTCATCAAAAGCTGGGCTGGCCTCTGGTGAAATTTTTGGACGTAGAACTTCAATAAATTTCATAAAGGCACTGTTAGCCCTAGAAGACTGTTCTGCCGTCTCTGTGGCCCTTTTGTCAGCCTTTTCTGCATGTGCCCTAACTTTCTGTAGTTCAGTGGCACTACAACTCATACCTGAGGAGGACCAATACCTTGTTGGGGATATCCTAGGTCGGCAGCGTACTCTACCAGGATGCTCCTCTCCCAACACCTGATGTAAGTGATCAGTTGGCCCAAAATTGTTTGGTTCTTGGGCATCGAGGGCCTCTAAAGTAGCCTTTTACAAATATAAATATATTATTAAGTTACAAAATAGATATTAAAATATAAAATCAAAAGATTAAAACTTAAAATCTACTTCTAAGTCGCTTCGTTGACGGTACTTCCATCCTTTTTCCGTCTACTCGAGAAAAACAGTTTTGCTCAAGGCACATGTCCTTCGATATTCTGTATTTGCCTCTACAATGACATTGAAAACTAAAGTTATATGAAAACTATAGAAAACGATTAAATAATTTAGGAAACAAAAGAAAGTTTAAGTCGTAAGGAAAACTTATAAACAATTGTCATGCATGTTTCCTCTCATGATCTGGCATTGTAGTACGTCCTAGTGTGTGGAGGTATTTTTTTACATCAATGTTTTTTTTATTTTTCCCAGATGATTCCTAAATAAAATTCGAAAATGAAAAGGATAATATTAATGAAAAACATGAAAGTTATTATTTAAATACCTCAAATGTAATTAATACCTTAAACTGGGTAGTCGTCCAATGAGTAATCATCTGAAGATACTGCTCTATAGGACAATCATCCATGACTGGTACCACCTCTAACTCAGTGCCAACTCTAGCATGCCAGCCAATATACAACTCATGCTTGTAGGATCTCCAAAGCTCGCCTAAATCCTTTATAAGTTCTGTTCGTGCACCCTCACCATCGGGAAAATTAAATCGAAGCTGACATCAAAATATTAATTCATATAAATAAAAAAATAATCCATGGCATTAAATACGACAGATTTTTTAAACCATATCTCTGCCCAAGCTCTATCCTTCACCTCATGTGGAAAATGTCTCCATGATAGCGGGCTGACGGGAATGATGTTGGATTATTTGGAAAGTATCGCCAAAAAACTCTTACATTGTTGCCCTGTTTTCTCAACCATTTGGTTGTCTTCATTGTAATCCATCATAACTTATGTGTGGCGGTTCCACACCGCACGTATGCGTGTACGCCCCCACCCCCGCATCCTGTCAGTAGATTTATCTGTCATGAAAGAAAAACAAATATTTTATCAAAACATGTTATAATGAAAATAAATATTGCTATAAAAATTTGTTAGGGTTCTATAAATATACATGCGCCAGTCTGATCGCTGAGCGCCGCTGGATCCACAGAAACTGATGAAACACCCTGTGGTGGAACAGGAGTTTAAGACGATGGAATATAGATGCTCATAGAGATAGAAGTATAAGGAAAAGTAGATGGGACAGTTGTATGACCGGATTCTGACTGGGGAGGGGGAATCATCATGGGATATGAAAAAGATGGCCCAGAAGATGAAAAAGGTGGTGAAAACATGGGATCCCTAAATATCCAGTGTGTCCCTAATGACACATCAGGATCAGAATGTGTGAAGGATGACATGTCAGTGGGAGGGGCAGGGTCTAGTCAGGTACGCGAAGCTGCTCGTCCACCTCTGGTACAAACCCTCCTCGTACCACCGGCATGAGTACTAGGACCAGTACTAGGCTCCTCGTCGAATAATTGTCGATGTATAGGTGGATCCTACAAAAATGTTTACAAAAAAATTATTCACATGACATTATATGTTCCTTAAATAAATATATTTGAAATAAAGTACTCACTGTAGGAACTAATGGTGGAACGCCCATCTCCGCCATTCGACGATTGTTCTCCATCATTTTTTTTCTTCGTCTCTCTTCAATTGGCTACATTTCCTGCTTTTGAAAACAAATATGTAATTAATTAGAAAAATGAAACTAATGTCCAACCCAAAAAACTAAATATATGAGGTAATAGGGGGATTCATTGGTAATTTAGATATCAATTTTTTTAGAAAAGCTTGAATGGATTTAATAAATAATACAAGTTGTAATTTTCACCAAGTTAGAAATAATTTTTCATTAGGTTTAAATACAGTTTAATTCCAAATTATAAAATGCAATTCAAATAAAACTGCAACCAATAAACATTGAAAATTCACATAATGTTCAAGTCATCTAAAACATATTTATGATCAATACTAAATCAATTTGAATATTACCAACCTTAACAACCCAACTCGATGTAAACAAAAAGAATTGAGAACATGGATTAATGATTCTATATATTTTCAACCACAACTTCAGGTTCACAATCAACTCTGACAATTGAGATATTGGAGTCATCAAAAGAAATAAATGGATTGGTTCCAATGGCACTAGGGACAGTTTCAATTCCATCATCACCATCATCAAAAATATGTCTTGGAATTAATTCAAGTATGACACCAAATTTAGGTCGAAGTTGGTATTTGACATAAAAAACTTGTTTATCCATTGATGCCAACACATATGGTTCTTTGGTATCAAGAGTGCGAGTCATATTAATTACTAAAAATCCACAATCATCAATAAATGTTCCATGTCTCTTCATTGAATCAAACCGATGGAATTTCATCATTGTGACTCATCCATGAGAGAAATAATCCAATATTATTATTTTCTCAACGACTCCATAATAACCCACATTTTCAAATCACAGTCTACTATCTGATGCACCGGCATAACAATATGTTGTGGCAGTAACCATAACACCATCATGTTGTGTTCTCATGTTCTTTGCTCATTCAGTGACAATAAATTTGTACCCATTGATAACAATTGATTTACAGTCCCGAACCACGGTATTAGGACCAAAATCCAAAGATCTTATTTCCTTAGAGACAGAGTCAGCAGACAAACTCAATACCTATAATATAAATGACTATTAAACATAATTAAATATTGATATAATTATTTTAAATAGTAATATTTTTAAATTCAATTTTAACCAAGCAGAAAACTCTTTTCTATGCAAAGTCTCTCTCCTTCTCAAAGATAAAGAATGATGCTTCCTATTTATCATTGTTTTATGTTCCCTGTAGATACAAAATATGAATAGTTTAACAGATATATATGTAATATATACATATTCAATTTAGTTACCTGATATAGTCATTGAACAAATCACAGTTGAACAAAACTGTGTGATGTGCCATCTCCCGCTCTTCATGGATTAATGTCCTCAATGTATATGATCCAGGAATTCCTCCTGTTTGAGGAAGTGATGGAAAACTGGGTTCAATTTTCTCATACTGTTCTTCTTCATTTCTCATTGGTCTATTCATTCTTGTAGTAAAATCAGACAAATACATTGAGCAGAAATCCATACATTCTTGAGCCAAGTAACCGTTCACGATAGAACCTTCGGGATGATTCTTGTTTCGGACATAAGACTTTAATGTGTACATATTTATTTCAGTTGGATACATCCAATGAAAAGAAACAGGTCCTTTGAGAAGTATTTTAGTGGGAATATGGAGAGTCAGATGCAGCATGCATGTGAAAAATGATAGAGGAAATATTTTCTCCAACTCACAAAAAATTAATGGGGAATCTGTCAACATTTTTTGCAAGAAAGACTTGGAAAACTTCTTAGTACAAAAGTCTCTAAAAAATGGCACAACCGAATAACAGTCACCCTTACATTATTGGAAAATAGATGAAGTATTGCTATTGGAATCAACTCATGCAGTAGAACGTGATAATCACGAGTCTTCAACGATTTTAGCTTCAACTCTCTTCTGTTGACCCGTTTAGATATGTTGCTTGAATAGCCATTTTGAACTCTAATAGTCTCTAATACTTCCAGAAATTGTTTTATTTTTCATAGGTGTCATCACATAAGAATCACATGGAAGTTGCCATTTATTTTCACTGATACGCACAGGATGCAATTCTGGTCTGATGCCCCAATCCACCAAGTCATGCCGAGATCGTAAATCATCTTTTGTCTTCCCCTTGACATTTAGAAGAACTAAAAGCAACATTTCGCATATATTCTTTTCAATATGCATTACGTCTAAGCAATGACGTTACAAATTGGTTGAATAATAAGGCAAATCAAAAAATATACTCCTCTTCCTCTAATTGTAATAGGTTTTAATGGAAACATTCTTTCTCTTTCCAGATTTCATTTGACCCTTCCCGAATGAAAAACTGAAATATTTCAATTCATTAAGCACATCATTTCCAGACATAATCTAAGGTGGATCATCGTTATCTATGGTATTATCAAATCTTCGACGAATCATTCTATATGGATGATTATTTGGAAAGAATCGTCGATGTCCCATAAAACTGAAAATACAATGATGTTTCAGTATTCTGGATCGTGTATTCTTCATACAAACTGGGCATGACAGTTTTCCCTTCGTACTCCATCCAGACATCATTGCATAATCTGGAAAATCATTGATCATCCACATAAGCGCAGCATGCATCTGAAATATGTCTTTTGAACATGAATCGTATGTGCGCACACCCACATCCCAAATAAGCTTCAACTCTTTTATTAAAGGTTGCATGTATAAATAAATATCAATTTTGGGATCAGAAGGACCAGATATGAGTATACTCATGAAAGTGAAAGTTTTTTTCATACACAACCATGTGGGATGATTATAAATGTGTATAAAAACTCTCCATGTTTTGTGCGAAGTAAGAATCTTCCCAAACAGATTAAAACTGTCACATGAAAGACCCAACCTAACATTATGCATTTCAGATGAAAAATTAGGATGTCGAGCATCAAATCTCTTCCATGAAAATACATCTACAGGATGAACCAACTCATCATTAGTCTTCTTTCTCTCAGTATCATTCCATCTCATTTTTATTGATATATCCTCAGACATAAAAAGATTCTGGAGTCAGGGGATCAATGGAAATTGCCACATAACTTTTTGTAGAACGCGGGATGGTGTTCCATTAGATTTTGACTTCCAGCGGGATGTGCTGCATTTTATATAATCATTTTGTTCATCGGTTTCCTCCCAGAATAAACTGCAATCTTTCGGGAAAGCATGAATTTTGTTTCTTCAAAATCCAAGTTCCTCAACTAACTTTCATGCCATATAGTGGTTTGAGGGAATATCTACATCATCTGGATGTAAATCCTTCAAGAGGGTTAGAATGTAATAGATTACTGTATTAGAAATCCCATACATATTTTTCCCATGAAACAATCGGATTAAAAATTCTAGCTTTGTCATTTTATCTCATTTTCGATATATTGGAGTCGTGGTAGCATCATTCAATTTTTTCACCCTATCAATATCATCATTTTCACAAGATTCATCAGTTATCCTCATATCGAAGTCTTCTTGAGTCAAAATCCTTTCTTTTTCAGGATGATGAATAAACAAAAACTGGTTATCTAAAAAATTCTCAATTCCAGTCCTTTCATTTCGATCATCACCAATTTGAGATTTAATTTTCTCCCCATTGTGATACCACACAAATTAGTTTGCTTGAAAACTATTTTTGGTTATATGGTAGCTGACTTCTTCATGGATCAACCAAGGTCTACCAACACAATTGGAACATGGGCAGTGTATGCGACCACTATCTGAAGCATTGTGAAATGAAAAATCTATAAAGCTCTCCAAATTGTTTTGAAAATCACTTGTGATCTGATCGGTTTCATACATCCAACTTCTGTCCATTCTATAAAAAGAATTCATATAAGTCATTTTTTCATAAACAATTCAATAGGATTGAACTTTAATAGAAAATACATTTAAGTGAACGATAAAGGAAGAAGTTTCTAGTCGATGTAGTGAACTATTAAAATAATGTAAAGAACAAGTACTCATAAATTCAATTAAAATTTATTTATATTCATTTTCATTAGGTCTATAAGAGGCACATGACTTAGGTCCCATTATGTGTTATAGGCATCCCAAATCATTCACTCATGTTCAATAACTCATTATTGGCACCTCTATGGCCATACCTTTCATTACCCAATTACTTTCCCAAGTCAAGCGCACCCCATGGGTGAATAAATTTTAGGATTCTACACTAATAGGTTGTTAATGGCTTGTAAAAAGATTTAATTTCATTAAGTATAGACAAAAACATTTATTTTTTAATTTGAGATTAATAATAAAGTGTTTCATTGATAACAACATTACTGAATTAAACTTGTGACTTATCTAACATTTTTATGGATTTCTACACATGCCAGCATGGCTAGTGAAAATCACCCCACACCCATAAAAGTGAGTATTGGACAAGAAGGACACATAATATAAAACGTACAATGAGAACCATATTTAATTGACCCTAAAGTTATATTAGTACAGTCATCTTGGGGGAAATGGAATATATGATCCTGGTTAACTGATGAATTCAAAATCTCGTATTCCATATGTTGGACACTATATAAGGTAAGAAATCATGTGAGGATGGGTTTACATCATTCAATTTCTTACATGATAGTGAGAATGAAGTCTTGAATTAATGACTTGAGTTCACTGATTAAATGAGGGTAGAGGTTGCATAGGCTATGTAAACTGAATGATTAAATAAGGTTAGAGGTTGCATACATTGTGCATGGTGGGAGAGTCTCAACCAATTTAGAAACTAAAATAAATTCCCATCATAGGTATCAATAAGAAACATCAGCATCAAAATAAACTCCAAATAAAAAAGGACTAAAAACATCAAAAATTTCAAGAATTCACTACTATGCATGGTTTATCCACATGTTTAGTAGTAATTATATGTCTTAATCATGAACCACCTCTACAGATCCCAGTTTTCACCAATAAACATAAGGTAAATATCTCAAAATATCTTTAAAACAACTCATTAATATTCTCAAAACATAAATATAATCTTGAACCAACCATGGAATCTCTTTCACAACACATTCTCACACACCAGTTATCTCATGTGTTACTAAATACCAAACATAGTCACATAACAAGTGTACTATAAAAAATTACATTACACAAGCCTTATTAAAAAAATTATCATTTTAATAAAACACTTTCCTCAAGGAATTTTAAGGAAAACATTCATAGAAACTTTGCTAAAAATTAATAAACACATATAAATAAATTTCCAAGTAACAATTAATTACAAGGTGATGAAAAAGCATAAAAACACATACTAAGAAAATCTAGAATCCAACCGCAATGAATTTGAGATTTTTATTCTTCGATGGAGGGGTAAATATTTAATTAATTAAATGGATTGGAATGGAGAAAGTCTAGATTAAATCAAAATAATAAAAAATTATATACACATTAAAATCAAAACATAAAACTAAAATATTAGATTAATAACCACAAAAACAAGGTAGCAGTTAAATATTATATGTGTATAAAGAAGAAAATACCTAATTTGAGATGATTTTTATGGATTTTCACCGGTTTGGATGGGGGAAGTCATGAGATCAGCCGAGTGCTACAGAGATTTAGGGTTCTGTCACGAATGGGGGAGAGTAGCGGCCGACTCTATATTTGGGGTAAACATTTACCAATGGTTTTTAAAAACTATTGGTAAAGGGGTGTCTAAGTCACCCTTTCCCAACGGTTCAGTAGAACTGTTGGTAAAGGGGCACCCTTTCACAATGGTTTACTAGAACCGTTGGGAAAGGGTGCCTTGGACACCCCTTTACCAATGGTTTCCTAAAACCGTTGAGAAAGGGTGTCATGGACCTTCTTTACCGACGGTTTAAGAAAACTATTGGTAAAGAAGCGTTGGGAAAGCCTGCATATCCAGTAGTGAGACATTATGAATAATTACTTCGGTAAATATTTTATTTACCATTGTTAAAGGGTAAATCTGGAAAATATGGGTAAATAAATAATATTAAAATAATATTAAATTGTTGGTCGGAGTGGACACTCAAGAGGAGGGGTGAATTTAGTTCCAATTAAAATTTATATTAAAACATTGTCTAGTTAAAATCCCCCGATTTATAAAATAAGTTAAACTGTAGTGAATTTATACAGATTGTAAATGTTCACTTAGCTTCTCAAAGATTGATTAGGTCTCAGTTAGTTTAACCACAAGATCAAACTAACTTTTGAAACTAATCTACTGATTCACAATAAGTGTAAAAACTTTCTAATCTAACTATCAAAGTATCTTCAAAATAATTTTGTATTTTAAAGTAATAGTAGCGGAATAAATATAATATATGTCGTATACATTAAACTTAAATAAAAGATGCACAACAAATATAACAAGAGGTTCAGTCTCAAGCCGAGACATAGTCCTCCCAAATTTATATAAATTTGATCCACACCCTGGATCAGGGTTAACAACAGTTTACAAAACTGTCCAGGTCCAAGACCTCTACCACTGTTATTCATGGGAAACAAAACAATAGAAAAACATCTTTTCAGGTCACACACGACCTCTACCACTATCCCAATGGGTAATAAAAGATGTAAGAGTTTGAGTGAGGATTTACAAATCCTCCGGTTAAAGTTCGGGAGACAGTGTGTGTGTAAAAATACAAAAGATGACACACACTGCTCGAAAAGTAAATAAAGAATCACATAGAAGAGATGTAGAGTTTAGAAATGGCTCTAGTGATTGTCAATATAGCTTTGGACTCGTTGGATTGAGAAGGAATGCTTCGGAGTCCTTCTCTGGTTTTTCTATTGAAAAATAGAGTGTCGTAGTTCGGCTTGTATTCTACAGTCTCTTGATTCGTCGTGTGTTCTTCAGAAATGTAGGATTGCATGTATGGAACTTCTTTGAGAATCGTGAAATCACTTTCATGCTCAGGATTGTTCTTCTCATTCTGCATAGTGCTGTCTGGTATATGCAAGTTCTTCTCGTTGTACATTCACACTTTAACGTCACTACTTGCGGTTGTTGCACATGTACTGCATTTCAATATTTCTTATATTCCACAAGCTATGGCAGTAGGAATGATTCCCTTTTCATTGGTATGAGATATGGTTTCCTGTCAAGCCAACAACTATCATTAAATAACATTAATTTCATTAAAAACAACAAATATGACCGTTATCATCACTTAAAATAATATTGACAAAATCTTAACAAATAGTGTCATAGAGATCATGGAAATGGTGTCTTCTTCATGGTGTCTGATCACGGTGTCTAGTCACGGTGTCTGGTCATGGTGTCTGGTCACGGTGTCTGGTCACGGTGTCTGGTCACAGTGAGTCCTTCACGGTGAGTCCTTCACGGTGAGTCCTTCACGGTGAGTCCTTCATGGTGAGTCTTTCACGGTGAGTCCATACATAGACAAAAAAATCTGTATTCGGACTAAGACAGTGATATGCAGAATATGAGTTAAGGTTACTCATTAGAGATAATATATGAGAGAAATGTAATTATGCATAAAACTTGTAAAGAGTAATTATCATCCATAAGATTTGTTATTATAAAAACATGATATGCACCTATTGTTGAGTTTGAAGAGCATTAGAAAGATGTGAAGTGAAGGTCAAGATTAATTAATAGTAAGGCGATTTGTGATTATTAAAACATGATTAACACATGAGGAGTCCAACAATCTCCCCCTTTTTGATGATCACAAATCACATATAGGAAGAATATAAAAGATATTTAATATTAAAGATACTAGCATAGAAAAAACATTATAGAACAGATACTTGCAGTTTTTCTCCCCCATCTATACTATTATAGAACTGATACTTATAGGTTTTTCTCCCCCTTTTGGGATTATCAAAAAGTAGAGAAAAGGAAATGAAACTCGGCAATTGTCATTAATCAAAGCATTCATAATAAAAAGTACAGGAGAAGTACAAACTGTAAACAAGAAATGAAATCCCATCAAAAAGAAAGACAGGCGGTAAACTCTTTAGGGATCCATTTTTGTCTTTCCTTTATCAGCAGCAGGAGCTGGTGCTGAAGTAGAAGAAGGCATAGAAGAGGTAGACAACGAGGGAAAGGGTAGACCTTCAAAAATAGATGGATCCAAAGTAGGAGCAGTAGAAGATCTAGGCTTAGGTTGGTCAAGAATGACTGGCCGGATCTGAGAAAGGGCTTGGCTAACTATCATGGTAGTAGATGCTAAGGCAGGAAGTCCTGGTCTAAGGGGTGCAGCAGCTGGAGAAACTATAGCAGTACTTTGCACATGAAGATATGGCTTCAAAAGATTGATGAAATCAGTAATGATTTCACCGCCATACTGCATAGCCTTTTTAAAATCATCCTTATTCTCCAGAAATTTTTCCAACAATCTGGTGAACTCGGAAAGTTTTTGAACTTGAGCTTTAAAAGCTTGAGTCACCGAAGGGATTCTCAGATTTTCCACAAGATATCTAAAGTGATCTGTCATGTCACTTTTAGAGAAAATCTGGGAAAGATACAAATCTATTTTCTTGGAGATCTCTTGTTGAGCATCATTGTCTATCTTCGAATGGATCCTAACCAAGTCCAATGCTCTATCACTGTTCTTAATTACATCTGACAAAGAAGATAGATCCAAGCCACTGAAGGTATTCTGTAATTCTTACTTAATTAAGGATCTTAGCAGAGAATCATCCAAAGCAGGTGTGGAGGTCTGATCAGAAGCAGGTGAAGCCTTGACAGCTTCGGTTAGAACTTTGAGCTGTTTCAGAACTTTTTCCAGACATCCAGTGTATTCATCTATAAGCTTATTCAGAGTTTCCAAAAGCTCTCTCATGCGTTCCAGCATCTTCATGTGCCTTTTTCCAATCTTTTCATCAAAACATAGTAGGTAAGGATTAACTTGAGACACAATCTCCCTAGAAAGGAGGGAATCAGAAGACTTAGGTGAAACAGCAGCAGGTGCAGGGGAAGAAATAGGAGCAGGCTCTGATCTCATAGATAGCTCATTCTGCAGACTTGCTACCATACTTTTCATATTTACAACATCAGCACTCAGCAGCTTATTCTCTACTCGGACTTCTTGAATTTCTCGGATCAACCTTGGTTGAATATGCAAGATAATATTTTCAAAGAGAATTGATGCATCTTCTTGACTTAATTGAGTCACTGGGTGAGGTTGAGTGGAGACAATTTTCTCAAAACCAGCTAACAAAGTCTCACCAAAAACTTTCAGATCATCTTTGTTTACAAAGGAATGAAGCTCAGGTAAGGATGCAGGTAAAGGTAGAGGCTCAGATTCTGGTTGAGGTTCAGAGTCATCTTCAGGCTCATATTCTGATCCAGATTGAGGTTGGGGCTCTGGTTCTGGTTCTGAATGAGCTAAGGACTTCAGTTGAAACAGATAAGAAAGATCCATTCCAGTTGCAGTCACATTCTGTGACTCATTCACATCATAAAAGCTTGGGAACTCATACTGAGAGTGTACAAAGAAAGTGACAGAAGGTTGAGAAGCTTCACCAGATCCAGCTTCCACTATATCAAGATTTCGAGTTTCCTCCCCCTCAACTTGTGCTTCCCTTTCAGATTCTTAAGGTTCAGGAACATGGACAAGATCCACAGGATCATCCCTAAACTCTTCAACAAATTCTTGCCTTGCCAGCTGAAAGGAAATTTCCATTCTTTCTTCAGCAGATGGAATAATCTCAGGAACCGATTGTACCACTGGATAAGTTTCCAGACTTGCTTCTTTCTCAACAGAAAGAGTCTCTTCAACAAAATCTTCCTCAAAGGTTTCTTGATGTTCTGAACCAGTAAAAACTAATTTCCTTGCAGCATTGGGATGAGCTTCTTCCTCATGAAGAACAACTGAAGGATCGTCAGTCCTTTCCTTTTCAACAACAACATCCTCTCCTTGAGGTATTTCAGCGGGGATAACAGCAGGGATAACAACCCTTTCCTCTTCAACAGGAACTGTTTCCATTGGAGGTATTACAGATTCTTCTCTAAGTGGAACTTCAGATGTTACTTCTTCTTGTTCTTCTTCTTCTGAGTACTCAGCCACTTCATCTGGTTCCAAACCAGGATCAGCTAGGTTCTTAGGCCTTCTTGGATAGTCAACAGGATTAAACTTTTTATATAGTTGATCACTATCCTCAACCCATTTCTTTTTTCCATGGATTCCAGCTAATCTTCATCCTTCTGATGATAGACATGGATAGGCAGAAATCAAAGTCCTCTAATTTTTCTTCATTCGGTCCAACCATTCCTTTTGAGACTAACATGGCTGAAATCATCCTTGAATAAAACAGGGAGGTGGATTTGGAAGTTACTTTGATCAGCTCACAGATATGGTTGATAACATACTTACACAGATTGATCTTTTGGTCATTCTTCAACAGGTGAATTAGGAACACATCCTGATACTTCATCACAGCAAAATCTCCTTTTCTTGGACTAACCAAATTCTGAACAAACTTGAACAAAATTCTTGTCTCCCCATCCAGTTCAGCAGCTATGGCCCTTCGCTTGGTTCCATTTCCAGTTAGATTTTCCAAAGCGGTTTCTAGGTCAAAGATGTCAGTTGTTGGAGGAGGGTCTCTTTGGTAATCTTCACACACTCCTTCATGTGGAATTCTTAGGCATGTAGCCCACAACATTGAACAGAAAGAGCACTTCTGACCATCGATCCAGGTGGTCACCAAAAAGCTTTCTCCAAACTCAAAAGAGAACTTCACATACTGATAGAATTGAGATACAAGCCTCAGGTAAATCGGTCTATTCTGTCCAGTGAACCATTCAAGCCATCCCTGTTCTTTTAAAACATTCAATACTAATGATCTTCTAGACAGAAACCATTCAGGGAAAACCTCTTTTTCAGGTACAACTGTATGGCTTACCAGGTTTGGGTTTAGAGGTCCTTCGGGAGCTATCCTCGGTATCCTCCTTTGTTTCTTAGAGCAGCGCTTCTCAGACGAGGGTGAAGATGGACGCTTCATCCTTGGCATTCACTAAAGGTTTGGCGAGAGGGAAAAGAAGGTTCAAGAGAGAATTCGGGTAAGGAGTCGAATGAAACCCTTAAGTTTTATCATTTGGGAATGTAAAACATCATAATAACACAAACGCGGGAAATCAAATAGCGGTGAAATAAAAATTACCGCGATATGGGTAAAAATAAAATAAAAATAATAAAAATTATCATACTTATCACGGTGAGACAGAAAACTAGCCATCACGGTGAAACAGTGAGCAGTTTATATAGTCATGGTGAGACAGTGAGCAGTTTATATAGTCACGGTGAGATAGTGAGTTGTCAAACCGTGAGCATAAACAGTGGCTTAGAAATAGTAAGATATTCATTTATGATTAATCATACCAAGATAATGTATGATGTAGTCTAATCTTTTAGAATTTAATGGTTTAGTGAATATATCAGCAAGTTGATATTCAGTTCCAATGAATTCCAAAGTGATATCACCTTTTTGATAATGATCCCTCAAAAAGTGATGTCTTACATCAATATGTTTTTTTCTAGAATGAGAAACAGGATTCTTAGAAATATTAATAGCACTTGTGTTGTCACAATTTATTGAGACATGTCTGAATTGATATCCATAGTCTAATAATGTGTGTTTCATCCACAAAATTTGTCCACAACAACTTCCAGCAGCTATGTATTCAGCTTCTGCAGTTGACAATGCAACAGAATTTTGTTTCTTACTACACCATGATACTAGTTACTTGCCTAAAAGATGACATGTTCCAGAGGTGCTTTTTTATCTAGCTTACATCCAGCAAAGTCATCATCAGAATAACTAACTAGTTCAAATGATTGTCCTTTGGGATAGAACAGTCCAAAATTGGGAGTATGCTTGAGGTATTTGAAAATTCTCTTTACAGCATTTAAATGTGACTCTTTAGGGTTTGCTTGAAAACGATCACACATACACACACTAAACATAATATCAAGACGACTAGCAGTCAGGTGGAGTAGACTTCCAATCATTCCTCTATAAGTGGTTTGATCAACAGATTTACCATATTCACCAAGATCCATCTTACAGGTGGTACTCATGGGAGTGTCACTACTTTTTGTGCTATCCAATACAAAAGGTTTTAAAAGATCTCTAGTATATTTACTTTGAGTTAAAATAATTCCATCATCATTTTGAAAAATTTTAAAACCAAGAAAGAATTTAAGTTCACCCATTAAACTCATTTCAAATTCATTTTGCATCATTTTTTAAAAATCAATACATAAAGAATTTTTAGAAGATCCAAAGATAATATCATCAACATAAATTTTTACTACTAAAACATCTTTAGAAATTTGTTTTATAAAAAGAGTAGGATCAACTATTCATTTTGTAAAACCTTTAGAAATTAGAAAAGTACTTAATCTATCATACCAAGCTCTTGGAGCTTGCTTTAAACCATATAAAGCTTTTGATAATTTGAAAAATTGATTTGGAAAATGAGGGTTTGAAAAACAAGGTGGTTGTTCAACAAAAACATCCTCAGCAATATATCCATTTAAGAATGCACTCTTGACATCCATTTGATATAGTTTGAAATTTAGATGTGCATCATAAGCAAGTAAAATCCTAATAGCTTATAATCTGGCTACTGGAGAAAAAGTCTCCTCATAGTCAATACCTTCTTCTTGACTATAGCCTTGTGCAACTAGTCTAGCTTTATTTCTAACTATGTTTCCGGATTCATCTACTTTGTTTATAAAAACCCATTTTGTGACTATTGTGAAAGTGTCCTTAGGTCTTTCAACAATATTCCAAACTTTATTTCTTTCAAACTGATTGAGTTCTTCTTGTATAGCAATTACCCAAAATTCATCATTAATAGCATCATCAATGTTTTTAGGTTCAAGCTGTGACAAGAAGGCTCGATGTTCAACCTGATTTCTAAAAGAATCTCTAGTCTGTGTCCCTCTATCAGGATTTCCTACAACAGCATCTGAAGGATGATTCTTCAGAATTCTAGTTGATCTAGTAAAGGTAGGGCTAGAAATTTCAGGTTCATCAACAGGTTAGGAATCAACAAAAGCAGGTTCTGGAAAATTTCCAGAACTGGACGTTTTAACTATAGGTCCACTGTCTTTATCATTATGGTTCAAACAGAGAGATCATCTTCAAGATTTTCAAGAGAGGTTTTAGGCTCATGTGGATCAGTTTCATCAAACTTTATGTGAACAGATTCTTCCACACACTTGGTTCTCTTATTGAAAACTCTATAGGCTTTACTAGAAATAGAGTAACCTAGGAAAAATCCTTCATCACTCTTGGATGAAAATTTGTCAAGATTATCTTTAGTATTAAGAATAAAGACTTTGCATCCAAAGACTTTGAAGTAGTTAACCTTAGGTTTCCTATGGTTCCACAACTCATAAGGGGTCCTCTTAAGAACAGGTCTGATTAAGACTCTATTGATAACATAACAAGCTGTATTTACAGCTTCAGCCCAAAAGTAAACAGGTAGGTCATACTCATTAAGCATAGTTCTAGTAATTTCTTGCAGGGTTCTATTCCTTCTTTATACTACACCATTTTTCTGGGGTGTCCTAGGGGCAGAGAAATTGTGACTATAGCCATTGTGAGAGCAGTAAGATTCAAATTCATGATTCTCAAATTCATAGCCATGATCACTTCTCAGAGTTTTAATCTTAAGTCCACTAAGGTTTTCTACAGATTTTGAGTATTTAAGAAAGTAAGAACAAGCTTCACTTTTGTGAGCTAGAAAATATACCCAAGTATATCTAGAAAAGTCATCTACTAAGACATAGACATAGTGCTTCCCATTTAAACTAGAAACTCTAGAAGGTCCAAATAAATCCATGTGAACCAACTCTAGAGGTTGAGAAGTTGACACTTCTTTATTTGATTTGAAAGAAACTTTATGTTGCTTTCCATTTTGACAGGGATTACAAACTTTGTCATTTGGATACTCAAGTTTGGGTAGGTCTCTAACTAAGTTCTTCCTAGTAAGTTTTCTAAGCGAGTGTATATTGCATTGTCCTAATATTCTGTGAAAAAGCCAAGACTCTTTATGAAAATCATTTAAACAAGTAATATTATGCTTAGCCAAAGAATTTAAATCAACAGCATAAACATTTTCATTTCGCAGGGCAGAAAATACTAAATCATGTTTAGAATTAAAAACATTGCACGAATCATTTTCAAATTTAATATTAAAGCCATCATCACATAACTGAGAAATACTTAACAGATTATATTTAAGTACATCAACAAATAAAACTTTAGAAATTAATACTGAGTCGGTGTTACCAATCTGGCCTAAGCCGATGATTTTCCCTTTATAATTATCACCAAAGGTGACAAAACCTCCATCAACTCTGACAAAGCTTTTAAAGCATGAGAAGTATCCAGACATATGTCTTGAACATCCACTGTCCAAGTACCAAGTCTTCCTATAGGAGCTCTTTAAGTAGGATTCCTACAAAACAGATTTTGATAGGAAATGATTTTGGTACCCAGATCTTCTTGGGTCCATACAGGTTAGCAATCAAAGCTTTTGGTACCCAAATTTGTCTTATGGGTCTCATAAAAGTTGTAGAATCAACAGACTTTGAAAGATAAACCTTATTAGATTCATAACTATGAATATAACTAGTTGAAGCATATAAATGTCCAGAACTAGAATTAGCAGCATTCTGTCCAGATTTAGGAATAAATCTATTCTTAGTAAACTGTCTCTATCCAGGTTTGTAGCCTATTCCAGTAGTGTATTTTGGTGCAACTTGATTTCCTAGCATTTGAGTTAGTGTATCCTTTCCATTTGTGAATTTCTCTAAATCCTTTCTGAGTTTCTCATTAGATAATTTTAGTTCAGTGTTTTCTTTAAGCAACTGAGCATTCTTTTCCATTTCAATATCAAGATCAGATTTATGTTTAACAGTTAAAGCATACTGTTTCTTTAAACCTTTGTATTTGTCTTTCAGCTCATTACAGGTTTCTTCTAACATATCACAATATTCAAATAGTTCAGATTTTGACATGTTATCAGAGTCAGTATCATCTCTAGAATAATAAGAATTTAAAGCAGGAGTTTCAGCTGTTACCTCAGAAGTGTTTGTCATAAAACACATGTTGGCTTATTTCTGTGTTCAGTTTCAGAGACATCAGATTCAGTGGAGATATCCTTAGAAGCACTCCAAGTAGCCTTCATAGCCTTTTTGTACTTACTATCCTTGTAATCATATTTCTTCTTGAATTTGAGCTTTGGGCAGTCTGCTTTAATATGTCCTTTTCTTTTGCACTCATAGCAGACAACCTCATCTGTTTTGTCAGATTTCTTCCAATCCTTTTTCCAATGACCCTTGTTGTCATACTTACTTTTGTAGTTTGATTTTCTGAAAAACTTTTTCTTCCTATAAATCTTCTTGAACCTTCTTGCAATGTGAGCCATCTCAGCATCACTATCAGAAGCACTCTCATTGTCTTCACAGCTTGAACTCTCGTTTATAGCTTGAAGTTTCTCCTTATCCTTGTTCTTTGAAGTTGAAGATTTGAAAGCAACAGACTTTCTTCTAGGTTCATCTTCTTCTTATTTGTTTACCTTGAGTTATTCCTCATATATCATAAGCTTACCAATGAGTTCTTTAATAGGTATAACAGCAATATCACATGACTCTAAGATTGACATAGATGTGCCTCTCCATCGGTCTGGTAAACATCTCAAGATTCTCATAATTTGTTCCTTTGCTGGAACAGCTTTTCCAAGTGAATTCATTGTGTTGACTATCTCATTAAACCTGAGATACATTTCAGAAATAGGTTCATCAGTTTTCATTTTAAAATTATCATATTTAATAGTATAAGTATTTAATATCATTTCCTTAACATTGGTTGTTCCTTCATGAGAAATAGCTAAGGTATCCCAAATTTCAAAAGCAGTTTTACAAGCAGAAATTCTGTTAAACTCTTCATCTCCTAAAGCACAGTATAGGGAATTCATGGCTTTACAATTATTATTGTAATCAGTCGTTGTAGGTTCATCCCAAGTGGATCTAGCAGTAGTGGGAAGTTTATATTCTGATTCTATGGCAGTCAATATATCAAAACCGATGCTTTCTAAATGAATTTTCATTTTAAGATTCCATTGGGCATAGTTGGTACCATTGAAGAAAGGTGGCATGTTAGTAGCATCACCCTCTAGTCTATTATCCATAACTATATTTTAGAAAGACAATTTAAAGAGAAAAAATTTAGAACTAACAGAAATTTAAGATCTTTAGAGATGCAACTAAAATCACAGTTGAAAAACAGAGTATTTCAAAAATCGTTGAACAAACAAAAACAAAGCCTCTGATACCAAATGTTGGTCGGAGTGGACACTCAAGAGGGGGGGTGAATTGAGTTCCAATTAAAATTTCTGTTAAAACATTGTCTAGTTAAAATCCCCCAATTTATAAAATAAGTTAAACTGTAGTGAATTTATACAGATTGTAAATGTTCACTTAGCTTCTCAAAGATTGATTAGGTCTCAGTTAGTTTAACCACAAGATCAAACTAACTTTTTAAACTAATCTACTGATTTACAATAAGTGTAAACACTTGCTAATCTAACTATCAAAGTAGCTTCAAAATAATTTTTTATTTTAAAGTAATAGCAGTGGAATAAATATAATATATGCCGTATACATTAAAATTAAATAAAAGACGCACAGTAGATATAACAAGAGGTTCAGTATCAATTCGAGACTTAGTCCTCTCAAATTTATATAAATTTGATCCACACCCTGGATCGGGGTTAACAACAGTTTACAAAACTGTCCAGGTCTAAGACCTCTACCACTATTATTCGTGGGAAACAAAACAACAGAAAACCAGCTATTCAGGTCACACACGACCTCTACCACTATCCCAGTGGGAAATAAAAGATGTAAGAGTTTGAGTGAGGATTTACAAATCCTCTGGTTAAAGTTCAGGAGACAGTGTGTGTGTAAAAATACAGAAGATGACACACACTTCTTGAAAAGTAAATAAAGAATCATAGAGCAGAGATGTAGAGTTTAGAAATGGCTCTAGTGATTTTCAATGTAGCTCTGGACTCGTTGGATTGAGAAGGAATGCTTCGGAGTCCTTCTCTGGTTTTTCTGTTGAAAAACAGAGTGTCGTAGTTTGGCTTGTATTCTACAGTCTCTTGATTCGTCGTGTGTTCTTCAGAAATGTAGGATTGCATGTATGGAACTTCTTTGAGAATCGTGCAATCTCTTTCGTGCTCAGGATTGTTCTTCTCGTTCAGCATAGTGCTCTCTGGTATATGCAAGTTCTTCTCGTTGTATATTCACACTTTCACGCCACTACTTGCAGTTGTTGCACGTGTACTGCATTTCAATCTTTCTTATATTCCACAAGCTCTGGTAGTAGGAATGATTCCCTTTTCATAGGTACGAGATACGGTTTCCTATCAAGCCAACAACTAGCATTAAATAACATTAATTGCATTAAAAACAACAAATATTACCGTTATCATCACTTAAAATAATATTGACAAAAGCTTAAGAAACAGTGTCACAGTGATCATGGAAACGGTGTCTTCTTCACGGTGTCTGATCACGGTGTCTGGTCACGGTGTCTGGTCACGGTGTCTGGTCACGGTGTCTGGTCACGGTGGGTCCTTCACGGTGAGTCCTTCACGGTGAGTCCTTCATGGTGAGTCTTTCACGGTGAGTCCATACTTAGACAAAAAAATCTGTATTCAGACTAAGACAGTGATATGCAGAATATGAGTTAAGGTTACTCATTAGAGATAATATATGAGAGAAATGTAATTATGCATAAAACTTGTAAAGAGTAATTATCATCCATAAGATTTGTTATTATAAAAACATGATATGCACCTACTGTTGAGTTTTAAGAGCATTAGCAAGATGTGCACTGAAGGTCAAGATTAATTAACAGTAATGAGATTTGTGATTATTAAAACATGATTAACACATGAGGAGTCCAACATAAATTACCCTAAAATGTGTCCTAATCCTATTTTATAAGACATATCCAACCATGGTCATCCTTGGGTCGATTTTGGGACTACTTGGATCCACTTGAGAGTGATAATGACACTTTATATTAATTAATTTAAAGTAAAGGAAAAAATGACATAAACATATATCTTTTAGTAAAATAATTTTTACATGGTGTTATATAAGTTATATATTAGACTATAATTATTAATTAGAAATATAAAAGTATTTCCTACATAATGGTATTTTATTTATAATTTTTATACATTTAATAATTAAATTTATTTATGACACAATTATGATGCAGTATTTTCCATATTAATGAAAGAATGAAATAAATGGTATTATAAATATTAAAATAAATATAATTTGAAAGTTTTTATGCCATAAAAGAATTTTATAGGATAATATAACATGTTAGGATTTATTCAATGAATTTAGTCTGAAGTTATCATGCTTTTATGACTTTAAAAAAAACAAAATACCAAATAGTGTCAAAATTGACATAAAAGAGTTTAAAAAACAAATATTATATTATTAATTGATATAATATTCCTAAAAATATATGGTTCGTCCAAAAGACTTATATAATGATGTTTATATCATTAATTAACCACTTGGGGCTATATTGGAGGTTTAAAATAAGTTTATTAACCATATAGTGTAAGAATACAAAAAGACACGTTAAAAGTTAAACTATTTAACGAAGAGTTAAATCTAAAAGATAAGGTTAAAATGGTACCCTAAACTTGTCCAAAACCTATTGGTTGAAAGTATTTAGACCCATAACCACCTAAGTCTCCAAATAAATTCATTTTTATCCATTATAAACCTAAAATGATTGTAAAATAAATTAATACATTAATCATTTCCTAAAGTGACCCTCACCCCTCTTATAAAAGGCCACTTCCCCTTCATTCCAAATCACACCTCCAAATCCTTTTGGCTCGGACAACAACTAACCAAATACCATATAAACTGTCCTCCCTTTATCCTAGAGGTCTTAATTTAGTCATAAATCCAACCTATGGTTCCCTTTTTATAAAATCAAAAGGAAGAACCCGAAGAAGAGGTAAATATTTCATCACCTCTTTCAAGTTCCTTTCTTCTTCCACTTCCTATTTCTTTGTCGTTTCCATTATAAAATAACAAATACAGTATCTTATATATACATTGATGTTATTATAAATATTTCACAACCATATTCATTATTCTATCCATCCTATGAATGATAATGTCACCATGCGTGCGTGCGTAAGGCTTACCGTCTCCACGTTGTGGTATAATTTGTTATTCAACACTATGTTATTTGGATGGATATAATGATGAGTAATATGTACATAAATAACATGATAATGTCTCTATAAAATTGATTTACGATACAATTCCTCACCTTTAAGGGAATGATATTGTCGCTCGTGTGTACGTACGGATTACCGTCTCCACGACGCGATGAGATTCATTTCCACATTCACCATTGATCGACGATTATAAAAATATATATTACTAATAAGCATGTAATATATGAAATAATAATTCTACTGGAGATATATATATATATATATGTATATATGTACTTACATATATCTTATTCACTTACTTCCGTTCAATACGATATGAAAACCGAAACAGTGTTTATGCATACGTACGGCATACCGTCTCCATAAATGGTGTTTTCCATTTCATATATCTATCTATTATAAATATTTATATTCTAAATATATATGATATATGAATCAAAGTTTATATTCTGGAATTATTTAAATCAGTACCTAAATGATATGGTCAAGAATAATAAGTTAAAATATGTACGATAAAGAAAGCGATTATTACCCGAAATGTTAATTTGACATACAAATCATTATTAAATGGGTAGTATAAAGTCATAAATGATTCATGTATGATATAATAAATATTAATATGGTCCTGGTATAATATAATAACATACAATGGTCATTATACAGGAGGTTAAACTTACCCTCGACCAAAGGAAAGTGCAAGGTAAGGGGTTTCTTATCTCACTTTTAATTATGTGAGATTTCCATTGTTCACCACTTATTTATTGCATGTGGTGTATTGTGTACTGCCATTTGATATTTATTATCATGATTCTATTTATATTCATTATATTATATGATTAATTTGGTGGTTATCTACTATTGTTCATATGACTCGATTGATTACAACGAGGTAAGGGTTAATTCCTCAATCTCATTATTATCCGAGATTGTTTATGTGTAAGTATTTACTGGGAAATTTTTATCATCCATCTCCATTTTTCATAAAAATGATTTTAAAATGAATATTTTAAGGATTTTTGAAAGTTACTCTTTATCAATATCATAATTTTAAATATTTTAAAGATTTATCTTTCTAAATCTTTTTAATTAATGTCCATGTTTTGAAAATGGTTTTATGTATTTATTTATATGGAAATTAATGTCTTGAAATAAAAATTATTTTCAAAAGTTTCAAATTGGTATGGGACACTTTGATTCAAAAATATATTTTAAATGAATTCCATTATAAATGCATTACATTTAAATGATTTTACAAAAAGGGATATTTTTCTCAGTGGTTTTTAATGATTATTTTCAACTATGTCAACATCCTTTTTGGATATTATTCTTGATTGAGGTTGATTTATTATAAATAAAATATTCAATATTGTATTGAATGAGCTATGATATGTTTGACTGTGAATGTTATATTTTTATACCATTCATGGTTTATAGTTAATGTATTGACATTTCGTATGCAATTTTTAATATGAATGTTTATATTATGTTTCAACATTTTCATATGAGGAATGTAGTGGACTTAGTAAGTGATGGGTGGAGCCCGCTATAGCTCCTCGATGCATCGGTAAGTCTCATGATACAAACTAGTGTCTTGGAACGAGGACTTGAAAAAAAAATTATTTGTAGTCTTGGAACGAGGCCCTGACTATGTGGTAATGATGTCCGGCATTAGGCATTCCCTCATTATGAAATTAGTTATTAGATGTGATTATTCGACTAGTAGAATATCCATGTGCATGTTAATATGGTAATGTTTGATTTATTTTTTCCATATTATGTTCAAGTTTATGTTTAAAAGGATTCTTTTTTTATTACACATATTGCCTTAAAAGTTTATAGCTTCCGCTAATTTATTTACCCTTACTGAGCATCTGAGCTCACCCCTTTATTATGTTTTATTTTCCTAGGATTTACAAGAAGTGTATTATTATTGATATGTAGGGTTAAGCTATATGGAATAATGGAGATATAAAAGAACCATATATGTTGTATTTTATCTTTGAAATTGATATGTGAAGTTCATGTATGTAATCTATTTTCCAAGACTGCTAAACTGATCAGTCCTCCAGGACTTGATTCCTTGTAATCATGCCAATGTATTAAAATAATGCACCGACTCTGGGTAACTGGGGTCAGGACGTTGCATGCATAGATAAGATATCACTATATCTGAAAATCTGACTATTGTTCCCCTGAAACTTTTAAATTCTTTCCCATACTTACCAATTTTTTTCTGATCTTCATTACACTTCATCATGATCAAAATCTGTTAATTCCAGAAATACCTTATTCACATATGGCCATGGTTTCTGGTAGTCGAACCTACATTAGAACCACCTATAGATAAGAATAAATAAGAAATTAAATAATCAAATAAAATAAATTTATAATATTAGTAAAATAAATATCCCTTCGCCTAAGGTTTGAGAGAGATCAATTTTTGTATAAAAAATATGATCAGTATCGCATATAGCCTTTGTATCAGGGATAATTGGAGTGCTCTCAGGGGCCAAGGAAGAAGAAGATTTAGAGTAGGGTTATAAGTACTAGAGGATGATAATGTAGGAGTATGTGGAATATATAATGAAAGGACATAAATCATGGAATATGGATATTGGGAGGTATTTTGACTTAGTGGAATAATAGGTGCTCCCAAAAAATATAGAAGAAATTTCATTAGCATCTCCATGTGAGGTGTACTAGTCAAGGGACATGATATAGTTGACACACCCAATAAACTAATAAAAGGTTAAGGGGTAGAAGAAGTTTGTTTCACCATCATGTCTTGAAAAATATAACTGATGAGATATAAATTCATATATAAACAAGAGAATTTTTTAATATAAACAGTGAAAAACTTACCAGGGTGATCAGTGGTTCCATTCCCTTTTCTCAAATACATTGATTTTTTCAAGAAACCATTCTCCTTATAAATTCTTCATAATCTAATATAATATAAGTGAAAACATGGCATGTATATAGTTAACATTTTATAAATTTATAGAAATTATATAGTTAATAACATAAACTATATGTAAAAGTATATAAAATAAAAAATTAAAAAAATTAATAAATTATACATATTTTATAAAATTAAAAAAATATATTTAATAATATTCATAAATTTATAAAAGTATAATTTTAAAAAATAAAATATAAAAGTTTACTTCATAGAAGAATATAAAATAATAAAGTTATATAACAATAAACGTATATATAAGTTAGAAAAGTTTATATATAATTTATTAGCCTATATTATCATATATTATATACCTTTTAAAAGTATATAAAATGATATAATATATATATGTAAAAAAATATAAAATTAAATTCATGAATATTATATATTTAATTTGATTAATATTTATAAATTTATATATATTATAATAGTATAATATTTTATACTATATAATTTATCAAATCACTTGAAATCCCTAATTATCATCACCAAATACAACCCAATTTTAGAAAAAAATCATTTGCAACCAATTATTAAAAACAGAAACATAAAATGTGAAATATTAGTCCCTAATAAACACACAAATACTAGAAATAAATATTTAATAACTAATCATTTTATTAATCATATAACTTAACTTGGAATTCAGTGGTAGGGATAGTGTGGCTATAAGATAGCAGAATGAAGGGGAGAATGGCATAGAAGAAAGATTCTATGTCTTGATAATGGTACTATGATGACCATAGTTTTATGGGATGATGGTAGTGTCGGTGGAGGACCATATGGAAAGTTTCTGATGATGCAATCATGGGAGTTCATGTGAGGAGAGGAAAATTAGCTTTTTTTAGGGTTTGATTAAATAATATTTTTAACTATGTTGTTATGATTTTTTCAACCCATAACAATAGTTTATCCACTGTTAGATTTTAATAAAAAAACATAAATGTAGTAAATATGTTATTATAGTTTTATAAATCTTTAACAATAGGAAATCCACTATCACTATTTTTTATAAACTATCACTATATAGAACTATTTTCACAGTTCATAGAACTATGAAAATAGAATTATTGTTATAGTCTTGAAATATAATTGTGTTTATCCCCTTTAAAACTCTTTAGTGTTATCAGACTCACTTCTATATCACTTTGATTAGTGTTTTAGAAATATAATAATTTGGAAAATGAATTTTTCGATAACCATGCTCTGTTTTATGGGAAAAATTCATGGTTATTGGTGAATTTCATAACCATAATATAACTCTAAGAAAAAGGTTCATGATTTTATAAAATTAATTAAACCACACTATGGTTTTGTTGTAATTGAGGTTATTAGTAGTGAAGGAAAATGGAATTCGGGTCATGCTCAAGGGAATGATGGAATACAGAGTATGAAGTTACTTGGTGAATGTTGATGTTGGGTCTGTTTTATTTAATTTTAATCCAGGAATCACGAGAAGAGTTAAAATCATTCACATGAAACTGGTATGAAGAGAGAAGTTTTTTTGAATTTAATATTCTTCATGTATATATTATTTTGGAGAAAAGGTGTAAGTTTAGTGAATTAGAGGAGTTAATAGTAAAATTGTGAGAAAAATAAAAATCAAATAACGCATTTCCATTATGTATTTATGGGGAAACCAATTTGTGAAAGACTTATACAGTCGCGTTATTATAGATGGATATCATTTATAAAGGGTTTATGGAAGTATTTTGAAAATTATGCAGAATGAATCATTCATATAGCCATGAAAGATCTATGTGGAAGATTTTGAGAAGAAAATGATGAAATATCAAAAAATAAATATTTGATATTTACAAATAATATTTCATAGGATGTCATTTATGATAAAATATCAGGAGATTTATGTGAATCATTAAAGTTTTATCCTATATAGCCACCTTAAATCATTTAAGTAAAGGATGGGTTTTTTATGAAGTGGGTTTATATGAAGGAAAAAATATAATCTTATGTGATGTTAGTTTTTTAGGATCTTTTTCATATTAATAGGACACTAAAAACCTCATCAAATATAGGTAAGGGAAAAAATAAAATCAATGTGAATTAATCTCTTCATTTTATAGTAAAATAATGTTAATTATTTTGTTCAATGAAATCATAATTGTTCATGGATTAAAGAACCATTTTTGTAGCAGATTCATTCATGAATCAACATTGTATATAAATCAGAAACATTTTTTGAAAGAGGATTTTTTTTTATAGAAACCAAAATCATTTCTAGAAGGTATATAATACCATGATGAACTTATATGACTTTCATATATGAGTTAATAACATACTCACAAGGTAGGTTTGGGTGAAGAAATTATGTGGTTAATAGTATACCACATTGACCTTACATGATTGTTGATGGAGATTATTGTTGAGATCATTGAGTGCATTGAAGAAACATATTCTAACTACCATGATGAAAATAATAGTTTAAACTCATTATAATATAGAATAAACCTTCATATAAATAAAATAATAAGATATCCATATAAAGAAAGGATCGAAGGAGGAGTTGATAAGAGTGTCCTAAGGGAGGTAGTGTGCTAATATCAGAAATCAATTATAAAGAAAGTAAACCTAACCCTGAGTGACCATGAATGAATAATTGTATCTATAAAACTATTGAATCTTAGTAGTAGATCAAATAATTATTTTTTGTTCCTTAGAATCCTCCCTTAGTGATGAACCAAGTAAAATTTTTGTGTTTTATTTTTTTTAGTTTATAAATTTGTGATTATAGTGGACATGAAATTAATTTCAAAAGGTTTAATGAGTTCCTGCCAATATGGGAAAAGGATCCCATGGAATGTAAGGAAAATTTAACATCATAATTCACCTCCTATTTTAAGGTGTATTTGGGTCTATTGGTTTCAATAAGTTATATTAGATCCATAGGTTACATGCATTAATCTATCATATGAAATTCATCTTCATGGATAACATAGTGAATGAGAAAGGTATACCACAATCTGATGGTTGAAATTTTCTGAACTAGAAAAATTTAATGCTATTATATCTATAGTCTCTTAGTATTTTATATTTTCTCATCTTTCATACATAGTATACATGTAAGTGATGTTTTATAATTATCCTTAACTGAAGAGACAAAATATTCCCAATACTGGTTCCAAATATCAAAATGCCTTAACTAGAGCTTTGTTAAACTAGATTTACATGAAGGTGATGAGTTTCACTAGTGTCAAGGCCTTATGGTATAAATTATTTTAGGGTGACAAAAAGGTTAAGGAGTTTAGGATTCAAATTTTTAAAAATAATTTTAATGATTTCAAAATATACCTAGATGAAAATTGTGATGGATTATTCAATAGAATAATTGATGTTGTTAGATATATTCAAGGACTTGTTAATGAAAAAATAGATGTTGATATGTTGAAAAAGATATTGTAAAAGCATCCACATCTTAATAAAAAAATTATCATCTCTTGAAGAGATAAATTTGGTAGAAATATCATTAGAAGATATAAAAAATAGCTTGGTTGCATATTAAACATGTGAAAAGTCAAAAGGAATATAAAATCACTCAAATAAGGGGGTAAAATTTAAATATATAGAAAATATTAACATAATTGAAGGTGTAGGAAATAAATAAGGTGTTATTGATGAATTCATATCACTTGGGGTAAGTAAATTTAGGAGAGGAAAGGGTAGGTTTGAAGTCAAGATTCCCTCAGTATGATTTTGATGTGGTAAAGTTGAGCACATTGTAGTGTGGTGTCTAAGAATATTTGATGATATTGGAGGTGGATTAGAAATAATATAGAATATTGAAAGATATTCCCTCTTAAAAGAGACTTCAAACTAAGAATCTCATCTAGAAAAAAAATTCAAAAGAAGTGGTTGGTGATCATAGAAGAGGATTATTATTATTATTATTTGGAGGAAGTATAAATGGAATTTGAGTTAGATAAAGAAGTTGTTGTGTTGGATACTATTGTAAATAAAAAATATTAAGTGGAGGATGATGATAAACTATAAGTTATTTTCTATATAAATTTATAACTTAAATTGGGTCCTAAAGATCTTGATATTCAAACAAATAAAAATAAAAAGATTAAAGGATTGTTGAAATAATATTTTGACTATGTGGACTAGATCAAAGATGAGATTAAACTACCTAAAAAGGAGTTGTAAAATCAATCATTTGGTCAATAAATCTTAGGATAAGTGGTGTATTTCAATATTCAGATTGAGAAAAGGTACAAGGTGATTTATGACCTTAATTCTTATATAAGGGAGAAAATAAAGAAGGATAAATCCTTTTAAGCAGAAGTGGTAACTTTGAGGAATAAAATTGAATCTAAAATGATGAAAATTTATCGAAATAAGAAGTGTTATTTTGGAAGGATATAATATGAATAATTACAATAAAGGGATAATTAAGGATTATGAGGTGTTAATAAAGTAGCAAAATATTAGAGACCCAAGTAAATAAGTAAAAGTAGAGTTTTTTTTATTTAAAGACACCAAATAAAGAATAGTGGAAGCTTGGAACAAAGGGCGTAGAAGGTTTATGATATTATCTTTGAAACTAAGACATAAAAAACATGAAAAATGATAGCTTAGAATATAGTAAAGAATAGGGTTACAGATATTCATTGATATTGAAGGGTTAATCAACAACTGAGGAGTTATTCAAAAGATGGAGATATATATATATGAATGGAGGTGATAAAAAATTTCCTATAATGTGTTGGGAACAAGTTGATTTGAATTTTTTTTATTCTGAAGGATGTTTTTACTGGTTTTTTTGTATTTTTTTCATTACAATAAATCAATTCACATTGTAAGGATTGATGATTAGATGAAATGAGTACCAGAATTACATGATCGGATGCATTTTTTATAAGAAAATCCATCAGTTTTTGTTTTCTTTTAAGGAAATTTTGACTATGGGAAGTGTTAATTGAAATCATACTGGGTTCAGAATGATGTTTCAATTAGTATGAGAAGATATATCCTAGTTTTGATATGTAGATACAAAACCTGACACTGATTTTCTATTTTGTAAGACTTCAATATCATAAGTTTTTTGAGAAAATTTTCATTAAATCTTTGTGATTGAAATGGGGAGAAGATGTATTTGGTTCAATAAATCTAATGATTCTATGATGATGATGATACTTTTATCAAAGTTATGACTTCATGAAGATACAAGTAGGAGAATATTGGAGAAGAAAGGTTGGGAAGTTTGAAGTGTTGTTGAATTGTTGATTAACACTGATCCATCAGAGGAATTTTTACACCGCTCTTTCAAAAATAGTTTTGGTATAAAAAATGCATCACATGTAGAGTTATATTAGAGATATAATTGTTAATAAAGTTTTGGTTGTTGAGATCAAATAACTGAATGAGATCTAAGATCAATCAGTTTGACATTTAATAATAATATAGTCAACCGTTTTATTCAGATTGAGAATTCAGGTTTATTTTTTTCTATGGTTCAAGAGAAAAAGAAGAATTAATTTTTTTCATAGAACAAATGTGATTCTTCAATTGGGTCAAGATTCATTAGACCAGAATTAATGTTAATACATACAACAGAAATAAGGATCGATTCATCAGACGCATGATGACAATGACAAGTCATCAGACACTGGACTTCTTCAGATGTAGGATTATTATTCTGAGTTATTTTTTACCAATTTAAGAAAAGGATAATTATTTTTAAGAGACTCGTTGAAGTATTTTCAAGGTTTTTTTTTATCCTATAGATGTGGGAGAAGTGTTTATGGAAGAATTTTTTCAATGTTTTTAGTTGTTATGGATCACTGGAATAAAAATTAATTCATATTTCAAATGGTATGGAGCATTAGAATGATAAGTATTCAGTTATTATGTGTATTCAATTAGGTTAAGAAAATAAGAGTGACCATATGTTTCATCATAATGAAGATAGTATCTGAATGAAATTTGTATGATACTGAAGAAAATTTAGAAATTAATAAGTAGGCTGAAGTGTTGATAATATTTGAGGATTTTCAAGAAGAATCGATAAGAGTTTAAAAGTGCCTAAATAGTCAAATATGAAGTCAAAATGATAATCAAATTTGTGCTTCGGGAAATTTGGTTAAGCAGGAAAGTGAAATTGGTTTCCCATCCATACCACTTTTGGCTATCCTATAAATAGTAGGAACTAAAATGTATTTTCTAAGGATGGAAAATTTTTCACATGTGGAGAGAGAATGACAGTGTTGATGTTTTGAATAGATATGAAGTTTCTAGAAATATTTTTATTGAGAAATTTTTCCAGTCTAAAGAAGAACAAGGAAGAGGTTACTAGATCATACTGAGAAATTAAAATGATATTTCTAGAGAAATAAATAAGCAATTTAGAAGTGTTTCTATAGTATCCTTGTAAACTAATATTTCCTGACTAAAGTAATCAGACTAGGGATCCAGACTGATCCATCTGTCTGAGTTTTTATATGAAGTACAGAAAGTTTGCTTCTACCTGTAGTTGGGAAAAAAAGTGAAGAATTTTGTTTTGAAGAATTATAAAAATTGATGTTATTGAAGAAACACATTGATCTGTTTTGAACCAACTAGTGAAGGTTTCTAAACTTATTACACAAACTTGTTTTACACTATTCATCATAGAAGAATAATTTTAACTATTATGTTTATCACAGTGTTAAACAAGTGTAAGAGTATTTCCTACTTATTGAATCTAAACAAAAGGATTAATTTATTTATGATTTTATGGTATTAGATTATTTATAATCCATGCCATGTACTAGCTACTCTTATTGGGTAGTTAACCTTATAAATACTTATGTTCCTATGGATGTGTGAATATTTTGTTTTTAGTAAATTGATAATTATTTAATAAGAGGCAAAGGTTGTTACATAAGAAAGTTAACATAAAAAATAAAAAGTTATCATTAATTCACCCCATCCCCCTCTCAGTGACACATCAATCCTTGTTAGAACATTTCAATTGATATCAGAGTGAAGGTTCCCTTTATTTACTCTGTTAAAGTTTTTTAAAAGAAGTTTTTACAGAAAATATGAATTGTACGAATAGTAAGGGGATTATTGAATTTAATGGAAATAACTATCATATCTGGAATTATATAATGTGTATTTATATTATATATCTTGGGTATGATGTTTTTGAAGTAGTTACATATGTATTTCCTCCTCTTGATGAAAATTTTCCTATAACATCTATGGACAAGAAGGATCTGGAGAATGATGGAAGTATTTAGAATTATTTACTCTCATCACTTTCTGAAAGTGATTTTCTATGTGTGAAGGGGGTTGCAACTGCAAAAGATACCTGAGAAAAGTTGAATAACATTTATGAAGAAAATAGAAAGGAAAATATATCCAAGTTACAAATATAGAGGCTTAAGTATAGAGATCTCAAAATGGGTGAGTATGAATCTATTGGAGGATTCATTATGAGGGTGAATGATATTGTTAGCACCATAATATGTCTTAGTGAGAAGTTTTAAGACTCCACTATTGTTGAAAATATATTGATAATTCTTCCTATCAAGTTCGATGAAAAAGTTTCATCTTTTGAAGATAATGATCCTAAAACTTTATCTTTGGATGACCATTATAGTACTCTCATTACTTATGAAAGGATAAGGAAAAATGTCATGAAAGGAAAAATAAAAGTTAATCGATAAATGTCCTTCAAGGATACTAAGAACTGAAAGTTTAAGAATATCCTTGAAAAATAAAGTTTCTAAATCTAAATCTGAAAATAAGGTATGTAATAATCTTGATGAATTTTTATCCATTTATTATAAAAATGTGAAAAAAAAAGATATGGGAAAGTACAAGGAGAATATACCCTTAAAATTTTTTTAATGTTGAGCTATTGGGTACTTTGATATAAATTTTACTCAAAGAAATAATGAAGATGATAAAGGAAAAGAATATCTTGGAAGAAACATGGTGATAAATCAAAATCTTATTCCAAGGGAAAAGATAAAAATGTTCTCCAAATCCAAAAGGGAAGATTTTTGTCTATAGATTATAAAGAGGAAGACAATGAAGCTGAGGCTAAAAAGTTTACTAAATTTTCTAGAAAAAATAATTTCATTGAAACAGTTAATGATGACTTGTCTCGAAGTAGTAGTTTTGGATAAGAAGAAGTGATTTATTTATAGTTTCACATGAAGGGATAATTGAAATAATGGAATTAAAATATTGTAATACTTGAAATAGAAATAAAAAAGTTGAAGAAGTAAATTCTTACAGTAAAAAATCCAGAATTTATTCCTAAATAGAAAGATAATTGGATTGAAGAGTTTTATTTCATGAATAACTCTCTTAAGAATGAAAATAATCGGAATGAGTTTCATGAAGTAAAGTTAAAGGTAGAGGATGAAGAGTTGGAACTTTTTCAATAAAAACTTTATAAATTTGATCAAGGAGTTACACATTTTAGGAATTCTATATTTGAAGATGGTGAATGTTTTGGAATGGGTGAACCTGATAAGTATCTATAAAAGTTACCTTCAAAGGTTGGAAATGAATTAAAAATATCCCAAGAATAAGAACGATGATAAAATCATATATTTGACTAAAACCAACAAATTTATAAATTTAGAAGTTTCAAAAAATTATTAGTATGAAAAAAATTGTTACTACTCCTAATTCCAATAAAGCTTGGAAGAAATAAAAATTGAAGAAGAAGATTTTGGCTGATGATATAAAGTTTTCACTCAGAAAAGTTCTCTTGTGAAAGATATGAAAGTTGTTGAGAAATATGTTCACAATTCTGGATAGTATGGAAGTTATAGAGGAAAGTTTCCCTTCTATAGTTACTATTGGTATTGTGATGGATTTGGGTATATGAAAAATATGTGTTAGTTTAACCAACAACATTATAATTATCCCACGAGTTACAGAAATCAATGTTTTAGGGGTAGTCAATCCTCTCAAAGGAAGAAACCTAAGAAGGTTAGTGTAAACATTGAGAATAAGTTCCAACCTTTGGAAACTATTTGTAAAATATGTGAACAACCTAGACATCATAAAAAAGGGTGTCATGTTTTGTTACCAGCATAACAATATGTTTATAAAAATTATCAGAATCTGAAATTGAATAAATATAAAGGGAAAGAAAAATCACTTATTGTTGAAACCAATATCAAAGATACAAAAGGATAACGACACTGAACCTTGGATAGTGGGTGTTCTTCCCATATGATAGCATATTTGAAATTTTTGAAGAATGTGAAAGATTTCAAAGAACAAATAGTGATGTTTGGCATTGATGAATCCTTTATAATAAAAGTTTTTGGATCCGCTATTATTGGGGAAGAAAATTTGAAATTCAAGAAAGTTTTTTTTATGGGTTAAAATACGATCTATTAATTGTTTCTTAACTTTGTGATGAATTTAATAATGTTGTTTTTAGAGAAGATGGTTTTATTGTGAAAATATTGGAAGATATAAACGTTTTTACAAAAGTCCAACAAACAAAAGGAAACTCGATTCAAGTTGGTGAAGTACATAATTCATGTTACTTAAGCATGATGGAATAAAATCAGTTATGGCATAAAATTTTAGAACATATGTGTCATAGAAACATGAGTATGTTATCAAAGTGAGATAGTGTCTGAGATATTTCTGATATGTTAAGAAGAATATATTGGCATTTCTTGATTTTTCAGATAGGGAGGATTACAATCTCTGTGCATAAGAAATTTTATATTCATTAAACTCGACCCCATGAACTTATTCATTTTGATATATATGGTCCAATGAGAAAATAATCAAATTTTGTAGATAAGTGCTTCATTTATTTTGTTGATGATTTTAGTCACATTACTTGTGTTATGTATTTGAAACATAAACTAGAATCTCTAATTATGTTTAAGATTTTCATGATAATACTAAGAAGGAATGTGGGTATTCTATGAAGAAGTTGAGAACTGATAATGGTGGTGAGTATAAGAATTAAGAGTTAAAAATTTATCTTGATAAAAATAGAATTCGACAAGAGTTCAGTACACCAAACACACCACAACAAAAATGGTGTTGCTGGAATGAAGAATAGAAGTTTGGTTGAAATGGGGCATACAATGTTACCTGAATATGATCTTTCTCATTAATTTAGAGGAAATCTATGATCATAACTATTTATATTCGAAAATAGTTTTTCTATAAGTCAAGTTCCAATATTAATCCTTATGAAATGTTCTATGATAAAAAATACAACTTTTAAACACTTAAGATTTTTTGGTAATCCCTTCATCATAAAGAACAAAGGTGGAAACCTTGAAAAGTTTGATCTTATATGTGAAGATGGAATCTTTCTTGGATTTTATTTAGATGGAAAAGGATATAGATGTTTCAATAAATAAACAGGAAGATTAGTTGATTATGTTGATGTGAAATTTCTTTAAAAAATTTAGGAAGATGTTTCACAAACACATGTAGATGATGATGAATATGATGATGTAAAAAATTTGTTAAGATATATGAGAAGGATTTAAACAAGTTTTATGACACATAGGTGAAAGATTTTGAAATAGCTATTTCTAGTGATGAGGAAGAATTTCATACTTCTCATCCTACGATGAGGAAGGAAGTGTAATCTCAAAACATTATTGGTGATCAACATAAAAAGGTTCAAACTAGAGGAATATAAAAATTTGTTACACATTATTATTTGTATTCATAAGTTGAGCTGAAGGATGTTAGTGAATCATTTGAGAATCCGGAATGGATTCAGGATATGAATGCAGAGTTGGATCAGATTGAGAATAATGATATTTGGGAATTTATAACTAATAAAAATGAAAAAAAAATGTCATTGGTATAAATTAGTTGTTTTGGAAAAAGTTGAATGAAGATGGTAAAGTGATAAGAAACAAAAAAGACTTGTTTTAAAAGTTTACTCACATATTGAAGGAATTGATTTTGATGAGACTTTTTCTCCAACAGTAAGGTTATAAATAATCATAATATTTCTTGTAATTGTTGCATAATGAAGTTAGAAAATATTTCAGATGGATGTGAAGTCAACATTTCAGAATGGAGAAAATGATGAATAATTTTATGTTGAAAACCCAATTGGTATTGTTATTAGGGATGATGAATGTTATGTGTTAAAGTTGAAGAAATCCTTGTATGGGATAAAGCAATCTCCAAGGTCATGGTACTCCAAATTGGACACATGCTTAAGGAATATGGACTTTAAGAAAGGAAGGGTTGATAGTAATATGTTCATCAAATAAAATCATGACATTTCCCTCATTGTTATTGTATATGTTAATGATATTATATTTTTTGGGAATTATGAAAGAACTAGTGAAAGGTTTTCTAAATATATGAAGAAGTTGTTTCAAATTTTCATGCTTAGTGAAATGAAATACTTACTTGGGTTAAATATCTCAAAAAATAAGAAACACGTGTTTCTTTCTCAAGAAAAGTATGATAAATAACTTCTTAAGAAGATTGGAATTTAAAATTTTAAACATGTTTCCACACCAATTTCATTGGAAACCAATTAGACTAAATATGGAGAAGGTAAAGAAGTTGACTTTATAGAGTTTTGGAAGCTGATTGGATGTTTTTTGTGTGAGACTAACCTAAGACCAAACATTGTTTATGTTGTTACCTTATGTTCAAGATTCCAAGGTGATCCAAAATAATTACATATCTTGGTGGGAAAAATAATTCTCAAATAAATCGATGGAACAACAAATTTTAGAATCTTGTATGATATCTCATAAACAATTTATTTGTTTGGATACACATATATTGATTGGGTTGGAAGTTTTGATGATAAAAGATCAACATCTTGTGGAGTTTTATTTCTAAGGGAAACTTTTATAAGTTGGTATAATAAGAAGAAAAATTCAATAAATCCTAGAATGGTTTAAGATTAGTATATTTCTATGAATCAAGTCACAACACGACTTATGTGGATGAAGTCTAGATTGGAAGACTTACTTATTGAAGTGGATTTTTTTTTATATTGGGTTTTGATAATCAAAGTGCTATAAACCTAACAAGAAATACAATACAACATTCTCATTGAAAACACATTGATATAAAATACCAATTCATCAAAGATCATGTGGAAAATAATGAACTCAATCAGGAGTATGTTCCTACATCAGAATAAGATGCTGACATATTCATAAAACCTTTACCAAGAGAAGCATTTTTTAAACTGAGGTTGAACAAGGTTTTCCAACTTCTTTCTCTACAAGGTTGAGGTATGTGTGTATGTCTCCTCTATCATCTAGTCTTTGGATAGTGTTTTCAAATGGGGAGATATGTCTCGTAAGTCTATCCATTGATATGTCATAAACCTTTTAAGGAAGCATATATTTAGGGGTAGTTGTGGGTAAGTTATGATCTCAGTATGTAAGTTTTTGAAATGTTCTAATAGTTTATTGAAGTTATTTTAGGACATTTATAAGAATGTCAAATAATTTTTGAGGAGTTGTAAAGTTTGAAAAGGGTTGAAAGGTGAATAGGTTTTGTAATTCACTAATTATGGACAATATGGTTTTGATATCAATGATTCTTATTTCATACAATGAGTTCACTCAAATATGATTAGAATTGTTGATAAGTGATCCATATATTAAAGTTACAAAATTTAGGGATTTATAAATATTGATTTAAAACAAAATCCAAATGGGGGATTGTTGCGACCAAGTTGGTTAGAAATTGTTTTTTATGATGAAATAATTTTTTGCATATTTTTTCATGTTTTTTTTCATTATTATAAATCAATTATCTTTGTAAGTATTGGTGATGAGAAGAAAGGAATATGAGACTCAGATGATCAAATGAAGTTTTGATAATAAAATCCATCAGTTTTGGTTTTTTGTTGAGGAAATGTAGACTAGTTAAATTGGTCATCAGACACACATTAAATCCATAATGAAGTTTCAATCAGTATGAGACGTTATATCAAATTTGGATATCTCGATAAAAAACCTGATGATACTTTTTTTGTAAGTATTTAATATCATAAGTTTCCTAAGAAACTTATGATGCAATATTTGTGAAATAAAGGGGGAGAATATGTGTTAGGTTCAATAAATATGACAATGTTATACCAATCCTAATGTTATCAAAGTCATGAAGTCATCATGACACAAGAAGCAGTTTTTAGTAGAAGAAAGGCTGGGAAGTTTTAAGTGTTTCTAATGTGATGATTAACACCAATCCTATTGCATCCCGTCTTTTTATAACATAAAGATTCATTACATTACACAAAACTGAGGATCTTTAAGGTTTAGTGTCTTGGAAACCAGGAACATAACACATGAAAACAACATAAAGAATTATTCTTAAAAACTTGAAAGGCTTCTCCTTAAGTTCATCCTAGGTTCATTACTGCATCTCATAACCTGGGGACATACATCAAAAGAAAGGGTGAGCAGAAGGCCCAGTAAGGGAAACAAGAGAAACATTTTACATGTGAACTTGAGATACTTCAATAAGGTCATGACAAGAACTTTATGGAATGAGAAAGAAATCATGAGATATATCATAATAAAAATAACATTTTTCATAACTTGAAGATGTGTCTACATCATTTAACATAGAAAACCATGAACATATCACCAAGTTCCATCCCCAAGGTTTCATTTGAAAATTACCAAGGTTATTCACCAAGGTATCGTGAAAATTGTAATCTCTAGTGGTTACATCATTACCCAATGCATTGGAGCGCTATCAGGGCGCACCCTTAAATTTTACTTTATTATCATGTGATACACATATATCATCATCAAACATTTCATAAATAACCCATATATCATAAAATAAATGGGTTTCATTTTACAATCATAATGTTTTAAAAATTGCTTTAAAGACATGATCTTTACGTCACTTAAAAACCCACGGAAGGGGAGAGCAGGTTTCATGTATGTAAATCCCAGAATTTAAAATAGAATATTTTGGTATATATGTGAATACCCCTGTATAAATAAGAGCTTTGAGTATTCACTTTATAACATAAAATAATTTTGAGAAAAGAGAGAGGCATTTTGAGATGAAAATTCTGCAGCATAACTGCTATGTTTCGGGGTTTTTAGAGAACATTGAAAAGAGAGGGGACATGGGTCAAACAATAATAAATGACCCATAAAACAGTATAGGGAAAGAATAAGAAGGATATATGAACATGGTGATGCAATTTCAAGGACATACCATTTGAAATGAAAAACAAGGAAGGAAGACAAAAATTAGATTTCTCTTATGAAAATTCGGCAGTCTAACGGCGTCACTTAAACTTCAACAAAAATGAATTGAAAAGATCAAATAGGGTCCCTCATAATATGAACATGAGAGTTCAGTATCATAGATATAGATATCATACCCCAACATAATTAAAAATGAACTTGAAAGACTTCACATGAAAGTAGATCTTTGAAAAGAATGAGAAGGGTGAAAGAATCCCCTTAAAATTTTGGCAGCCTAACGGCGCCACTTAAACATTCTTAAAATTAATTAATGAGAGAAAGATGGGGTCTCTCATAATATGAACATGAAAAGGAAAGTAATATGAATATAGAAGAACATCCTCCAACATAAGAACATGGAGTATAAAAGAAATGACATAAAAGATATTACTTGAAAAGAAAGAGAGAGGTCGGATCCCTTACCTTAAAACGTAACTCTCAAAAATCAAAGGTTTGGACCTTGAGGGCTTGGGGGCACCTTGGGAGGACTCCTTGGGAGGTAAGGAGACCAGAACTTCGTTGAGGATGGTTTTTGAGTCGAAAGTATGAGAGGAGGGCTTGGTATTTATAGGGAAAGTGAGGGGACAAGGCATTAATGGCCAAGGGACACCTCACAAGTGCTTTTCTCAAAACCTTGTGCTCTCTCATGATATTTCCCATAGAGTTAGGCCACATGGGGCCCCCAAAACAATAACTCATCACCTTAGGTCGGCAAACCCTTAAAATATATCATGAAATCACCATGACAAAACTATGATGTCATTAAACATACCGAAACCCTAAAACTGCTTTTTTTTTACTATTCACTGAAAATTCATCTTTCTCAGAAAAATCCCAAAATTTCACATTAACCAAACATTGACGCTCTGATTACATATATGAACTCCATTTTATAAAAATATTTTTCTAAATATTTTTAATTTAATTTTTAAATAAAAACACTATTCACCGAAAATTCATTTTTTTAGAAAAAACCCCAAAAATTACCATAACATAATATCGGTGCTCTGAGTTCAAAAATAAAGTCCATTTTATAAAAGTATTTTTCTAAATATTTTTAATTTAACTTTTAATTAAAAAACACTATTCACCCCCAAAAACTAATACTTGACTAATAATTTATGAAACTGTTATTTACCCATTTTATTGAATCACATTACTTAATCTAGGTGTCTAAATTATATTAAAACTTTCTTTGAGTGAAATTACTAATCCATTTGGTCACATTACTAATCCTAAGGATAAAATCACTATTCATAATTTACTATTCATCAAAAATTAAGTTAATTTTATTAGACTCCAAATTCCTTACTGAACACTTTTACAGAAGACCATTTTTTGAAAATAATTACACATCATTAATTATTTAGGGTTTACATAAATATTTTAAAATATCCTTTTTTTAAAAAATTCATCAATAAATACATCCTAAAATTATCCGGACATTGTAAATTTCACAAACATCACTAAAGGAAAAAATCTCAATTCATTCATCCCAAAGGATTACACAAAGAAGCTAGGGTCTCGTCACATAGCCCCTTATAACACTGGCATATGACCTAAGTGTAAGGTGTGCTATGGTGAGAGAATCTGAGGGAGGCTCAGATAACATTGCCCTAGTAGTAATCTCTACTAACTTGAACTTCTCCCGTAGGCGTTTCCGTTCAATCTTGACACGCTGGAGTTCGGCTTGGGCTTGGTCCAAAGCGAAGCCCAAAGATGCCACCTCCTTCCCAAGCTCTGATAAGTGGGATTCATAAGGTTTGAGTCTACTGGATGAAGCCATCGACTCCTCTTTCTTCATTAACCAATAACATCTCTATTAAATCATTAAGATTAAGTTAATATACTACTCAAAAAGATTGGGTCGTTACAAATCCAGTAGAGGAATTCTAACATCGATCCTTCAGATGTAGTTTTGGTATCAAAAGGGTATCGAATGATGAGTTCTATCAGAGGAATAATGGTTAAAAAAATTTGAGCTGTTGAGACCTATGAACTAGATGAGATCTGAGACTGATCAATTATAAATTTCATAATAATGTAGTTAACCATTTTCATCATACTGATAATTGAGGTTGATTTGTTTTTTAGTGGGTCAAGAGAAAAAGAAGTTCTGATTTTTATCATATAATAAATGTTCTAATTCAATTAGGTCAAGATTCATCAAACCATAAGTAATGTAGATACATCGAATGGAATAAAAGAGTGATTCATCATACACATGATAACACCGATAATTCAATAGATTTTGGATTTCATTGGATGTAGGATTGTCACTTTGATTAATTATTGAATAATTTAAGAAAAGGATAATTTTTTTGTAGTGGTTTTCTGAAGTGTTTTGGAAGAGGTATTTCACCCAATAGAATTTGAAACAATATTTATAGAAGAATTATTTCAAGGTTTTCGTTTGGTATGGAGATATAGAATAAAAAATCATCCATCTTTAAAATGGTATAATGCATCAGAATGAGAACTCTTCATTTATTATATTCTTTCAGTTGGGTAAAGAAAATTGGAGTGACTATATGTTTCATTGTAATGAGGATAGCATCAGAAAGAAATTTTTATTAGAATGAAGAAAATTTTGTAAATTCAAAGCAGGTTGCAGTATTTATAAGATTGTATAAGTTTCAAGAAGAATCAAGAAGATTTGAGAAGCTCTGAAATAATCAAATATAAAGTCAAATTAAAAGTCAAATTTGTGTTTCTATAAATTTGGTTGAGTGGGAAAGTGAAATTTGTTTCTTATCCATACCACTTTTTGATCTCCTATAAATATTAGGAAGTAAACTGTATTTTATGATTATGGGACACTTTTCACGTCTGGATAGAGAGTGATAGAGAGGAATTTTCATAGAGAGAATATGTTTCTAGATAGATTTTTCCTAAGGAAGTTTTCAAAACATAAGAAGAAGGAATAGGTTACTGGATTTCACCGAGCAATTGGACTGAGATTTCTGAGGAAAGATAGAAGCAGTTCAGAAGTGTTTCTAAAGTATCCTTGTAGACTTATATTTCTAGACTAAAGAAATTGGACTAGGGAATCGGATTGAGACATTGGACTGAGTTTTTGTATGAAATCCAGAAAGTTTGTTTCTACCTACTACTGGGTAAGAAAGTTGAGAATTTTTTTTTGAATAATTATAAAAGTGTAAGTTATTTAAGCATCACGATGACATGTTTTTAACCAATTGGTGAAGGTTTATTAACTTTTTACACAACCTTTTTTTTGCATCATTCATTCTAGAATAATCACATTCACTGTTGTATTGATCATAGTGTTACACAAGTGTAAGGGTATTTCCTAATTTTTGTGTCCACACAAAAGGATTTTTTTTCTAGTATATTGTGTAGTATTGGATTATTTAGAAACCATGTCAAGGAATAGCTAATATTATTGAGTAGTGAACCTTGTAAATACTTATGTTCCTATAGATGTGTGAATATTTTATTTTTAGCAAAGTGGTAATTCTTTAATGGGAGGTGGAGGTTGTTACGTAGTAGAGTTAACATAAAAAATAAAAAGTTATCATTGATTCACCCCCTCTAGCTCTCAGTGATACATTAATCTTGGTTGGTCCCTTTAATGATTAAGTGCTAATTTTTTGGCTATCATTATCATACAATGTTTCCTATGAAGAGGTGGAGATATATTTGAAGGGAGGGTCACCGAGAAGTTACTAATGAATAATAATACCATACCATTCATCCCATGAATAAATTCATTCTATGGATACTTATTTCATTATTATAATTTTGAGTATATATATGTTTATTATAAGAAGATAAGAAGTGTAAATTACTTCCATGAAAGATAACGATGGATGAATGAAATATAATCGAACAAGTTTCTATTAGGAAATAGATACTCTCTGTTGGAAGAAGAAGTAGAAGAGTGTTATTATAATAATTATGATGAAGAGAAGGAGTACAGACCATAATGTTCATCGACATGATTGTAAATCTCATATAAGTAAAATAAAAATAATGGGAAGAAGAACTTGGTTGAAATTTCTCTTAAAATAACAAAGAATTGTAGCACATGTATCCTTGATAGTGGGTGTTCTGTTAGATTTGGTTCCATAGAACCAACTTATTTGTACTATATGATAACATGAATTCATAGTTTTGAATATTAATAAACTCCTTATCACGTCATGATTGTTCTTCTGTGTAACAAATTATGTGATAATGTTCTAAGAGTATCTATCTCACTAAAAGGTCATAGGAGTTCCCCGCTGTGATGAGAACCCAGAAGTGCTAAAACACTATTCTTAAATATATGTTCTATATCTTGATGATATCATTTGAGGGAAAGAAATGAAATAGGATATCATGGGTGGAGACTCATTGGACTTTGAGGCACCTTCTCATGGTGTACGCCTCCAGTGTAGGATATTATGAGGATAAGACCCACCAGTAGAAAATCCATGTAACACCCCAAGATTTCATAGTGTGTTATTTCTTCAAAATAATTCAATAACTTGCACTACACACAACACCGAGTTCAATCACACCATGACTTACCCAAAAAAAATCCATTCAAAAGAGGTTTTGAATAGTATTAACTAAATTTTAAACTTTATATAATCCTTATAATTTTAGAATCCATATTATGAGTTTCTTAGACATAATGCAAGAACAGATTCATTTTCAGTATTGCACTTTTATCAACTTTTAATAGTGAAACCTTTTTAAATAAAATATTTTAAACTTTTTGACTAAATGGGGACATCAAAAAATCTAAAATTAAACATCCCAAGCTTCCACGGTACGCTTTCCTTTGAATAATACAGTAGTGTGTGTTGTACGCAACTTCGAGTTCTAACACACCACAACCAATCAAACTAGCCGTTATGAATAGTAATACATAACTTTTAAAATTTTAGAAATTTTATCTCTCAAAATGGACTTCATTTTTGGATTCGGAGTATCGAATTTAGCCTAAGGTGAAATTTTGGTACTTTTCGGATAACTTTAATATTTTGATGAATAGTGAAAATTACAAAATTTTAATTAAAAACAACTTTTTTTAATCAAAATAATTAATAGTGATAAATTATTAATTTGAGTGTTTTTAAAGTATATTTAGAATATATTTTTACCATTTAATATAATGTTGGTCATTGGACATAATTTTACAATTAAACCGAACATAAACAAGTGTCAATCTTTTGATAGTTATTATCTCTTAAAAACACGTTTTTTGTTTTGACAGCGGGAATTAATTTTAAATTAATTTCTGCCACTTCTGTGTTTTGAATTTAGAAAAATGGATTCCATATTTGGAATCAGGATGTTCAAATTGTGTAAATAGGTAACTTTTATTTTTAGATATTTTGAATAATTACTGCGGTAAATATTTTATTTACCATGGTTAAGGGTAAATCCGGTAAATAAGGGTTAAAAAATAATATTATAATAATACTAAATTACCCTAAAACGTGTCCTAGCCTTATTTGTTGATAAATTTTCGACCATAGGAATCTTTGGGTCGATTTTGGGACCCCATGGTGCCACTTGTAGGTGATAGGGACACTTTATTTTAATTAAGTTAAAATGAATACAAAAATGACACAAGCATATATCTTTTAGAAAAACAATTTTTACCTAGGGTTATATATGTTGTATTTTAGATTATAAATATTCATTAGAAATATAAAAAGATTTCCTACATAATTATATTTTATTTATAATTTTTAGACATTAAATAATTTAATTTATTTATGACACAATGATGATGAATTAATTACTATAATAGTGAAAAATTAAAATAATTGATATTATAAATACCCAAATAAATATAATATGAAACTTTTAATGAATTAAACTAATTTTATAGGATAATATGATATATTAGTATTTATTTAATTGACTTTGTTCGAAGTAATCAATCTTTTATGAGTTTCACAAAAATCAACTATTGAATAGTGTCAAAATTGACATAAAAGAGTTCTTAAAACAAATATTATATTATTAATTGATATTAAATTCCTAAAAATCTAAGGTTTGGACAAGAGACTTATATCATGATATTTTCATCATTAATGGACCACTTGGGGTCGCTTGGATGTATATAGTAAGTTTATTAACCATATAATATAAAAATACAAAGAGACATTGTAAAGGTGAAACTAATTAACTTAGAGTTAATACTTAAAGATAAGGTTAATATAAGTACCCAAACCTGTCTAAATTCTATTGGTTGAGTTTTTTTAGATCTATACCCACCTTAACCTTTGAATAATTAACTTTGGAGCCATTAGAAACCGAATATGAATTTAATATAAACTAATATTTCTAGCTTTTCTAAAGGTGCCCCTCACCCCTCTTATAAAAGGGAACTCTTCCTTCCCATTTCTTCACACCTTCAAATCCTTTTGGTTCGGCCAAACTCTGCCCAAATACTCTCCCAACTTCCCTCACTACAACCTAGAGGCCTTAGATTGATCATAAAGCCAACTTAAGGATCCCTTTTGATCAAATCAAAAGGAAGAAACCGAAGAAGAGGAGTTTAACCTACCCCAACCAAGGAAAAGTACAAGGTAAGGGGTTTTCATCTCACTCCTTATTTCCGTGAGATTCATGTCATATTGCCACCATCACCTTTTGTGTGGTGTATGTACTACCCATAATTATATTCGTTGTGTAATACACTCTAATTTATGTGTATTTACATATTCATTGTATGATACCTCTTTCATGGGTTGTATGTTTCATAAGTTACCAAATTGGTAAGGGTTATTTCACAATCTCTTCATTATCCGAGGTTGTTTATATGTAATAATCTACTGGGATCTCTTTACCATCCACATCCATGTTTTCTTAAAAATGTATTTCAAAACATTTTTATTATTTACAAGAATATGGGTTAAAGTCATTTATACCCTTGTTTGACTTTTTATAAGAGGAATCTTTCCGTCGTTTTCAAAACAAGGTCCTTTTTAACCTTTTCGACAGAATTAAGGTAAGAATGTTTTTTTTAACTTATACAGTGGGTACGGATATTTTCTGCCGTTATAAAATCTTCAAAGCTTTCTTTACAAGTTTATAAGGATATTTTCAAAGTAAATGTTTTCTTTTATAATTATGTGACTTTTAAATGATTTCAAAAAAAGATATATTTCTCTCAAAAATATGAAAATCCAGGTGCAAATGTATATGTATTTAACGCAAGCTTAAAAATGTTTTCAGAAAACCTGACTCTCGAGTGTGGTAGATAGGAAGGGATTGGGAGTGGACCCATCATGGCCTATAACTAGTCGAGCAGTCTCAGAATTAGTTATTTTGTTTTCAGAAGCTTGCATAATGATTTCAGAAAAACACTGGAGTATATTTTAGCAATTTTAAACATAAGTATCTTTTAAAAAAATTGCATCGGTAGGTCTCATGAGACAAACTAGTGTCTTGGCACAAGGCCTTGACAAAATCTTATTTGTAGTCTTGGCACGAGGCCTTCGCTATGTGGTTATGATAGTCTGGCATTATGCATTCCAACATTATGAAAGTGGTTAGTGATTTTTAATGTGATTATTCGATTAGTAGAATATCCATGTGAATGAGTAAATGTCACTATTTCATTTTATTTATGCCATACAATGTTGAAAGTTCAAGTTTGAAAGGATTTTTTTTTAGTTATACATTTTCTTAAATGTTTATTCTTATTTATGAAAGTTTCCGCTATATTGTTATCCTTACTGGGCATTTGAGCTCACCCCTTTTCTATGTTTTATTTTTTCCAGGAAGTGAAGAAGTAAATTATGAATGACCTGCAGGGATATTATGTGGGGATATGAGTGTGGATTATGGAGACATTATTTTGTTGTAGTAGTTTTTCATTTTATGATGTAATGTAAAACTTATGAATATATCTAGTGTTTCCAAGGCTACTAAACCAATCGGTCTTTCGAGATTTGATCTTTCTTGTGATCATGCCAATGTTATGTAATAATGCACCGACTCTGGGTAACTAGGGTCGGGGCATTACAGTGGGTATCAGAGGAAGTTTAGTACAAACCTTGGAAGCTAGATTTAGATAAACTCTGATTAGAGCACATAGATTTAAGATGAATTTTGAGGATTAGTATAGAAGAACTTCCTAGAATTTTGGTATTGTAAAGATTTTGTGAGTTTTCCGAGCAATACATCCCTGTCTAGATACGAGCAGGTAGAGGCGGCTCTGGCACAGATGTACCTAGGGGTAAAACCCGAAAACACCACTTTGAGCTAGACTCGAATGGGAACTGGTGCACGACAACGGGTCATGCTGCACTCTTGGTTACGACACTCCCGGGGGATATTCTTAGGATAACTCTAATTTTCTTTACAAATCATTATGAAGGGTTTATGAGTATATACTTCCTCAAAGGAGACATTTTTATGATTATGGATTATATCCATAAACTATTTAATTTATGTTATGTGTTTTACAAGTTTTGGATTAGGTATTGTTATTAATAAACTAATCTAATGTATTCCATTGTTTAGAAATGGCGCCCAGTAGACGGAATGAGAACTCTAGCAATGCACATGATACAAAGAGAAAGAAGGATCATATATTTCATGGTCTTAATCCAAAATTTACAAAAGAAATAGTCTCGCATGTATTATCATCATATGAAAAAATAATATCCTGTGTTGATAAGATAAGTAAAGAGTTTACTGAGTCCTATGGCTTTGAAGGGAAGAAAGAGAAGAAAAGGATGGAAGAGAGAAAGATAGATAAAGGGAAGAGGGAAAAGAAGAATTTTCCCATATGTGATAACTGTTGAAAGAAACACCCTAGAACTTGCCTGAAAGGAATGGGAGTTTGTTATAAGTGTGGAGGAAAAGGGTACAAAGTACGTGACTGCAAGGGTAAGAAAATGGTTTCAAATGTACAATGCTTCATTTTGAAGGAGTTTGGACACTACGCGAACCTATGTCCCAGTCATTAGACTATGCCACAAATGATGCTATTGGATAATAATCAAGTTATGATACTACCACAGATGAAGAGGAATGATTAGAGTTCTTATGTTTATTATGTCAATTGAGTGTTGTATCAACAATGTACTTGTTATAATAATTATGGAGTATATAAGGATTGTACTGCAGTACTATTTCATTAAGGACTTGAGATTGTGTGGAACAAAGAAAAGTAACTCAATAGCAGGATAAATTTTTGGAAAATATATGGTCAAGAGAATGATAAACCATAATATAGTTCTGATACCGAGGTAGTGATTTTGGAATAATACATGATTGTTTTGGATAAATTATATTGGATATTCTTGACTACCTTGGAACTGATTAATGATTTTTATATTCCATCATTGTTGGGGTTTAAAACATTTTTGGATTGATGAAGTATATCCATCATTCTATATGGAATAAGGGAGCATGAATGTAATCAATAAGGAATATGGTAATTCAGGATGTTTCAGTGTATTAAAATAATACATGATGAAGGTATTCATATGCTATTATGGGGTAAAAAGGATCTACATTATGTTTACCTTCCTTATAAATGTTGGACTGTGAGTTTGGAAAAAAGTATTTTGGATAGTTCTAGTTTGGATTATTTTGGATTGCCATAAAAGGACAACCCGGAGGTCGGGCGGCAACCCGTCGCGTCCGGCAAGGCTGCGAGACTTGAACCCGCAACCGAAGGGTGAAAAGGGTGTATCACCTACCACTGGCCCATGAGATGTCCTGTATTAAATAATGTAGTTTTTTTTAAAGATCTGGTATATTAATTATAATTCATTTATTTTGGAACCCTGTACGAATAGTATAAATAGATATTTTTTACGTTCTATTATCTTTTAGAGTGAAATATGAGTTTGTGGTAGAAAATTATTAATGGATAAAACTCTAATTATAAAGTAAGTATATCTCCTTATGATCTTATCCAATCTCATAAATAAATTCCTCAACATTAATAAAAGGAACTTAGAACAAAAATATTGTCCTAGATGGTACCTTAAATCATCACTAATTTATGGCTTTGGGATTGTTGGCCTTTTCATAGCCATGTTCTCTACCACTCTCCATCAGATAATTGATGGTTAGATTTCTCTTCCATATCCATATTTTCCTACATGCAACCCTAGTATGTGTTATTTTCGGTAATCTTCATACTTTCCACTCTTTATTTTAAATAGAGGCCTCATTAATTCATTTTTCGATGTGGGATTTCAACTAAGATATTTTGAAATGTCAAAAATGTGTTATCCTAATACCATATGTTTTGTTGAACCGATGGTATTTCAAATCATCATAGATTGATGAGTTTAAGTACCTCAATTTTATACTTGTTTGTGATTGATGACCTCAATCACTACCTATAAATATTTACGTTTTTCCTCCAATTATATGTCTCTAATTGCCACCAATGTTCTCCTAATCGAGATCATAATTTGGTGGTGACCCTTTCATTTCTCTTTTCCTTATATTAAGACTAAATTTTAGTAACCCAATTTCCGATGTGGGTTTTCCCACAATTATATTTTCTATTTTCAACCTTTTATTTTCGAAGAACAATTTCAAATTGCGAGGACGCAATTTATTGAAGGAGGGGAGAATGTAACACCCCAAGATTTCATAGTGTGTTATTTCTTCAAAATAATTCAATAACTTGCACTACACACAACACCGAGTTCAATCACACCATGACTTACCAAAAAAAATCCATTAAAAAGAGGTTTTGAATAGTATTAACTAAATTTTGAACTTTATATAATCCTTATAATTTTAGAATCCATATTATGAGTTTCTTAGACATAATGCAAGAACAGATTCATTTTCAGTATTGCACTTTTATCAACTTTTAATAGTGAAACCTTTTTAAATAAAATATTTTAAACTTTTTGACTAAATTGGGACATCAAAAAATATAAAATGAAACATCCCAAGCTTCCACGGTACGCTTTCCTTTGAATAATACAGTAGCGTGTGTTGTACGCAACTTCGAGTTCTAACACACCACAACCAATCAAACTAGCCGTTATGAATAGTAATACCTACCTTTTAAAATTTTAGAAATTTTATCTCTCAAAATGGACTTCATTTTTGGATTCGGAGTATCGAATTTAGCCTAAGGTGAAATTTTGGTAATTTTCGGATAACTTTAATATTTTGATGAATAGTGAAAATTACAAAATTTTAATTAAAAACAACTTTTTTTAATCAAAATAATTAATAGTGATAAATTATGAATTTGAGTGGTTTTAAATTATATTTAGAATATATGTTTACCATTTAATATAATGTTGTTCATTGTACATAATTTTACAATTAAACCGAACATAAACAAGTGTCAATCTTTTGATAGTTATTATCTCTTAAAAACAAGTTTTTTGTTTTGACAGCGGGAATTAATTTTAAATTAATTTCTGCCACTTCTGTGTTTTGAATTTAGAAAAATGGATTCCATATTTGGAATCAGGATGTTCAAATTGTGTAAATAGGTAACTTTTATTTTTAGATATTTTGAATAATTACTGCGGTAAATATTTTATTTACCATGGTTAAGGGTAAATCCGGTAAATAAGGGTTAAAAAATAATATTATAATAATACTAAATTACCCTAAAACGTGTCCTAGCCTTATTTGTTGATACATTTTCGACCATAGGAATCTTTGGGTCGATTTTGGGACCCCATGGTGCCACTTGTAGGTGATGGGGACACTTTATTTTAATTAAGTTAAAATGAATACAAAAATGACACAAGCATATATCTTTTAGAAAAACAATTTTTACATACGGTTATATATGTTGGATTTTAGATTATAAATATTCATTAGAAATCTAAACGTATTTTCTACATAATGATATTTTATTTATAATTTTTAGACATTAAATAATTTAATTTATTTATGACACAATGATGATGAATTAATTACTATAATAGTGAAAAATTAAAATAATAGATATTATAAATACCCAAATAAATATAATATGAAACTTTTAATGAATTAAACTAATTTTATAAGATAATATGATATATTAGTATTGATTTAATTAACTTTTTTCGAAGTAATCAATCTGTTATGAGTTTCACAAAAATCAACTATTGAATAGTGTCAAAATTGACATAAAAGAGTTCTTAAAACAAATATTATATTATTAATTGATATTAAATTCCTAAAAATATAAGGTTCGGAAAAGAGACTTATATCATGATAGGTTCATCATTAATGGACCACTTGGGGGTCGCTTGGATGTATATAGTAAGTTTATTAACCATATAATATAAAAATACAAAGAGACATTGTAAAAGTGAAACTAATTAACTTAGAGTTAATACTTAAAGATAAGGTTAATATAAGTACCCAAACCTGTCTAAATTCTATTGGTTGAGTTTTTTTAGACCTATACCCACCTTAACCTTTGAATAATCAACTTTGGAGCCATTAGAAACCGAATATGAATTTAATATAAACTAATATTTCTAGCTTTTCCAAAGGTGCCCCTCACCCCTCTTATAAAAGGGAACTCTTCCTTCCCATTTATTCACACCTTCAAAGCCTTTTGGTTCGGCCAAACTCTGCCCAAATACTCTCCCAACTTCCCTCACTACAACCTCAAGGCCTTAGTTTGATCAGAAAGCCAACCTAAGGAGCCCTTTTGATCAAATCAAAAGGAAGAAACCGAAGAAGAGGAGTTTAACCTACCCCAACCAAGGAAAAGTACAAGGTAAGGGGTTTTCATCTCACTCCTTATTTCCGTGAGATTCATGACATATTGCCACCATCACCTTTTGTGTGGTGTATGTACTGCCCATAATTATATTCGTTGTGTAATACACTCTAATTTAGGTGTATTTACATATTCATTGTATGATACCTCTTTCATGGGTTGTATGTTTCATAAGTTACCAAATTGGTAAGGGTTATTTCACAATCTCTTCATTATCTGAGGTTGTTTATATGTAATAATCTACTGGGATCTCTTTACCATCCACATCCATGTTTTCTTAAAAATGTATTTCAAAACATTTTTATTATTTACAAGAATATGGGTTAAAGTCATTTATACCCTTGTTTGACTTTTTATAAGAGGAATCTTTCCGTTGTTTTCAAAACAAGGTCCTTTTTAACCTTTTCGACAGAATTAAGGTAAGATTGTTTTTTTTAACTTATACGGCGGGTACGGCTATTTTCTGCCGTTATAAAATCTTCAAAGCTTTCTTTAGAAGTTTATAAGGATATTTTCAAAGTAAATGTTTTCTTTTATAATTATGTGACTTTTAAATGATTTCAAAAAAAGATATATTTCTCTCAAAAATATGAAAATCCAGTGCAAATGTATACGTATTTAACGCAAGCTTAAAAATGTTTTCCGAAAACCTAACTCTCGAGTGTGGTAGATAGGAAGGGATTGGGAGTGGACCCATCATGGCCTATAACTAGTCGAGCAGTCTCAGAATTAGTTATTTTGTTTTCAGAAGCTTGCATAATGATTTCAGAAAAACACTGGAGTATATTTTAGCAATTTTAAACGTAAGTATCTTTTAAAAAAATTGCATCGGTAGGTCTCATGAGACAAACTAGTGTCTTGTCACAAGGCCTTGACAAAATCTTATTTGTAGTCTTGGCACGAGGCCTTGGCTATGTGGTTGTGATAGTCTGGCATTATGCATTCCAACATTATGAAAGTGGTTAGTGATTTTGCATGTGATTATTCGATTAGTAGAATATCCATGTGAATGAGTAAATGGCACTATTTCATTTTATTTATTCCATACAATGTTGAAAGTTCAAGTTTGAAAGGCTTTTGTTTTAGTTATACATTTCCTTAAATGTTTATTCTTATTTAGGAAAGTTTCCGCTATATTGTTATCCTTACTGGGCATTTGAGCTCACCCCTTTTCTATGTTTTATTTTTCCCAGGAAGTGAAGAAGTAAATTATGAATGACCTGCAGGGATATTATGTGGGGATATGAGTGTGGATTATGGAGACATTATGTTGTTGTAGTAGTTTTTCATTTTATGATGTAATGTAAAACTTATGAATATATCTAGTGTTTCCAAGGATACTAAACCAATCGGTCTTTCGAGATTTTATCTTTCTTGTGATCATGCCAATGTTATGTAATAATGCACCGACTCTGGGTAACTAGGGTTGGGGAATTACAATCCAAATTCATATGTGTCATTGGATTTTCCTATCTATGGATGTTTGTATTGATGGTTAGAATTTAATATTATTATTAATTAATAGTATAAGTCACATAATTTTATGTATTTATGAAAACTATAATGACATATGCTCGCGGTGAGGTAGGATATATTGGGAATATCATGAGTAATATTGCATTAGTGAATAATGCGAGAAAATATTTTTCCGTTCTATTCTTTAATAGAAGTTCCTATCTGAGGCCCATTGATAAAAATGATATATCCTAGATAAATCCATGTTCATGGTGTTCTATAGGCAAGTTTATTTTTTTTAATTCAAAGAAAGAATCATCTAGAACATAGGTTGTTGGAATGAGCATGAAACCTTCTTGATTAGAGATATTGTGATAAAATTATAATATTACATAGTGAGCATCCGTATGAAGTATTATTTCATTACGACATTAACTTATTTCTCTATGTGTTCCTTGGTATGTTGCTAGATTCTAACCTTGGAATTTAGGTTGTTTCATCTAATGCCACTAGGAAAGAGGACTAGAGGGTCACACACTAAGTGTATCCAGAATCCCGGTTAAAAAATATATTATTATTTATTATTATTTAACAATTTGAATAGATATTATTACCACACATGATTTAATAATTATTCATGTTTGGTTGATCGGATTTATTTCATCTCTAGTTATTCTATAGAATATTATGTGGTCATAATATTTAATAAATAGTTATTTTCTATTTCTTGAATATAATATTTATTTATTTATTGGTGAATAATGTAGTGATATTTATTTAATAAATAAATAGATTTTATTCATGACCCGATAAATATAGCTGAGGATGGGTGGAATGAGTTTAATGGTCTAGTGAGAAATAATATATATTGAATATTATTTGAATAAATAATATTTAATTCTAGTTCACAAGTTAAGTTCATGTTGAGAAATAATAATATTATTATTATTATTATTAACTTGGGTTTATACAAGGATTAAATAAATATTAAAGGGAATTTTTTTCAAATATTTATTTCTAAACCCTAATGGTATATAAACCCAATTATATTATATTTTTCAAGAGAGCCAATTAATTTGTGTTGTGCATAAAGACAACCGAAGATAATCCTCTCAAGTCCTGGAGAGGACTCTCTCCAAGAACACTCCCATGAAGGGGGGTCGATCTTTCTCCACCTCCCACTCTCGAGTCTAGAGAGATCAAGTAGAATTATTTGGAATCAATTTTCATGGTTATCAAAAGTGAACAGTGAAAGTGTTAGGATCTTCTTTGCTAGCACCTAGAGTTTCTTATAGCGACATTCTGGGATTTCAGGAATACATGTGAATCACCACTAGAGAAAATCTATTCATGATTCCTATAATTAAATGATGGTACAAAATAGCTCTATTTTAATATCCATCAACAAATAAAAAATTTGCGCAAGTAATTTATTTAATATATTGAATTAATTATAAATAACATGTGATGATCCTACACTTAGTTTTGGTGTTATATCCCTTGTCTATTTTCTTTGATTCAATTTTGTTGATTACAAAATTCATCATTGTGTAAATATCGGATTGATCGTCGATCGTGACAAAAATTAAAGTTGGGAACACCTTATTTCATGCTTCCGCTACACCCAGAACCTTCTAGTGGTATAAGAGGGGTCGCATAATTATTTATAATTACTTAATGATCATTGATTGATTTAAAAAATCTCATTTAGTTTTAAATTCAGGTTTAATCGTTCTTTAAACCGAATTGTGAGATCTTCTTCTTCCTCTTTTGTTTCTCTTTGATCTAATCAAATGGATTAATTTTATGAATGAAATAAAGTCAAAAAATCATTTGGAGGTGTCAAGGAATAATTCTATATAACAAAAGAGTACACACCTTGTGCCTAGAGGTACATGCCATGTACTAGTATTAAATACATGAATAATTAATTCATAATTAATTCAAAATATCTGTATTGAATACATGGGGTGTATTTAATTTCAAACCACATGTTGATCAGTCTATCCTGACACACAGTTATCCAGAGTACACACCAGGTTGCCCATGTACATATTGTGTGAATTTATTGTACACACCGTATACTTATACCAAATTATACAGAATTAAAATTAATTTATTATAATATGTAAACCTTATTGTCATGTTCTTGCATGTGGTCATTAGGTTGATACTACATTCCATGTGATGGGTTTTGATATAAATAAGTTTAATTAATTACTGTGTAATGTTCAGATCTTCATATCATGTGTGATTCATATTAGAGTTATTACTCTATGTTCATTTAATAATAACATGCGATGGTTAAATCATGTAATTCATGAAATCATTATGTTGATATTACACATCATGAAAGTACGTGATAAGTTACGTATTCCATATGTCCCTAGAGTAAATAGTATATGAGTATAATAAATTTTGGGTATATTTGGATGGGTATTCACCATGTTACCTCCATGGTAAATTTATATACATAGTTAATTTTAAATAAATTTATTTAATTTGTTTAAAATTATTCTAGATGATAATCTCAAGGAAATTATAATGATAATTAAGAAAAAATAATTAATTAATTAAAGAAAATAATTAGTTGATTTGAACATGATTTATCTTAAATTATAACTATTTGAACTGAATGCTAATTTTATTAAATTTGTAATTCCTAGCATGAATGTAGATGATCATGAGCATAGAATAGAAATTTTTATGTGATTGTAATCATTTAATTTTTTATTAAATTAAATTGTTTACTTATGTTTCATCTCTCATCTCGTTATGTAAGGGTCTACATGCCCATGGTTTCTTTTATGTAAACCCCTTTTTTCTCTCACCTTCATGTGATTAAAAGCATATTTAATGGATGGATCTCCCAATCTAGTGGAAGAAGTTAATGTTTGGGGATGAGGTGAAACCAATCCAAGAGAGATACATGGGTGGACAGGTGGAAAGATGTAAGATGAACCTTAATTGATGTGAGGTGTTTTTTACCTAGGTCTATTGTTAGTTTATTATCCTCTAGATAAACTAACCATTAGTAAAGAATCATGATCATACCACTTTATTATTTTATTTATGTCAATTTTCATAGTTATTTCTTTATGGATGGTTTGTTATAATTACATGAATTAATGAAATAAGTAGCACAAAATAGAAATAAAATAAATTTCCTTATATGTAAATATTATCTAAGACATGGTTAATCACTTAAGTAAGACCAATTAATATTAACAAGTATGTAATAAAGATAATAATTAGAGATTTATGCATAAAATTATAAATTCCCTCAATTATATATATTAAGTCGGTATATTATTCCACTACATCAGTTAAAATTAAACCATAGTTAAAGTTCTTGACCTACCAAAGTTGTGGTACTTTCAATTATCGTGGAATTCTAACATGAAGTTTTGGGTTTACTTATCTTAGTTCACATAAAGGGTTGACATACAAAGTAGGAAAGAGTGAAACTAAGAGTAAAGGGTTAAGGAAATCCAATTTTAGGATTTCAGTATTTGGGATTACACTTAATAGATCAAGGAACTGTGAGTTAATGTAGTTGTCATTTGGAATTCCTACCTAATACCCTTAAAATTACTTGACAAACCAAAGTTGGGGTAATTAGAAGGGGGGTATGGATCCTTACCACTATAATTTCCAAGAAACATGATATTCTAAAGCCAAGGGTGAGGGAAAATGGGTTTCAATAAAATAGTGGGAGATTAATAAATATAATATTTATTTATTTGTCTAAATTTTATAAGATAAAATAATAAAATTTTGGTCATCTTGTTTTTAGAAACAATAATAAAAAATGAATTCAATCATATCACTATGATCCATAGTTGATAAGTATAACCTTCTCACTGATAAAAATTTCCAAAACTAGAAAAGGAACTTATGTGTTATCATATACCACGAAAGGAAATTATATGTGCTAGAAGAACCAATTCCCAATGTGTCTGGAAATGAGTCTAGTGATGAAGAGTTAACTCTCTATGAGAAACATTTAAACAATTACATATATGTTTAGTGTTTCCTTGTATCATTGATGAACAATGTGATATTGAAGCAACATGATGACATAGATGCATATAATATGATGTCTCACCTTTGAGATCTATATCAAGATAAGGTGATATAAGAGAGATATAGGATATCCGATTCGTTTTTTACAGCTAAGCAGAGACTCTAGTCCAACTAGAACTTATTGAGTCAGGATTATTGTCTATATTAAACACTTACACATATAAGGGATTAAATTTCTAGATCTATTTCACAAATATCTCATACATTCATCACATCCTAAGACCTTCTCCAGTTTTATTGTTAATTACAATTTGATAAATAATGAGAAGAGTGTTTTAGAACTTCTTACATTGATTCGCCAAGTCGATTAGGATATAGGGCATGATAAACCCACAATCCTTATAGTGAATAAGAAAAGGAAGAACAAGGAGAAGGGGCCCAATACTCGTAAAAATTTTAATGCTCCCGAGCATTATCCTCCCAAGAAGAGGAACATCCATAGGTAGAGAAAGAAAAAGTGACATTATGTTTTTCATATGGAAAGAAAGTTCACTAGAAGAAGAACTGTACCTATAAGTGAGGGTAATATAAATTTGTGTTCATTATCGAATTTAATCTTTCAATATCTACACATTGGGTATTAGGTATAGCTTGTGGTGATCACTTTTATGTCTAAAAGAAAGAACCATGTAGATTCTAAAATATTTCTAGAGGAGAGGGTGATTTGAGATCTAATAATGGTGTGAGGCTAGATGCTCTATCCATTGGTGACTACCACCTTTCATTTCCAATGGGAATAATTTTGGTTTTAAAATATTTTTACTATGGACCAATTGCTACCAAGAACATAATTCTATATCATGCCTAGAGACAGATGGTTTTGTTTTCAAGGTTTAAGCAAAAGTTGTTTCTTTCATGAAGACAACATATGTTATGGTATAGAGCATTTAAATAACAGTATTTATGTATTAAATTATGAAAACCAAGTATTGGTAACTGATAAAAAATCATATTCACATGACTCATATAACGCCCATCTATGGAATCATTGCCTTGGTCATGTAAACGAGATTAATTTTAAAAATATCTATCAAGATGGTTATTTATACTCTTCTAAGCCAAAACCACTTTAAATATATCATGCTTTTTTAAAAGTAAAATGACCAAAATTCCATTCAGTGGATAGGTTGAAAGGGCCACAGATATTTTAGGATTAGTACACACTAATATGTGTGGACCATTTCCAGTAGAATCTATAGTTGGGTATTCATACTTCATTACTTTTAAAAATGACTTGAGTAGATATGGTTATGTCTAATTGATGAGTTATAAGTATGATTAATTTGATAAATTCAAGGAATTAAATAATTAAGTAGATAATCTACTTGGATAGAAGATAAAGAAGCTTTGATCTGATAGAGGTGGTAAATATCTTAACCAATAGTTTATCAACTTTATACATGAGTTTTGGATTCTATCTCAACTCACTCCACCTTACACACCATAGTGTAATGGTGTTAGTGGAAGGAGTAACCATACTGTTGGGAAAAAATCCCTCAAGGTATCATTGAAGCATTTTTGAGGTGATTGTGTTTGTTGACAAAGTGGGCCTCTGTGTTATGTTTGTTGACAAAGCAGACCATGATGTATGAGTGTATTGACAAAGGGGTTTTACTTGGTGACTTTTTGGGTTCAAGGTTTTCTTTCAACAATCCATGATTGATTGAATAACCTCAACAAAGGAATGGACGATCTAGAGGCGGTACAAAAAGAAAAGATACAAGGTGGCAAAGGGAGGAGCGCGCAAAATAACCGGTTTGCACGTAAAATATTTGTTTGTGCATAAAAGTGGTCTTTCATGGAAAGTGGATTTCACGAAAAAGCATAAAATTATGCGCAAGGTAGTGTAGAGGTTGCACGTAAAATTTGGCGGTGGTGTGTAAAAGAGGTGTTGCACAAAAAGTTTATTTCACGCAAGGAAATATAATTACACGAAAGGTGTAGTAAGGGTTGCGCGTAAAATTTGGGGTTTCCCGGCACACTCGGTGCAAAGTGAGATTCATCTGCGGGTGAAATATGAATGTCAACAGAGCATCTATCAATAGTTGAGGATGAAGATTTCATTAGAGATAATGAAGAGACCTGCAGGTCTATAAACTGTGAGTGGATCCTCCGAAGAAGCAGTGAGCACACTTCAGTTGAGAGAGCAGTGAGCTTTCATTTTGTGAGTGGTTGTCAACCAGGAGGGACAATGAGTCCGCTTCGAACATGTTGACAGCAGTACGCTTATAGTGGAATTGGTACATCAGTACATTGCTGGTGTATTCTCCTTGGACGTAGCCTAGTGAGGGTGAACCAAGAAAAAATCATTGTGTCTTGTGCATGCTTTAAGGTTTTTTTATACACTGCATCAGGAAGGAGAGAGAAGAGGGTTTTGTCTAACAGCAAAAAAATATCAAAAGGGGAAGTCATTTTAAGCTGTCATGCCCTGATTCACCCCCCCTCTCAGGGTATCTATCCTAGTGGGCCTAACAATTGGTATCAGATCAAAAGGTTAATATCAGTGTTTCTCTCTCAAATGGAGGTTACTAATCATAAAAGTATTCCGATCTTCGGCGGGAACAATTTCCAACTATGGAAGAATCGGATGCAACACTACTTCTGATCAATAGGAATGGATGTGTTCACAGTTGTAATGCATGGCATAATAGCTGATATTAATATTGGTGAATTATTAGAAGCTGAGCGTAGAGAGCTGGATGTTGATGCCAAAGGAATCAATGCCTTAGGGGGAGCCATATCCAATCCTATTTATACAAAGGTGATGTCATGAAAAACATCACATGCCATGTGGTAAAGGCTATTGAATATATATGAAGGGGATACAGAGGTCAGAGAGGAAAAGTTGTAAGTGTTGTGGAATAAGTATGAAGATCTGAGAATGAACCTGAATGAGTCTATTGATGCATTATTCGACATGGTAAATGTTGTAGTGGAAGACATGCGAGGTCTTGGAGAAGTTATTGAAGACATAAAGATTGTGAAGCGCATCTTGAGGAAACTTCCACCTCGGTTCAATCCGAAAGTTTCAGTTTTGGAAGATAAAGACCTGAAAGAGCTTACACTGGATAACCTGTACAGCACTCTTGTTGAATATGAAATGAGAAATGATGATAACGATGTTGTGTAAAATGGGAAATCCAAATAGGTGGCATTCAAGGACATGAAGAAGCTCACCATTGAAGAATCTCAGGAAAAAGAAGAGACAGATGAGGTGATGTCATTCCTCTCCTCAAACCTTCAAAGAGGAAAAGTAAAGTTTAAAGGGAAGCTTCCAATTGCTTGTTTTCGATGTGGAAAGGTTGGACATCTTGTGGCAAGGTGCCCCAGAAAGTTCCAAGAGGATGATGAAGTCGATGAAATCGAAGTTCCCAAGAAGAAGTCTCCAGCCTATGGGAAAGGCAAGAAACAGTTCAAGAGAAATTTATTTAAGAAAAAGAACCTTCTTTCAAAAGAATATGACAGTTCAGATGAGTCTGAGGTTGAGGAGGTTGAAGAGATAGAGAACTGTAGAGATCGAGGTGAAAATGCTATGGTGGCAGTTGTTGGTAATTATCAGAATAATAATGAAACTGACTCTGATGAAGAAAAAGAAGAAGTTGATGGAAGACTTGATATGCAAGCATAGTTAGAGGCTGCTCTTGAGGAGATAGATGTTTGTAGAGCCAAAACAAAGATAGCCAACAAAGTTGTTCATGACGCCAAACTCTATATGCAGCATCAAGAAGAAGAGAAGTCTGAGTTGATGGAAGAAATCGAGAAACTCAAGTCATAAACATTAGAGGACTCAGAATCAGTTAGTGAGTTTAAAATAAAAATTGAAGAATAGAAAATGGATATCGATAGCTTGAATAACACAAGGGGAGATCAAATCAACCGTATTGAAGAACTTGGAGGAGAAGTTGTCAGTTTGTGTAAAAATGTTAAAGATCAAGAAAAACTATTGAATCCTACTGGGTCATTAGGAAAGCAGATCACTCGAAAAACAGAGAAGATGAAAGTGTAGAATAGTGGTTCAGTAGAAAAGAAGCATCAACTTTGTTTAGATGCCAAGATTTATGGGGGGATTGATCGAGAACAAAAAGCAATGAAAGTTGAGGTCAGACCGCAAGCACCCACTCTAAGACAAAAGGTGGATTTGGGAACAAGGCAGAATCAGAATATTCAGAGATGCCAAAGGGAAACTAGCAGTACAGAAGTGACACGAAGGAATGCACCTTATATTAGGTGTTATTGTTGTGGGAAAATGGGACATTCATAGTATGTGTGTTCCATAGCTAAGAGATATTGAAGGACACAAGAACAAAGGAAGCATCCAAACAGAGAAAGGTTCTCTAGAACATATTTTGAAGGGCAATGTTTTTGGTGCGGAGGATTTGGGCACATGGCTACATACTGCACTTCGACCATACAGAGAAATATGCCAAAGCAGAACCAAAATGTTTGCAAGCAGTAGATCAATGAACCAATAGGTGATTTGAAAACGTAAAATAGATTTTCACATTTACAAGATGAAGCTGGTCCATCATACTCTGAGAAATATTAGAAGTCTCAATCCATCTCAAGTATGAAGGCAAAAACATGGACCAAGAAGAAAAAGGATGAGAAGGTAGCGGTGGCAGAAATTTCCCTTAAAGCATCAGATCGCTCTGGTGTGTGGATCCTTGATAGTGGTTTCACATCTCACATGACAGGTAATAAGGATCTCATTACAGGCATAAAATATGACAAAGAAGAAGTTTTCAAGTTTGGAAATGAGGAAGGCATAAAGATAATTGGCTCAGGAAAGGCCAAGTTTGGGGAAAAGGAGATGAGATGTGCCGATGTCTTAGTAGTAGAAGGTCTCAGTCACAATTTGCTCAGCGTTAGTCAACTATGTGACTCAGGACATTTTATAAGGTTTACTAAGAATATGTGTATCGTCAAAGGAAGAGATAATGCAGTGGTTCTACAGGGAAATAGAACAAAGGGAAATCTCTACCTTGTAAGTGGAGAAGAAGATATGTGCTTTCTATTCATAGAGGAAGAAAACAATTCGTGGAATAAACAACTTTTTCATCTATGTCAGCCATCCCTGGAAGATCTGGTAAAGTGTGATGCAGAAAGAGACCTATCCAAGATATCACGAGATCGTACTCACACTTGTGATGCATGCCAACAAGGGAATATCATCAGAAATATGTATAATTCAAAAGAAAAGAAGTCAATGAGAGTTCTCGAATTGGTGCATGTTGACGTATGTGGGCCTATTACTCCACAAGAAATTGACAGAAATAGGTACTACGTTCTTTTCATTGATGGCTATAGCACAATAGAATGGTTATTTGTCATTTTCCATAAGTCCGATGTGTTTAGCTGCTTAGAACAGTACCGGAGGGAGTGCGAAAAGATGCTTGGATAGAAAATTCTGAAGTTCCATACTGATAATGGTACGGAATTCACAAACAGTCGGGTGGAAGACTATCTCGAGAAACATGGGATAAGGCATCAAGTTTCTTCGGTGAGAACTCCCCAACAGAATGAAGTGGTTGAAAGGAGAAATTGTATCATCAACAACATGGCCAGAACAATGATTATAGAAAAATACCTACCAGAGAAATTTTGGAAGGAAGCAGTATTGACATCGGTCTACATTTCTAACAGGGCTCTATTGTGTCCAAAGGAAGTAAAGACTCCATATGATATGTGGTATGGAAAGATGCCAATGGTGAAATACTTCCAAATATTTGGAATTAATTGATTTATCCTCAATAAGGAAAAACATAGGAAATACGAGTCTCAAGGAGATGAGGGGATATTCCTTGGCTACTCAGGAAAAAGCAAGGCATATAAATGCATTAACAAAAGGTTGGGAAAAGTTATTGAGAGCAATGATGTCACTGTAGTGGAGAATGAGGAGATCACTCAACAGCACAGTGAACAATTTCCGGGTAAGAGTGATGAAGAAGAAAGCAACACAGAGGGAGCAGTAGTGGACGATGTTGATTCAGAAGAAGATACTAATGATGAGCATGCGGAAGTAAAATCCATATCTGTACAAAAGCCAAGGAGTCGAGCTGAAATTGACAGGAAGAATATCATTGGTGATCAATCAGCTCCAGTTAAGATAAGAATAATTAAATCACTACAGTATACATCTTTCTTATCTCAGGTAGAGCCCAAATGCTTTGCTGATGCAGTTGTAGATGAAAACTGGGTTTAGGCTATGAATGAAGGGCTAGATCAGATTGAGAAGAATCAGACATGGGAAATTGTTTCGAGGCCAGCAGATAAGAATGTCACTGGGAATAAATGGGTCTATCGAAACAAAATGAATGAATATGGCATAGTGATTCAAAACAAAGCATGATTAGTGTAAAAAAGGATACTCCCGGATAGAGGGAATAGATGTTGATGAGACATTTGCACCGGTTGTGAGGTAAGATACAATCAGGTTATTTCTAGCCATTGCAGTGCAACGGAAGTTAAAAGTGTTCCAGATAGATGTCAAATCAGCATTCTTGAATGTGATTCTAGAGGAATATGTTTATATCGAGCATCCAGATGGTTTTCTCATTCATGAGGATGAAACCAAAGTTTTTTCGGTTGAAGAAGGCGTTATATGGGCTGAAACAAGCACCAAGAGCATGGTACTCAAGGCTCGATCATTATTTGAAGAAGCTTGGTTTCCATTGTGGTGGAGTTGATTATAATCTCTATTTCAAAAAAATATTAATCAAATGATGATGGGGCTGGTTTATGTCAATGACATAATATTTGGCGGATCAGATGAAGCACAATGCAAACAGTTTTTCGAATTCATGAAACATGAGTTCTAAATGTCTATGACTGGTGAGCTGACATTTTTCCTTGGTTTACAGGTGACACAAGGAAGGAATGGAACATTCATTTGTAAATCTAAATATTCAAAGGAGGTTCTGAGAAGATTTGGAATGGAAAATTCCAAGGAGATGAAGACTCTGGTTTCTACCCGGATGAAACTATCAAATGATGAATACGGCAAGGTGGTTAATATCACAGAATACAGACAAATCATTGGAAGTATTTTGTACCTAACAGCGATAAGACCTGACATTGTTTTCTCCACATGCCAAGAAGCATGATATCAAAGCTATCGTAAGGAAATCCACATGATCACAGTAAAATGAATACTTCGGTATATCAAAGGAACTGTGGATTTTGGTTTGAAGTATACTGACAAATATCCACAAGAGTTATTGGGATACATAGATGCAGACTGGGCCGGGTCAGTAGATGATAGGAAATCAACGTTAGGAGGTGCTTTCTATCTTGGTGGATTGTTCATTTCTTGGATAAGTAAGAAGCAAGATTTCATTTCATTGAGAAATGCAGAAGCTGAGTATATTGCGGCCACTCAAGCCTGCATGCAGTTATTGTGGATGAATTAGCATCTTGATGATGTGGGAGTTGAAGTGAAATCTCTGATCAGAATCCAGTGCAATAACTCAAGTGCTATAAATCTCAGAAAAAATCTCGTCTGTCATTCTAGGACAAAGCACATTGAGATCAAGTATCATTTTATCAAGGAGAAGGTTGAGCAGGGACTTGTGAAGTTGGATTATGTGCCTATAGAACTACAGGTTTCCGACATTCTAACAAAGGCCTTACCCAAGGAAGAGTTTGAAAGGCATCGAATGGCTCTAGGAGTTCAATCGACTCCCCGCACTTAAGAGTGTAGATGTGGACCCCCCCCCCCTCTCCCTAAGTTATGACGTGTTTTTCCTAAATGTGCTGATATGTGTTCTTTACTCTGTTACAGACTACAACGGAGTGACCTTTGGGTTCATTGAAAAAGGGGGAGAAAATAGTGATTGTTCAAGGGGGAGATAGTGTGGCAATTTGAGAAATCATAAAAGATAGAGGGAGAAGTTGACAGGTGGATCAGCCAGATGGGGGGAGTTGAAGCTGTGCTGAAGAGGATTTGTAGCTGACAAGAGTTAAAGCTGTAAGAAGATAGGGGGAGCATTTTAAATCTGACGATTCTAGAAGTGATCGATCAAATAATAGATAGCACGATAGTGGAGGATCATTCATGATAAAAATAGAAGAGTGGTGTTGGAATGCGGTAAGAATATTTCCAACAATTGGTATTATTTTGGTATCAACAGTGGGTGTCAGAGTTGAAGTGATTCATTGATGAACTTTTCATTTACTCTTGTTTCTCACGCCGAGCATTGCTCATGTGGGATTATAGTATGTGTTTATTAAATCCTTGATTGATATAGAAATTGCAATAGGCGAATGGTGGCTGAAGAATTAATGATGTTTATTTTTATTGATGATTTGTCAACAAACCCAAAGGGGGAGATTGTTGGGAAAAAATCCCTCAAGGTATCATTGAATCATTTTTGAGATGATTGTGTTTGTTGAAAAAGTGGTCCTCTATGTTGTGTTTGTTGACAAAGCAGAACATGATGTATGAGTGTATTGAAAAAGGGGTTTTACTTGGGGACTTGTCGGGTTCAAGGGATGCTTTCAACAATCCATGATTAATTGAAGAACCTCGACAAAGGAATGGATGATCTGAAGGCAATACAAAAAGATCAGATACAAGGTGGCGCCATTTTCTAGTGTTTGCCAAATTTTTGGGCCTAAAAATCGGAAAATGGAGAGAAGTGTTATTGGCAAAGGGAGGAGTGTGCTAAATCTGAGAGGTGCACGAAAAATAATGTGGGGCGCGAAAAATTAGCGTGGGGCGTGAAAAATCAGTGGGTTGCAAGTAATATCAGCGTGTTGCGTGAAATACCGGATTGGTATTTTCGTGGAAGAGGTGTTTTGAGATCAGAAGCTCAAAAATTGGAAAAGGCATGAGGTGCGCGAAATATTGGAGCAGTGCGCGAAAAATGGTGTTGCATGGAAGATTTGTTTTTCGCGCTCAAAGAGAATTACACGCTCAATGCGGGGTTTTCACACGGGGTCATTTTTTCCTATAAATATTAAGTGACCTCCCTCCATTAGGAGGAGTTCAAGACATAGAGACTACCCGAGCTCTAGCACGTGAAATTGGAGTTCACAAGGGAGTTGCGCGAAAACAACCAGTTTGCGCGTAAAAGTGGTGCTTTGCGAAAAGTGGATTTTGAGCAAAAGCATAAAATTACGCGCAAGGCAGTGTAGAATTTGCGTGTAAAATTTGACGGTGGTACGTAAAAGATGTGTTGTGTTAAAATTGTATTACGTTCAAGGCAAGAGAATTATGCCCAAGGTGTAGTAAGGGTTGCGCGTAAAATTTGGGGTTGCCCGGCACACCCGGTGCAATGTGAGATTCATCTACGGGTGAAAGTTGAACGTCAAAAGAGCATCTATCAACAGTTGAGGATGAAGATTTCATTAGATATAATTAAGAGACCTACAGGTCTATAAACTGTGAGTGTATCTTCTGAAGAAGTAGTGATCACACTTCAGTTGAGAGAGCAGTGAGCTTTCATTTTGGGAGTGGTTGTAAACCAGGAGGGACAGTGAGTCCGCTTTGAACTTGTAGATAGAAGTGAACTTATAGTGGAATTGGTACATCGGCACACTACCGGTGTATGCTCCTTAGACGTAGCCCAGTGAGGGTGAACCAAGTAAAAATCGATGTGTATTCTGCATTCTTTAAGGTTTGTTTATACTCTGCATCGGGAAGGAGAGAGAAGAGGGTTTTGTCTAACAGAAAAACAAGATCAAAAGGGGCAGTCGTTTTAAGCTGTCATACCTTGATCCCCCCCCCCCTCTCAGGGTATCTAGCCTAGGGGACCAAACATGTACCTTGTTATACATGGTAAGGTTGGTGATGCGTAATTAATATCTTCCATTATCCTTTTGGGAATATTAATTACAAATTGCAGTATATATATTAAATCAAGTACCAACTAAAGTGTAAAACACAATTCCCTTTGAGTTGTGGAGTGGAAAGGAACATATTTTATTGCATACATGTGTATGGGGTTTTGAGTCATTTGTTAAGGCCTTCTCGAGCAATAAACTAGCACCCCATAGGAAAAAATTGTATCTTTATAGGACATCCCAAGTAAATAAAGGGATACTACCTATACAACCCCTCAAATAAGAAAGTGATTGTCATCATACAAGAAATATTTCTTGAGAGGGAGCACATCCTCATAAAGGATAGTGGTAGAAAGATTTACTTTGATGAAGTTGATTCTCAAGATACATAAGAGTTTGTATAGGAATAGATTCCACAAGTCCTTTTTGAAGAAGTAGTTCTTGAAACACAAGTACTATATAGGATCACAAGAGAGGTAAGTGAACCAAAGAGATATGGTTTTCTAGTAATAGAAGATGGTGAATCATTATTGGTTGAAAATGATGAACTTATATCCTTCAAATAGGTATTATAGAGATCATAAATTGTAAGATGAAAGTAATCCATGATTTTTGAAATGGATTCTATGTATTGGAACCAATTTTGGGTTCTGTTTGATGTGCCAGTTGATGTAAATCCAATAGTATGAAAATGGGTATTTAATATAAAACTAGACATGGAAGGTAAGGTAAATTCCTATAAAGAAAGTCTAGTTTCTAAAGGGTTTAAAAAGCATCAAGGAATTGAGTATGATGAAATCTTTTCATCAGTTTCCATGTTTAAACCCATCAGGACTCTACTTGCTATATCAACTTACCATGAATATGATATTTTAAAGATTTATATCAAAACTACATTCCCTAATGGTAACCTTCATGAATATGTCTATATAACACAAATAAATGATTTTGTGACTCTAGGTGATTCCAAAAAAAATTCAAGTTATAGAGATACATTTATGGATTAAAGAAAGAATCCATGTCATGGAACATTAGATTAGATGAAGCTATAAAATAATTTGGTTTTATTAAGGATGAATGTGATCCATGTGTTTACAAGAGGTTTAGTTTTAATGTGGTCGTTATCCTGGTAGTATATGTTGATGACATATTACTTATTGGAAATGATATACCAGTCTTACAGTCTGTTTAGTACTCATTAGACAAGTGTTTCTACGTTGAGGACTTAGGTATAGAAACATATATTCAAGGGATAAAGATCATTCATGATAAATCCAAGAGGCTGATTAGACTAAATAAAAGTACATACATTGACAAGATACTAATGAAATTTAGTATGGAACAATACAAGAGGGGATGCGTTCTAGTGTAACATGGTTTACATATTTCAAAGAATATGTATCCTTAGACAAAATAGGAGAAATAGAGAATGAGTAATATTCCATATTATTTAGCAATAGGATCAATCATTTATGCCATGTTGTGTAATAGACTTGATGTTTCCTATGTATTGAGCATAGAATGCAGATATCAAGCAGATCTAGAAGAAAATAATTGGTTTGTTGTTAAGGATATCCCCATGTATCTGATAAGAACTAAGGATGTGTTCCCATTTTATGGAGGAGATGAGGAGGTGGTCATCAAGGGTTATAGTGATGCTAATTTTCAAACATATCATAATGATTTTAATTTATAGTCAGGATATGTTTTTTGTCCCAACGGAGGAGCTGTGAGCTAGAAGAGTTCAAATCATATAGTTATCATTGATTCTATAGTGGAGTATGAGTATATAATGACTTTTTATATAGGTAAGGAAGCTATTTGGATAAGGAAATTTGTCTAGGAGCTGGATGTGGTACCTAGAATTAAAGACCCTATCCATTGTATTGTGATAATACTATAGTAGTGTCTTCTGAAAAAGAGACCAGGTCACACCAACAGGAAAAGAATATACTCCTGAATTATCACCTATTGAGGGATTTTTATAAAAGGATTGAAATTTCAGTAAGCAGAGTACCCATAGAAGAGAACAAAGTAGACCCCTTGACTAAAGTCCTATCTTAGTAGAAGCATGACTATTATGTGATAGCTAGCATATTGAAGATGGATAGCAGTTGGATCCAGTGTAAGTGGGAGTCTGTTAGAGTTGTTTCCCTGGAACCAACTTTTGTGTACTTAATGGTAACCTATATTCATAGTTTTTAATATTAATAAACTCTTTATCACATCAGGACTATTCTTCTTCATAACATAGTATGTGATAATGTACTAAGATTATTTTTCACAATAAAATGTAATGGAAGTTCCCCAGAATTGTTATGACACTATTCTTAAATATATGTTCTATTGTCAGATGATATCATTTTAGGTACAAAAATGATACAAGCTATCAGGGGTGGAGACTCATAGGACATTATGGAACCTTCTTATGGTGTACGCCATTGGTAATATCCTGTGTAGGATATTATATGGATGATACCCACCTATAGTAAATCCACATTCATATGTTTCATTGGATGTTCCTATATGTGGAAATTTTTATTAATCCTTAGACTTTAATATTATTAGTAATTAATAGTATAAGTCATATAGTTTTATTTATTGATGAAAATTGTGATGACATATGTTTGCAGTGAGGTAGGATACATTAGGTGTTTCACTAGTAATATTGCATTAATGAATAATGTGTGAAAGGATTTTTCCCTTTTATTCCTTAATAGAAGATTATATATCAGGCCCATTGATGGAAATGATATATCCTAAATAAACCCATGACCATGGGGTTCTATAAACAAATTTGGTTTCTAGAAATTCAAATAAAGAAACATCTAGCACAGAGGTTGATGGAACGATCCTGAAACCTGCTTGATTAGAGATATTGTGATAAAATTATTATATTTCATAGTGATCATACATACAAGGTATTATTTCATTATGACATTAACTTCTTTCTCTATGGGGGCCTTGGCGTGTTCCAAGATGCTAACCTTGAAATTTTGGATGCTTCACCTAATGCCACTGAGAAAGAGGCCTAGAGGGTCACACGCTCAGTGTATCCAGAATCTTGATTAAATAATATTTTATTATTTATTATTTAACAAGTTGAATAAATATTATTCCCATGTGTGGTTTAATAATTATTCATTTTTGCTTAATCTCATATATTCTATCACTAGTTATTTGAGAGAATATTATGAGACCAGCATATTTAATAAATATTTATTTTCTATTTGGTGAATATAATTTTTATTTATTTAATAAATAAATATACATTATTCAAGGCCCGATAAATATTTTGTAGTATTGCTGAACTAATTTTAATTGTTTGGGGAGAAATAATATATATTGAATAATATTTGAATAAAGAATATTTAATTTTAATTTACAAGTTAAGTTCTTGTTGATAAATATTATTATTATTATTGACATTGGGTTCTGTGGGGATTACATAAATATTAAAGGTCACTTTTGAAAATTTTTATTTCTAAAACCTAGCAGTATAAAAGAAAAATTATATAATTTTTCAATAGAATTAATTTCTTTTTGTTGTGCACAACGACAACCGAAGAGAATCCTCTCAATCCCTAAATATCTCCTTCTTCAATAATACTCCCAAGAACAAATAGAGATATTCCCCCACCTCCCAGTATCAATTCTAGATAGATCAAGGAGAATTATTTGGAAATGATTCTTATGGTGATCAAAAGAGAATGACTCAAGCATTAGGATCTTCCACACTAGCACTCGGAGATTCCTATGGTGATGTTTGGAGATTTGTGGAACATGTTTGGATCACCAATAGAGGGAATCTGCACTTGATTCGTACAATATAACGATGGTACAATGTAGATCTGTTGTTAGATCCATCAACGAATAAAGAATTGACGCAAGGTAATTCTTTAATTGATTAAATTAATTATAAATAATATGTGATGATCCTGCACTTGGTTCTGTAACTCTAACCCTTGTCTTTTTTCTTTGATTCAATTTCATTGATTACGGTGTTCATCACCATGTAAATCTCAGATAAATCATTTATCGTGACAAAAATTAAAGGTGGGAGTGACTTATCACACTCTTCCTGAAGTTCCCAATCAGGATCCAAGTATCACTGAGAGGGGGAGGGGGTGAATCAGTGATATCTTTTTCTTTTTAAGTTTCCCCTTTTTGAAACAACCTTCGCCTCCTGTTAAAGAGTTTCTTCCCTGCTGAACACACACATCCACAGGAACACAAGATTTACAAGGTTCACTACTCAACAAGAGTAGCTACGTCCTTGGTATGGTACGGAAATAATCCAGTACCACACAATCCACTAGAAAACAATCCTTTGATGTGGAATACAACGAGTAGGATATACCCTTACACTCGTGCAGCACTTTGAAAACAATCCAATAGTGCGTGTGCTCCTTCTTAGCACAAATAGGATAACACAGTGTTTCAGTGCTTCTTTACAATTAAACAGATGTATTCTCCGAAGTACAAATCTTCACTTTCTTACCCAGAAGCCGGTAAGAACTCTCTCGTGCACAACTGAATACGTGCGAAGACCCCAAATATTTCGCGCAGCCTTTTGGGTGTCTTGCGCGCAATTCAAATGGCTTGCGCGTAAAATTTCCTTTTGGCGCGAAAAATGTTTTTCGCGCAACTTTCCTTTTACGCGCAACTTTTCCTCTTTTCGCGCAACTCACTTAGCGTATAATTTACGCGCACCAGAGCTCGGAATTTCTTCTAAGTGTCGAGCATTACATAATGAGAGGGGTTCACCTCATATTTATAGGCATTTTTGACCTTGCGCATAAAAACCACTTCCTGCGCGTAAAACCTCCTCCATGCGCGTAAAAACTCTTTAATGAAACTTCATATTTCGCGCCATGCTTCAATATTTCGCGCACCTCATGCCTTTGGCATTTTTCATCCTTCTAAGCCTGAAGCACCAATTGCGCGCAAAATTCCGCACCGTGTTCTATATTGCGCGCAAACCCAATCATTCCTGCGACATCAGATTTCGCGCACTGCTCCAATATTTCGCGCATTTTATGCCTTTGCCAATTTTTGATCTTATGATCTCGAATCATCATTTGCGCGAAAACTTCATTCCCCAATTTCGCGCACCATGCCAATATTCCGCGCAACCCGCAGATTTTTCGCGCAACCCGCTACTATTTCGCGCATCCCGCAGATATTGCGCGCACCACTTTATTTTTGCGCGAAACATGCCTAAATTTCCGCGCACTCCATGCCTTTGTCATTTTTCATAGTTCTGACCTTGAATAACTCTTTTGCACGTATAAACCATCTTCAGCGCAACATCCATTGCCAAGCAGATTTCTTCATCTCCCGATTTTCAGGCCCTAAAATTTGGCAAACACTGGAAAACGGCGCCACCTTAAACTGTTCTTTTCTGCCATCCCCAGATTGTCTATTGCTTTGCCATTTTATCTCTTTACTGCTTCCCATATCCATTCTTCTGCTCTTATCACGAATCCCACTATCGTGATATTTATCCTTTGATAGATCAGCTTAAGCATCGTCAGAGTTGCAATGGGAACTGAATCTTTCCTATCTTCCAGCAGCATCATCCCTTCCAATCAAAACATTATCTGACTGGCATCATCATTTCTCCCCCTTTCCTTCATAAGGCTTGCATCACAAGTTCTCCTATCTCATGATTTGTGTGAAATACATATCAGCAAAGCATCGTCTGATTTATGATCCTTCTACACAGTGAATTGATTTATCGCCTTTGACAACAAAATACAACACTCTGCAAAAGCTAACTCTTCAAACTTTCATCTTCATTCAACCTGGTCCCAACAATCTCCCCCTTTGGATTTTGTTGTCAACAAAGATTCATAAATCACTGAATTTTGATACCTTTTGCAATGGATTACTTATCAACAATTCTAAGCCTACGTGAGCTAACTCATTGTAGGAAACAAGATTTATTGACAGCCAAAACCATGCTGTCCAAAAGCAGTGACTGTGAAATCTCATGAACATACCTCCTCATCCTTCTTCAGAACATCTTGCAATAGCATTCTTCACTTCTTCAACTTTCCTGTAAAACAACTTTGTTTCCTACAACCACTCCAACAAATAGTTAGAATAGTTCACTCACATACATGCTGAATTCACAGCTTACCCACAACTCTCCCTTAATACATTCTTCCTTATGGATAGATTTATGAAACAATTCTCCCCCTTGAAAACACTATCCAAAGATAAGACGAGAGAGGGGACAGAAACATGTACCTTAACCTTGATGAGAAGGAGGTTGTACACCCATGTTCAACCTCAACTTTGCAAATGGTTCCTTCGGTAACGGTTTTGTAAATATATCAGCAATTTGTTCAGATGTAGGAACATACTCCAGCCTCAGTTCATTCTTTTCAACCTGCTCTTTGATGAAGTGGTACTTTATATCAATGTGTTTTGAACGAGAATGTTGTACTGGATTTCTTGTAAGATTGATTGCACTCTGATTATCACAACCCAAGAGCAATGGTAGCTTTACTTCAACAAGTAGATCTTCCAGCTGAGTCTTCATCCACATTAGTTGAGTTGCAGCTTGAGTAGCAGCAACATACTCAGCCTCAGCTGTGCTAAGAGTTACTGAATTCTGTTTCTTGGTATGCCAACTAACACAGCTTTTTCCTAGAAAGAATACTCCACCAGATGTGGATCTTCGATCATCAACATTTCCTGCCCAATCAGCATCAGAATACCCAAATAGATCAATATTTTCAGAGCCGTCATACCGGATTCCAAAGTTTGTTGTGCCTTTGATATATCTGAGAATTCTTTTTCCAGCAATCAAATGTGATTCTTTAGGAGCACTCTGAAATCTCGCACATAAAGTAACAGCATAGACGATGTCGGGTCTTGAGGCCGTCAAATATAGCAGACTTCCAATCAGTTTTCGAAACTCTTTCTGATCAACTTCCTTTCCTTCTCCATCTTTAGACAACTTGGTTCCCACTGAAATCGGTGTGGAAACTGGTTTCGAATTTTCCATGCCAAACTTCTTCAGAAGTTCCTTAGCATACTTTTCTTGAGATAGAAAAACATGATTCTTCTTCTGTGAAATTTGTAACCCAAGAAAGTACTTCATTTCACCTAGCATGGACATCTCAAATAACTTCTTCATCTCCTCAGCAAATTTTTCACATGATCTTTCATTATTTCCAGCAAATATAATATCATCGACATAAACAATAACGATCAGTGAAAACTCCTGACATTTCTTGATGTAGAGATTGCTGTCAACTCTCCCTTTCTTAAAGTTCATCTTCTTCAAGCAAGTATCTAATTTAGAATACCATGCTCTCGGAGCCTGTTTTAGCCCATACAGAGCCTTCTTCAACCTGCACACATAGCTTTCATCTTTCCCAATAACAAATCCACAAGGTTGATCAATGTAAACTTCCTCGTCAAGATCACCATTCAAGAATGCAGATTTTACATCCATTTGAAAGATTTTGTAACCTCGTTGTGCAGAAATGGCAAGAAATATTCTGATTGTTTCTAATCGAGCTACTGGAGCAAAGGTTTCATCAAAGTCAATGCCTTCAATTTGTGAATACCCTTTGCAGACCAATCTTGCCTTGTTTCTTATTACTTTACCTTCTTCATTCAGCTTGTTTCGAAAAACCCACTTTGTACCAATAATGTTCTTGTTGTCCGGCTTGGGCACAAGTTCCCAAGTATTGTTCTTCTCTATCTGATCAAGCTCTTCATTCATAGCATGAACCCATTCTGGATGCTCAAATGCTTCATTTACATCATTCGGTTCAACTTTCGAATAAAGAGAAGTATGTGATATAGCATTTGTTGTTCTTCTTGTTTGAACCCTCTGATTTTTATCTCCAATAATGTTCTGAGCCTCCACTTGTTTCCTCAACCTAGGATGATTTGTTTGAACTTCATCCTCATCACTTGATATTTCTGAGTCAGATTCCTCTTCTTGAGTAGGATGAACAAATTCTGAAGCATTATCAGAATTGTTAACAAAATCTTCTCTATCCCGCTCGACTTCCACATCAACATATGACTGCTTTTCTTTCTCAGCACTTTCCACAACTTTTACATCTGAAGAATCAATAATTCTTCCTGTTTCTTTGTTGAGGCATCTATATCCTCTTCCTTCTAGAGCATAGCCAAGAAAAATTCTGTCATCTCCTCTTTGCTCAAACTTCCCCAGATTTCCACCTTTCTTCTTTATAATACATGGACTCCCAAAGACTCTCAAGTGTTTCAGACTTGGAGTTTTTCCATAGAACATTTCATATGGAGTCATATCTGAGTTTGGCCTATAGAAACACCGGTTCTGAATATACACAGCAGTGCTCATGGCTTGCCTCCAATAATAATGAGAGAGACTATGTTCAAGTAACATAGTTCTCCCCATTTCCACCAGACTTCGATTCTTTCTTTCAGCCACCCCATTTTGTTGAGGTGTGTATGGTGAACTAAACTCATGCCGAATTCCATGTTTCTCAAGATAACTTTCAAACTCTTCATTCTTATACTCACCACCATTATCAGTTCTCAACTTCTTCACTGAATACTCACATTCTTTCTCTGCTTTCCTTCTGAAACTCTTAAACATTGTTAGAGAATCTGACTTATGTCTCATGTACATAACACAAGTAATGCGAGTAAAGTCATCAATGAAAGTAATGAAGTACTTATCTCCATTTGAAGATTGCTTTCTCATTGGCCCACATATATCTGAGTGTATGAGTTCTAAGGGTCTTTTTGAGCGAATTTCAACTCTCTTGTGCATAGAATTAGCAATCTTCCCTTTCTCACAAATAGTGCAGCACCAATCTCTTTCTCTTGATAAATCAGGCATATCCCGAACACTTTCTCGCTTTGACAGCTTGCACATATTTCTCTGACACATATGACCTAGCCTTTTATGCCATAATTTATTTTCATCCACCACACTCATGTAACAAGAGTTCTGTCCATCCCCAACTTGGAACAAATTCCCTCTTGTACGCTGGCCCCTTGTAACTATGTTTCCATCATTTTCACTTTTTACAACAAATCCATCTTTTCTGAAGATCACTTTGTTGCCCTTATCACAGAGTTGTGACACACTGAGCAGGTTGTGTTTCAGTCCATCAACATATAGTGTTTTTCTGGATTTCATCTTTTCTTTTCCAATGATGGCTGATCCAACACCTTTGATCCTTAGAGATTCATCATTTCCAAATGTCACAGTTCCTTCTTTAAAGTCTTTCACATTCTTCAGCAGCTTTAAGTCTCCTGTCATATGAGATGAACATCCACTATCAAGAATCCATGGACGTTCTCCTTTGGTAGCCTTCAAAGCTGTTTCAACAACAAGTGCTTTTTGTTCTTCCTTTTCCTCCACTTTCTGTTTTGCTTCTTCCAATTTCCTAGCCAAATCAATGTGTTCTGGCCAGAGAACCATGCATTCTTTCTTTTCAGACTTATCATATTTGTCCCTTTTGTATTTTAAAAACTCTGTCTTCTGAGGATTATTAACAAACTTTTGTTGCTCTGGTAACACACTAAGGCAGCCCTTAGCAAGATGTCCAGGTTGATCACATCTTTCACAATAAGTTTCCAGTGGTTGGAATCTGTTCCCAACTTTCACACCAGTCTTCTCAGATTTCTTCTGAAACTTATTTGGAGATCTTCTATTTTGAAAGCGTTGGCTCCCCCTCAATCCTTGTCCTTCAAAACTTTTGGAATAGTTGTAATGTTGTTGGTTAAACCAACACATACTTTCCATGTGTCCGAATCCACCACAATACCAGCAGTATCCATAGAAATAATATTTACCTCTGAAACTTTTAGACTGAATGGAGTTGTGAACACGCTTCTCAAAAACCATCATATTTTCATTTGTAACTCTCTTCTTCAGCTCAGATTCAGCTGTACCAGAAGTATTAGAAGCTTTTCTTGACTCAAGATTTTTATGCACTTCTGATTTTTCTGCATTGCTGATTTTGACCACATACTTTGTCTTTCCAGCCTTGTTCTTATCAGAACCAGTTTTGTCTTTCATTTCAACCTTTGAAGGTAAGTTTTGTAGATCCCTTTTTGGTTCATTCTTACTGGAACATTCCCCTACTTCTGAGATAGAATTTTTGGAACTGATATTCATTTCTTTAGCTTTATGCAGTTTTTGTTGGACAAGTTCCAACTCTTCTTCTTTTGCCTTCAACTTCACTTCAAGATGATCATTACGATTCTTTGTATTCTTAAGAGAATTTTTCAGATCATCAATCTCTTTTTTCATCATGATTTTATCATCTGTAAAACCTTCTTGATTGTTTACTGTGGAATTTTCTTTTACTAACTTGTTGTTTTCTTTCTCCAGTTTTCTGATCTTCCTCAAACATTCCTTCAGCTCTTCTTTCAGATACTGTTCAAGTTGAGTCTCTTCTTCTTCAGTACTACTACTCTCATAATCATCATTATTCACTGTTGCAAAAAAGGTACTCTCTCTAGTTTTTTCAGTAGCAGATTTTTCTGATTCAGTCTCGCTATCATCATCTTCCTTATCATTTGACAAAAAGCTTCTTCTTTTTTATTTAAAGAATTTTTTATTCTGACTTCTACCAGAATATTTATCTTTTCGATCCTGTTTCTTCCATGACCTTCTTGGTCCTCTGTCTTCTTCATCACTGTCGGCATCTTTCCCCTTTTGAGGGCAATTAGCCGCAAAGTGGCCAACTGCTCCACATTCAAAACATTTCAAAGGGAGTTTCCCTTTGTATTTCCCTGTGCCTCTTTTAACATTTTTAGAAAACAAGGATAGAATTTCATCAAAATTTTTACATACCTCATTTTCAGAGTTGGATTCACCAGCTTCTTCATTAATAAGAATTTTCTTCGACTTCTCTTTCTTTTCTGCCCTGAAAGACATTTCTCTATCAGTTTTTGCTTTGCTCTTCATGGTCTTCTCTCTTCTCATCTCATAAGTGATGAGAGTACTGTGCAAATCATCAAGAGATAATGTTTCCGGATCTCTGTCTTCTAGTGAAGAAACTTTAGCATCAAATTTGTCAGGCAGAATTCTCAGGATCTTTTCAACAACTGTATCATCTTCTAACTTTTCACCAAGACATCTGATTGTACTGACAATGTCATTAACTCTGGTAAAGAATTCCCCAACAGATTCAGATTCTCCCATTTTCAAGTCTTCATACTTCAGCCTCCAGATTTGTAGTTTTGCCTTCTTCACTTTTGTATTTCCTTCATAGATATTCATTAGCTTATCCCAGATGCCTTTAGCAGTAGTGACACCTTTCACTCTTAAAAACTCACTCTCAGAAAGTGATGAGAGTAATGCATTTTTAGCTCTTCCATCATTCTCAAGATTCTTCTTATCGACAGGAGTAAGAGGGACCTTGTCATCAATATCAGGAAATCCATCTGTTGTAGTTTCAAGAACTTCATATCCAAGAGACATAAGATACGACATCATTCTGTCCTTCCAGATGTGATAGTTCTTTCCATCGAAGATTGGAATCCCCTTACTGTTCACACAATTTAGATTTTCCATCACAACTTCTCTTCAAACAATTCAGCAAAGAGTAAACGAAGGGAACCTCCCTCTGATACCAATTGAAGTTCCCAATCAGGATCCAAGTATCACTGAGAGGGGGAGGGGGTGAATCAGTGATATCTTTTTCTTTTTAAGTTTCCCCTTTTTGAAACAACCTTCGCCTCCTGTTAAAGAGTTTCTTCCCTGCTGAACACACACATCCACAGGAACACAAGATTTACAAGGTTCACTACTCAACAAGAGTAGCTACGTCCTTGGTATGGTACGGAAATAATCCAGTACCACACAATCCACTAGAAAACAATCCTTTGATGTGGAATACAACGAGTAGGATATACCCTTACACTCGTGCAGCACTTTGAAAACAATCCAATAGTGCGTGTGCTCCTTCTTAGCACAAATAGGATAACACAATGTTTCAGTGCTTCTTTACAATTAAACAGATGTATTCTCCGAAGTACAAATCTTCACTTTCTTACCCAGAAGCCGGTAAGAACTCTCTCGTGCACAACTGAATACGTGCGAAGACCCCAAATATTTCGCGCAGCCTTTTGGGTGTCTTGCGCGCAATTCAAATGGCTTGCGCGTAAAATTTCCTTTTGGCGCGAAAAACGTTTTTCGCGCAACTTTCCTTTTACGCGCAACTTTTCCTCTTTTCGCGCAACTCACTTAGCGTATAATTTACGCGCACCAGAGCTCGGAATTTCTTCTAAGTGTCGAGCATTACATAATGAGAGGGGTTCACCTCATATTTATAGGCATTTTTGACCTTGCGCATAAAAACCACTTCCTGCGCGTAAAACCTCCTCCATGCGCGTAAAAACTCTTTAATGAAACTTCATATTTCGCGCCATGCTTCAATATTTCGCGCACCTCATGCCTTTGGCATTTTTCATCCTTCTAAGCCTGAAGCACCAATTGCGCGCAAAATTCCGCACCGTGTTCTATATTGCGCGCAAACCCAATCATTCCTGCGACATCAGATTTCGCGCACTGCTCCAATATTTCGCGCATTTTATGCCTTTGCCAATTTTTGATCTTATGATCTCGAATCATCATTTGCGCGAAAACTTCATTCCCCAATTTCGCGCACCATGCCAATATTCCGCGCAACCCGCAGATTTTTCACGCAACCCGCTACTATTTCGCGCATCCCGCAGATATTGCGCGCACCACTTTATTTTTGCGCGAAACATGCCTAAATTTCCGCGCACTCCATGCCTTTGTCATTTTTCATAGTTCTGACCTTGAATAACTCTTTTGCACGTATAAACCATCTTCAGCGCAACATCCATTGCCAAGCAGATTTCTTCATCTCCCGATTTTCAGGCCCTAAAATTTGGCAAACACTGGAAAACAGCGCCACCTTAAACTGTTCTTTTCTGCCATCCCCAGATTGTCTATTGCTTTGCCATTTTATCTCTTTACTGCTTCCCATATCCATTCTTCTGCTCTTATCACGAATCCCACTATCGTGATATTTATCCTTTGATAGATCAGCTTAAGCATCGTCAGAGTTGCAATGGGAACTGAATCTTTCCTATCTTCCAGCAGCATCATCCCTTCCAATCAAAACATTATCTGACTGGCATCATCATTTCTCCCCCTTTCCTTCATAAGGCTTGCATCACAAGTTCTCCTATCTCATGATTTGTGTGAAATACATATCAGCAAAGCATCGTCTGATTTATGATCCTTCTACACAGTGAATTGATTTATCGCCTTTGACAACAAAATACAACACTCTGCAAAAGCTAACTCTTCAAACTTTCATCTTCATTCAACCTGGTCCCAACACTTCCACTACACCCAGAACCTTTATGTTCATCCTATATGAGTGGGAACATGAACATCATGAAAAATGTTAAGGTTGGAATTTATGGAATGGTTGGATTTGGAAATCAAGGATCTTTTAAGGTCAAAGGAAGTTAAATGACCCAAATAGAAGGTAAGGAGAAAAATAATATGAAATTAATCTATGTGGATGAATTATGATACATCCTATTGAGTGTGAGTCAACTATATAACATTGGAATTGATGTTATATTTAATCAAAATGGGTTCTTGGTTAAAGTAATAGTTGATAACACTCCTATGAAAGAAATAAGGATAAATAATAATCTAAACTATGTTGATAGTAAGGAAAACACATGTTTATTTATAGATGTATAGGAGGATAGATTGTGGAATAGAAGGCTAGGACACATTCACTAATAGTGCATGGAGAACTTATCCAAACTAAAAGTTATGGTATACATTCCAAACATGAAGATAAATCATGAAAATACATGTTATGCATGTATGTGGGGAAATATGTTTTGAAATCATTTTTGGAAAAATAAGAAAATGATGAAATATATATCTACACATATTCCAAGTTGATTAATTGGACCATATACATTAGTGTGGAGAGAGGTAGTTCATACATTTTATTGATGATTATAGTAGACTGGTATGTATTATGTTCATTCGGAGTAATAAAGAATTCATGGATTTCATTAAGAGGTATCGAAGGAGAGTAAAAAATGAGACCAGATGCTGATTTAAATTTTTTGGGTCTGGTAATGGAAAAGTGTACACAACCATTAAATAGGTAAACTACCTCAAGAAACATGGAATTAAGTATGAGGTATCATTGGGGAGAACTAGTCAACAAAATGGAGTAATAAAACAATGAAATTAGATAGTGAACAATATGACCATGACATTTCTAATTGATTGTGGAATTAATCACCACTATTGGAAGGAGGAAGTATTGGTTGCATTGTACACTCAAAATTAGGTATTTTTAAGCTTTACGGTGGTGAGTACATCGCATTAAATGTGGCATGGAAGGAATCCCTCACTGATTCATTTATTGAGTCTTTATAAGTATATACTATATCTACAATAAATAAGGAAGTCATGTAAAGTCTGATGATGCAATAGATAGAGGATTTCTTTTAGGATACTCATCAAAGAGTAATGCCTAAAAATGTTATAACTTAAGGGTGGATAAAATTTTGGAGAGTATTGATGTCAAGGTCATTGGAGATAAATATGGGAAGAATTATAGAAGTAAAAAACATTGAATAGTTATGTGAAAAAGATGATGAAGTCATTAAAAAATATGAAGTTTTAAAATATTCCCCAAATGATGAATATTTTTAGGTTGAATCAAAGAAGGAGATAATTTTCAAAATGAAACTATTTAAATACCAAAAGAGAAATCGAGGGATATAACTTTATCCATCCAATATAATTAGATATCTATATTCAAAAACACAAAAAAAAAATATGAGTAATGTAGAGCATGTTTCTCTATTTTCAATGATGGAACAAATATCATTTGAAGAGGCAATAAAAGATGAGCCATAGGTTAGATTCATGACTTAGTAATTTTATCAAATTAAAAAGTACCAAACTTGGGAGCTTATAAATAGACTTGAACATCATAATTTAATTAGAAAAAATTGGATCTTCAAGAATAAATTTGACAAAAACAAAAATGTGATCCAAAATAAATCATGTTTGGTGTATGAAGGTCATTCTCAAATTAAAGATTTTGATAATGAAGAAATTATTTCACCAAAGTCTTGGCTTGAGTCAATTAGGATCTTCCTGGTGCTAGAAATTCAAATTGTAGTTAAGATTTATCAAATATATGTAAAAATGGAATTTTTTTAGTGGTGTACTCAAGGAGAAGGTTTTAATTGAACAATATATGGTTTTTTTATTTAAAAATGATGAAAATAATAAGATTATATGAAATAAGATTTTCTGTGGTCTAAAAAAGCACCACGAACATGGTATGCATGACTATAATTGTATTTAAAGAAGCTATAATTAAAAAGGGGTAGTGTTGAATATAACCTCTATGTGAGTACATCCAAAGAAAAATATTTCAATGTGTTCATTTATATAGATGATTTCATACTTGGTGTCAGAAATAAAAATTATGTGGAGGATTTTTCTAATCCCATGTGGTCAAAATTTGAAATTTCTATTATTAGTTAACTAACACACTTTTTGGGGTTGGAAGTGATTCAGAAATAAAAATTCAATTTTATCTCTCAAGAAAACTATGCAATAGAGTTTCTAAATAAGTTTAATATTCATGATTATAAAATAATTCCAACACTGATTATAGTTGGAACAATTCTTTGTAAGTATTAGGATGATAAATATATAGATCCTACCTTTTATAGGAGATTAATTTGTAGTTTTTTTTATTTTGATGCATCTCAGATGGATATTGTTTATATAACATGTTTGGTAACCCATTTCTATATTAATCCAAAGGAATAAAATTTCATGGAAGTGAAAAATATCCTAATGTACATACTTTGAACTCTCAATTTTGGATTATTCTTTGATGTATGAAAGGATCATGAATTGTCATCATTTTCTGATCTGGACTGAGCTGGTGATGTGGGTGACTGAAATTCCACAATTAGTGGTGCATTATTTAATACAAATTAATGTGTAGGTTGGTTGAGTAAAAAAAGTATATAATATATCTTAGGATGTTAGAAGTATAATATATCTCCAAAACTAAATCATGTGCTCAAAATATATGGATAAAGTAATAATTGGAGGATATTATTGAAGAAATAAAACAACCAATGGTGGTCTTTTGTGATTATAATAGTTTAATTAAACTTAGTGAAAATCGAATTGAGAACTATCATAACAAATATATCATTATTAGATATCACTTTATCAAATAGAAGGTAGAGAAATGAGTGATTAAATTAGTGTATGTTGGAACTAACAAACAAGTGTCAGATATCGTGACCAATTATTCGGTCACTCTAATATTTGAGAATCATTGGTCGAGCCATAGTGTTAAAATGGCTCCCTTAGCCTAAGGAGGATTATATATTCACCTATCCTCATCTAAATCTCTTACTTTACATGGGTTTTCTGTGTTTTGAATTTTTCCCCTTGAATTTATTATCGATGGGGGAGAATGATTGTGATTCTAGAGATATTAAATAAAAAATATGTTGAAGGTGACATTAATTACCAAAGGGGGAGATAGTTCTTGTTTTTACTAACAAGTGTATTCAGTGTCAGATTCAATCATTAATGGAATGTTCAAGGTATGAGAGTTAGGATAAGATAAAGTCCATAAGGAATGAAAGTAATATAGTTTATAAGATAGGGGTAACTTACAAAATTTAGTTTTTGAATTGGATTGAATGAAGTGTGTCATGAGGCACAAAATTCTCTCTTGAACTATTTTTTTCCACCATGATCATTGCTCACATAGTCTTACAGTGATGGATGAGTTATTCAATTACAATATTTAAGTTGTTGATTTTTTTTTTCAAGATTGAATTTTACCTTGGATTTCCAAATAATTCAAATGGGTATAATATTATAACCTAGGTTATTAGTATTTATGAACAAAAAAATCCAATTCATTATTAAGGGAATAGTGGAATACATAGGATGAAATTAGTTATCAGATGATGATGTTGGGTATTTATTTACTTTTAGTCCATTATTAATGAGAAGGGTTTGAATCATTCATGTGAAACTAGTACGAAGTGAAAATTTTTACAAAATTCAATATTCTTATTACCCTTTACATTTTAGAGAAATGGGTGAAGTTTAGAAAAATATTGGAGTTAATGATGAAATTTTGTGAAAAATATAGAGAAAATGTGTTTTTTAAGAAATTACATTGTCGATTTTTTGTGAAATGCTATGTGGTATTATTCATGTGAATACATATTATTTGTGAATGGTTTATAGAATTGGTTTTTCAATCATAGAGATTGTATCATTCATGAATCCAAAAAAACTTTATGAGTAATTTATGAAGCAAACGAATCTCACAAAAGAACCATGAGAGACCATGAAATAATTACACATAGGCAGTAAGTTTTTCTAAAAGATAATGAACTATTTACATCCCACAAAAGGATGATCGTATACAGAGTCAAAATTGTTTTTGAGAAAATATTGGGAGATTTATTTTAACCTTGAGAGTCATATATAGCCACTGCAATTCATGGGAGTGAAGGATAGGATTTTTGAAAATTAAGTTATATGAAGGGAAAAAATGTAATCATTTGTGATGAAAATTTTCTAGGATCCTTTTCCAATAAATGGGCCACTAATCACCTCATTAATTATAGAGAATGGAAAAAAAATTGGAGTGAATTAACCTCTTTATTTTTTGGAAAACATAGTTGGACATTTTTTTCATGGAAAGAAGAATCATTCACATAAATAAAAACCATTTGTTAAGTAAAATAATTGGAAAAGAATAATTGTTTACAAAAAAGTAAATTTGTTTGTGGAAACCAAAATCATTTTTGTAAAAAATAAAATAACATGAATAATATACAAAACTGGTAGATTTTCATGAATTAATTATTCAAAAGATAAATTTGAGAGAAGAAATTACATGATGAACAGTATATCATATCAAACTTATGTGATTATTGTTATAGATTATTCTTGATATCATGGTGTTCATTGAAGAATCATATTATTTATATCATGATGAAAATGAATGTACACACTCTTGTTGATATATAAGTGACCTTCATATCGATAAACTAAAAATGCATCCTTTTTAAGGAGTTAATGGAATAGGAGTTTATGGGATTTTCCCAAGGGAGGTAGTGTGATAATAATTGAATTAAATTGTAAAGGCATCAATCCTTTCTTGAAGAAACCATGGATGAATCATTGTATCCATCAAACTAGTAAATCTTAGTGTATTTTGGGACATTAAAACATCATCTATGTGTTCTCCTAATATATTTCCCTTAACATTAGACCAATTAAAATTTTTTTCCTTCTTTTTTAGTTTCTTAAATTTTGATTGTGGTGGATGTGAAATTAATTTCGATAGGTTTGATGAGTTCCTACCAACATGGGAACAAGATCTAATGAAACTTGAGAAACTTTTCACACCCTCATTCACCCATGACCCCCTATTAGGGTGTTTTTGGGTATCTTGGTTGTAATAAGTTTGACAAAAAATGTATGCATGATAAAGTTTCTCAAAAATAGAGCAATGTAAAATTGTTTTATGACATGGTTTTAAGATAAAAATGGTTTTGGTTTATAAGGAAATGATATTTCCATAAGAAAACCTTGGCATAGTTTATCAAAACCATGTTGTGGATTTAGAAATAGGATTTTTAAAGGCTCTACCTAAAATGGATTCAACCAAATTAAAACTCTTTTGTTCAGAAACAGGAAAACCCATGTTGTGGTTTATATAAAAAGTTTTATGGTTTTAATTTTTTAATAAAAAAAAATTTCTTAAATTTCTCAAAATAATTATCTGCCATGATTCCATACCAAAAATGTCTTTGTATATGTGATCTAGTTTTGAAGTTTATTTTTATAGATTCTTAATTAATAAAGTTTTTATAAATTATTAAATAAGTCTAAGTATAAATGATTTTATATTTATTTATGAAATATTCATAATTAATAATTTGAAATGTACATATTAAAAGGTTTTATTTAATTATATTTTTAAACCATACCAAATAGCATTTTGATGGATTTGATGAAGGATTAAATAAAATGAAATATATAATATGTATATTATGTAAAGTGTTTAAAAAATATGAATAATTTATATGACTATAAAAGTTTTTATAAGTATCATATATTTGAAATATTAAGTTCGTATTAAATACTATATAAATGAATAATATGAAATATTTTCTATTAAATTAAAGATGAAATATAACAACCCAATATTTAAATATTTAATTATCCCTTAAATAATACTATGTTTGATAGAGTGTACCACATGAAACACCAAGCTTAAATGAACTTCAATATACAACAGAAATATTTTTATTTAAATATGATTGTTATAACCTAGTCTTTGATTTTCCTAGTATGAATATGAATAACCATATTATTAAATATATGTAAAAAAAATTATTAATACAAATTTACTGATTAAGTATTGTAAATAGGAACTCAATTTTAAATAAAATCATGTAAGATTAATGGAGATAAATTTTTTTCATAAAACTATTTTATATACGTGAAATTTTTTTAGCAAAATAAATTAAGTTAATCATTGTAGATATATATTTCTAGTGAAATATATAAATAATATATTTAAAAAAATATATTAACAGTTATCTAATGGTGGTAACTATATAAGTAATGAGTATAAATTCATTTTATATTTTAAAATTTTATTTTCTACATAAATGTTTTATATTGTTTTGTTTGTACATATATCATGATTAATTCCTAACACTATTATAAATTGTATTTTATAAAATGGGAATCATATTTGAAATCATTATTTCAAAATAATCATAATATAAATTTTTGTGATTTTTTTGGAGGGGATGATTTTTGGATGAATAGTGAAAAATACCAATTTTACAAAAACTGTGAGTTCTTTACTTTGGATCAAATTAATTTCAATTTTAAAATTAGTTTTAGAAATTTTTTATAGTAACATAATTTTAATTTTATATAAAAAAATCCATTCAATTCCTTGGGAATCATTATTATACTCCATTTTGGTAAGAAATCATTTTTATGCATAAAAAAACTTTTTTCTAAAAATGTTTTTTAATTGCGTTTCTCACACTTATTTTAAAATTAATTTTGACCACTTTTGGAAGTTAAATTATAGAAAATGGATTCAACATATGGAATCAACATATGAAAATAGTTTAATAAGTTCCATTTCATTTTTAGTCATAATGAATAGAAACTATGGTAAAGGTTTATCACTGCGGTAAAGGGTAAAATGGGTTAATCGATGTTGAAATTATGGGATAAGGATTAAAAATATCTCAAAAAAATTGAATTAATATCTTCTGATGTATTTATTTTCTTATATAATCATCAAAAATTCTAAAATATGGCAATTTGATACCACTTTCTTGTGATTATGACCTTTATATTATTTTAAGTAAAGAGTAATTACAAAAACCCACTATCTCTCACTTATTATGTTTCCATGATTTTGATATTAATAAATATATTAATTAATTTAGATGATAAAATTTTTATATTAATTTATTTTTAATTTTTATTGATGGTATAATTACCTTGAATGATTACGCAACACTGACGTAGTGCTTGGGAATGCATTTGAACAAGCTTGTAAATTATTTTAAAACATTAAAAAAATGTGTTTTAGATGAATTATGGTATTGCATGATTTTATTGGATAACTATAATGTATAATTTATGGTTAAAGAGTTTATATTATAATTTCATTATTGTATTGATTCCTTTAAATTCAAATTTTATGAACAATATTGAAAATGACTTTATATGGTATTTAATGATTAAAATTTATTTTTAAATCACTAGAAAATTATAAAAATACTATATGAACTCAAATGTATAGGAAATATTCTATTATATCCAGGATGGTTCATTTATGTGCCACCTTTTATTTTTAAAAATGCATTCACGACCCTTAAAGATTGAAGAATATTTTACAACAGTTAAGGTTAAACAGGACCAATGATGGAGTTAAATCAAAATATAAGGTTTAAAATAACACTTAAACTTGTCTAGATTTTATTGATTGAGTTTATTTAGAACTGATACTCATTATTTTCAAATATATGTCACTTTTGATCCATTTTACATTAGTTAAACACAATTTATATAATAATATTTCATGTATTTATAAGATTACCACCCTCCTCACTTATAAAAGGGAACCTTATCTCCTCTATTACTCACACCTCATGTGCCATTTAGTTCAGCTAATATCTACCAGAATACCTTCCTATATTCATTATAAACTTCATATATATTATTTTTTTCCCCTAAGACTTCCCTATAAAGGCTTAAGGTGTAATCTATAGGTGGATTTCCAAATAAGTGGTATAACTCTTAACCGAGTTCTTTAATTTTATTTCTTCGTACACCTCCTTCAATTAAATACTAAACATGAAAATATAAAAACATAAATATATTAAATATACTGAAATTTTATTTTAATTATTTCACAACCCTCATTAATATCTTTTTCCATTATTTTTTAAATGAAAACATCACGTATGTGTATGTGTGGGCTACTATCTCCACAAAGCAATGTGTTTCATTTTTCATCACCACCTTACAAGGATAGTAATTAGGATGTATTTAATGAATATATATAATATTAATTAAAAAAATTATCATTATTCTAATTAAATATATTACTTACCATCTTACCCTTCCACACATTAAAAAATGATAATGTAGTTCATGTGTACGTGTGGACTACCACCTCCATGAATCAATGTGATTAGTTTTTTTTACATTTCAAGGATGATAATAAAATTTTATTTAAAGTATAAAAATGTTAATTATGTCCTGATTAATATTTTCTATATGATGGAACTACATCCCCTTTGAACATGGGTATTCTACCAAAGTTTTTTTGGGATTATAAACTGAATTCCCTCAAAACATCTGACATAAAATTAACAGATTTAATAACTCAATAAGTCATGGTAAAAAATAAAATAAAAGGAATAATTATACTATAATAAACATGAAAAGTTTATTAAGTGTGTAAAAAACTAATATAAATTTATTATTTAGAAGTTATAGAACATGAAAAATGATTTGGGACATGTGGTGAGGGATTTTCCTTTAAAACCTTGTTTTAAAGTTTTCCTTATAATATATTTCTCCTCCACATATATGTCCACCAAATGTTCTGAGAATGTTGTTATTTATTTTAAAAATATTGTTAGATTTTGTTTTCGACTACTTTATAATTTCTTTATAAATTATTAAAAGGTATATTTTCAAATGTTTTATGACAAACCTTGTCTTTATTACACATTAATTCATGATTTATTACATAAGAATACACATAATACAACATGGATGATCAAGAAGTCTATTGTATTTAGTTAATTAGTTTAATTACATAATAAATTAAAATAGGGGTATATTATCATTATTTATAACTTTCTTAACATGCCCATAATATTCCATCATACTTAAAACTGTATGGGATTAGAAAGGGGTGAGGTATAAAGCTCGATAAGGGATAAAAAATAATAACATGAAAAAAGTATTACATGTTAAACAATACAAATTCAAATGGGACATAAAAGTTTTTAGAATCATAAACATGAAAAAGATTCATAATAAAGCATGTTAACATAACGGAAACATGGGAATGTGGCTATAACATTAAACATGACATCGTAAACATCGGTCAAGGATAACCGCCAATACGTCATAAATTAGTGGAAAGAGTCACATGATATATTAGGTTCACTATCTAATTACATACATGATATCTCATGAGACTAAAACATTACCCAATTTATTGGAGTGATATATAATTCCGAGTGCACCCGTCGCTTTCATATCATGTATATGCATAAGTGTGTCACATATATTATACAACATAAGGATACCTTTCATCAATTTTCACCCCACAATAAAAGAGTGTGGGTTACATACATGTAAGTCCCAAATAAATTAAGGATAGTTACTTCTAGTTTAGTAACCTTTAACTTAAATGGGGTTGGATATTCACAACACAATTGTTCGGCATGAAAATCATAGTGAAATTTTCAACAGCATAACGACATTACTTAAACATTCATAAAATGTTTTAATGAGAGTGAAATGGGTATCTAATAATTAGGATATAAAAATTAAAGTACTATGGATGTTTAAAATCATATCCTAACACTAGTAATTGAAAAAAATAAAATGAATTTCATAAATAAGGTGTTTGAATAAAGGGGAGATAGAGAGGATCCATTACTAAATTTTGGAATAGGAATGGCTTTGGTAAATGCTATAATGAGAGGGGATAAATGTTACCTCATTTGTAGGAAATAAATTTTATAGTAGTGTAATATTTATAAATCCATGAAAACAAAACCAATTGAGATTAAAAAGTCTAATTACAAATAAGATGCTTGAATGGAAAGGAAGATAGGGAAATCCTTTACCTTGAGGGGTGATTTTAAAATCTTAAGAGGAGCTTATTGAGATATTTAGGTCACCTTGGGAAGACCATAGATATGGGAGGTAAGATTAAGTATGTTGTCAAAGTTTTATTAGTGAATATTAATGGGATATTGGGTGGGATTGTATAGGAAAAGAGAGCGGAGTTATTTATTATTTCCCAAACATAGGTTTTGGACTATATATAATAAAGTAAAAAAAAATCACAAACCTTCCCATGATTTTTCCCATTATCTCTACCAACTATGAGTGTTTTCATTATTTTATAAGTAAAATGGTTTATATCATTTAAATATTACCCTTGGTGTTGTAAAAGTGAGCCATGTTCATATAGAAATGATTTTAAAACCTTAAAATATAATATAGGTTTTGTAGGATTCATAAAGGCATTATAAAATTAGTTAAATAACATAAAAACACATTATGTTAAAGTGGAAACAAAGATTTGGTTTTGGATGCTCTTTATATCATTTATTACATCACTTTTGGGCTATTATGCTGTCATAATACACAATGTATATTTTTACCATACTTAATTTTTACCCGAAAATTTAACTATCTCAGAAAATTATGAAAAATTAAATGTTGAATAATTTTGATGTGTTGATTCAAAAAATAATATTTTTTTATCATAATAATTTTCTATATATGTAAATTTTCAATTTTGAAACAAGAATCTATATTTATTGATAAATTATGGTTCCTTCGATAATAACAGTTTTAAACCCTTATAACAATTACACTTGACATCATAAAAAATATATTATCATTTATATTTAATAAATATTATTTAATTTTATTATTTTATTGATATATAATATATTTTTAAAATTCATTAATTTATCAAAAATGAATATCTTTATTGAAATTTCATATTACAAAAAAATATAACATGTATTTTATCATATCAAAATCAAAATCTTTTACAAAGTAACAATAATAAGAAGGAAATATATTCATTATTATATAAAATATAAATATTCATATTTTTATGTTCTTGATATATAGCCATTTATTATACCAGTAAACTCTCTAAGGGTAAGTTTTGAAATGATGATATTTTCATAGGGTGGTTTGGCGTACATGGTTTGGGACATGATCTCGATGAGCTTGAAATTATCCCATAAATAGTTTCACTCATGCATTAGTAGTTGGATATTGATTTGGGATTAGTCAAGGGAAAATCCTAGTGATTCTATCTCCCATATAAGCTCCAATAAATTTTCTTCATAGGGTATAATCCTAGTGGTTGAGGCCATTACTTCTTTCGTCTATGTCAATTGGATTTATCATAACCCTATATTTATATTAATCATATGATCACTATTCAATAACACTTTCATCAATGGTTATGATGATTAAAAATATTTTAAATATGATAATATGTAATAATACCAAATAATTCATGTGTTTTATATAACCATAATAGTCCATTTAATTCAATCACAAAGGGAATTTTAGTTAAAAAAGTTTGGGTTGTTACAACCCCCTCCCCCTCAAAAATTTCGCCCTTGTAAATTTTCATTTCATAGACTAAAACAGATTAGGGTAATTTTTTTCAACACCTCCTCCATTTCCCATGTCACTTATTCAAACATTCTCTATAGTACTTTGACCATGCACATTTTCTTATTTCATAGAACATTGTCTCTACAATCTAAGATCTCTATCGGATGATCTTCATATGAAAGATCGTTGTAAAACTATGCCACCTATGGATTTTTCACATGTTAGGGGTTTGTTATTTTCTTAATTAAGAGGGATACATGGAACACGACATGTAATTGATATAGGTTAGGTGGGAGTGCTAGTCAACAGGCCACCTCGCTTATGTGATCAAGGATCTCAAAGGCACCGATGTATCTTGGACTAAGATATATATTCTTCCCAAATATTGTCACTTTATTCCATGGATGTATATGGAGGAATACCTTATCTCCAACCTCAATATCCAGGTCTCATTGATGATTGTCAGCATAGCTCTTCTGTCGACTCTGAGAATCCTTGATGTGTTTCTGAATGGTATTGACCTTTTCCACCATTTACTCAATCATTTTAGGACCTAGTAGTTTGCATTTACCAACTTCATCCTAGTATGTGCATTTTATAAACCTCTTCCCATAAATGGATTCATATGGAAACCTTTGGATTCTTAAGGGAAAAAATTTATTCTATGAGAAATCAAATAGATAAATATATTGATACCATCCTCTTTTGAAGTCCATTTAGAATTCTCTCAACATGTCCTTGAGTGTATGTATAGTCTGCTCATATTGGACATTAATTTGAGGGTGATAAGCTATATTGAATTTAAACTTAGTTTTTAAAGCATGTTGTAGAATCTTGAAAAACTTGGAGGTAAATATTGGGTCTCAATCAGATACAATCGATAGTGGTGTTCCATGTAGCCTCACAACTTCTCTAATGTATATCATTGCAAGTTGATCAAGTAAAAATTCCCATTGATTTTCAATGAAGTGAGACATCTTTAAAATACGATCCACCACAATCCATATATCATTATTTACTCTAGGTATTTAGAATACCAATGACAAAGTCCATGGTTATGTTTTCTAATTTCCATGTAGGTATGGGTAATGGTTGTATCATCCCCTTGGATTTTGTTTCCTTTCATCCTTTACATGCTAACATACAAGACACCTTGAAGTATGGTCCATGATCTCCTTCTTCATATTGTCCTCTACTTGTTCATGTTGTCACACCAATAGTACTTTTAGAGATCTCGATACATATTTGTGCTCCCTGGATGGATGGAGAAGGTCAATCTTTGTGCATCATTAAACAGATACTTCTTTGACTTGGTACTTTATGGTACACATTTTCATGACCCAAATCATAGAACTACTTCTTCATAAATTTTTAAATCTGAGGATTTACCTTTTCTTATAGCTTCCACTATCTTCTAAATTTCCACATCATCTCTTTTAGAATCCTTTATCATCTCCAGAAGGTATGTTTGAGAAATTATTTTTTAAATTATTGATTATGTTACTTTGTTTGTGATTACCATGTCCATCCTTTTTCAATTCTAAGAAGATCAGTTCCTTCTCAATTATCATCAATGATTATATTTTCATATCCTTTCTACTTAGAGAATATGTCACTTTATTTTCATTCCCAATATGGTTTTGTATTGAGAATTCATAGTCATTAATCATCTCTAACCATATTTACTAGTTTATATTTATATATTTTTGTGTGAATATATACTTGATCCTCTTATGATCTATATATATTTCACACTTCTTCCCAAAGTGATAATACTACCATATTTCCAATTAAAATATTACTATATCCAACTCCAGATCATGTGTTGGGTAGTTCTGTTATTGAACAATCGATTTCCTTGAGGTATAGGATATCACTTTTTCATTCTGTATTAGTAAATAGCCCAATCCCTTCTTCAAAGAATCATTATATACCATGAAAAGTTCCCTATTTGTGGGTAGCATAAGTACAAGTGTAGTAATAAGCCTATTTTTTAACTCCTTGAAGCTCGCTTCACATTCATTATTCTAGAAAAACTTTACACCCTTCTAATTTATCTTGATAGAGTGTTTTACAATCATGATAAATTTATTAAAAAAAATATAGATAATACCCATCTAGTCCAATTAAAATATATATATTTATCATATATGTTATAGTTGGTCATCCTTTAATTTCTTCTATATTTGAAGGTTCCACAGATATCGCATTTCTTGTGATAACATTTCCCAAGAATGATATGTTAACTGTAACTCATATTTTATATACTTTGAATAAAGCTTCTCCTTTCGTAAGTTCTTTATCACATTGCTCATATGTCCTTCATGCTCCTTGATTTTGGATTATATTAAAATATCTTCTACAAATACTACCAAAAAAAATTCGAGGTAATATATCTAGACTCTATTAATAAATTCTACGAATATTTCTAGATCATTAGTGAGTGTAAATGGAATTACTATGAACTCATAGTGTCAGTACCTTGTATGGAAAATAGTCTTGGGGTATCCTCCTTCTTCACCCTTACTTGATAATACCCCGATAGAAGATCCACCTTGGAGAAGTATTTGACTTCATTTAGATGATCAAATAAGTCATGAATCCTTGTTAAACGATAATTTTTCTTTACCATTATCTTATTGAACTTGTGATAATTAATGAAAAGGCGCATTGACTCGTCCTTCTTCTTGAAAAAGAGGACTGGTGCACCACACGGTGAAGCACTTGGGTCTATGAAAACTTTATCCAGATTCTCTTTTAGTTTCTTATTAAGATCCTCAACTTCCACAAAAACTATTCTATATAGAGTCTTGGATATTGGTAAATCCCCAGGTATAATCTCGATTGAAAATTTAACCTATCGGGCTAGGGGGAATACTATGAAATTATTCAAGAAACACATCAGTGTATTCCCTCACAATGGGAATGTAACAACCCAAACTTTTGAATAATATTTTGTTTCTTATAAATATGTGTTATATAAATTCATAAAAACCAAAACTATAACCTTTTATTAATGAATTAAGTATAATTGAAATTATACTTTTGGTTTTATACGGTTATATGACCATTGGTCAATATGACCATTGGAAAAAAAATAATTTTTAAAGTTATAAGTTTTGTTTAAAATAGAAATAATGGTGGATAAATTATGTAGAAAGAAGATTCTATGGACTCATCTAGTAGACTCGGGCCATAAGAATCCCATATTTCGGAGCTTGGGAAGGAGGTTACATCACTGGGCATTGCTCCGTACCAAGCCCAAGACAAAATTCAACATGTTAAGCTTGAATGGAATTTCTTAAAATAGAATTTCAAGTTGATAAAAATCACCACTCGGGAAATGTTGTCTAAGCCACCTCAAGATTCTATCACTATTGCACGCCTTACTCTTAGGTCCTATACATGCGTTATAAGGGGTTATGTAACGAGGCCTTAGTTACTTTGTGTAATCCTTTGGTATAAATAAAATTTTTATTTCATCATTCCTATTTTAGGAATAGATTTTATTAATAAATTATGTGTCTAATTAAGAAAAATTTGATAAATTGACTTCAGAAGTAAAAAATTGTACTTTTATATATTTTTCATACATAGAGAATTATTATGGTAAAATAAACATATTTTTTGAATTTTAAATGTTAAAATTAACCTGGGCTGAATTTTTATAAGTTTTCTAAGAAGTTTCAATTTGAAGAATATTATTTTATGAATAGAGTTTTTTCGATGATATTTGATGAATAGTTTTTTTGATGAATAGTAAAAAATATTTTATTATTAAATAACTTTATTTGTGAAATGATTTTCTAAAATATGACATACATGGTTGTATTCAGGGTGAAAAATATTGTTCAATAAGATCAAAATAAATTTTTTGCTAAATAGTAACTTTACACGTTGGAATAGTAATTTTTCCCTTATGAATGTTAATTTCACCAATGGAATATTAACATCACCTAAGGAGGTGTAAATATGCTTTAGTCATCTTTGGTGGTAATGTGATATAATTATATCATAGTATAAGTAAATTAATGTTTTAGAAATTATTAGTCAAGTATTAGTTTTTTATTTTCTTACTTTAATTTTAAATGAAATTAATTTTTATAAAATGGAGTTCACTTTGGGATTTTACACATCAAAAAATAGTTAGGATTGATTTTTGGGATTTTTCTGAAACAATTGAATTTTTGGTGAATAGTAAAAATACAGTTTTGAGTTTTCGGTAAGTTTAATGACATCATTAATGATGTAATAATGATGTAATAATTTTGGTAGACTCTTTAGGAATAAATTATGTTATTAGGTGTCCAAAGTGGCCAATATCATGGGAAAATACCATGGTAAAGGCCATGGGTTTGCAAATACCACTAATGAGGTGTCCCTTGGAAATTAATACAATACTCCCTCACTTTCGCTATAAATACCAACCCATTCCTTCATTCCTTTCATTAAAAATTCCTCCTCAACTAAGATCTAGTATTTTACCTCCCAAGGATTCCTCCCAAGTTTCCCTAAATCCCCTCAAGGTCCCAACCTTTGAGTTTTTGAAGTTACTCTTCAAGGTAAGGGAACTTTTCACCCTTCTCTTTTAGTCAAAGACTTCTTTTATATTATGTCATTTAATTTCCAGTTTCATATGTTAGGGCATGTTATTCTATATCCTTATTTCTTTCCATTTTATTCCAAAATTATGAGAGAGATTTTCTCTCTCATCAACTCATTTTATAAATTTTTAAGTGATGTCATTAGGCAGTCGAATTTTCGTAAAGGAATTATCTACTTCTCTTTTCCTTTAAAGTTCTCTTTTATGTGGTACGTATTTAAATATTCCATAAAATGATCTTATTTCTATTTTATTCTATAACTATACTGTAAAATTAGTCATTTATGGATGTTATACTCTTTTACCCTCTCTTTTTAATGTTTTCTAAAACCATGTTGCATAGTCGTTATGCTACAGAATTTTCATCTTAAAATCTCTCTCTTTCTCAAGAAATTATCTTATTTTATTTATGTGAATACCCAAAACTTTTTCATTTATATGGGTATTAACCAACACATAAAAATGATATATTTTATTATATAATTTACATACATAAAACCCTCATCCCCTTTACATGGATTATAAATGACATAATGATCTTTTTTAGGCACTTTTAAAAATGTCACGATTTTGATATGAACCCCATTTCTTTTACTCTATTTGGGTTATTTATGAAATGTTTGATTATGATATATGTGGATCACATGAAAATAAATACACATTAAGGTTGTGACCTTATATCTCTCTAATCCATTGGGTAAATGAATTAATTTCTATGGATGACAAGTTTTATGATACCTTGGTGAAAAACCTTGGTAATTTTTATGACACCTTGAGGATAGACCTTGGTGATATGCTTAATAATGTGTAAATTAAATTTTTTAGCCACATTTTTAAGTTATGTTTCAATTTATTAGTATTATTATAGGACTCTTTATCATTTCATTATGATATTCCCCATTTTCTTGTTGATATCGCTCAAGTTCACATGTAATCTGTTTCACTTGTTTTCTTTACCGGGCCTTCTGCTCACCCTTTCCTTTGATGTATGTCCCCAAGTTATGAGATGTAGTAATTTTACTTAGGATGAACATTTCAAGAATCCTTTCAAGAGGATTAAAATAATTTTATATGTTTTCATGTATTATTTACCTTTTTTCTAAGACACTAATCTTTAAAGATCCTCTGTTTGTAATGTAATGAAAAGTTATGTAATAAAAAGGTGGGATGTCGTAGTTGGTATCAAAGGATAGTTTAGTTATTTGTGGAAATTAGGCTATTAAAGATTTAGGAATAACCCTATACAAAATTTTAAATATAATAAAACTTCCTAGTATTTTGGTGAAATATTAAGTAAGTGGTTTCTGAACAAATAAATCCTTGTTTGGATACGAACAAGTGGATGTGGCTCTGGCACAGATGTATCTAGGAGTTAAACCCAAAAACACCGCTTTAAGATAGACTTGAATGGGAATGTGTTCACAACAAAAGGGCATGATTCACTCCTATTTTGACACTCCTAGGGGATATTTTTGGTTAATAACAAGATTTTTACGAATCATTATAAAGGATTTATAGAGAAATGGAATTGTTGTTAAAGAATAATATGTTTAATCAATAAGTTTTAAGACTTAAAAATACTTTACAGATAAAAGATTTGTAAATGAAATTATTTTCTCAATAAGGTTTTATTATTTTAGAAAATGGTGGTAAATAGGAGGAACTGTGCAAATGGAGACCATAATGGGCCATGTGCTGACAGCAGTCCAATAGAAGCCGGAATGGAAACTTTCATGAGAATGATGAACCAACTGACTCAAGTTATGGTAAATAACTTGAATCAAGCTAAGATAACAATTTCACCATGAAGGTAAAAAATTTCTATTTATTTTTTTATGAATCAAAGACCACCAACCTTCAGTGAATCTACCAACCCATTGATTTCTGAATAATGGATAAATTCTATCGAGAAGATCTTTTCTATGCTCTACTGTTAATAATAAGAGAAGGTCTCCCTGGTTATTTACCACTTAGAGGGAAAAGATGATCCGTGGTTGGAACTGATTAAAAACATGAGGACAAGAGTGGAGGTTGAATCTATGGAGTGGGAAGAGTTCTGAGGGATATTCTTCAATAAATATTTCCCTCATTCGATGAGAATAAAAATAGAGGAGTTTCTCAATCTAAAGCAGAAGGAGAATGAATCTATTGGAAGCTATAAGATGAGATTCACAAGTCTTTCCCATTACACCTCAAGATTTTTCATGGATCCTAATAGGAATTTTGATAGATTCTTTGGTGAACTAAGACCTCATATGTAGAATAATCTATCCAACGGAGACTATGATTGCTATGAGGAGATCGTGTGGAGTGCTATGAAAGTCAAACTGGAGTTCATTGAGATGCAATGGTCTCATAAATCCAATGAAAAGAATAGATAAATTGACCCAAACTTAGGGAGGAGCTTTGATTAAGTAAGAGGAGGAAAGAAAGTGCAATGTCCCATGTGTAATAAATTTGGGAAGAAGCATTCAAGGAACTACCTACTCGGGAGAGGGAAGTGCTAAAAGTGTGGAAGAGATGGCCATATCGCATGGAATTATTATAGTGAGGTGATGTCTCAACTTCTCTACACTAACGAAAAAGGGAAGATACTGTAGTTCCTACCTGTCGTTCAATTCTATAATTGTGGACATCTTGGGAACTTTTCTAATCACTATCCAAATCTGAGGGCATGGAGGGGAATCACCATCAGCCTCAGCAAAGGCCAAGGGAGAAGGGTCATTCTTTTTCTATCACGAAAGATGATGTTGAAGCTCCAAATGATATCGTGGAAGGTAATCTTGTTGTTCTCTCAAAGCTATAAAATACTTTATTTTATTCTGGTTCTATGAATTCCTTTATTTCCTCCAAGTTTGCAAGGAATTTTGAATCAACCCTGAATTTCTAAAAGTAAAGTTATCAGTCAAGACTCCTTGTGGGATTATCCAAGCATCAACAGTATTTAGAAACTCAAGTATTTAATTTAGTGAGAACAATATTATCACAAATATAGTAATCATTCCCATGTTGTAATTTTACATTATACTAGGCATGGACTGGATCTCAAAGTATAATACTAAGATCAAATTCATAAGTAAGGAAATATCAGTAGTCTTCAATGGGAAACCTATAGTTATCTTCCAATGAGAGATATCTCAACATAATATTTGTCTAGAAGAACCTCTTATATTCTTATTTATAGAGTTGATTGGTGAATAAAAAGAATAAAATGATAGTATAATGATAGAAAATGTCCCCATCATCTAGGAATACATTAACGTATTTCCTGAGGAGTTACTCGGACCTCTCTTGGAAGGTGAGGTAGAGTTCTACAATGAACTCATATATGGATCTCATCTGAATCAAAGACCTCGTATAGGATGGAAAATGTGGAGCTGGAGGAATTAAAGAAACAACTCCATGATCTTTTGAAGAAGTGGTTTATCCAACTGAGTGTGACTTCTTAGGGAGAACCTATTCTATTTGTAAAGAAGAAGGATTGATCAATGCGACTAAGCATTGATTATAGAGAAGTGAATGGGATCACAGTGAAGTAAAAATACTCTCTTCCAAGAATTGATGACTTATTTGACCAACTTTGTGGGGCTCAATTCTTCTCTAAGATTGATCTTAAATCTGTTTATCATCAATTGAGGGTGAAGAAAAAAGATATTCCAAAAACTATCTTCCAATCAAGATATGGGCATTATGAGTTTTTTGTAATTACCTTTGTCTTGACTAATGATTCTTCTATTTTTATGGATTTGATTAATATAGTCTTTAAGGACTACCTTGATAACTTTGTGGTAGTTTTTATTAATGATATTCAGATATATTCCAAAAGTCGTGAGGAGAATGAGGATCATCTAAAGGATATTTTACAAACTCTATGGGAGGAGAGTATTTTTGTAAAGTTCAAAAAAGGTGAATTTTGGTTACAAAAATTTTCTTTCTTGGGGAACATTGTAACCAATTAAGTAATCACAGTTGACCCTGTAAAGACAAAGATTATATAGGAGTGGCCTCATCCTAAAAAAATAATTGAGATTCATAGTTTCCTTGGATTAGCGGGATATTATTGGTGGTTCGTGAAAAAAAATTCATGACTTTCTAATCCATTAACCAAGTTAACTTGAAAAGTGGTCAAGTTCATCTGGATAAAGGAATGTGAGGAAAATTTCCAAGAGCTGAAGAAGTGATTGGTTATTGCACCCGTGCTAACTCTTCCCTCAAGTGGAGAAGGATTTTTTATTTTTATTTATGCATCTCTGAAATGGATTGGGTGCTTCCTCATGAAAAATGATGAGGTTATTTCTTATGAATCTTGATAGTTGGAGACTCATGTGCAGAACTATCCTACGCATGATTTGGCTCTAGAGGTGGTTGTTTTTTCTCTGAAGATATGGAGGAACTATATTTATGGAGAGAAGTGTGATATACTCACAGAAAATCAAAGTTTGAATTATATTTTCACACAAAATTAATTGAACATGAGATAGAGGAGATGGTTAAAACTTCTTAAAAACTATGATTGTTCAATTCATTATCATCCTATAAGAGCCAAAAAGTTGATGATGCATTATGTAGGAAGACCCAGTTGTTCTGTCCATGATGAGGATTCAAAGAGATCCCTTTATCCAAGACCTAGTGAAAATGGACATGGGAATTATAAGGTAAGGGAAATCATCAACCCTATCCCAAATGATTTCTCAATTGTCGTTACTATAGAAGGTCAAGAAGGATCAGAATGAAGATCCTTTATTACAGAATAAGTTTGAGGCTATGAAGGATGGGAAGTTTCTTAAGTTCAATATTGATCAAGAAGGCGTACTAAAATTTCATACAAGACTGTTTTCCATCTGTTTCGGAAATTAAAAGGATCTGATGGATGAATCTCATAGATCTACTTTATCTATACATCATGGAATCACAAAAATGTATAGGGACCTTTGTGAACATTATTGGTGGGATAATATGAAAAGGGAGATTACTGACTACATTACAAGGTGCCTATTATGTCAGCAAGTGAAGGAAGAGCGACAACTTCCTAAAGGGGTATTATAACCTCTACCCATACCATCATGGAAGTGGTAAAATATCACTATGGACTTTGTCACTGGTCTCCTGAGAACTTCCAAAGGAAACAATGCGATATGGGTTATAGTGGACCATTTCACCAAGACAGCCCATTTTATATCTATTTGGGAATATTTCTCTCTTGATTAACTTCTAAGTATTTACATGAAGAAATTGGTAAGGATGTATGGAGTTCCACTTTCTATCGTATCTGATCATGATCCAAGGTTCGCATAAAAAATTTTTAGAAGTTTTCAACAGGCTTTGATTACCGAATTGAATTTTAGTATAACCTATCACCCTCAAACTGATGGTCAATCTAAAAGGACTATTCAAACACTCGAGGAAATGGTGAGAACATGCTCAGTGGAATTTAAGGGTGGATGGGATCAAAATCTCCCATTAGTTGAGTTTTCTTACAATAATAGCTTCCACTCTATAATTCAAATAGAACCCTATGAAGCTCTACATGGGAAGTGATGTACAAATCCTACTTTTTGGGATGAAGCTGGTGAGAGAAATATTCTTGGGCCTGATCTTGTGCAAGAGATGACAGAAAAGGTTCATGCCATCCAACAAGACATTAAGGCTACTTAGATTTGGAAAATGAGTTATGCTAACATCTATCGAAGGGACTTGGAGTTTGATGTTGGTGACAAAGCCTTTATTTGAACTTACCCTTGGAAGAGAGTCATGAGGTTTGGGAATAAAGGAAAGCTCGACCCTAGGTACATTGGCCCCTATGAAATCCTTGATCATGTAGGATCAGTGGCCTATCGACTTTCACTTCCTCTAAATCTAGAAAAAAGTTCATGATGTCTTCCATGTATACCTCTTAAGGAAGTACATAACTCACCCTTCACATGTACTAAATCCATAGGTTGTACAAATGGAACATGACCTCTCTTGTGAGGAGTATTCGGTGGAGATCTTGGATCATAGAGATAAGGTTCTAAGCAAAAATACTACCCACCTTGTTAAAGTGTTGTGGAGGAACCACAAATATGAAGAAGCCACGTGGGAACCAGAGGAGTCTATGAGGCAGAAGTACCCGCACCTTTTCTCTTCTAAGGGTACAAGTTGAAATTTTGGGGACTAAATTTCTTAAGGGGGTAATAATGTAATGACCTGGAATTTTGAATAACATTTTGTTTCTTGAAAATGTGTGTTATATAAATTCCTACACACAAAAAAACTATATCCTTTTATTAATTAAGTATAATTGAAATGATAATTTTGATTTTCAACCTTTATATGACCATTAGAAACAATAATAATTTTTAATGTTATAATTGTTGTTTGTAATATAAATAATAGTGGATAACTGATGCAGAAAGAAGTGTCGATGGCCTCATCCAGTATACTCGGGCCATATGAAGCCCATCTGTCGGAGCTTGGGAAGGAGGTAGAATCGTTGTACTTCTCTATGGACCAAACCCAATCCAAACTTCAATACATTAATCTTGAACGAAATCTCTTATGGTTGATTTTAAAGTTGATAGAAATCACCACTCGGGAAATTTTGTCTGAGCCACCCTAAGATTTTATCACCATTGAACACCTTACTCTTAGGTCCTATGTGAGAATGATAAGTGGTTTTTTAACAAGGCCTTAGTTACTTTGTGTAATACCTTGGTATAAATAAAATTTTTATTTCATCATTCCTTTTTTAGGAATATATTTTCTTGATAAAGTATATGTTTAATTAATAAAATTTTGATAAATTGATTTTAGAAGTAAAAAATTGTACTTTTCAAAGATTTTCATACATATAGAATTATTATGGTAAAATAAACATCATTTTTGAATTTCAAATGTCAAAATTAACCTAGGATGAATTTTTAGAAGTTATCTAAGAAGTTTTAATTTTATGAATAGTTTTTTTGATGAATATTATTTTTTTGATGAATAGTAAAAAATATTTTATTATTAAATAATTTTTTTTTGAAATGATTTTCAAAAATCTGACATACATAGTTGTGATCAGGGTGAAAATTTTCGTTCAATAAGATCAAAATACCTTTTTGGTGAATAGTAACTTTACCATTTGGAATAGTAATTTTACCCTTATTAATGGTAATTTTAAGAATGGAATAGTAACTTCACCTAAGGAGGTATAAATATGTTTTAGTCATCTTAGGTGGTAATGTGATATAATTATATCATAATATAAGTAAATAAATGTTTTAGAAATTATTAGTCAATTGTTAGTATTTTATTTATTTAATTTAAAATGAAATTAATTTTTATAAAATTGAGTTCACTTTTGGATTCTACACACCGAAAAATGGTAAGCGTGAATTTTGGGGATGTTTCTGAAATAGTTTCATTTTCAATGAACAGTAAAAATACATTTTTGAGTTTTCGATAAGTTTAATGACATAATTAATTATGAAATAATGATTTAATAATTATGGTTGACTATTGAGGAATAAAATATGTTATTAGGTGTCCCAAGTGGCCAATACCATGGGAAAATACAATTGGAAAGCCCATGGTTTTTCAAATACCACTAATGAGGTGTCCCTTGGAAATTAATAAAATATTCCCTCACTTTTGCTATAAATTCCAACTCATTCCTTCATTCCATTCATTAAAAATTACTCCTCAATGAAGATCTAGTCTTTTTACCTTTCAAGGATTCCTCCAAAGGTACCCCCAATCCTCCCAATGTCCCAACCTTCTATTTTTTGAAGTTACCCTTGAAGGTAAGGGAACCTTTCGCCCTCCTCTTTTAGTCAAAGAATTATTTTATGTTATGTCATTTAATTTCTATTTTCATATGTTGGGGAATGTTATTATATATCCTTATTGATTTCAGTTTTATTCCCAAATTATGAGAGACCATTTTTTCTCTCATCAACTCATTTTCTGAATTTTTAAGTGATGATGTTAAGCTACCGAATTTTCATAAGGGAATTATTTACTTCTCCTTTCCTTTCAACTTCTCTTTTATGTGGAATGTCTTTCAAGTTTCTGTAAAATTTTCTCATTTCCATTTTATTCTGTACCTATACTATAAAATTAGTCATTTATGTATGTGATACCCTTTTCCCCTCTCTTTTTAATGTTTTATAAAACCATGTTGCATAGTCGTTATGCTGCAGAATTTTCGTCTCAATATCTCTCACTTTCTCAAGAAATTATCTTATTTTATTTATGTGAATACCCAAACCAATTTCAATTCCAAGGGTATTCACCAATACATATAAATGATATATTTTATTCTGTAATTCACATACAAAAAACCTCATCCTCTTTCTGTGGGTTATAAATGACATAATGATCTTGTTTTAAAGCACTTTTTAAAACGTCATGATTTTGATATGAAACCCATTTATTTTATTATTTTTGGGTTATTTATGAAATGATTGATTATGATCTATGTGGATCACATGAAAATAATGACATATTAATTTTGTGCCTTGATAGTTCTCCAATACATTTGGTAAAGGAATTAATCTCTAGAGATGACAAGTTTTATGATACCTTGGTGAATAACCTTGATAATTTTTATGAAACCTTGGGGATGGACCTTGATGATATGATTAAGAATGTATAAATTAAATATTGTAGCCACATTTTAAAGTTATGTTTCAAGTTATTAATATTATAATATTCCTCTTTATCAGGCCTTTATGATATTCCCCATGTTCTTATTTATATCACTCAAATTCACATGTAAATTGTTTCACTTGTTTTCCTTACTAGGCCTTCTGCTCACCCTTTACTTTAATGTATCTCCCCAAGTTATGAGATATAGTAATTATAATTAGGATTAAAATTTCAAGAATCCTTTCAAGAGGATTAAAATAATGATATATGTTTTCATGTATTATGTACCTTTTTTCCAAGACACTAAACTTTAAAGATCCTCTGTTTGTAATGTAATGAAATGTTATGTAATAAAAAGGCGGGATGCCATGGGGAATTTCTTGAAGGATGATCTTTTATTTAGAATAAATCATTTTATATATATAATATTTCTTATAGGGCAATAATATCCATTATAGAGAATTTGGTGGTAAATAAGATTCATCCTCCTTACACTTGCAGATAATCAGAGGGTGATTCATGATACAGAGAGTGATTTCCTTATCATGGAAATTTATATTGTCTCTATGTAAGGAAATACAATACATACCCATAATTGCATCAAATACCACTAAATATAGTATTAAAAGGTTCTATGGGGATTTCAACCCACTAATTTTTATAGGGGATGAGTTATATACTTGGGTGAAATAATTTCCCCATTTTTCGTTTTCATTGATAGCTATACTTCCATATTCTATAGTGGTGTTTGAATAGTTATACTAAACTTTAATGATAAAAAATGAATTCATAAAACTAGAATCAAAAGGTAAATTCACTATTTTTTAATTAATAATTAGAATACATGTCACCACTTCGTTATCGGGATCCACCTCAGTAGTTGTGATAGAATAAGCTTACCATTTCTACCTTGGTGATTATTTTCATTGATTGTCTCCAACCACCCTTGGATTAATGAATTGGTTTATAAAGTTCCCCTTTTCCTTAATGTTGAAATAATGAATGATATTCTAAATATTTACTAGATCATTCCATTCCTCCATCACATTAGTGGGTTTATTCCATCTAAAATCACTAACTACATGACCTTCCTTCCTGCACCTAAATAATTTCCTTGTCCCCATTAGAAAATTTCTAAGGTGATTCTTTCTACACTTTTGACAAGTGGGATGTTGAAATTTCTAACCACAATTAGATTTCTCTATCACACCGCAAAAATTAAACACCACTTTTCACTTCTTATCCCCATGAGACCCTTGAGATTTACTGATCTCTATTTCAACTTTAAGGGAACATAAAACCATTTCCTTATAGTTATCAAAGTCTCAGATCACCCATGATTTTCATATAATCAGTTTTATCCCACCAAATAAGTGGTTAACTTTTCATTTAGGGGTAATGAAAAATTAAGAGGCATTTCATGTAAGTATTGTGAAGTTTTCCTCATATACCTCGATGGATTCATCATTTTTTTCATGGGATAAAAGAACTGCCTTTATATTTTAGGTAGGAGTGTGTGAGGAAAATATTTGTTGAAAAAAAAAATTCTATAATTGCTTTCACCGCATCACTTAGAGTGCTTCCTCATGCTTCATATTCTTTATCAATATTCACCAATGATTAACTTCTCCCTCCATATGATAAACAGCTAGTATGACCTTATCTTTCCCAGAACATTAAAGGATGGAGAAAATATTATCAATGGTGGTGATCCATTGTTCCAAGATTAAGTGATTGGATGATACATTTAAAGTCATAGGACTTTGTCACATAAAGGTTTCAATTGCATCTTGTTATTTCTTAGGGGGATTTGGGAATTCCTCCTGATTAATTTTTCTATTCATAACCTCATTTAACTAAGAGAGTATCATCAAGAATTTTTTTTTATTTATCCCATTAGGTTGGTAATCTCATTTGGGAAGTCATCACATTTCCCTTTACATTTCTTGTTTACTCAGTTCCTATTTTTTCAATCCACTGACTAAAATAAATGGAAAATTAGGGATAAGTAATTTTAAACTATTAAACATAGAAACTAGATTCAAATAACATTAAAGGGGTAATTTATAAATGGAATTTATTCCTTAACTTATGAATTTATAGGCTTAAATATAATTTATCCATGATTTATTTTCTAACATAATCTCTTATGGGAATTTTTTTCCCTTAATAATGGTTTGTAACAAGCTTGTGAATTTATCAAATCATATCCACTGGAGTTTCAAACCAAGTTTGAAGCGAGGAATTTTTTTCATGCACCAGGTGATGATTGATTCTAGATCAATATTCCTTTTCAGTATTATTACACCTAGGTACCTATGTGCTATAGCTACACCCACTTGTAGTACCCAGATAGGGATATATTTTCTAGGAAACCACTTAATCTATACTTTACCAAAATTTAAGGATGTTTTATTAAGTTTCGTATTATACCTAAGGATTTCTCTAGAGTTTCCTAATCCTAAACCCAAAAATAACTAAACTTTTCTTTAATACCAACTATAGTGGTTTGGAATTATTTCCAGTGTACTGTAATTGATACCTATTAGGGAACTCCTTGGGAAACTACACCTCCTGGGTGAGACACAACCCCATCCCCAATGGTATCCCTTTCATCATGAATTTCTTGGATAGAGATCTATACTTCATATAACGCTCATATGTGAGAGTTCCCAAGGATCAGATAACCTCCTTTTTCTTTGATACCAACTATGAAAAGCCTTATCTTTATTACACATTAATTCATAATTTATTACATAAGAAGAGAAATAATACAACCCAGAAGATTGATAAGTATAGTGTCTTTGGGTAATTAAGTACATTACAAAACAACTTAAAACAAGGGGTACATGGAAATCATTTAAAACCTCCTTAAAATGTTCATAATATTCCATCATACTTAAAACTTCATGGGATAACCTGGGTATATACATAAGAAAGGGGTAATCTATAAATCCAAGTAAGGGAATAATCAAAGAATAACATGAAGAAATTATTACAAGTTAAACAATATAATTTAAATGAGATATAAAATGGGTGAGAATAAAAAACTTGAACAATGAGGCATTATATATCATGTTAACATAAATTCAATATGGTAATGTGGTTACAATGTTAAACATGACATCATAAACATAGGTCAAGGCTAACAGACAAGACAATATAACACGGTGTAAAAAATATCATAATGGTTTATGTTCACTCCCTAATTACATACATGAAATCCCATGATACTAAAACATTATCCAATTCATTGGAGTGCTATCTAATTTCCATAGCATCCGTCTCTTTCATATCATGTACATGCATAAGTGTTCCACATATATTATATAACATAAGTATGTATTTCATCAATTTTAACCACATAATCAAGCATTATGGGTTATATACATTAAATTAACCAATTAATAAAGGATAGTTACATCTATTTGAATACCCTTTATTATAAATGGGGGTGGATATTTATGACACAATCGTTTTTCATGAAAAATCATAGTGAAATTTTCGGCAATGTAACAGTAGTACTTAAAGATTCATAAAATGTTTTAATGATATTGAAAGGTGTATCTCATCATTTGAATATAAAAATCAAAATTATAGGGAGGTTTAAAATCATATCTCATCATTAGAAATTTGATAACAAAATTCATTACATAAATAAGGTGTTTGGATAAAGGGGGGAAAGAGAGGATCCCTTAATAAACATCAGCATACTAACGGCTATAGTAAATGCTATAATGATAGGGGATAAATGATATATCATTAGTAGGAGATCAATTTTATAGTATGTAAATACTTATAAAGATATGAAAACATAACCAATTGAGATTAAAAGGGCTAATTTCAAAGAAGTTTCTTGAGTGGGAAAGAAGAGAGGGAAATCCCTTTCCTTGAGAGGGTGATTCCAAAAGCTTGGGAACAGCTTCTTTAGATCTTGGGGTAACCTAAGGAGGAATCTAGAGAGGGGATAGAAGAGAAAGTATGTTATCCAAGGTTTTTGAGTGTATAGTAAGGAGATCTTGTGTGGGTTTATATAGGAAAATAGAGGTGAGTTCATTATTATCTACCAAACTTAGGTTTTGGACTCTATATAATAAAGTAATCAAAACCACAAACATTACCATGGTTTTTTCCCATGATTTATACCAAAGAAGAGTGGTTTTAATAAATATTATTTAACTGTTTTATTGTATTAATATATCATTTAATTTTAAAATTTATCAATCCATAAAAAATTAATATCTTAATTTAAATTTCATATTAAAAAAATACAATTTATGTTTTATCGTATCAAAATAAAAATCATTTACAAAGTAAAAAATAATAATAAGTAAATATATTAATTATTCTATAAAATATACATATTAATAGTATTAGGTCCTTGAAACATATCCCTTTATTACACCATAAAACTCCCTAAGGATAAGGTGTACAACGGTGATATTTTCATGGGGTGGTTCGGCGTACATGGTTTGGGTTGTGATCTCGATGAGCTTGAACTTCTTACATAAACAAGTTTTCTCATACTTTAGTTGTCAGAAATTAGTTTGGGATTGGTCGAGGTAAAATCCTAGTGATTCTACCTCTCTTATAATCCCTAATAAATTCTATTCATAGGGTATGATCCTACTGGTTGAGGTCATTTCTTCTTTTTTTGTGTCAATTAGATTTATCATAACCCTATATTTATACAAATAAAATGATCACTATTTAATAGCTATTTTATCAATGTTTGAGATGATTAATGGTATTTTAAATATGATAGGATATAATAAAACCAAATATGTTCATGTGTTTTCTATAACCATATTATGGAATTTAATTCAGTAACAAAGTAAATTTTATTTATAAAAGTCCAGGTCGTTATATGTTTTCTGAATGACTCACTTTTGACTTTTTACAAAAGTGTAAAAATAATATTCTCCTTTAACATATACAACATGAATGAATTTTACCACCTTTATGGACATTATTTTTTTATGATTCCTTTATAATTTTGAATGGTTATTTTCAAAGAAATCATTTTTCTAAATATTCTAGAAATTTTTATTTAATATTTTACCAAAAGAAAAGGATATTTTTATCATGTTTTCAAATAGATTTTTGAATTTTATTTTAAAGGTATTTTCATTTATATCCACTAAATTTGATGATTCTTATACTTTACTAGGGATATAATCTAATGATACTGTTAACTTTATTTCTCTAGATGTCTTATTATCATGTTATTCTATTTATTGACTGGGGAAATATCAACATTTTATATGCTGGTTTTTTAATAAAAATGTTTATATTGACTATATATGGAATTTTTATTCATTTATTTCTTATGAAGAATTTGTGGGACTTATTAATTGATGGTTGGGGCTTGATATATCCCCTCAATGTATTATAAGGTCTCATATGGAAAATTGACATTGGTATTCAGTCTATTCATGCCTAATTATTTATGATGTCTTAATAAAAGGCATTGATGGTATGATTATGATGTTCGAAGTTATTCATTATATCATTATGAAATCATTTATTATTATCCATGTTATTATTTATATTTTTATCCTTGTATGTATTTCATGTTCTATCTGTTGATGTTTTTTTTAGAAATATTTTCATTTCTATGATAATAAAATGAACTTTTATTTAAAATATTTTTTATACTCTCATATGGATAAAAGGTTTGTTTCTAAGTAAAAGATTTCATATTTTTTCAAGAAACACTCATGAATTAGTATTTTTTTTATTATTCTTACATATTAAATGTTTTGTGAAAAACTTTGTGAAAAAATTTGATTTCAAGAGCAAGTGATTATTTTAAACTCAAAGTTTATTATGAGAAAAGTAAAACATCCTTTAGTATTTTTATAAATTTCAAATGGATTAAAAAATTTATATTATATATATATATCCCTTACTAATATTTAATTTATGTGTCCTATATTTTTAAATATTTTTCATAAGGTTTACGGATGAGTAGGAACTATATAAAATACTATCTTTCTATTATGGGGATCCATATTAAAATAAGAGAATGTGTTTTGAATAAAAAATGAGTTTAAATTTAAGAATCCAATTTTGGTGGAATAAAATATACACTGAGTGTAAGTTTCTACATTATATTTTTAGGGTTTTATATGTAATATATTTTCCTAATTCTCTAAAACTCTAAAAATTAATGATCCTTGAAATGTAAGAAAGTATAACCCTTGTTATAAATCATGTAATTATGGGTTATTTAAGTTATTGGGAGGTATATGAAATGTTCGTGTTTTTTTTATTTATGGAATGTCCATAGAACATGTTTAATTATAATGTTTTTATAATTTTGTATATATTAAATGTTTATAAATTTTTATCTCATATCAAAATATTTGAATTGTTTGTTTATTTAATTATCCTTTCTTTTATTTTATTCATGAATACAAAGTGTTTATATTATGAATGTATGTTTTAGTTTAAAGGGTTAAACTAATTCTTCTAATTATCATATCATTCATATAAATAGTTACATTCTAGGTTTTATATAAGATTTAGTTATATTCAACCATGAATATGATGTGTATATAGGTTATGAAATTAAAATTAAAGTTGGTCTATATATATTAAGTGTTAGTATTTTATTCTAATTGAGTTCTCCCTTGATTATTGATATATGGATAGTGAGACTTTGGGTTATCCTTCTCAGTTTCCTGAGGGTATTGGATCTATCTAGAAAAGTGGGAGTTAGTTATTGGTCACATCATACTTTCTCTTACAGAGATTTTGGTTTCATATGATTCTAAACATTTTCATGGAAGGGTTCCATGTACCTTATGAATATGATGAATTTAAAGTGGATATAATTTACTTTGAATATTTTTTTAAATAACACAAATCATGATATGTATAAATGTATAAATTAATATACTTTGGGTGTATTAATTTGGTTAATATATGGGATACTAAAACTAGATCTCTAAAATGATGCATACATGAAGGGATGCATGATATAGGATTGTGAGATAATAAAATGCCTTTAAAATACTGATTTTTATATTATTTAATGACTCTAGTTTTTTTTTTGAACCCTTGAAATATTTTAAATAATATATTCATTTTTAGTCACATAATTGGCATGGAGTATTGATATATTAAAAATATTAAATATAATATATCACATGTGCATATAGTTTAAGAAATAATAGTATATCTCCTAAAACAAATATCAAATGATAAAAATGATACTTCCATTAATTATATAATGTGGGTTTTACCCTAGTCACAACATAATTTTTTTCTGTGTTAGGTGTTTTAGTGGAGTAAAGTTTCTAGCATATAATTAGAATAAATAAGCAAATTGGATTAGTTTATTTAATTATTTTTATTATTAAATACTAAACCTAAAAACCCATTATTTAAACCTTGTTTTATCCATTATATAGGGTTATCCACATTACCCTAGGAGATCCACTGTAAAGAGAAATTCTTCCGAACGCGTGAGGAGATCTGAGGATCGATGATCAGATTCAGTAGAATTCATCAGTGACATCATGTGAGGGAACATCCTTCACCAAAAATTGATCCAAATATGAGGTAGGGATTTATTTAATTGGATTTATCCTAGTTCTATATATTTCTATAAACACATATTATTCCCTTGTAAATTAATATGGTGTTTGGCATTGTATATTCTATAATAATTTTATTTTATTCCTAGATTATGATTTTTTAATTCTATTTATTTGATTATCATGAAACATCATTGATTACTCATTTTACATCAATGAATTCTTTATAAACATAAAACATATAATTTCAATTTCATCACTTTTTGATTTTATGTATTTCTCCCGTAATTCTATATGCTTTCATCCCTAGTATTCAATTTTCCAAATGATTCAACTTATTAAGGAACCCTTTTCATTACATAACATTTATTTAAGTTTCACAGATCATTATTTTGGATTCAAAATCACATATCATGGTGTGGAAGAGGATCTGTGAGGATTAATGAGACCTGAGGTGTGATTGAGGATTATAGATTCATGATTCAGGGACTCATGGGGTGATAAACTTCGATGGAGATCGTGTCTCTGGTGGGCGATGACCAGAAAATCAGTTTTTAATGAAAATAGATTCATGGGTGATGACTCCAGTGGGCGTTTTGGGTAGAAATCATGATAAATCCAATGGTAGCGGTGAGAAATTGGGATATGGTTTGTAGATTAAAGATTCTATAAAATACCTGATTACATGATGTGTATTTCAGAAGAAAACAAACTGTATATCTCGCTACTTGTGACTGCTAAGGTTTCATGTAGCATTAAATATCACATGGTTGTGTGGGAAATAAATGATTCATGTGACCCATGTACCAATAGACTTTTTGTGTTATATAAATACATTTCTAGTAACCTGTGTGGACCATATGATATGTGGGATGGGCCACACCCTGTTTACTAAGCGAATTACACAACTTTAACAGAATGACACACACCTAAGTTCTAGGCCTGAACTTTATATATTTTGTATATTAATAACATGTAAATTATATGGGGAATAAAATTTTATATAAGAAATTGGTACAAGACCAGAACTTGGACTCGGATAGGAATTCCATATACTCTATTGCACACACTGTGTAATTCCCTTTAGCTTGGTTTAAAACCTTTGAGGGGATCTCTCTAAATAGAATTCCACATGGAACATGATGGTTGACTTACTTTTGAATAAAAATATGTGCACCAAGGTGAGGATAACATAATCAACCACAAACATTTAAATATTAGGCTTAACTATCAAATGCACTTAGTGACTAGAAACCCACCCTAGAAGGAGATTTTGTCAGGACATGGTATCCTCTTACCTTTCCTAGCTCAGGATGGTAATCTAACCCATGGGATTGGGGTTTGGGATCCTATACCTATGAATTCAGATAGGTTTAGAATCCCCCCGCCATTTAAGAGTGATGTATCCTCTATCTACAGGGTTGGGATACTCTCTGTTAAGGAGCTCATATAGGGAATGATATCCTCTACTAGGGTCAGCACCCCCCCCCAATACTACTAGGGGTTTGGTATCCTATATTACTAGAAAATATAAATTATTTGGTTTGAAATATTATATTATTCAAATATCATGGATGACATTAAAAATCCTTAGGTTGGCTATGGATATTGAGATCGAATTCTAGGACCTGAGTACGTCTTTGTGGAATATCTAGGTTTTTCCTTATTTTATTTTCTTATTGTTTTTATGAGTTTACTATCTTCTTTATATTTTACTTGTTTTTTATTTTAGAGTTTCTTATTGGGTATGTAAATAATTGACCCTATATGGTATCTACCCAAACATGTCATGTCTTCATCAGATGATAGGCCTTTTGATAAAGTCCTAGGTGGACCAGGAGTGTGTTGAGAGTAGTAATTATTTCTAGTGGATATAGTTGTAGCATGGAGGTTTCACTTTGTAATATCTACCCACTTTATTAGTAGGTTGGTCTCATTTATGGTTGGTGTTATTATATGTTTCCCATTTTACATTTCTAGTTTTGTGTAATTATACTCTATTGTGGGATTAGAGGTTGTGAATTCATTTATATCTTCTTATTTTTGTAATATCTTAGTTATTCATAGAGTTATGGACCCTTTTAAACTCTTTCAACCCCATTTTTTAACTATTGGAAGTACATAATGGGGTATAAGATGTTTCAGAAGATTTTGGTAAGGTTTGGGGCTCAGAGATCTAGTTTTTGGAGAATCATGATGAGGTGAACTATTAGTGCATGGTTTGGATAATAGTTCCCCCCAACTATATAGACCATAAAATGGAAGAGCATAGTTTGGTAAACAATGAAAATGAGGCTTGAAAAAAATTCAAGATTTGAAATTTATTTTAGGTTCACTTCATATGGTTTGCGCATGGTTTTTCTAATCATGCGTCAAAATTTTGTGAGGTGTGGTGATCCTAGATGGAAGGGATGTATGGTTGGTTCATGGTTTTTCCTACCATAAGGACAAACACTACATCCTGTTAAAAATACCAAAAAATGACATTTTTACCCTTTTTCCTTTGAGACTAAAATTCATTATCCTCCATCTTATTTTATACACAACAACTATTATAGATCTCCCCCTCTCCTCTCCATGGATTTTGGTGGATCTTCTACATCCAACCTCTGATTCCTTCACTACTGGTCATATTGGAAAAACCTAAGTAAGCTAAAACTCTTTTTCATTCTTTTTTCTGTTTTATTTTCCATCATTGGTTTTATCTCTATGTGAGATAATATACTCTATTTTTAGGTTTTTTTCTAGTTTTTTTTATTTATATAATTCTATCCCAAATTTGTGGCCAATGCTGGATGAGGAGTCTTCTACGTGGCCTAAGTAGGTGGTTTATTACTTTTACCTAAAAGTCTTAATGTTTATAATTTTTACAATTATGTTGCAAGTCATAAATTTCATGTGTTTCCCCTAAAATTCATATTCCTTTAATTTTTTCACATAATCCTTAACCTAAATATTCTATAAGACACTTAGACACTGTTAGAGTTATAAAACCCCAACCCAAACCACCCCTTAGGGTGTGTTTTCCATAACATCCATATTAACTATACTTTAAATTTAACCAAAACACCCATAGGGTGTGATTGGTTTGGCCTTTATGAAAACCCCTTTTCATATAAAACCAAACCACCCCATAGGGTGTATTTGGATTTTCTCTTACAATTGGAATGTATTAATTAAATTAATTAAATTTTGAAATGACATGGATACTTCACTAGTTCTTATGATTAATTACCAATTATGATTTGGATACTATAATGTAATTTGATCACACTGTTAAAGGTACGGTATTCCATGAGAAAGCCTTGGATTCTTTTGGAAATTCCATGAGAGAAATCATGGGATTCTATATGATTCTTTGATGTGAATGACAATAAGTACACCCATATTGGATTCAATTTTTTTTATTTTGATTAATGCCTTATCTTTATGTTTTGGATTCATCCACCTATCTAAAAAAATTAGAATGCTAAGGATATCTCCCAGGTTTGGATCGATGAATTTGGATAAGGAATGCCTCAAGTCATCCCCTTGGATTCCAATAAAAACCTACCAAATACATAAGGTAATTTTTCCTTGGTTTAATTAGAAAATATTAATAATATAATTCCAAGGGTTCAATCCTTGGATTCGACTCAAAAACAAATATCTAACATCATGGTTGATCACTGTGAGTGGGATAAACTTCAAAAGGTCAATAATTCCATGGGAATTCCATGGATTCCTTATGTTTCTTATTCTAGGATGCCTTAGCAATGTCCCTTAGGTCCCTGGATTAAGTAAAAGGTCATATTCTTAGAAAAATCTAGCTTAAACCAAAGCAGGTAGGTTCGTTCGAGTATCCTGTGAGGATCCCATGCCCAACATGGTTCCTATTTATTTATAATGATTTAATTTATTATACATTAACACTTTAACATCTTATATTCATAGGCGGTATTCAAATTATACATCATTAGTGGTGGCCTATTGAGGTGTACTCACATCCTATTTAGGCTTCCACTTAGTACTTGGGTAGATTTCATGGATATAGATAAGGATAAAGGAAATAATATTTTTTTAGATGCTTGATCTCTTTTAGATAAGGGATCATGGGAGTAGAGGACCAATCCAATGTTTGGGATACTCATGAATATAGTTTTTTTGGGTATTTTGTTTCCTTTTTTCTATATTGTATTATTTGTATGCAATCTATTATGTCTTTCCTACTTTATATTTTGGATCATCTTGAGATAATATTTATATAATAATTTTTAGTGATTTATATCTATTATTCATTATCTAGATGGATTATGGGTTACCTTTATTTTTCTATTGTGTTTCACTCTGATAAAGAGGGTATAGTCTCCCCACTATACCACCATTCACCCTCACTATTGTTCAGTAGCCTTTGGCATACGGGGAGGAGTTCTTGGGGCCATGCGGTCAACTAGACCTGTAACTTGTATATGAACTAGGTCGAGGACAACACAAAGTGGTGTTGGAGGCTCTTATTTTTCTTGTATTACTACTTTAGGTTGGTATATGGGAGACTAGGAAGTGTTGGAACTTGGTAATTATCATGTTCCTAGGAGTAGATAACCCATGTGTGGTGGGAAATCCAAGTTTATAGGGATGAGACTTATTGTTATGGATTTTTCATGTTACGGTTGTACTAATTTTACCATTGGGTGACACACATGCATTACGATGTTATGTTTTATAGATTTCCACCCTTGCTCCAGTATGGAAAAGGATCATTAGCTCATGCAACATCATAGGCACATAGGTATTTTATATGTCTTACATTTTCCATTCCATGCATATATCATTTCATATTCTGATTGTTGCAAATAGTAAGTGAATTGATTGATATGCTAGTAATTTATATCATTTATTATAAGAATATAATAAAAAAATTAGTTATATAAATTGTCTGTATCAACCTAAACTTCATTTTCCCACATATCTTGATGATGGAATATTATCTAACCAATTTTAACATGGTTAAATCTATGGAACCTTGGTTATATATGGTAAAAATTTTAGTTTGTTTTAGTTAAATGGTTTTCCAATTGAAATTTATATTGTGTATGCCTATATAAATTGGGAATGAAGATCCATATAACTAAACCATAATATATAGACTTGTTACATTCTAATACTTGATGTTTAATAGGTGGTTTTAGTTAAATGGAGTTCCAATTGTAACTTATAAAGTTTATTTATTTATAACTTTGGGATGGAAACCCACATAACTTAACCATTACATGTGGACTAACTAAATTCTAACTCTTGAAAAAAATTGGTTGTCATTAATTGGGGATTCCAATTGAAACTTAAATAGTGTTTTCCTCTATAAATTTGAATTAACACCCCATGTAATTGAACCTTTATGAGTAAGACCTTAATATCGCACATTATAACCTAAATTTATGAAGGATCATTTGGGATAGTGGATCTATTTTTTTGATTCCATGAGACTATCCTTTCTTAAATACATGTAAAATCTTCTACTTTAAAATTTTGTTTTGAGGAATCCACTTGGGATTACAAACATATTCCTCCATTATGGCCTCAGGTGGAGCACCTGGAAGGCAGTGAAGACCATGATCCTAAGGTTGTGGAACCTGAACCACATGCAGTGCCACCTGTGGCACCACATTTAGTACCACCTATTGTTCCTTGACTGAGAATTGATGCTCATCATATAGAGGGTTTTCTACATCTAGTAAAATATATGGAGGGATCTATATGAACTATTCCAAAAATGTTAGAATTAACGAGGGAATTATAATAATATCACCCCACATACTTTTTTAGGGTAAGGTGGTCCTGAGGCTTCATATTCTTGGTCAAATTTTATGCTCATAATATTTGAGAATCTAGAGACACCTTTAGAAAAGGCGATGAATCTCATAGAGTATATGATTCATGGATCTGCCAATAGATAGTGGAACATTCTTACTCAGGCAGATCAATATCGAGGCCTAGTCTTGAGGACCTTTAAAATGACCCAAAATTTTATAAATAAAATTCCATTTTGAATGAATAAATGTCTTATTAAGTAATGTAGTTATAAAAACACATTCACTATTTTGGCTATTTTTGACCTTTATAAGTAATATCATGTTGTATTTAAAATAAATTTAAGCAACATAAATATTGATAATATAGTTTTTGTATAGTGACCATTAATATTATTATATATTAAGGGTTACGATAAACCCAATTGGAATAAACAAAATAATAGATGGCCTCAACCATTAGGATCATACCATATGAATCCCATTTACCATAGCTTTTGAGGGAGATGGAATCACTAGGATTTTTCCTTGACTAAGCCCAATCCAAGATTTAACAACTAAATCATGAGAAAAACTGTTTATCGGAGAATTTGAAGCATATCGAGATTATGACCCAACCCATGTTCGTTGAACTACCTCAAGAAAGCGTCACCATCACACACCATACCCTTAGGGAATACACTGGTTTAATAAGGGGTTATTTATCTAAACCATAACAATATGAATTTTTAGTTTTTTATTTTTAATAAAATAATGACTATCTTTATATTTTTTTATTGTTACTTTATAAATGATTAAATAATGAGTTTGATAAAAATTATATTTTGATATGATGAAACTCAAATTATATTTTTGGGAAATATATAGTTTCAATCAAGACACTGTTTTTGAAGAATTTAATAATTTTTAAATAAATTTTATTTTAATTAAATGTTTTTATGAAATAATATTGATTTAAATATAAATGATAATATAATTTTATAAAGTCAAATGAAATTTTTATAAGAGTCTAAAAACTATTATCATCATAAAAACCAGTACTTTTTAGTAAATGGGGATTTTGATATAAAATTATAAATTCTCAAATTTAGTGAATTATTTAGATAAAAAATATTATGTTTGAAATTATCATGTTGAAATATTCCAATATGGAATTTTTCATAATTTTCTGAGAAAGTAAAATTTTTGGGTAAACATTAAATATGATATAAATATACATTATGTATTATGAAATCATAAAATCATAAAAGTTATTTAATAAATACTATAAAAATTATGTTTCAACTTTAAAATAATGTGTTTTTTAAGTTATTTTATTAATTTTATAAGACCTTAATGAATCCTCCAAAACCTATATTATATTTTAAGGTTTTAAAATCAATTCTTTATAAAATTGACTCACTTACACATCACCAAGGGTATTATTTTAAGGGGTTAGGTTATTTTCCTTATAAAATATTTTTAACCACTCATATTCGATATAAACCATGTGAAAAACCATGGAAAGGTTTGTGTTTTTTTTATTATTTTATCATATAGAGTCCAAAACCAAAGTTTAGAAATTAATAAAGAATTTGCCTCTATTTTTTTGTAAAAACCCACCCAACCACTCATTCATATTCACTAAAAATCCTTTGACTATGAATTTACTCTGAAATTACCTCTCTATTTCCCTATTAAGGTTTTTATAATCTCTTATGAAGTTCCTCCAAATATTTTTTAAACACCCTCTCAAGGTAAGGGGTCCTCTCCTTATCCTCTTTATTCATGAAACTTATTTATATTATGCCTTTTTATTTCCAATTGTACATGTTTTGATATGTTACTACACATCCCTATTACCATACTTATGATTTACAAGTGATTATAAGAGCATTTTACTCTCATTAAATACTTTTATGAATCTTTACGTACCCCTGTTATGCTGCCAAAATTATCCTGTGATTTTCAACGTCAAACATTTCTATAGTGAATAATCATCCACATTTACTCTCAAGGTTATTAACCTAGATGTACCTATCCCTCATTTATTGGTGAATTCTGTTTATGTAGCCCACACTCCTTAATCATGGGATTGAAAGTGATGAAATATATATTTATGTTGTATGATCTATGTTGCACTCATATGCATGTACATTATATGAATGTGATTGGTGGGCCCACAGTTATATATCCCTACAATGCATTGAGTAATATTTTTATCTCATGATATAACATGTATGGTTCATATTAGGTTATCCTAAGCACAAAAATTTACGATTTATTAGTGGTTTTCTTTGACTTATATTTATAATTTCATGTTTTATGTTTTTGCTACATTCTCATGTTGTATTTATGTTATCATCTTATATCATAATTAAATGTTCATGTTTATGATTCTTCCCCATATTATATTACCTTTATTTTAATCTGGAATCACATATATTTCTTTAACTTATGATATGTTTTGATTATTCCCTTACTGGGATTTATAGCTTACCCTTTTCTTATGTGCATCCCAATGTTATCACATGCAGTATTAGAAGATCGATGGAATATAAGGGCATGTTTTGGAGTTTTTATATAATTTTTTTTTCAATGTTTCAAGTTAATATTCTATATACCTAATTTCCCAAAGACACTAGGCCTCATGATCTTATAGTATTTTATTATTTTTATCTTTATATTATAAATCATGAATTAAGGTGTATTAAAATATGGGTTGTCATAGACTTCTAGACTAGGTTTTACAATTACTTTTTACCAGAGATGTTGAGAACTGATCATGTTAGGGAATTCATGAATCTATAGAAGGGTAATATGTTTATCATGGATTACTCATCTCATTTCATATATCTCTATCACTTTTAAATCACTCTTGTAGATGATGAGATATCAATAGAAATTCATTTTGAGGGTGAGATCATGTATTCCATCTGACCTCAAATGAACATATTATGACTGACTAATATCTCTGAGATGGTGGACACAAACATTATATTCAATAATAATATGATAGAAACTGATGGTATACGTCATGGTGGTTTAGCAGATAGGTAGGGAAGTGGTTTTTCTAGTGGTAAGAAACATTGACTTTAGATCTCTCATGAGGGAAGTGACAGTCAGAGTGAACACACTAATAATTATGTGGTATTCCATCTATATGGAAGGAAGGATCACATGAATCCCCAGTATAACAGAGACCTAGTAGTGTGTCAAACCTATGGAATAATAGTTCTTCTCTTGATATTTTACAAGACCTTTCCACTGGTTCCTAGTGAGAGAGGATCTACACTATTCTGAATTCTAGAGTGGGATATGTAGAACCATGCCATATAAGAAGATGGAGTACTAATGGATATTCAGGATGAGGTGGTGGTTAAGGTCGAGGAAGCTATACACAAGTTGTGTAGCACTAACAGAGAAAACCTACTCAAGGAGGTCATGTTATAACTCAGGGTTGTGGATTTAACCAATTACATGTAGTTCAGCATATACCTAAGGAGTAGAGAATTGGAATATCTATAATATGTGATACAATATTAGTATCCTAGACTTTAGTATCCTCTTTTTTAGATATATGCACCTCATACTTATTTATATATCCTACTTTAATGGGAATTATTTTTCTCAAGAATAAATATTTCTATGGGGGTATATCTCTTGATATCCCATTGGAAATACATTTAGAGAGTTTTCATCGATGAAAGGAGTGTCCTCTCTAGATATGGGGATATTATTTCTTATGGAACCATTTTTTCTTAAAATAATTGGCTTCGACATAAGTCTCAAGATAGACTGTTTAGTACCCTTTAAAGCCTATAATGACTATTATAACCATAGGGTGTCTTTCTTATCACCTGAGGGAAGTAACTATGTTCACAAGGGAGAATGGGATGTTCCAGAAACTCTTTCTGGACATGATCATCATGGGATAGGCAGAGTGTCAACATAGATTACCAATATTTTTCTTGATGATAAGAATGTATGATAGGATTTGTTTCTTCCAGTGGTGGACCAGTTCAGAGATGTCATTCCTAATAAATTTTCTAGGATACCTCCTAAGATAGATGCAGAGTTTACCATCGATCTTGTTCTATGAGTAGAATTGGTATTTATCTTTCCATATAGTATAGATCATACTAATCTTCATGAACTCAAAATTTATTTAGAGTACCTAGAATCTAAAGGGATTATACGACAAAATACTTCTCTTTAGGGTTCAACTATACTTTCCACCAAGAAGGTGGATGGTAACCTAAGGCTATGTGTGGATTATCAGTGGTGGAATCAGCATATAGTTAAGAACCAGTAACTAATTCCTTATATAGAAAATATCTTTGATTAACTTCAAGGATGCATGGTCTTCTCAAAGATTGATTTGAGATCAAGCTATCATCAAGTGAGAGTTAGACCCTCATATGTACCATGTACATATTTTTGAAGAAGTTATGAACTTTACGAATATTTTTTGATGTTGTTCATCCTAATGAACGAACCTACTATCTTTATGGACTTGATTAATTAGGTTTTACACCCATTTCTAGATGCCTTTGTTGTCATTTTCTGGTGGTGATATCTTAGTGTACTCTCAGAAAAGACATGATCAATCCAAACACCTTTAAATCATACTGAGTACACTAATAGAGAACCATATATATGCCAAAATCACTAAATTACACTATTATATTGATGAAGTTTATTTCTTGGGTCACATTATAACAGAAGCATGGGTATCTGTTGATTTAGAAAAGGTGAGGGTTGTTGTTTCTTGGGAACAACCTAATAATTTTTTTGATATTCAAATATTCTTAGGATTATATTATTACTATTGACACTTTATAATGAATGTTTCATGCCTTATAGAACCACTTATAGGCTTTACAAGAAGTGTGTAAGGTTTTCATGGTCTAAATCTTGTGAGAAGGCATTTCGGGAGTTGAATAGAAGGTTTACTTCCACACCAATCCTGGTTTTACCTCATACTTGAAGTGGATACAAATTTTATTATGATGCATCATGTGTCATGTTGGGAGTTGTTTTGATGCAAGTGGAATGGGTTGTGGTGTATAGATCTCATCAGTTGAGGTATCATGAGTGTAATTACCCGACGCACAGCCTCTATTTAGTAGTTATTGTTCATGCCTTGCATTGCTGGAGAAATTACCTGGTAGGGGAATAGTTTATGGTATAAAAATCATAAGAGACACAAATTCATATTCTCTTCATGAATAATGAATATATAGTAGTGAAGATGGGTTTAATATATTCAGTATTTATAATTTGGTCTTGCTTACACACTAGGGAAAGGAAATGAAGTTGTTGATTCTTTGAGCTAAAAGACTCAGACTCAAACTATTTAGGAAGCTAGTAGTGAATGGAAGTTGATGGATCTTCTTTATGAAATGAATCTGGAAATTCAGAAGTGTCACAAATATCTTATCCTCATAGATTTATTAGTGGCTTCTTCACTTTTGGATCAAGTGAAGAGGAGGCTAAATTTTTATCACATAGTCTTAGTCTTGAGGGAAAGTGTTTCTAGTCAGGACCCACCGCCTGGATGGGTTGTTGATGAGGATGAGATATTTTATATCCATGGGAATTTTTGGTTTCCAAGAGTTATGAAAGAGGAACTAATTTGAGAATCTCACACTTTCAAATGGGTAGTACATCCCATACATACTAAAATGAATCATGACATGCACCACCAGTATTGGTGGATTAGGATGGAAAAGGAGATTGTAGGATTTGTTACTTGGTGTTCTACCTATCAATAGGAAAAAGTGGAACACTAGTGTCCTACTGGACTTTTACAGCTTCTACCTATCCTGAAATTGAAATGGTATGACGTCTCCATGGATTATGTGATGGGGTTACCAAACACACCTTGAGGTAGTGATGTCATATGGGTGGTTGTGGACAGGCTAATGAAGGTCACCCACTTCCGACCTATCCCGGAGACCTTATCAGTGGATAACCTTGGGAGACTCAATGAATGAGATATCATAAACCTCCATGGTATTTCATGTACCATTATATTAGACATATATTATTGGTTTATTTATTGATTCTATTAGGGGTTGTAGAGGCATCTTGGTTCATAGGTACTTCTGAGTACAGTATACCACCCTCATATTGATGGTTAGTCTGAGCACACTATATAGGTATCTGAAAAAATTCTCTGCACATTTTTCCTTGATTTTAGAGGCTCTTGGGAAAATAACTTTTCACTTGTTTATTTTTCCTATAATAACAGTTTCTAAAAAACTATCCAGATGGATCCATATAAGGCACTCTATGGTAGGCCATTCTATTTACCTCTATGATGGTTAGTGGTAGGGGAGGATGTACTACTAGGACCGCGTGCATTAAAGAGGCATTAGATCTGGTATTATTGATTAAGAAACATATGGAAATTGGTCAGTATATGCAGAATTTATATAATTATCACTTTCACAGGCCTTTGGATTTTGAGGTAGGGGATCTAGACTTTTTGTGAATCTCACATAGATTAATTTATCGACAAATTCAGATGAATGGTAAGTTCGAACCTAGATTAATTAGGCCCTTTGAGATCTTGGAGTGGTCTAGGTTGATGGAATCTTAGATAGATATTCCTCAGTAGTACAGGGTTATGCACGATGTCTTCCATGTTTCTTAGATCTTCTATTATTAATCGTCCCCATCTCATGCCTTGAATCCGAAGGAAATCAAACTGGAAGATGATGCCACTTTTGAGGAGTATCCAATTCATATCATTGATCATAGAATGAAGACTCTCTGATGAAAAACAGTTCCTATGGTTTGGGTGTTATGCCAATGTGGTCGTATATTGGAGGATATGTGGGAATGGGAGACTGACGTACGTGCTCAGTGGCCAAATTTTTTCTCAGATGTAGCTCAACCAACCTTGAAAGTGAAACATGAGAATGGGTTGTATTAAGGGATAGGTTTTAATATCTCAGTTCTTCATCATGGTAAAAATCATTTTAAACTCTATCAAACCTCATTATTTATCTATTGAAGGTACCTAAGGGATTAGAGTGGGTTTCGATATCTTTCAGTAAGGTTCAAAGCCTAGGGTTTATGTTTTTAGAGAAGTGGGATGAGGCACGCGGTTAGAAAACGGTTTGGATAACCATGCACCTAAAGTATGTATCCTGGTAAAAGTAGTATTATAATTTGGTAAACCATGTGAATGGGGCCTAAAAACCCATTTTATCTCAATAATTTATTATAGTTTCACTTTGCATGGTTTTTCTAACCATGCGCCTAAGCTGTGCAAGGTTTGGTAGTCATAGATAGAAGGGATGCACAGTTGGTGCACAGTTTGTCTGACCATGTGGCCAAACCATGAACCCTATTATAAATTATATAAATTACATTTTTTAACCTTTTCCCCTTTAAAACTAAAATTATTTCTCCTTCCTCTTCCTTTCTGTGCAGCAGCCACTATATCTCTCCCCCTCTCCTCTCCTTGTATTTTGGTGGATCCTCTGTGTCCGTCCTTGGATTCCTTCACTATCGGTCATGTTGGAACAACCTAGAAAAGGATAACACTCTTTTTCCTTATTTTATCAATTTTGTTCACTGTTATTGGTGTTATCTCCATATGAGCTAATATACCCTATTTTTAGGTCTTTTGTTTGGTTTTCTGATTTCACTCATTATATCCCAAATATGAGGTTCATTCTAAATGAGGAGTCTTATAAGAGTCCTAGGTAGGTGGTCTATTACTTTTCCCTAACATTATTATCATTTATAAAAAAAATCATTGTGTTGCATGCCATACTTTCTGTGTGTTTCCCCTAAAATTCATAACCTTTAGTTTATTTCTTAAGCCTTGACCTAAATGTTCGATAAGGCCCTTAAAAATCATTTTAGTTTGACGACCTCTTACCAAACCAAATTTTATGGTGTGTTTGGTATAAATACCATATTAACCATATATTAAATTTTCCCAAAACACCCCTAGGGTGTGTTTTGTTTAGCCTTTAGGAAAACCCATTTTCATAGGTATCCAAGAACCCCTTGGGGTGTGTTTGGATTGTATCTTATAAGTGGAATGTATTAATTAAATTAATTGAATTGTGAAATGACATGGATACTTTACTTGGCCTTATGAATAATTACCAATTTTTATTTGTATACTGGTATAGACTTTGATCACACTGTTAAATGTGTGGTATGCCTTGAGAAAGCCTTAGATTCTTTTGGGAATTCCTTTAGTGAACTCATAGGATTCCACCCAATTCATTTATGAAAATTCCATGAGGTAAAACCATATTTTATTTATTATTATTTTTATTTTAATGAATACCTTGTCTTGGTATCATTGATTCATCCACCTCTCTAAAAAATTTAGAACTCTTGTGATGATCTCCTAGGTTTGGCTCGGAGTATTCAGACATAGATTTCCTCAAGTAATCCCCTTGGATTCCAATAAAGACCTATCCAATATATAAGGATAGTTTTTATTGGTTTAGTTAGAAAATATTAGGATTTTAATGCCAAGGGTTCACTCTTTGGATTCCACTCAAAACCAAATAGCTAACATCATTGTTGATCACTATGAGTGGGATCAACTTCCAAAAGCCAAGAATGCCATGGGATTTATATGGATTACTTATGGTTCTTATTCTAGGTCACCTTGGTTATGAGCTTCAATTCCTTGGTTGAATTAAATGTTCATATTCTCATATAAATTTTTCTTAGGACGAAATAGGTAAGGTCAACCGGGTATCCCATGAGAATCCTGAGCCCAACATTATTTTAATTTATTTTTACAAATTTTTATTTATTTTACCTACACACCATTACATATTATATTCACATGATATATTTTCATTTGATTCCATTGGTGGTGGCCTACTGAGTTTTACTCACACCCTATTTAGGTCGTCACTTGGTACCTATGTATATTTCATGTATATGGGTAAGGATAAAATAAATCACCCTACTTTGGATACTTAATCACTTTTAGGGTTGGGATCATGGATGTACAGGATAGAGGTAGTTCTTAGGATTCTCATGGAGATAGTTTTTTGGCATTTTGTTTCCTTTTGTATATATTTTTACTTTTTGTATTCATGCTACTATATCTTTCTTGATTCATATATTGTATCACCATGAAATCATCTATATATGATATTTTTACTGCTTCATATCTATTATTTGTTATCTAGATATATTATGTGTGCTCCTTTATTTTTATACTTCGTTTCACTCTGATAAAGTGAATATTTTTTCCCACTATACCACCATACACACTCACTGGTAGTCGGAAACCTTTGGAGTACATGGAGGCACTCTTCAAGAATTATGGCCAACCAAACTAATCACTTGTCTATGAATCAAGATCGAGAAATCATACTTTTAACTTTAATTTGTTGTGTTACTCTAGTGTATGGAGATTCATATATGTGTATAGGTGAATTGGGCTAAGGAATCCCATGTATGTGATATGCCTACTTGGTGTTAGTCGTTATCCCCATGCCTATTGGAGGCGGGCTTGGGGTGGCACACTCAGTCCCGTGTTGGCTAGGTGTGCCCAGGTGGGTCATGTCATGTAAGGGTGTTATAAGAGCCTAGGTTATCTTAGGAAAGATATTGGAGATAGACTAGCAGTATGGATTTGTTTTGGATATTAGGGAAATAGTGTAGAAGTGTCTCAAGATCGGCTCTCATACTAGATAATCTAGTGATAGTGCATTGGAAGAAGTATCTATCCATCAGCACTATAATTACCTACTTGTCAACTTAGTACATGGAGTCACCAGTTCTAGGTAAAATAATGGTACATGAATCCTATAGGAATAGGTTTTGGTTCCCATTTCCTTCTTGAGTTAACTCTATAGATATGCTCTATTGACCATTAAACATCTTGTTCTTTATTTGATGCCTCTAATATGACATCAAGAAAGGATTCCACTATATGATAGTGATGAGGGATCAACTAAGTGATCATGAATCATCTCAAGGACCCGTTTAGGAGGTGTTTCATCCAAGTGTATAGTGAGTGGTACTTCCACCCATTTAGTAGCGAGCATACATGTATCTAGTTGCACAGACCAATGTTTTATCTCTTGATGGATAATAGATCATTACAGTTGTAGGATAATTACACACATATATTGAGTGTGTTTAATGATTTTTAAAGGTATATACCTTCTAATTTTTAGGGTGATAAAGACCCCCATGAAGTAAAGGACTAGATTGATTCAAATATTAAAGTATTCCACTTCATTAGGACCCCTCCTAACCAGATGTTGGTTTTGGAATCTATCATTCTCCATGGACTGGTTGGGAGGTGTTGGATTCTAGTTACCAAGATACATGATGAAATGATTCCTTGGGATGATTTTGAGTTCCATTTAAGAGAGGATTACATCTTGAAAATACTAAAATCGATATGAATTTGGGATATTTTAGAAATTCAATAGGGTAGAATTTCATTCATTGAGTATATTCCAAGGTTTTCTGACCTCTCTTGGTACTCCATGATTATGGTTAGAGATGGATATTTTTGGGCATGGACCTTCGAGTGAGAACTTTTTTGGGACATTTTTCCTCGAGTGGTGTCTCTCTGTATTCCCTCTTATGTCGGAGTATTGGAGAGACCATTTGGTAGAGTTCTTCCTAGTCAAAGGCCAGATAATGGTGATGATGGCTAGTATATACCATGTAGTAGAGTCATTATTCATGGTTATCAGGAAAAAAACAAGTGGGGTCTGACATAATAGGTGGCCACATGCATAGGGATCAGCAGTGAAACATTCCCATAGGGGATCGAATTATCAATGAGACGGGATATGTTTGGACTTCAAGGGTCAAGGGAATATTTCTTGGGATTTTATCACCCATCAAGAAGTAGAAGATATGGAGATGGTTTATGGGCTACCTAGGTAGATTCATCTTTTTGATCAAGGAGTTCCATAAGGTGGAAAATTTGTAGAGGATCTAGGAGAGCTACATGATGTGGTCATCGATATGATATGATATGCAAATACCACCACACCTACATGTGGTCTATAACAGGCTTAGGAAGCTAGCATCTAGGGATGGGGGAAACTTTAATAATTGGAGGCTTATGATTTTTTGTATTTGTTCATGATATGAGGTATAATTTATGTCTTATCTACTTTTGAAGCATTTTTCATAGACACAGGTGTCAATCATTCCTTCCTTGTGACTTCCCTGGTTTGAGATCTTAAGATTCTAGTAGAACCTTTGGATCAACCATTATAGGTAGAGATAAATATTGGGAAAATTTTTGTAATCATGCTCATATTCCAGAAATTTTATTTGGCATTTTAATAGGGTAGTTTCACATGGGATCTCTATATAGCTATGATGAGACCCTGCGATGTAATTCTCAATATGGACTGGTTTTTTCTCATCCGCAACTAGATTGATTGTAATCAATGAATGGTGTGGTATTTTTGACCTTATGGGGAAATAATTTCCTTTGTTGGTGAGAAGGAAATTTGGGTAGAACATGTTGATCTCATAAGAAGTAGGTTACAATCGATATCTCACCAGTTTTCTAGTATAATTATTAGAACATTAGATCATATAGGATTTCAGTTTTCTCCAATAGTAGAGGAGTATGAGAACATATTCCCTAAGGATGTCTCGATTTTATCACCCCATATAGAGAAATATTTTTTTCATTGAATTTCACCTAGGTATTTTTCTGATATCTTATGTAGCATATCAAATTCCCTCCCACATAGATGTGAGAGCCGATCGTGCAGTTATAGGATCTATAGAGGAAAGTATTCATCAGACATAGTGTATCCCCCAAGTAAGACCTAGTGTTGTTTTCAAAGAAATAAGATTGGATTATGAAGTTTTATGTGGATTATTATCACTTGAATTAGGTAACCTCCAAAAATAAGTATCCATTATCGAGAATCAATGAACTATTTGATCAGGTGAAAAGGGAATAGTGGTTCTCAAAGATTGACCTCAGGTCATGTTATCACCATCTTTTCATTTGAGAGGAGGATATAATGAATGTGTCATTTTTATGCCTCTAAAATCACTACAAGTATCTAATGATTCCATTTTTCTTGAAGAATGCACTAACAGTGTTCATGGGATTCATTAACTAGAACTTTCATCATTTCTAAGACTAGTTCATGGTAGTCTTCATTGATGACATCCTAGTGTACTCAACATCAGAATCGGAGAATGCGAGACAATTGATGATGGTCCTTGATGTTACCTAGGAGAACATTATTTATTGTAATCTCTTGAAGTGTTAGTTCTATATTTAAGAGTTACACTTCTTGGGGCATGTCATCCCAAAATAGGAAGTAGTAGTGGACCCAACAAAGACCAAGGCGGTGTTAGCTTGGGAACCACACAAGAGAATTAATGAGGTCATATATTCCTTGTGTTGTGAGTATATTATCATATATTCATGCTAGACTTTTCTTGGACCATGGAACCCTTGACTTACTTGACCCAAAAGGGGAATCCTTTCGTATGGATGGACAAATTCCTGTAAGCTTTTGAAGATTTATGGAAGAGATTGATGAGAACGCCCTTATTAATACTTCCATGGGAGGGAGTTGAGTATTTGATGTTTTGTTATGCCTCCATATCCAATATTGGATTTCTTTTTTGATATAGAATCATGTGGTAATATATTATGGGTCCTGACAACTGAGACCGTATGTGTAGAATTACATAAAGCATGATTTGGAGTTAGTGATGTAGAATTCACCTTGAAAACTTGGTGACACTTACTTCCAGTGTATTTTTTTATAATCTATTATAACCATAATAATTATATTATATATTTATCATCCTAAGTCAAAGGAGATGGTTGGAGTTCTTATAATATTAAGAGTTTGAGATAGTCTATACTCTCATGAAAGGGAATTTTGTGGAAGATTCCCTCGGTAGGAAATGTTGTTCGTAGTTATTTGGTGAGGCATCATGGAATTTAGTATTATTTTAGTTATCCTTTATGGATGAGGGAGGAGTTACATACCTCTAATTGATGGTTTTAAACCCTCCACTTATTCATAATGTTAGGGAATCACAACTTGGGGATGTTTATTGTCAGGTCTTGCATGACCATAAATTCTAGGGCGTGCTCCTGATGGATTTTTTTTAAGGTGGGGAGTATTTTATCCTTTTTGATGATGGATAATGGTTACATTTGTTCTATTAGAGGAGCTGATAAGGGAGGTTCATACATCCCCATTATAGGTATATCTTAGTTTGGGGAAAATGTACTAGGACCTTTAGAATCCATTTTAGGGGCAAGGAATGAAGAGGATCATAGTGGAGTTTATCTCTTAATGTATCAGATTCTAGTAGGTGAAAGTTGAGAATAATGTACTCATGGGTTTGGATCGACCCCTTGAGTTTATAGATTTTATGTGGTATGGTATATCCATGGAAATTTTTATGAGTCTTCCATGATTAGTGGAGGGACTCAACACTATATGGGATATCATTGACTAGATCACTAAGTTTGGCCACTTCCATGCCATCTAAGAGTGTAGTTTAGTGGATATATTGGGAAGATTATATATGTAGGAGATATTTTATATTCATAGATTTCCTTGGTTTATTTTTTAACTATAATTATTACTTCATGTCCTAGTTTTAGAGGGGATTACATGTGGTTGTCAGCACTCGGTTATGGATGAGCACAGTGTTACACCCTCGTATGGAAGACCAGACTATGTAGAATATTCAATTCCTTGAGGACATGTTGTGAGCTCAAGGTTTGTACTTTGGATGAAATAGGTAGGATCACCTATCCTTAGTGGATTTTATATATAATAATAACTAGTATTCCACAATTGGTATGGTTCCATTTGATTCCTTATATAGAAGACCATGTAAGTTACCCTTATTCTAGTTAGAGATAGGAGATTCATCACTTATGGACACATAATTTGTTCAAACGAGAAAAAATAAAGTGAATATCATCTAGGAGGATATGAAGACTTTCTAGAACCATCAAAATTCTAATGCAGACCAACAATGGAGGCCTTTGAAGTTTGATGAGGGATACAGTGTGTTTCTAAAGGTATCACCTCAGTGGGGATTATGGACATTTGGTTAGGGTGGAAAGTTATATCTAAGAATAATTGGACCTTTCTAGATACTATGCAGGATTGGATAGGTGGCATACTACTTAGTTTTACCTTTTTAGTTAGACTGGGTGCATGAAATTTTCCACATGTCATAGCTAAGGAGGTACATGAACAACCCATAATATTTCATTGATTGGGGTGAGATGGACATTGAGAATGGATATACCTTCATGGATTATTTGGTGAAAATCAAGTATTTATAGGATAAGATCATCTTCGGGCAAGTTATTCCCCTGTTATTCATTTTTCGGTAGTGCAGAAGTCACCAAGAGATCTTGAGGGGGTATGAGAACCAGATTCAAGCTCATTACACTAACCTATTTGAGTATATTAATTCTTTTCAAGATAAAAAATCATATAGTTGGGACAAATTTAATGACTTTTATTTTTTTTATTTGAACCTTTTAAACACACTAAGTCTTTCATTATAGGGCTCACATAACATCTATATGTTACACATGACCATATGATATTTAATGTTTCCCAAAATCCTAGCCAACTATATCTTAGGAAGAATGGAACATGCCCAGGTACTAGGCCCAACCTCTACATATTGTGTACATTACTAACACTCCATTTATAAGGGTAATGACATGCCATGTAGGAATTCATTACATGGATTGAACTTAGACTTGGGCCAATATTCCAAGTACTAAATTGGGAACATTATGTACTTCTATTTGGCTTAGTTTAGAAACTTTGGGGTGTACTATAAAAATATAATTGTGTGTAGAATGCAATTGTGGGATTACTTTAAACTACATAGATGAGTACCAAGGTGAGGTAATAATGATCAAACTCCAATGTTCGAATTTAAGGATTAGCTATCAAATACTATTAGTGAGTGGAAACCCACACTAGTAGAAGAGTGCATCAATATATGGTATCTTCTTGTCATCCCTAGGTCAGTTCGATAATCTCCTGATTAGACACTACATGAGACTAATATTCATTGTTAATATACATAATACTCATGTTCTTTATTATTCATAAACACAATTTTAGTGCATTTTACACTTTGAACGTCATTTCACATTATGATTGTAATACCTTCTTAAAATGCACTATTATGTGGTGCATTTTTTAACATCATTTGAAGTACCCAATGATTCATCTAATTTTAAGGAATATAATTATAAATATTTTAATTTTATATTCTTTTTAACTGGATATTCACTTCAAGGATCAATGAAAGATTCATAAAGGATGAAGGAGATATTTGGCAATGAAAGGAAGCAATTCTGGAGAAGGCAGATTGGACACCAGTCCACTGATGAGAATGTGGGGCCCAACATAAAATCCAAATGAATCCCGAATTTTGTGTGATTCTATAATAAATGTATAGGAACAAATACCTCTTCGGGATACAATGCTAATTCGGCCTCCATGATGTCCATTTATGCGTCTCAAGTTAGAGATAAAATTTTGGGCCAGATTCTGCGGCCCAGAAAAACAGCCCACTAATATGATCATATCTCGGAATCCACAACTCCAAATGGGCCCAAATTTTACAGGATGTTATAATACATCATTAGCTCAATTTTCTTCTTCTATTTCCCACTCTGATTCGGCCATGTAGAAGGTATTACAATCGCGTCTGTTCGGTGAAGGAAAGATGGATGCCACCTCGGGTCAAGGGTGGAAAAATCAACTCTCACTTACTTTCCACCCACCTATGGCCTACCACAATTAATTTAAGAGACTTGGACAGTTGGAGGCTCGACAAAAGGCCTCAAAAATTCCTATTTAAGGCAGTGGTGTTGGAGGATTGAAGGGTTTTTAGTGCTTTGTTCAATTGTAATGTTATGCTGCAATTTTGTTGCCTCAAATTTGTCTTCCACATGTAAGTTGTTTTAATTCATCCTTGTTTCTTAATAAAAGTTCTTCTTATCTTATTATTATGTTCTTCTTCTTATCACTTTGATACCATTGGTTCAACGTGTGAAATTGTTCATACCAAAACTTTTGAGATTATCACACAACGGTGGAGTGATTGTTATTTTATTGTGTTTTTTTACTTCTCTATTTCTTCCCTCATGAGTCTACTTTCCACTTCCATTCAAACCATAGAATCAATGGAGGGATAACCCACTTATGGGTTGATCTAAGGGAGTATAAAGGGTATGGATTGGATTTTATTTATCACCCCATTAATGTATAATCACTTCTTTAATTGATATTTTTATTTGATGATTTTTAAACACTGTCATCCTTGTTGAATTTAAGGCCACACACTTCAAGTGCTAATATGAACCTTTACCTTGAAGTGCTAAAAACATTGATCCTTAAAGTGTATAGGTGATTAGTATTAAAGGGTGTAGGCATTTAACCAATAAGTTATGATGTTGTTTTATCTCCTTAAATGAACTCATCTCAAATATAAGAAATTGAAATCATTGAAAAGGAAATACGTCCAATCCACCCTGAGCAATAACCTAGGATCAACTCATTCTTTTAAATTGAATTCACTTAAGTCTCTTATAGTTACTTTAAAACCACATAAAATCAACCCAAGTTGGCCACTTCATATCCAAAAGCAGTCCATATAATTTATGTGTCCATAGGTTTCTTCTTAGGTCTCTGAAGATTCGATAACCCAAGATAAACTACAAGGACCGTTCTACCTTCATCTCTTGGGTAAATTTGAGCAAGAATCAAATTTTGGCGCTATTTCCGGGGACCTAAGTAAGTTATCTTAGACACTATCATCCCTTTTTTATCCCACTTCTCTTATCTCATCCCCAATTTCATTCCTATGGAAAACCCTTTTGAAAAAATCCAAACATGGGGAACCTCTCATTACTTAGATCACTCTACACCAAGTGTGATATACAATGACCATCCTAGTTTATACTTGTGTGATAATCAACAGCATATTGAGCCACAATTTTTTAACTCTTATTCTCCAAAAAACATTCCAACCTATTTTGAGTTCCAATCCCAACAAGTCCAATCATAACATCCTTCTATAGAATTCCAACAACATAGTTATCCTCTTGGAATAGACCATCTGTCTCAACCCCTTATCCATCCCGATCCACATCCATTACTTGAAAAACTATGTCAACAAATGGAGAAAATGAATTTTGAGGTTTCATCATTGAGGTTATAACTACAAATCATTAAAAATTGTGAGGAACCCATCCCTACACAAACTATCCCTTCCATAACCTTATGTGAAGTGTCTAGTTTACCACAAACCTCTCATGAATTTACTGAAGAGAAAACCTTCAGATTTGGGGAAGATAAAGAGAATCAAGGAATTGTTTAAGGGTATTTAAATCAAGAGGAAATTGACTTTTGGATTCAAAATAGGATAATTTGACATCATGGATTGATTCTCCTAAGTATAACTCCATTGATGAATTTTCAAAAACACCAACCATTGAACCATTGAGAGAAATCACAAGCATTGAGTCCATACCCATTCCTAAAATTGATCTTTCCAATTTTGTGGTTGAATCTTCTATTCAAAAGGAACCAATTCTGTTGAGCAATTTTGAAAAGGAAAATGAGTTTGATTCAAAGTTCCAACCTATGTCTGAAAGTGTTAGCCTACCCGAACTTGAACGAAAGGACTTTCCATCCACCCTCAAATTTCCATTCATTGAGGATAGCCAAAAACTTCCAATTTTCAAAGTTTATTATCTTGAAACCAATAAAGAAGTAATGATTCTTAATGTCTTTGTAAAGACTAAAAAAGAAACTGGATCAACCATTTCTGGTATTCCTTGGATTTTACCACTCATTATAGAACATAGGCTTGCACACGACAAAAATTATAAACAAAGAATCAATCTCAATCTAGTGTACATGGAGAAATATGGGGTCCTTAAAATGTTGAAAATTGGTATTGGGTAAGTTAGGGGGTCCATGTCGGGGTAACGACGTTAAACAAAGCGTTGCATGAGAGGCAACCCATGGTTTTCAAGTTTCCTATCATTTTGTTGTTTTAATAAAATTTATATTTTAAATAGGATTAATTAATCATATTGATATTTAAAAAAAATAGACAGTTGACATGTTCTTCTATTATGAGTATGGATGGGTATGAAAGGGGAGTGCCATATTCATCTATGTCACGTGGTGTGATCCTTGAGTAATGCCTTACCTAGAAATTTAAAAAAGAAGACAATGTATCATCAGTTTGTTTTATTTTAATGTGTTTGTAGGTTAAAATAAAAATACAAAAAAAAATAAATAAAAATATAATAATAATAATAAGGGACACATCGTGGGTCGTGGTTCAAACCCCATCACAACCGGCGAAGCCACGGGGATTCGAACCCGGGACCGAAGGGAGATAGGGGTGTGTGCTTACCACTGACCTACGGCTTTTTATGCTTCCTTATTCTATAATTTTTATATATACACTTATATTTTACTTTATTTATTATATATATATATATATATTGTTTTGTCTTGTTTTGTTTGCTTTTTTTCCTTTTTCTACTAGGGAACTCTGCAAGTGACATGGATATCAAAGGATTAAAAGGGAGCAGCAAGAATTTTAACTTCATCCACCAGGTGACATCATTCCATGATCCTCGTTTTAAATTTCCTTTTTGAACTTTCATTCTCTACCTCTACCCCCTTCTAAATTTTCTTTTCTTTAAACACTAGGGACAGTGTTATTTTAACTTGGGGGGAGATAAAATAAAAAAATTCTTTTGTGTCAAAAAAATGAATGATTTGGAAAAAAAAGTGTAAATGGAAGGAAAAATTCCTTTTAACTTTGAACATGGAAATACACATTACACACTTTGAAACTAAATATCAAATAATTTAGCATGCCTCGATTCTGATTTTAATCCTTGTATAATTTCATGAGCATAGATTTTGGAAAGTGTGGCTGTCCAATGTGATATTTCATTGTTTATATTTTCATCCAAATAAAAAAATATCACAATGCACGTCCTTTGGATAATGGGGTATTAGTTTGAGTTCATGGGGTCCCCTAAATAAATAGCATAGGTTTGGTGATCATTTTAGTTTAATATGAGTATTCAAAAAAATTAAAAAAATTAAAAAAAAAATTGCGTAGAGTAATGAAATGACCTAATGCGTGACTTTCGGTACTTGGGGGTTGTGACTCCATAGTTTTTTGGCCCATAGTTAGTAATTTTATCTCTATTTTTGGTAATTTGAATTTTTTTTTGACTGAGTTAACTCGAGATGATGCCCGAGTATGTGGGCTTCACTTGGTGCCCTAAGGTCTTTGAGCCTGGGAGTCATTGGCAAAGTCTCGCTACAAGGGTTGACTCTTTTGAGTGAAATTTCAATTACCATGGAAAAATTGCAAAAACAAAAAAAATAATACAATAAAAAAAAATTTGAATACTCATCTTAATATTGAAATGTGATTCCACCTAGCACTTCCGTCATTTCCCCCTTGAATAAAGATGAACCCCCATGTCTATTGTGATGCACAACACATCCTCATACTTAATTGATATTGGATGAGATATGGAAATGAATTTGAACAAAGGAATGGGCTTGGGATTGGGATCTGATTGTGAAACTATCTTGTATTAAAATATTTTGATGGGTTTCATGATTTTTTGGTATAAGGGTTTCTGGTGATCATTGTGTATTAAAATGATTTTGGAAAAGGTAATTCAAATTTCATATTGTTGAGATATATTTTGCTCGGGAATAGAAAAACTCAAGTTGGGGGTTTGATTATCCAGTACATGAGACTAATATTCATTGTTAATAGACATAATATTCATGTTCTTTATTATTCATAAACACCATTTTAGTGCATTTTACACTTTGAACATCATTTCACATTATGATTGTAATACCTTCTTAAAATGCACTATTATGTGGTGCATTTTTTAACATCATTTGAAGTACCCAATGATTCATCTAATTTTAAGGAATATAATTATAAATATTTTAATTTGATATTCTTTTGAACTGGATATTCACTTCAAGGATCAATTAAAGATTCATAAAGGATGATGGAGATATTTGGCAATGAAAGGAATCAATTCTGGAGAAGGCAGATTGGACACTAGCCCACTGATGAGAATGTTGGACCTATCATACAAGCCCAATGAATCCCAAATTTTGTGGGATGATAGAAGATATGTATAGGAACAAATCACTCTTCAGGATAAAATGCTAATTCTGCCTCCATGGTGTCCATTTAGGCGGCCCAAGTTAGAGATAAAATTATGGGCCAGATTCTGCGGCCCAGAAAAACAGCCCACTAATATGATCATATCTAAGAATAAATAACTCCAAATGGGCCCAAATTTTACAGTAGGTTAGAAGACATCCGGATCTCCATTTTCTTCTTCTATGGACCACTCTGATGCGGCTATATAGAAGGTATTCCAAGTGAGTCTGTTCGGTGAAGGAAAGATGGCTGCCACCTTGGGTCAAGGGTGGAAAAATCAACTCTCCCTTACTTTCCACCCACCTATGGCCTACCACAATTAATTGAGGAGACTTGGACTGTTGGAGGCTCAACCCAAGGGCTCAAAAAATTCTATTTAAGGCAGTGGTGTTGGAGGATTTAAGGGTCTTTGGTGCTTTGTTCAATTGTAATGTTATGCTGCAATTTTGTTGTCTCAAATTTGTCTTCCACATGTAAGTAGTTTTAATTTATCCTTGTTTCTTAATAAAAGTTCTTTTTATCTTATTATTCAGTTCTTCTACTTATCACTTTGATACCGTTGGTTCAAGGTGTGAACTTTTTCATACCAAACCTTGTGAGATTATCACACAACGGTGGAGTGATTGTTATTTTATTGTGTTTTTTTTTACTTCTCCATTTCTTCCCTCATAAGTCTACTTTCTGCTTGCATTGAAACTATAGAATCAATGGAGGTCTAACCCACTTATGGGTTGATCCAAGGGAGTATCAAGGGGCTGTATTGGATGTTATTTATCACCCCATTAATGTATAATCACTTCTTTAATTGAGATTTTTATTTGATGATTTTTAAACTCCATCATCCTTGTTGAATTTAAGGCCACACACTTCAAGTGCTAATACGAACCTTTACCTTGAAGTGATCAAAACTTTGATCCTTAAAGTGTATAGGTGATTAGTATTAAAGGGTGTAGTAATTTAACCAGTAAGTGATGATGTTGTTTTATCTCCTTAAATTAACCCATCTCAAATATAAGAAATTGAAATCATTGAAAAGGAAATACGTCCAATCCACCCTGAGCAATAACCTAGGATCAACTCATTCTTTTAAATTGAATTCACTTAAGTATCTTAGAGTTAATTTAAACCCACATAAAATCAACCCAATTTGGCCACTTCATATCCAAAAATAGTCCATAGAATGTATATGTCTATAGGTTTCTTCTTAGGTCTCTGAGGATTCGATAACCCAAGCTAAACTACAAGGAACGTTCTACCTTCATCTCTTGGGTAAATTTGAGCAAGAATCATCTCCCTCATGGGATTGGGGCATGGGGTCCTATACTTGTAGATTCAGATATGGTTGGTCTCCCCCCACCATTACAATTTGTGGAATCCAATATTTTTTGGGCCAACATACCCCATATTAGAGTGCTCAGACAGGGAATGGGATCCTACATTGGGGTCGACATCTCCCTTTATACTACTCGGGGTGTGACATCCTCCATTAATTATATAGAGAGGTTGTGTGGGTTTAAGGATCAAATGATTCAGACATCACATATGAAATTCAAAATCCTTAGGCCATCTATGGATATTTAGATCATACTTTGTGACCTGAGTACCTCCCTTAGGAATATATAGGTTCTTAATTATTTTCCTTTATTATTATGATTATGAGATGAATATTTGATTTATGTTTTAATTCAAGGTGATTTTAAGGCATCATAGTAGGTATGTATATAATCATCCCTGCATGGTCTCTTCCCATATGTGTTGTGTCTTATAAAGATGATAGGACTTTTAATAGAGTTCTGGACGGACCAGTGGTGGGTTGAGTATAGTCATTCTTTTGTAATAGGGATAGATGGAGTGTAGAGGTTACATTTAGAGATACCCCCTTTATTAGCAGGTTTCACTCATTTCTGGATGGTGGGATTATATTTTTCCCTTTTTACTCTTCTAATTATGTGGTTTTGTACTCTGTTGTGGGATTAGAGATTGTGAATTCATTTATAGTTTCAAAATTTTACTTTACTGAGTTACTCTAATGTATGAAGATGCATGAATGTATACATTTTCATTAGGATAAGGCCTCTCATGTATTTTATACACCTATATAGCTCTAATCTTCATCCCATAGCCTATTATAGACGGTCTTGGAGTGGAACACTTGATTCAATATTGGCTATGTGGGCATTATTGGTTCGGTTTGTATTATATTATTTCTAAAGTAAACACTTTTCTAAACCTAGATTATCTAAATTGGTAGTTCATTCTAAATATGGGTTCTTATAAGTTATATTTTGTAAGTAAGAAGATTATGGGTGGCCTTAATAGGATTAGGGATGTATTTGGTATAATATATGGGTTACAATTATATAGTAAACCCTAAAATTTAGGATAGTAGATGAATAGATTTGTAAAAATCCATATTATTGATTTGGGATAGGGTTTGTTCTTGGTGATAAAACTTATAGTGATGCTACACAGTCTCCCTAAACGTGCACAAGGTTGAGAAACACATTAACTGGGATAACCTAAGTCAAATACATAGGGATGGTTGATTCAATTTACTAATCATGATTAATGGTGTGAACATATGAATAAAATTGTCGATGTTTATGTGTGTAATGTCTCGGATTTGGGTGCCGCCCAAAGGTGCCCTGAACCTGGTTGGTCAAATAACCTCAAGTTCATTTCCCCAAATTATAGAGGCGTATGACTAGAAGTGAGTGCCACGGTGTGATAATGGGGAAACTATGCCCTCATTGGTAGGGTATACATAGGGAAAAGAAAAAAGTAAACAATAGAGGAAGCAGCAATACCATGCAACATAAGTAAACAGTGAAAGACTAAAAGTAAATCCAAAAAAGTATATATATAAATGATTCATGTCAGAGGTGTCTAGGAAAGTATCCAAACAAGTCACAATGCTGGAAATACAATACAGAAACCAAAGTACTGAAAAGTAAGTAAACTCCAACAGCATCACAAGCCTCAGCTTGGTCCCATGCTCTCCAACTCCAATAGCAATCAAATACCTGATGAAGAAGGGTGTTTTCCCTTATCTATACCTACAACCATATAATATACTTGCGTCCAAAAGAATGACCCAAAGAGGGTGTGAGACAAATCCCAATAGGAAACCACCAAAAGATATATGTATAACTGTTAGTGAATATATATTAGGTAATATGTAGGAATGAAGTAATAAACTAGAAATTACTCAAAAGTAAACAATCCTAAAGTTTTCAATTACATTCATTTGACATTCATTATTCATCCGTTGAATCATTTAAACCCTAGGATCTAGCCTAAGATATGTAACCCCTATGTAATAGTAACAACATATGTCTCAAAAGACCATCTAAACAATCAAGTAAGACCAAGTCCAAGTTTGTGTTTTGGCTTGGTATACTCATCACAATCATTCAATCATTCATAAACAACCCTCTGGTAATGTTCTCATAGTCTAACCCCTATGGTCTAACATATCATCAATTCAATAAATAATGACTCTATGGGAAGCTCTCACAGTCTAACCCCTTTGGTCACTCATAGCAACAATTCATTTAATAATGACCACCTATGAAGCTCACATGGTCAATACCCCTTGTTCAACATAGCATTAATAATTTATAAATGACCACCTGGGACGCTCTCATGGTCTAAACCCCCAGGTCGATGACCACCTAACGGATCTCATAGTCAATACCCCTTGGTCAACATAATAGTAAAAGATATGCAAATGTACATACCTTGGGAAGTTCTCACAGTCAAATTCCCCTTGGTCAAACTTTCACAATGCATATCACAGGCATCTCATATAATCATAAACTCCATCCTAACAAAACAAAGCATGGAAAACAAGGCAATACTAACAGGAAACCTAGACCAAACGTCCATAAATAGTCAAACAAGGGAAACCCACCCACTGGGTGTCCCATAACCAATGTATTCAATCTTAAACATATACAACTACCCTTTAATAATCAACCAAACCATAAAAGGTGCTAAACAGGGTTCAATTTCAAAACATGAAATACCCCAAACATGGGTATACGGAACTTTTAGCATATATAATCCAAATACAATCAATGTAAGGCACAAAAAACCTACCTTGATGTCATATGATCAATAATATTGAACGTCGGCCCTTGAATCATCCTAGATTGGTTTAGATCTACAAAAATGTGAAAAATGTTCAAACTTGAATTACCTACAAGAGAGGAAGAATTATGAAGAGAGGCTCTAGAGGAATTTAGAAATCACCAGTGGGATTCCAACGCACCCAACAGCATCTTAATCAGAGGTTGGATGGATAATCGGGAGAGGTTCAAAGTTATTTGGCATTTCGTCACTCTCCTATACAAACCAAGAGGAGAAGAATAATTTTTTTAGTATGAGACGCGACCCTACTCCAATTTATCAAATAAAAATAAAAATAAACGATGTATTCATTAAATTTACATGCCGTGTAGTAGCATTAACTGGCCCCCACCTTAAGAGATCCGCCAGGTCACCTACAGAGCCATGTACTTGGCTGTTACACGGCCAGTACATGGCTATATGTGGTACCCAAGTACAAGGCATGTACTCATAAGTACACAGTGCGTACTTAGAAAATTCTCATTTCTTCCTTTTTCCTCAAAACAACCCAAAATCAAGATCCATACCTGAAATTAATATCCGGGTTCTTACAGTGTGAAATAAAGAAAAGTAACAAACCATGCAGTGAATAAAAAAATATTCACATGAGAAATGAATTACGGGTTTTAAAAAAATAATATAGGGAGAAATTGTTTCATTGAGATTGGTTTTTTTATCTTTATGTTACTTATGCATGAAATCATTATCTCATTCCTTGAACACTCACTCTTCCATTCCAAGTTCTCTCTCAAGTCATTCTTTAGCTTCTTTTTGAAATCATGGGTCCCTATAATATTGCCTATGATAACTAATCCAAGAGAATTAATCTCTTTAATTTTGTGTTTGTTATGTTTCATACCCTCTTTAGACACTCTAATTATTTAGAGAACTAAATCCCTACTCCAATTGCATGGGATTGGATTTCAAAACATGTTCCATTAACCATATATACTTTTTCATCTACTAGTTGATCAGGATTGAAAATCCTTATGAACATAAGTATAATATTGGTATAATTAGAATCATTCAAGCATTACCAATATTCCACAACTACACCACACCCTTCCTCACTATCAATTTATCCATGCATTCTCATTCTAAAATAGTCAAAATAGATTAAATAAGAAGAAGATTCTCTAATGATAAATGTGTATCTTCCTCTAATATATGATATCTCCAACACCCGATCCTCCTTATCTATATCAAAAAATTATTGAATGATTGATCCATATATATTATTCATGGAATATCAACTAATTTCCTATTCTCATAAACTGTGATCATTCTGTGTGGAAATTCGGTGATGGGATATCTCCACAGGGATAACTACTTGAATCCTCCTTGGTGAATCCCCACTCCCTTTTCCCACTTGGTTCTTCTTCTATATCCCATGGATAAATTACTATATGTCCAGATTTTGAATGTGTTTCTCGATTTAGTTAGGCAAGAATGTTATGGGAATCTTTTTGTCCCCATGAGTTGTTCATGCACTCCACATGTAATTTATATTTCATCAATGGATATCAATGCCTGATTTTCCTTAATTCCTTATCTATTAAGTGTTTTTAGTAGTTTTCCTATGATTAGGGTCCATGTGAACACTTTTTTGTGTACTTATGATACTTCACTGGCTAACTTGTAACAATTCTAAAATTAGAGACCTAAGAGTACATTGGAGTAAATTTAAATTATGTTTGGTAGTGGAATTTAATTTTATCAGGAGTATAATCTCTCATTAGTTGTTTAAGGATCTATTGGTGTGTTGGAATAATTTATGCTAGCTACTAGACAATGCATTGGGAAGTGAATGCATCTTGGGGGAGTGTTATGGGTCATGTTGGTGCTAGTGTAGCCATGGGTTACAATATAATATTACATTCAATTTGAAATGTAATATCAACCTCTTAACATTTTAGATTATAAAAAAACACCACAATGTGTAGAGTGTTTCCTTGAGTTTGTATACTGTGTTCTCTCTCCACACTAAATTGTATCTTGGATGCATTCTATGTTGTCTTCTGTGAGATAGTGTTGGATGAAATGATGCCTCAAGTGTTTCCCACACAATATGTTGGAAATATAATAGTCTTGAATTGTTGAAACAACATCCATTAATGAGTGGACAGAGACTCACAGTGATGATTACAATATTTTATTAGATCACCATCATAATCTCAATCCTAGACTGGGGGTTGTGTTATCCTTGACGAATTCTTGCATAACTCTACAGCACTACGCTATAATTTTGACACCTCCTCAAGATAAGAGATGAGATTAGATTGGAAATGGGAAAAGTCTTAAGGTTCCAACCATATATTATGTTTCCCCCAAATTCATCCTTAATCCCAAAATATTAATCTTGAATATATTTTTTCCTCTTTTTCTTTCTCTTATGAAGCTCCCTTCCTTACATCAAAACACTTCAATAAATTAATGACTAACCTTAAAAAAATCCAAATACATATTATTGATTAAATGAGTGAAAATACTTGAATGGATGTCTATAATTAATATATTATTTTCAAAATAAAAAAAACTGTAAACTACCATTTAATATTTAGGAATAAAGGGAAAACACACAAAAGATAAATGAAAATCAAAAGGTAAGAAATGATAGAAAAATTAAATACACAGTCCCCCACACTTGAGTGATAACCTATACTAAATTTATTTCTCTCAAAATGTTTCAAAAATATACTAAATAATCTCATGTTTTATTCTTGGGTCATTCAAGGTTAAATGAATAGATTTTAATTTAATCATTTCTATAACATGAAACACATTCACAAATTGATCTTCTTCATATTTATATTCCCCTATTAGGTTTCTCACTTCCTTGATACAATTGAAATCAAAATATTATAATTTAATTTCCCCTTATTAATTTGGGTTCAATATCTCCCTCATTGTCTATTCCTTTTGATAACTAGACACTCACATTGTTTTTGAAATTTTTTAGTTGTGAAATGTGTTTTTCACTTATTAGTTTATTATAAATATTATAGAATTAAACCATCCCCTATATTAGTAATCCCCAAGGTCTAATTGAAATAGTCAAGGAATGGAAGTATGATAGGGGGAACTGGATCTTATAATGTCATTTCATCCTTTTTAATGGCTTAATTTTTCACAGACACATACCTAGTACCTAATAATTTCAGAAATTTAAAGTGGGATACCAATTAACAATTTTATTCCAATTTCAAAATATATGCATGATTTTTTAAGATATATCCTTGAGGTGTTATTTACTTACAATTAAAAATACACTTAAATTTAGTGTGTACAAGTCAGATATTGATCTCCTTGAGTCTTTACTATTAAACTTCATTGTCCACGTTCAAAAACAATAATACCAATGTTTTCTAAGTGATATTTCTCTTAGATAAGCAATGGATAGAATTTTCGTTTTTTTCTCTAGATTAACACACACACCAAACTCCCCCACCCTTGGTTTTTATTTGAAATCAAAATGAATAGATTCAAGGTATTTCAATTATGATATATAAGTAATCTAAATTAAAGGTATAGGGTTAGCATAATACTCCCCTTTCTTATAATATATTCTAATGTGGTGCATTATTTTCCTTTATTCTTCAATATGTATTCTTCTTTTTTATCCTAAAAAATGTAAGCAACTCACTCAGGGTATGGAATTATGATTATTTAAGAACTAAAAAAGAGTAGTAAATAACTTGGACTACCTCCCAATAATTCTTGGTTTATAGTCATCAACTCGACTCTTCATCTTCTCAATCTTCAGTAAGAAAATTTGTGGATTTATCTACTTGTACTCCTTCAAAGTAAAAAATTAACCCTATGTTCATTAATAGGGAATGTATTTAATTATTCTCAAGAAATATTCATATCTCCATTATGATTAACTTTAATAACTTTGAATGGTAAAATTTATCTAAACTTATGATTCCTTGGAAATAACATCATTCTTGAATTAAAAATATGGACAAGTTATCCCTCTTTTAATTTCTTTCTCCAAATCATCCTATAATGAAATAATATGTACATTTATTTCAAAATATAAACATTCTCATAAGATTATATTCTTTTATATTCTAAAAAATTCAAGAAAAAAATCTTCTTCTATGAAACACTCATATAATTCATGTTAATAACATTCACATTCCAGATTGATTTCTGTTCATTCTATACAAGTGGAAAAAAATTAAATACAAGTAAATATAGAGGTATTCCAATAGTAATATTATAAGTAGTTATATATTCCCAAAGAGCATACTATAATATATAGATCTAATACTTTCCTGAGTAATTCATTGTTTTTTTCATAATTCTTTTGAAAGCTTTGGAGTTCATCTAGGCCTAACCACTTGTTTATTGATAGTACACAATTACATTTTTGTGATTTCATAGATAATTTTTCATAATAATTTTGAATTTATGATTCTATAAGTGTACCTTGTTAACACTTATTATGGATCTAGGAACTCCAAATTTATAAAGAATATTTTTCCATCACAAATTTGACCATAGAAGGTCCCAATTTATCTTTTAAAGAAACAAACTCAACACATTTTTATACACGGTCAACTTACACTAAAATATATTCATTAACATGAGATTTTTTGAATGGTCCCATGAAATTCAGACCTCATACATCTAAATTTTCAACTTAAATTATGCATGTTTGAGCCATTTCATACCATTTCTCTACATGTCTTGTCCTTTGATATATATAAAAAAATTTAACAAATTCTCTAGAATATTTAAATAATGTGGTATAGTAGAATCCACACTAAATAAAAAAAATATCTTTATATTTCCATAGTTTCCAGGGCATGAAAAATTGTGGTAGTGGGTTAGAATAGATAGAATCTCTCATTATTGAAAACACCTTCTTGGAATTACACCATCTCCTTTATAGTAAAGGAATGGATCTTATCATAAGTAAAACTTTACATTAGCCTTAAATCTCATCCTTTAATTCTAGTTCATCCCTTAGTCTTCTTCACAGTATCAATGTAATTGGAAATTTCTAAATACTAAGGTAATCCCTTGGTTGTTATTAAAAAAAATTGTTCATCTATAAATTATCATTTTATAAGACTCGTGGGATCTTCCCATAATTCATAAAGACTAGATAGGTGATTAGACACTTGATTCTCTGCACCCTTTATCATAAATCCCAAGAATAGATTCAAGTAAAAGTTTTACACATATAATTAACCATGACTTAGCTTCCATTTTTGACAATGAAAAAATCAAAGAACAATGGTCATTAAAATTATTTACTTTGATTCCAATAATATTTGGTCATCATTTCTCTATAGTATAAAAATTTCTAGAATTTATTTCTCTCTTTTGGAATAATTAATCCAAAATCTATTCAATAAATTTCTTGCATAATAAATGAAATATTTCTTCTTGTATTCATTTTGTCTGTATTAATTTTGTATTAATTATGAATTTCATATTTAATTTTATTTATCTTCTATTCTCATTTCTAAAACCTCAATTTATTTTATTTTTATTTCATAAATGAAAAAAATATATAAAAAAGTGAATTTTAAGTAGTGAGTGATGACAGTAACAACTCCTCAAGAGAACGACCTAGGTCAGCCATTGTACTGCACTAAGTTATAAATATGTTTTAGAGATTGCAAGAAAAAACATCATCAGAGACCAAAATAACACTCACATAGTTTAGATACATGATTATTAAACCATTTTCCAACCTTGAAAAACTTCTTTTTACCCATATTCAACCCCATCACATGGTTTCCACATGATTTACCAAACTGTATGGACTAACCATGTGAAAACACCCCAAGACCAAAAGATTTCATAAGTTTTCTCCTATAACCTGAAAGACCTCATAAAAATGAGTAATACTTGTGTAGACCAAATTATACAAGAAAAATTGAACTAAAAATGTTTATTCCATTAGGATTTAATGTGGCTTCACCTAGCCCATGCATCAAAATTGTGAAACGGAAGTAAATTTCTATAATTTCAAAATTTTAAACCCAAAATTTCCTAAAAATTTAAATTCAACCAAAATAAAATTAAATAAATAAAACCAAATTAACACAAAGTGTTATAATATCCCCACCGTACCACTTTCTACCCCCAAAAATTCCTCAATCAAGAAGATAAATGAAAAATTGTCGAAATAAATATTTTGAGGAATTTTATATAAAAAAAACCACACAATATGAAATCTACTTTATTATAATGGAATATAATCATGACACTACTGAACATATTCAAATTTATCTTATCCACTAACAAAAAAATCTCTAGGATGATACCCAAAGAAAATAATGACCAAACATAGGTCTCCCTACCATTTTAGAATTTAGCTAAAATGGAAAAAACTAAACAAGATGAACACCTCAAGATGAAATGCCTATAATAAACTAAATTACACTGAAAATTCAAGAATCATAAAATTAATAAAAAAATATCCTAAAAAAATTCATCCCACAAGAAAGACTTACCAAAACAACATGGGTCTTAAACCTAGGTCATCATTCCCAACATAGATAAACTAGGACCTCAACCACATGGGAATCATCTCACCAAAACCCATAAAAATAAAACCAATGTCCTTGGGTTCTTACTGAAGGAAAAAAATTCCTAGACACCTGATCATGGGTCCTGAGGTTTCCCATGTTCAACCCTCTAAGAAACAACCCACCTCAAGGCCCAGCCATAAGTACATACCATCACCACTTCAAGAGATCACAAATAAACCAACCTCGATAGGGATGAATGTTAAACACACACAAACACCAATAGGATGAAACTAAACTCACCAAATCATAAACTAGACTAAATCTCATACCAACCCCACGAATTAAAATCATGTATCTCCAAGAAAGCACTACCAAAAGGTAAAAGGGGAAAAGGTCGTAGACAAGACCATCACTATTCGTAAGAGAACATTCACAAAAATGGAGAAACCAAGCAATGAAAATAACCCAAGAACCAAAAAATAATCCATGATATCTACTCTTCTAATACACTATCTCACCAAAACCTTTGAAGGTGGCCTGAAAACCCACACCAATGACACACCCGCATAGCATTCCAACAAGATGATTTCGAAAGATCTAGTGTTACCACTGAAAGCACACAAGATGTATCTTCCCCATTTAATAAAAATGACCCAGTTCAACTAAACCTTCTCATTTGATCTTAAACAAATATTTATTTCCCCTGAATAAGAGCTCTTTACTCTAATCCACCATGGTTGAAGCCTCACTCCAAAAGGATTGGATGCGTTTCAAGTCAAATGAAGAGGTCAACTACACCATCTGATATAAAGTTTAGATGGAATCATCTATAGAAAAGAATAATCCTAAATAATAGGAATAAGCATTCAAATATCATCCCATAAATCAAATTAAAAAAATTCACACAAATTTCATCAAACTCCAACAAAATCATACTTTATAAATCAAATCAAACTATTTCAAACAAATCAACTTTCCAAGTGAAATACCTTTTACAAAATTTCAAAAAACATACCATTAAAATTAAAACCATGTATTAAAACCCCTAATAAATTTATTTAAAACGCCACTCCTCCACTTAGGAAAACGCATACCATTATAGAAATCTCATAAAATTTAAAACACACTCCTCTTTCAAACCACTTCACTTCTATTGAAAAAATCCATCACAAACAAAATAAAATTTTCATCAGATATTTATTTTCTATTTTAGAATTTCAAAACACTCATTTTAAAATAAAAATACAACTCCCATTTTAAAATTTATCCAAATCATAATTTTATAGAAAATTCCCACGGAAAACACACTATACCCATTTAGAAACATCCCATAAAATCCAAAAAAATAAAATTAATGCTAAAATATTTCCTTTATATTTTAAAAAAAGTACACACATAAATTCCACCGTTTAAAGACAAATTGACACAAAAAACACAAACATAAATCAAAACAAAACAACATAACATCAACATGCATAAAAAATCCTCTCAAATGCACTCACTTTAACAGAAATCACCATTGGAGTCAACACCAAAAACAAGTGAACCAATACAAATAGTTCAGGGGTGAAAAAAAGATATGCACAATTTTACCACATAGGATAGAAAACTAAATTCCATATATGAAACAACCACTAGAATGATTCTATAATCAACCACATAGTCTCTGGACATTTTTCTAGACCGTGTAGTAGTAATCCTGAAACCTTGGTTATACACCATTTTTACCCTTAAACTTTAGTGCAACCCCCAAAATCACTGATACTCTCAATAGGGAACAAATATCATCAAAAAACTAATAAGTAATTCAAAATCAAGAATAAAACCCCAACATCCCATCATAACTCATGTCTCATCCAAAAGGGTGGCCATCAAGTACCCATCTGAGATATACCTCCTGATTTCTAATGATGATCATATTATCCTAGATACCTTGACACACCACAAATTACATGACATGCTATTCAAGAACCTGGTATCCCTCTGAAGAAACAAGGATTGGATAACAATGTTAATAAACCAGCTCAGACTGCCGCCTAAATCAACACATGACTTGATCATCCACTAGTACAAAGGGAATTAATGACCCCCATAGTTTGGAAATTAGTTTCTAGGAATCAAATAACACACTTGGGAATGATTTTTCCCAATAAAACAAATTAAAATGAGACATATGATCAGAGTATAGTAGTATAACATGACAGATACAAAAATATGAAAAATAGAAACAAAACAAATTCAAAAACCACCACTCGTCTCCATGTATCCCACGGACGCGCACCACACCCCATACATATATCATGAACCACCCCAAACAAACTCTTGGGGAAAAAAGGGGAAACCAAGCTAGAGCATCTGAAAGGAAAACATGAACAATTTTATACACCGAGTGCTATATACAGGGTGTCAACAAACAATTCTCAATAGGATTTCACCAACGTTTTTTGTGGAATTACATTAAAAATTAATTTTTTTTATAATAATTTGAATTATAATTAGAAAATAGGATTTTCTTGAATTTTTTCTAACAAGAAAAATAATTAGTAACATTTATTTTGTAAAATGATCCATTTATTTTAATAAAACCAAGTTGAAGTAATTTATTTTTAAGAAACATCTTAAACCACAATTTATTAAATGAAAACAATCACTTTTATCATCACCCAACCCTAACCGGGGATTGATCTGAAATTACCCCAAGTCCGCCTCCATTGGCCAAGGGGTGGCGAAAAGTGCCAAAAGGAATATCCTAAATGGGATGGATTTTCCTAATGTACTCGTATGTACACACCCAACCGTCTCATTACAGAAATGCAAAGGAATAATAATAAAAAGATACAGTAGCTATAATATAAACTAATCATGAAAAACATCTAGGGTGTACAAGAGTTTGGTATTGAAAACTGAAAAGTAAAGGAGAAAAATATTTTCCCAACATGAAAGATGTATCAACCTGAAAAACTAGAAAGTAAAAGTTGAAGTTCCACAGATCAAATAACAACTGAGAAGGATGGGTTGAATCAGTTTTTCACTTTTTATAAGTTTCAAAATTTAAGAAACTTAACCCATACAACCTATTAAGATTTATTTCCTTATCAACCTTTAGAAAATACTTATGCATTGGTAAAGCAAGTAAAGAACACAAAATTTACAAGGTTAAGACTCAATGTGAGAACCTACATACTTGACATAGACACTCATGTGGGTTTATAGAAATCCACTATAATGAAGAAGTAAATATTACTTGTGTAAACTCTCATTAGACACATTATATATCCTGATAGGAAAGATTATACTAACTCTCATCAATTTAAAATGTTTTCTTATAGAAAAATTGATCCAAATAAGAGAATAAAAACTTTGTTGAATCTGCCCCACAAATGCTCAGTCTGAATCCTCAGTCTGATTTGGATAAGTTTGATCTTCTCAGTCTAATAAAGATGATTCTGATTTTCCCCTGTTCAAACACTCAAATAAACCTTCTTCAATCTGGTGGGAACATTTCACTTAGAATTCTCCAAATCTTCACCTTTTGTGTGTGTGTGAAATTTAAAAAAGGAAAAATAATCTAAGAAAATATTGATAGGATAATTGAAAATCAAAAGAAAGAAACATGAAATCTTTCCTGCTTTCTTAAATCTCAAAAAATCTACAAATCCCTCACATTTAATGTTCGGTATTTGAATTCTTCAAAACTCCTTAAATTTCTCTAAGATTTATAAGAAAATGAAATTTAGGCTTTAGTTATTGAACTCTTCATATCCTTATCAGTATGATAAAGATAGATCTTGGTTCTTGTTTTCTTAGAAACATGTTCAGAAATGTTGTTTAGTTTTTTTCAGTAACACGCTCAAAATTGTGGTTCCGATTTTCTCAGAAAATAGGTTCTGATTTAGTCAGAATTCAGGTTCCAATTTGTAAAAAATTTAGGTTCCGAATTATGCTGAATTCAGGTTATAATTTTTGCAGAATTCATGTTTTGATTTGGCCAGAATTCAGGTTCCAATTTATGCAGAATTTAGGTTCTGATCTGCTCAGAATTCAGGTTTTTAATTACTCATAAATTAGGTTTCTCATAAATTAGGTTCTGATTTGTACAGAAATCCGGTTCTGATTTGTGCAGAATTTAGGTTCTGATTTGTGCAGAATTCAGGTTCTAATTTGTGCAAAATTGAAGTTCTGATTTGCGCAGAATTCAGTTTCTGATTTGTACAGAATTCGGGTTCTGATTTGTGCCGAATTTAGGTTCCGATTTGTGTATAATTTAGGTTTCGATTTTCTCTGAATTTAGGTTCCAAATTTCTTAGAAAACATGTTTCAATTTTTTCATACTTATCCACCATTTCTTCAAAATCTTTTACAATGAATGTTTTTATGATATGTGAGAACTTCTTGATCAAGAAATCATCTTTTGATTTTGTTTATAAATTTTGAGAAACTTTCTAACTTTTGACTTTTCACTCTTCAACAACATCCTCTTTTAAAAATATTCAATAACAAAAGGAATCCTTTATTTGAAAATAGATTTCAAACTCAGAAACTTCTTTATTTCTCTTATTATGTAAAACATAAACTTATAGCAAACAACAACTTCATCTTCATGTATATAAAAAACATTCTTCATCAAGAAAGGTTAGTTGTCAACAAATAAAAAACCTTGTTAAAACAAAACACTACAAAGGTTCTTCAATCTCCCACTTTTGGATTTGTTGAAAACCCTTGTTAAAAAAATTTCCAACTCTTAGATTTTTTAACAACTCATATTTTTCAAGAAACTATAGTTTCTTGAATTTTATCAAAACATAGCCTTTCTTAAAAGAGAGTGTCCTGACACCACGCTAATGGATAAAGTAATTTTTTTGAAGGAATTTCATCCCTCAATGGAAAGAAAATTTTGTGTCCATGTAAAGATAAATCCCCCACTCATTTCTTATTCTCTCAATATGATCTTTTCTTTTCTCACTTTTATTTTTATCTCCCCCATTTTATGATAATCGTAGCTTCAGATTCAATAAAATGAAGATAATTAAAACTTATTTCAAAGCAGAAAGTCATTAATTTTTCTCCCCCTTTGTCAACATAATCCAAAGCACCGTGGGGGAAATTCCTTATAAGGTTTAGGAAGACATGGGTGGAGGCTGAACATGAAGTTTTAGCCTCAATTAAACAATCCTTTCCTTTAACATTGTTTTGTAAAGATATCAGCAATCTGATACTTTTTTGAGATGTATTCCAGCAAAACAACTCCAGCAACAACTTTCTCTTTAATAAAGTGAAACATTATATCAATTTTTTTTAATCTTTAATGTTGGATGGGATTATTAGAAAGATTAATTGAACTCTGATTATCACAAAGTATCTTCAATGGTTTAGAAACTTTTACTTTAAAATCATCCAACTGAACTTTCATCCACAACATTTGAGTAAAATCCTGAGTGCCTGCAACATATTCGGATCCAGATATGCTTAAAGTTATTGAACTTTATTTATTACTTTTCTAACCCACACAACATTCACCCAGAAAAAATCTTCCCCCTATGTTTGATTTTTTATCATTACAATCTCCAGCCCAATCAGTATCAGTATAGCCAAGAAACTTCATCTCACTATTTCTTTTGTATAACAACCCATGTGAAGTTGTTCCTTTGAAATATCTCAAAATCCTATTTACAGCCAACATATGTGATTATTTTAGATTACTTTGATACATGGGACATAAAGTCATAGCATAAACAATATCAAAACATGAATTTGTAAGGTAAATAAGACTTCCTATCAACTTTCGAAAGTCTTTATGATTCACACTTATTACAGATTCATCTTTACTCAACTTTATACTCACTGAAATAATATTTTAAACTTATTTAGATTCAGCCATCCCAAAATTATTGAATAATTCCCTAGCATAATTTTCTTGAGATAAGAAGATATATTTTTCCTTTTGTTGAACTTGTAAACCAAGGAAGAAAATTAATTCTCCCAACATTGAAATTTCAAATTTCTTCTTCATCACCTAAAAAAACTCTTCACAAACCTTTTCTTCATCCCCAGAAAAAATTATATCATCCACATAAACAATTAAAATTAATGTTATGGAATCAACATATTTAACATACAAGTTTCTATCAAGTTTTTCTTTAGAAAAGTTCATCATTCTCAAACAAATTTCAAGATTCAAATACCAAGAACGTGGATCTTGTTTCAGCCCATACAAAGCTTTCTTAAATTTACAGAGTTTTTTTTCATACTCATCAAGTAAAAACCCACAAGGTTGTTCAATGTAAACTTATTCCTCAATATCACCATTTACAAAATTTGACTTTACAGCCATCTAATAAAAAATTTAATTACGATGAGCAGCCACTGTAAGAAACATTTGAATATTTTATTTCCTTGCAATAGGGGAAAAGGTTTCATCAACATCTACACATTACACCTATGTATATCCTTTACAAACAAGTGTTGCTTTGTTTCTTAAAACTTCTACATTATCATTAAATTTATTTATGTAAACCCACTTGGTTCTGATAACACTTTTATTTACTGGCCTTTAACAATTTCCCATATTTCATTCTTTTCCATCTGATCCAACTCTTAATTCATAGGATCCACCCAATATTCATGTCGAATAGCCTCTGAAACTGATTCTGGTTCAACATTTGAAATAAGTGAAGTATGATTTTTTAATATCAACTTTCTTCTTGTCTAAAATGGATCCTTCTGATTCCCAATAATGTTTTCAAATTCAACATTCTTTCATAAGGTAGTAAATCTCATAGTTTCTTTCCCAACATTACTTTCTTCACCATGTGATCATCTGAGTTACATTTACTTTTATAAGGATTCTCCGATTTATCCTCCTTAGTATTCTCAAAAAAAAATTATGAAGGAACTTAGGTTTTCAATTTATTTTACATTATATGATTTCACTAACTTTTTTAAATGTTTGTTCCAACATTTGTAACTTCTTCCATTTGGTAAATAACCCATGAAAGTTCCTTCCTTATCTTTCTCATCAAACTTTCCCATATCTGAATTTTTTATTTTGAGAAAACATGGACTTCCAAAAACTTTGAAGTATTTCAATGAAGATTTTTTGTTATACCACATTTCATAAGGAGTCATTTTGGATTCCAATATCAACAAGAATCTATTTTGAACATGTATAACAGTACTAACAACTTCTCTCCAAAATAATTTTGAAAGTTTGTATTCTGCTAACATACATCTACCATTTCCACCAAGCTTCTATTATTTCTTTCTGTTACTCCATTTTTTTGTGGAGTATAAGGAGAACTATACTAATTTTTGATACCATTATTTCTAAATTAAGTTTCAAAATCATTGTTTGTGAATTCGGTACCATTATCTATTCTCAGATTCTTTATAGAAACTCCCAATTCTTTCTCAACATCTTTTCTGAAGAATTTGAACATTTCAATAGCCTCTAACTTATGATTCATGAACTTGATGTTTTCATCAAAGTGAAATCATCAATAAAAGTGATAAATTACAAATACCCTTTTGTTGATTGATGTCTCATCAGCCCACACAAATCGGAATGAATAATCTCATGTGGTCTTCTAGATTGAATCTCATCTCTTTTATGACTTTTGTAAGTCATCTTTCCTTTCTATCAAGTAATGAAAAAATCTCCATCTCTTCTTTTTAGCTTTGTAATGTTACGAATGAAGTCAAATTTGGAAAGTTTGTTCATAATTTTCTGACCAAGGTGCTCAAGTATTTGGTTCCACAATTTTTTTTCATCTTCTGTACTCAAGTAATATGAGTTATTGAGCTCTCCAATTTGGAATAAATTCTCACTAGTTCTTTCTCCTTTTGTAATAACTTTTCCATCTTTCACGCATTTTATGATAAAAGAATACTTTCTGAAGATTACTTATTTTCCATCATCACAGAGTTGACTTACACTAATTAATTTATGTTTTAACCCATTAATAAATAGAACTTCCTTGAATTTTAATTTTTTAGCTTCAATCTATTTCACTCCAATTCCTCTGATTTTTAACAAACCATCATTACCAAAAGTAACTGCTCCCCCATCATGACTTTAAACATGCTTCAAAAATTTTATATCACTGGTCATATGTGAAGAAAACCCACTATCAGTATCCATGGTTTTTTTCTTTTTCTTACTTTCAAAGTTGTCTCAAAAACAAAAGCTCTTTCCTCAACCTTCTTATTTTCAACTTTCTTTTCTTTCCTTACATAAGAAACTTGTTCTGGAAGGATTTTCATACATCTTTTGGCATGATGAATAGACTGATCACATCTTCCAAACACTTCTTCCATACATAAAAACTGATTCTTTGTTGGAATGTTTCTTACATCTTGAGAATTTATCTTTTCAACTTCCTGTGAGTTAGGAAAGTTACTCATTCTTCTTTCAATATTTCTTCCACTTTTCTCAAACCTTCTTCTAGGTAGAGATAAATTTTTCCAATAATTACAAGGTTTGTGCCCAAAAATTATGCATCACCATAAATATCCTTCAAATATTTATTTTATATTCAATAAAGATCAATCTCTATAGAAACTTTGTTCAGTTTGACAACTACTTTCAGCTCTAACCTACTCAGGATTTGGACTATCTTTTATTTTGAGTGAGTTTTTAACTTTTTTAGATTTGATAGGTTTATCACATCCTTTATCCACCCATGCTTTACCAATACTTTTTCCATAACTTGAAATATTAGAAGAATAAGATGAAACATTATTTTTGGAAAGTGAAGATTTCACTTGATTCTCATAATGATCCTTCTCAGCAATTTTAGAAGTCTCAACTTTTACTTATGTAGCTTTGTTGAAGTTTTCATTCATCTTCCTCAAGTAATTTTCAGACTCAATAAGTTTTGATTGCAACTGTTGACCTCTTCTTCCTTTTCATCCAGATTCTTACTAAGATCTTCAATCATCTTTCACTATTTATCAATTCTAAGTTTGTAACTTAGAATCTCATGATTGTATTCATCTTCCTGATTCATGAAATATTTTCTTCCACTAGAAACTTATTCATGGTATTTCTTCATTACTCTAATTTCTTTCTTCAAAGATTTTTTTCTCAAGACATGCAAGAAGTTTGGTTCTAAGCTGATACTCTCTATAAGATTCTTCACCACCTTCTTCACTCTCTGAGGAGTCTTTTATTTTCTCAACTTTTGAAATGAAGTAACTAAATTTTTCTGAACTTTCATCTTCAGAAGAATCATTGTCATTTGAGTCTGATTCAACCTTCTTACTCATCATACTTCTTTTCTTTCAGGAAGACTTCTTGAATTTTTTAGAAGGCTTCTCCTCTTTATCATTTTTGTTCCACTTCTTCTATCGAGGTATTTCATCAGAATCATCTCAATATTCTCTAAATTTATTTGTGTGTAAATTCATAGAAAAGTTCCTGATTCCACCACACTCAAAAAATTTGAGAGGAAGTTTTCCCCTATACTTTCCTTTTCCTCTTTGATAGTTCTTGGATATGAGAGACATTATATTTTTCATTCATCTCATCATCCTCTTTATCTTTAGACTCACAAGGATCTAATTCTTCAATATCTTGTATTTTCACCTTTCTCATGGATTCAAAATCCATTTCATCTTTCATATTCTTTTTAAACATTAGGGCTATCCTCATTTCATAAGAAACAATAAAGTTATGAAATTCATCAAGAGATAAATTATCCTTATCTTCTAAAGCATAAATTTTAGAATTGAACCTATTTGGAAGGTTTCTCATAAGTTTTTTTTACAATTTTAGAATCTTCCAAGACATATCTGAATCCAATTATATTGAAAAAAATCATTTACTATAGTAAAGTGTTCATAAATTTTTTCTTCATTCCTTATTCTGATGTCTTCATACTTACTACACTAGATTTGTAGTTTTTCTTCCTTGAATTTAGTATTCCATTTGAAAACACTTTCCAGCGTGTCCCACATACTTTTTGAAGTTTTGAGACCCATTACCTACTAATAAAAATTCTCTTATAGGGACATAAGGATTTCATTTCTTAACTTTCCATCAAATTCTATGTTTATTTTATCAGAAAACGTTATAGGAACATATTTCTCAATAGGTGGAAAACCAATAGTAGCAGCATCAACAACTTTAAGGCCAAGAGATATGAGATAAGGAATCATCCTATTTTTTTCATCCATAATAATTCTTGCCATCGAATGTAGGAATTTCTCTACTTTTGAAAACATTGATATTATCCATGATAAGGGTTCAACAAGGGAACCTCCCTATGATACTAATTGATGTTCCACAGATCGAATAACAACTGAAAAGGGGGGGTTGAATCAGTTTTTCACTTTTTATAAGTTTCAAAACATTAACAAACTTAACCCCTGCAACCTGTTAGGATTTATTTCCTTATCAACCTTTAGAAAATACTTATGCATGTAAGAATGGTAAATCAATTAAGGCACACATGATTTACAAGTTTCATCCTCAATGTGAGAACCTACATCCTTGACATAGCCACTCCCATGGTTTTATAGGAATCCACTATAATGAAAAAGTGAATACAACTTGTGTCAACTCCCGTTAGACACCTTCTATATCCTGATGGGAAATATTATATTGGATCCCATAAGTTTACAATGTTTTCTTATAGAAAAATTGAGCCCAATAAAAGAATAAAAACTTTATTGAATCTTCTCCAAAAATGCTCAATCTGAATCCTTAGTTTGATTTGGCTATGTATGATCTTCTCAGTACGGTAAAGATGATTCTAATTTTCCCCTGTTCAAACACTCAAAGAAACCTTCTTCAATCTGGTGGGAACTTTTCATTTCAAATTCTTCATCGCTCCGCATTTTGTGCATGTGTGAAATTTACAAATTAATAAATGATCTGAGAAAATATTTATAGGCAACTCAAAAATCAAGATCAAGAAACGTGAAATCTTTTCCTCTTTCTTAAATCTCAAAAACTACACAAATCTATCGCATTTGATGTTTAATATTTGACTTCTTCAAACCTCCTCAAATTTCTTTAATATTTATATAAAATTAAAATTCAAGATTTAATTCTTGAACTATTCATATCCTTATCATAATGATAAAGATGGATCTTGGTTCCAGTTTTCTCAAAAACATGTTCAGAAATGTTGTTCAATTTTTCTCAGTAACATGCTCAGAAATGTGGTTTTGATTTTCTTAGAAAATGGTTTATGGTTTTCTTAGAATTCAGGTTCTAATTTTTACAGAATTCAAGTTTCTATTTGTGTATAATTCAGGTTTTGATTTGTATATAATTCATGTTCTGGTTTGTGCATAATTCAGGTTCTGATTTGTGTAGAATTCATGTTCTGATTTTATTAGAATTCAAGTTCCTAATTGCTCAGAAAATAGGTTCTGATTTTCTCAGAAATCAGGTTTCAATTTATGCATAATTAAGATTCTTATTTGTACAGAATTTAGGTTATGATTTGTGTAGAATTCATGTTCTAATTTGTACAAAATTCAGGTTCTGATTTTTGTAGAATTATGGATCCAATTTTTATAGAATTCAGGTTCTGATTTGTGCAGAATTTATGTTCTGATTTGTGTAGAATTTAGGTTCTGGTTTTCTCAGAATTCAGGTTCTGAATTTCTCAAAAAATAGGTTTTTATTTTTTCATACTTCTCCACCATTTCTTAAAAAGATTATATCATGAAAGTTTTCATGATATGTGATAACTTCTTGATCAGAAAATCATTGTTTAATTTTGTTTTTAAAGTTTGAGAAACTTTATAACTTCTAAATTTTCACTCTTCAACAACATCCTCTTTAAAAACTCTTCACCAACAAAATGAATTCTTCATTCAGCAATATATTTCAAACTCAAAAACTTCCTTCATTCTCTTATTATGACAAAGATAAACTTTTAGCAACCAACAACTTCATCTTCTTGTATATCAAAAACATTATTCAATAAGAAAGGTTAGTTATCAACAAATACAAAACTTTTTTAAAACAAAACACCACAAATTTTCTTCAAAAAGTTATGAGAGACCCCAAATCCTAATCTCCAAGCTCCAACTATCGTATGCGGTCCAATTCACCAAGTTTCCATAAGATTCTCTAAAGTCATTGTCAACCTATCCTTCATCTACATAAGATATGAAACATGCGAGAAATTCCCATGCAGGTGTGAGTATATACATACCCAGTGGGAGGCCCCGAATGCTAAAGGGGGGTAGTAAGAGACATTATAGGAATAGATAGAAAATAGATCAACCCAAATCAAGAGATTAAACAAATCCAATGATATAGATATATAATCAACCCAAAGAAACCCAAATGAGAGAGAAGGGGATATATATCTCATAGCCCAGCATAGAAAAATATTTTTTATTACTTCTAGGAAGTCCATCAATGATGCCTAGCATCTTGTACATCTGTCCAGAAGTAACTGTGTGGAGGCCCACTTTTCCACTATGTCACACAGTCGAGGGGGTATAATCCCTAAGTATAGGACCCATGCCCCATTGCATTATTGGGTTCTTCTAAATAAGTATCTATAGAGGAACCTCATCCTAATGTGTTAGGGGGTTCCACTATGTAGGTATAGGACCAGTTCCCTAATGCATTAGGGGGGGTCTACTCTAGTTTCATGAGTGTCCACACCCTATCCGATAAGGGGGTTCCACTTGGTAGCTCTAAGACCTATGCCCTGGTCCGTCAGGGGGGTTTCACTTTGGTGTCATAAGGACCTATGCCCTATATAATAAGGGGTTCCACTAGTTAGATAGAGTAACTGCACCCTGGTCTGTTATGGGGGTTCCACTCTGGTGTCATGGGGACCTGCGCCCTATCCGATAAGGGGGTTACACTCTATAAATAGAGGTCTCGTGCCCTAGTCTGTCAGGGGAGTTCTACTCTAGTTTCATGAGGACCTATTCCCTATATGATAGTGGGTTCCACTCGATAGATAGAGGACTTTTTTCTATTCCTTTAGGGGGGTCCACTCTAGTGTCTCTGGTGATCTACTATCTGATCACTACCATCGTTGGGCACTACCTAAATAAGTTTCACACCCATAGAATCTCACATTGCATATCAAAAGCCACTATAGAGGACACCATATAATTATATAAGGAAAAAATCTTGATAGGATACTCATGGGATAAATTATGATTCTAACCAAAGGGGATATGAAAGGTTGACGTTTCCTCAAAAGGAGAAGGGGGTACAAAGTGTGTGAGGGGCCCACACAGCATGTGGTCCCACTCCACCGCTTGGTTGGGTCCCTGATGGTACACGTCTTGCTACCCATGTAAGGATACACAACATGTAGGGGGATACATGGTATGTCCGGTCCACTTAAGGTCTTTCCCATGATCTATGGCCATGTCCGTGTATCCATCTCGTGTTTGTGTACTCTGGTACACAACATTTCTCTCCACACGAGGTTACACCCATGTCTCTAGTCGTGTCCATGTACTTCATCACTTGGCATGTCTCAAGTCGTGACCATGCATGTGTACTCCTAGAGTACACATCAGGCTATAAACACAAGGTCACACAGTGTGTGGGGATCCCACATGACATGTGATACTTATAATTCCATGAAACCCTAGCCGCCATAGCCAAGGGATCACATGTTGTGTGTTTTTCCGAACTACTTGGCATGTAGTCATGATTTTCTAGAAGTTTAGATCTATGGTTGTGTTCTCTAGATCCATATCCTCTACCATGTATCTCTCCTCCAAGATTCCTGAAATTGAAGTGGAATCCCTTAATTCGTTGTTTCCAGCTATCCGTTGGCCAAAAAATGGATTCTAATTTATCTCGGTGGTTCACCGTAGGCACCACACGCCTCCTACCCCGCCCAAAAATGTCGAATTGTGACCTCGTGTCTAATGATGAATAACACATAGGAATTTGGGGATAAAAGTACAAAAATAAAAAATTTACCAATCATTTAAAAGTTTTCTTGTCCAATGATCATGAACAAGGATATCCGAGGTGAGAAACGAAAGAATAATCAATTAAATGTTAGTATGCAGGCACATGCAATTATCCACAATTTGCACAAATCAAAGTAAGGGATTCATCTTTATCAACAATTTAATCAAATGGGTAAGAATCCCCAAATGATGATTCCTACCTAGATATTGGATCATTTTTCATCGAATAACATGCTCAACATTGATTGATAGGATTCATTGTGTTCACTGTGCTTCGATCCGGAGTTTCATCCTCATTTGAATTTGATTCTCACATGGAGAGAAGGAAGAATTCCTCTCAACGGTCCAAGGGTTTGTGTGGACAACCCTAGATAAATATCTACAATAGTGAATTTATATAAAATCTATTTATTTTATTTTAAGTTAAATAATTGAATTAATTAATTAATTTAATTTAAAACACACCCACCAATGGTCATTTTATCTGAAAACCCTACGTCAAAATATTTTATGTCGCGCTTAGGGTAAACATCACATATTGGCCTCAATTGTTCTCTTGAATTTATGATATGATATTTTGGGTAAAATTTATCCCATTTTATTTAACCAATTGAAAGTTTGTAATATAAAATATTTTTAATATTTTTATAAAATTAATTATGGGCACACTTGGCCTCGGAATCATACGTCGTCTTAGCACCTAGCTTTAAAAATATATGTAGAAATATTCCAAATTATTATAAATAAAAAAAGTGTCTCTGTATCATTCCCTCCTTCAAGATTTTCATCCCCAAAAAACAAAACTATACAAAAATATTGTGATACTTAGCTCGCATATGGATCTCCCACTCCCAGTAACTCTCATGCATGTTCTTGTGCTTCCACAACATGCAAGCCAAGGGGATGTTCCATCCATGAAGGTTCATCTCCTGTTGATCCTCGATCACCATCAGGTGCTCTAAAAAAGTGGCTCCATCCTCGATGTCAATCTCACCCTAGTCAATAATGTGTGTAGATTCATGCATGTATCTCCTTATTTGTGACACATGGAAGACATCATCAACCCACTCAAAATGTAGTGGTAGGGTGAGGCATTAAGTAACCTTTCCAACCCTCTACAAGATCTAAAATGGCTTGATGAACCTCAGGGATAGCTTGCCTCCCCAACTGAACCTCTGTAATCCTCATCCTGGGGAGACTCTTGGTAAAATGTGGTCTCCCTGATTGAACTCCAAGGTTCTGAGATAGTAATTTTTGTAAGATTTATACCTACTATGGGTTGTCCTTATCCGCTCACAAATGACATGGACCTTCTATTTCATTGCCTACACCATCTCCAGAACCATAAGAGATGCCTCTCTGATCTCTATCCAGCACAAGGGTGATATACAGGGCCTCAAAAGGTTCCATGACAATAGTAGAGTGCTATCTATTATTTTATGCAAACTCTACCAAGATAAAGTTATCCTCCCAACTCTGGTTTAAGTCTAACATGAAATCCATTAACATATTCTCTAAGACTTGGATAGTACACTCATTTTTTCCATCTATCTAGGAGTGAAAGGTTGTACTCATCCTCATCTTGGTCCCGAATATGTTATTCAGGATTCTCCACAACCGTTACATGAACCACACATCATGTTTGAAGACAATAGTTGAGGGAACCCCATGAAGGTGAAAAATATATTATACATACATATGCCTTGAACTCTCCACTGAATTCTACTCCTTAATAGAAACGAAGTATGCCAACTTCATGATTAGGTCTACTATAACCTAGATGGAATCATGGTTGTAACATCATATTACCTTAATTAGGTATTTTTTACCTTTTTCTAAGTTCCCTTCTAGTTTTTAAAATCCTTAGATATGTTTTTTGGGTTTACTGCAGACTGCAAAACAGGTACACGTCGTGTACCTGAAGTACACAATGTGTAATTGGTGCTAGTTGCATGTCATGTATTGGGAGATCATGTCATGAATGGTGAGTTCATGATGTGATCTAGTACACTTTGTGTACCTGATACACACATCATGTAGGGGTTAAAAAGCATATTTTTAACCTGAGGTTATGGGTGTTTTGGCATACTTATCTAGTGTGGCCTACACACCGTGACCAAAGGGTACACATCATGACTCATCCCACACCCATGTTACATTCATGAGTTTAGTAGTTTTTCTATTCTATTCTTTCCATATATCTTGGCTCTCAGACCATAGCTCTCCCTAGATGATTTTTAGAGGCACCTCGCCTTCCAGATCGATCTGATCAGCTTTGGTTCATCGTTTCTTCTACGGTACGTCTCTCCGGGTAAGTGTTCTCTCCGATTATTCCATCTGATTGATCATAATAGAACATTATCATTTCATTATCGGATCTAATAATCCAATATTGTATGTTTCTTTTTGTCCTCATCTAGATCTTTTGCGATATCTTGTCTCGAAGACCATTCCTTGTCTATTTTTGATGAAGCGAACATTTGTTCTTGAGGTACATGGGATTTCTTCTATCCTCCAACCCATTTTCTCCTATTTTTAATCAATACATTGAGTTTTGGGTTTGATTCTAGGGCCTTCATTGACAATGTTGTTAGGTTTCATTGATTTTGGATTCTATTGTGGGCGTATGCATCCCAAACTTTGAGGTAGGTGGTTTCGTCTCTAGCCTATGATAATGACCCTGATTTCTATTTCTTTATAAATTGATTTATAAAATTGGTATGATTGTTTGTGTGTGTTTAAAAATGGTTTTGAAAGAAAAATGGTTTTTCCCTGGCATTTGATAAATTAATTGGGAAATGATTTTGAATGGTTATAAAAGCATTGAAATTGAATTTTGAAATTGAGAACATGGGTTACCTTGGGTACTTAAGTGGAAGGTTTAGCTTGATTCCATCATCCATTTCTTTGTGATTATCAAGGAGGTTTTTCTTGGGGCTTACCTATGTTTCTTAGGCCTATTGTTCTAGGGGACCGATATTGAAATTTTGGGGGGTTTACCCATGGGGTATTCCTATGATTTCTTGGCCCGTTTTTATAGGATTAGTTTTGTGCACTTGATCATTATGGTACAATTAGTCTGATTCCTAGACCTATAGTATTCCTTTGTGTTGTGATACATGTGCTTCTGTTTTGTATTTATTGTCTTTCTAATTTAGCCTGGATATGCATGTTTATGCTTGTGGAAAATGATATGGAAAATGTTCTTTTAAACTAAGATACCTTCTTTTGTTTAGAACTGTGGAAAAGAGAATGTTTACCATGTTTTCTATAAAACTATTTTACTTGTTATAATTCCATGTTTTAAATTTTAAATATGCGTACATTAATTATTATATAGAGACATACTATGGAACACCTGGGTGGGATCCTACTGAGCCTGTTAGCTCACACCATGCTCACTTCTTTGGTGGTGCGTAGATGTTTGTTTGTATTCTAGTGTAGGGAAAGTCAAGGCACCACATTGAGGTAGTGAGGTTCATGTCACCTGGGATGGGTAGCTGGTGGTGAGATGGTTGGAGTTCATCCATGCCATCGTTGGAGTAGTTGTTTGGTTTCGAGTCCCTTGCAGTTGGACTTTTTATATGGAGTTTTTAGCTACTATTTTCATTGTTCTGTTTCAGTTGTTCTGTTTCCTATGTTTTTCTTATAGTTATGGCATATATATTTGTTATTATTATATTGTTTCTTCTTTTCTCTATATATATGTTGTGTGGTCGTTCAGGTTGGGTGAAATCATTCCCTCAGTTTTTTCGTTTGATGCCTGGGTGCTTGTCGTCAGCCCGTGGGGATCGAGAACACCCTTAGGGTATGTGACGGATCGGGTCGGTTGTTGGGTTTCAGGGAAACCTAGGTCGGTTCGTTACAGTTTAGTATTAGAGGGAGGTCTGTCCTCAAGAATCTTTTCTTGGGATGTCTGTTAGACTAAAGATAGGATATTAGAGACTTGAGAGATATGTTGTGATGAGTTCCTGGCTAGATCTTGTCATAACGATCCTCAAGTTTTCATGGGATTTCATGATATGTGTCTCTAGTGTTGGTTTTTTCTTTTAAAAATCTCATTTTTCTACTTATGAGTTTTCTAGTTCGAACTGAGATTTGTTCAGTGTCTAATCTTTCTTATTTTTTGGTGTGTAGCAGTATACCTCTAAGACATCTTCCACAGGTTCCTCAGGAAGGTGCAGTCGATGCTCCTCAATGGAATCCACCTATGGATTAGAATCTCATCAAGACAATCTTATGAGCAGTCTGGGTTGTTGATCAAGATATTCACACAAGTTCATAACACAGTAGATGAGGTACATCCAGGAGCTAGAGGGGAAAGAGATCGATTTTGGGAGTTCTTGAGCGAGAATCCACCATCTTTTAAAGAGACGACTGAACCTCAAGAGGCATATTATTGGCTGGATATTATTTATCAAATCTTCTACTTCTTGGAGATACCTAAGAATATCATGGTGAATATGCAGCATTCAGACTCAAGGGTTCTGAAAAGCGTTGGTGGGACTCTATGGTCCAGGAAGACAGGCATGTGGGCCTAGATTGGAAGGGTTTAAAACCCTATTCTTTCAGCAGTTTTTTATAGGGTCTCTATTTTTGGAAAAATATCTGTAGTTCTTTTCGTTTCAGTAGGGAGAGCGTTTGGTTTCAGCCTACACCAACTGGTTTGCTGAGCTTGTCTTTTTTTCTCCGGACGTGGTAAGGAATGACCAGATGAAGGTACAGAAGTACCTGTAGGGTTTTCGACTAGATATTAGATTGTAGGTGTTCATGTTTAAGATTTATACCTATGCGGAGATAGTGGATAGAGCAATGATGGCAAAGATGAACATGGCAGGCAAGGTTGGCTTTACCGCCTCTTCTCTTCCAACTGGTGAAATATTCACTGGAATACATGGGAAGAAGAGTAAGTGGAAAGACCATCACAAGAGTGGTGAAGGTGGGTCTTAGTATCAAGACTTCTCCTCACCATCTATTGTATATGGAAGTGTGTATGGCATCCTTCCTTCCTATTACATAACTTTTTCATTACATTACAAACAGGGGAACTTTAAAGTCTAGTGTCTTGGAAAAAAGGTACATAATACATGAAAACATATAACAATATTTTAATCCTATTTAAATGATTCTTGAAAACATCATTCTAAGAAAAATAACTTCATCTCATAACCTAGATACATACATCAAATGAAAGGGTGAGCAGAAGGCCCAGTAAGGAAAAAAAGTGAAACAGTTTACATGTGAACTTGAGTGATATCAATAAGAACATGTGTAATATCATAAAGGAATGATAAAGAATAATATAATATCAATAATAAATTGAATCATAACTTGAAAATGTGGCTATAACATTTAATTTGTACATTCATAATAATATCACCAAGGTTCATCCCTATAGTGTCATAAAAATTACCAAGGTTATTCACCAAGGTATCGTAAAACTTTTCATCTCTAGAGATCAATTTCTTTACCCAATTAATTAGAGAACTATCAGGTTGAACCCTTAATATGTCTTTATTTTCATGTGATCCACATATATCATAATCGAAAATTTCATAAATAACCCAAATATAATAAAAGAAATGGGTTTCATATCAAAATCGTGACATTTTAAAAAGTACTTAAAAACAAGATCATTATGTCATTTATAACCCATAGAAAGGGGATGAGGGTTTTATGTATGTAAATTATAGAATAAAATATATCATTTTTATGACTTGTTTAATACCCCTATAAATTAAATAGGTCTGGGTATTCACATAAATAAAATAAGATACTTTCTTTAGAAAAAGAGAGAGATTTTGAGACGAAAATTCTACAACATAACGGCTATACAACTTGGTTTTAGAAAACATTAAAAAGAGAGGGGATGAGGGTCACCCACTCATAAATAACTCATAATATAGTATATGGACAAAATAAAATGTAAATAAGATCATGGTATGGATATTTTAATGACATACCACATGAAAAAGAGACTTGAATGAAAAGAGAAGATGTGATATCTTTTACGAAACTTTGGTTGCCTAATGGTGTCCCTTAAAAATTCAGAAAATGAATTGATTAGAGAAAAAAGGGTATATCATCATAAATACATCAAAATTAAAGTAAAATGGATACATAATATCATACTCCAAAATATGAAAATGGAAATTCAAAGACATTACATAAAAGAAGTGTTGACTAAAAGAGGAGGGTGAAAGGTTCCCTTACCTTGAAGAGTAACTTCAAAAACTCGAAGGTTGGGACCTTAGGGGGGTTGATGGCACCCTGGGAAGACTCCTTGGGATGTAATAATACTAGATCTTTGTTGAGGAGTAATTTGGAATCAAAGTAATGAAGGAATGGGTTGGTATTTATAGAAAAAGTGAGGAAATAATTAATTAATTTCCAAGGGATACCTCATTAGTGGTATTTTAAAAACCATGGGCTTTCCCATGGTATTGGCCACTTAGGAAACCTCGTAAAATATTTTACTATACACAAGTCTACCATAATTATTACATCATTATTACATCATTAATGATGTCATTAAACACATTGAAACTCAAAATTATACTTTTACTATTCACCAAAAAACAAAAATATTTATAAAAATATCATAAATTCACCCTAACATAATATTGATGCTGTAATTCAAAAATAAATTCCATTTTATGAAAATAATTTTCAAATTATTATATATTTAATTTTTAATTAAAAAAAACTATTTACCCTAAAAAATAATAATACTTAACTAATAATTTCTGAAACAATTATTTACTTATGATATTATATCACATTACCAATCAAGATGCCTAAATTATATTTATAATTTCTTAAGTGAGGTTACTATTCCATTGGTCACATTATTATTCATAAGGGTGATAAAACTATTCATAATTTACTATTCACCAAAAATTAAGTTGATCTTTTTAGAATCTAAATTTCTTATTGATCACAACTTTAGAAGACCATTTTTTGAAAATAATTTCACATTATTAAAAATTTAAAGTATAAAAAAAATATTTTAAAATATCTTTTTTCCAATATTCATCAATAATATAGAACTTCTATATATTCTTCCTATATTTATATTGATATTTGAAATTCCCAAATTTTACCATAATAATAAATAAACAATTTTATTTATACAAAAGGATTACACAAAGTAACTAAGGCATCGTTACATATCCCCTTATAACACTTGCATAGGAACTAATAGTAAGGTGTGAAATGGTGATAGAATCTTCAGGCGACTCGGACAACATTTCTCGAGTGGTGATTTCTATCAGCTTGAACTTCTCCCGTAAGCGATTTCGTTCAAGCTTAAAGTGTTGGAGTTTGGCTTAGTCTTGGTCCAGAGAAAATCCTAGTGAAGATACCTCCTTACCAAGCTCCGAAAGATGGGCTTCGTATGACCCGAGTCTAGTGGATGAGGCCATCAACTCTTCTTTCTGTATTAATTAACCATGATCATTTGTATTTATAAATAATAATCATAATGTTAAGAGTATATTTTCCAACGGTCATATTAACCAAAGGTCATATAACAGTCGAAATCCAGTGCTCTTATTTAAATTATACTCACTTCATTAAAAAAGGATATAGTTTTGTTGAGTATACACAAACAAATATTATTAAAAATTTTGGGTCGTTACATTCTTCCCCCATTAAGAAATTTCATCCCCAAAATTTCAACTCATACCCTCTAAAGAGAAAAGGTGTGGGTACTTATGCCTCATAGACTCCTTTGGTTCACATGTGTCTTCTTCGCATTTTTGGTTCCCCCAAACACCTTAACAAGGTGGGTAGTCTCGTTGCGTAGAGCCTTCTCTCTATGATCCAAGATCTCCAGCAGATGCTCCTCATAAGAGAGTTCATGTTATTATTGTACCACCTCTATATTTAGTACATGTGAAGGTTTAGGTATGTACTTCCTCAATAGGGATGTGTGGAATACATCATGAACTTGTGATTGATTTGGAGGAAGTGCAAGACGATAGGCCATTGCTTCTACGTGATCAAGGAATTCATAGGGGCCAATGTACCTAAGGCTGAGCTTATCTTTCTTCCCAAACCTCATGACTCTCTTCCAAGGTGAAATTCAAAGAAAGGCTTTGTCGCCAACATCAATCTCTAAGTCTTTTTGATGGTTACCATCATAGCTCTTTTTTCGACTCTGAGCATCCTTAATGTGTTATTGGATGGCATGAACCTTTTCTATCATCTCTTGCACAAGATCAGGACCAAGAAGCTTTATCTCACCAGCCTCATCCCAACAAGTAGGAGTTCTACATTACTTCCCATATAAAGCTTCATAGGGTTCCATTTGAATTCTCGAGTGGAAGCTGTTTTTGTAAGATAACTCAACCAATGGGATATTTTTATCCCATACACCCTTAAATTACATTGATCATGTTCTAAGAATGTCCTCAAGTGTTTGAATAGTCCTTTTATATTTTCCATCAGTTTAGGGGTGATAGGTCATACTAAAATTCAATTAGGTACTCAGATCATGTATAAGACTTCTCCAAAATTTTGATGTGAACCTTGGATCACGATCAGATATGATAGAAAGTGGAACTCCATGTATCCTTACCACTTCTTTCACATAAATCTTGGAAAGTTAATCAAGAGAGAAATCTTCCTGAATAGAGATAAAATAAGAAGTCTTGGTGAGACTGTCCACTATAACCCATATCGCATTGTTTCCTTTGGAAGTTCTCGAGAGACCAGTGACAAAGTCCATAGTGATATTATCCCACTTCCATGTTGGTATGGGCAGTGGTTGTAACACCCATTTATCAATTTGTTGCTCTGTATTCACTTGTTGACATACCAGGCACCTTATAGTGTAGTTAGGAATCTCCCTTTTCATATTATCCCGCCAAAATGATCACAAAGTTCCCTATACATTTTCATGATTCCAGGATGTATAGAGAAAGTAGATCGATGAGATTCATCCATCATCTCCTTCTTTATTTCCGAAACAGATGGAACAAATAGTCTTGTACGAAATTTCAGTACACCTTCTTGATAAATATTGAACTCGGGAAACTTCCCATCCTTCATAGCCTCATACTTATTCTATAACAAAGGATCTTATTTCTGATATCTATTGATCTTATCTAGTAATGAAGGTTGAGAAATAATTTAGGATAGGGTTAATGATTTCTCTTACCTTATAATTCCCATGTCCATCTTTACTAGGTCATTGATCAAAGGGTCTCTTTGAATTCTTATTATGCACAGAACAATAGGGTCTTTCCTACTTAATGCATCAGTGACTTTTTTTTCTCTTTCGGGATGATAATGAATTGAAAAATCATAGTACTTAAGAAGTTCCAACCATCTACTTTGTATTATGTTCAATTATTTTTGTGTGAAAATATACTTCAAACTTTGATGTTTTGTATATATATCACATTTCTCCCCAAAAAGATAGTGCCTCCATATCTTTAGAGCAAAAACGACTGCAGCTAGCTCCAGATCTTGTGTAGGATAGTTCTTCTCATGAGTCTTCAACTATCAAGATCCATAAGCAATCACCTTGTCATTTTATATGAGGACTCACCCAAGACATTTCATAGATGCATCGCTAAAAATAACGAATCCTTATCTGATTGAGGGTAGAGTTAACATGATTATAGTAACCAATCTCTTCTTTAGCTCTTGGAAACTTTCCTCACACTCCTTTTTCTAGATGAACTTGACCCATTTTCGAGTTAACTTGGTTAATGGATTAGAAAGTCGTGAAAATTTTATCACAAACCTCTTATAATATCCCACTAATACAAGGAAACTACGAATCTCAGTTATTATTGTAGGCTAAGGCCACTCCTCTATAACCTTTGTCTTTTTAGGGTCAGTTGTGATTCCTTCACCGATTACAATGCACCCCAAGAAAGAAACTTTTTGTAACCAAAATTCACATTTTCTAAACTTTCCAAAAAGCCTCTCCTTCCATAGAGTTTTCAAAATAACCCTTAGATGATCCTCATTCTCCTCACGACTTTTGGAATATATCAGAATATCACCAAAAAAACTACCAAAAAGTTATCAAGGTAGTCCTTAAAGACACTATTCATCAAATCCATAAAAATAGAAGGTGCGTTAGTCAATCTGAAGGGAATAACAACAAACTCATAATTCCCATATCTTGATCAAAAGGTAGTTTTTTGAATATCTTCTTTCTTCACCATCAATTGATGATAACCAGATCAAAGATCAATTTTAGAGAAGAATTGATCCCCACTAAGTTGGTCAAATAAGTCATCAATTCTTGGAAGAGGGTATTTTTCTTCACTTTGATCTCGTTCAGTTCTCTATAATCAATGCATAACTACATTTATCCATCCTTCTTCTTCACAAATAGAACAGGTGCTCCCCAAGGAGACACACTTGGTCAGATAAACCCCTTCTACAGAAGATCTTGGAGTTGTTTCTTTAATTCCTCCAACTCCACATTTTCCATCCTATATGGGTTCTTTGATATCCGATGATATCCATGTATGAGTTCAATGGAGAACACTACCTCTATTTCTGGGGGAGGTCTGGGTAACTCCTCAAGAAATACGTCAATGTATTTATGGACGATGGGGACATTTTCTATCCTTATACTCTCATTTCCTTATTCTTCACTGATCAACTCCATAAAAAAGGATATAGTAGGTTCTTTTAGAAAAAGGTCAGGTTGAGATATCTCTCCTTAGAAGATAATTGTACGTTTCCCATTCAAGACTACTGAGATATCCTTGATTCTACATTTGATCTTAGCATTATACTTTGAGATCCATTCCATCCCTAGTATAATGTCAAAATCCAGCATGGGAATGACAACTAAATTTATGATAATATTGTTCTCACTAAAGTAAATACTAGAGTTTATAAACATTGATGATTCTAGGATAATTCCACCAGGGGTCTTGATTGATAACTTTACTTTTGGAATTTTAGGGGTTGATTCTAAATTCTTTGAAAACTTGGTGGAAATAAAGGAATGTGTAGAACTAGAATCAAACAAAGTACTTGATATCTTTGAGAGAACAATAAGAGCACCTACCACCACATCATTTAGAGCTTCAACATCAGCTTTCGTGATACCAAAAGCATGACCTTATTCCCTTGGCCTTTGCTGAGGATGATGGTGATTCCCCTCCACTGCCCTTGGATTTAGACAGTGATTGGAAAAGTGCCCAAGTTGTCCACACTTATAGAATTGGACATCAGGTAGGTCTTTCACAATCTTCCCTTTGTCGTTAGTGTTGGGAAGTTGAGGCTTAACCTCACTACTAAAATTCCGAGCGATATAGTCATCACTTCCACACTTGTATCACTTCCCGCTCCCGAGTAGGCAGTTCCCCGAATGCTTCTTCCCACACTTATTACACATGGGATGTTGAAATTTCTTTCCTCCTATTCCTTGATCAAAGATCCTCCCTAATATTGGATCCATCGATCTCTTCTTTTTATTGGATTTGTGAGACCACTACATCTCACCGAACTCCAGTTTGACTTTCATAGCACTCCGCAAGATCTCCTCATAGCTATCATAGTCTCGGTTGGCTAGATTCTTCCACAGATATGATCTTAGTCTACTAAATAGTATATCAACCTTCCCATTAGGATCCATGAAAAATACTGAGGTGTAATGGGAAAGTCTTGTGAAGTTCATCTCGTAGCTTCCAACAGATTCATTCTCCTTCTACTTCAGCTCGAGAAACTCCTCCATTTTTGTTCTCATAGAATGAGAGAAATACTTATTGAAGAAGATCCCTATGAACTCTTCCCACACCATAGCTTCAACCTCCACTCTTGGCCTCATGTTTTTAATCAGTTCCCACCACTGATCAGCTTCTTCCTCTAAGTGGTAAATAGCCAGGGTGACCTTCTCTTGTTCTGAATAGCGGAGCACAGAAAATATCTTCTCAATAAAGTTAATACACTATTCATCCGTCAATTGATCGGTATATCCACTAAAGGTTGGTGGTCGTTGAGGCATAAAGGACTCAATATAATGTTTTTACCTTTGTGGTGATATCATTCTCTCAACTTGATTCAAGTTATTTCCCATAACTTGAGTCAGTTGGTTCATTATTCTCATGAAAGTTTTCATTCCAGCTTCCATTGGAGGGTTGTCGGTACATGGTCCATTGCGGTCACCATTTGCACAGTTCCTCTTATTTCCCTCCATTTTCTAAAAGAATAAAACCTTAGTTATAAGCTAATTTCATTTAAAAATATTTTAACTATAAATGATTTTTATGTCTTAAAACTTTATTCTTAAACATATTATTCTTTAACAACAATTACATTTCTCTATAAATCCTTCATAATGATTCATAAAAAAATTGTGATTAACAAAACATATCCCCCAGGAGTGTCAAACCTGGAGTGCAGCAAGGCCCATTGTCATGTACCAGGATACCCCAGGTCAAGCCTAAAACTCCTTGTCAGAGTTTACACTCCTAGGTACATATGTTCCAGATCTACATCCACTTGTTCATATCTAGACAGAGATTTATTTTTTTCGGAAACCACTTACTTAATATTTCACCAAAATACCATGAAGGTTTCCTATATTTAAAATTTTCTATAGGGTTATTACTAAATTTTTCATATCCTAATTTCCAAAAATAACTAAACTATCCTTTGATACCAACTATGGAATCCCACCTTCTTATTACATAACTCTTTCATTACATTAGAAACAGAGGATCTTTTAAGTCTAGTGTCTTGGAAAAATGGTACATAATACATGAAAACATATAAAAATATTTTAATCCTCTTGAAAGGATTCATGAAAAGTTTATTCTAAGAATAATTACTACATCTCATAACCTGGAGACATACATCAAAGTAAAGGGTGAGTAGAAGGCCCAGTAAGGAAAAAAAGTGAAACAGTTTACATGCGAACTTGAGTGATATCAATAAGAACATGAGTAATATCATAAAGGAATGATAAAGAGGCATATCATAGCAATAATAAATTGAATAATAACTTGAAAATGTGGATACAGAATTTAATTTAGACATTCATAAGCATATCACCAAGGTTCATCCCCAAGGTGTCATAAAAATCACCAAGGTTATTCACCATGGTATCGTAAATCTTGTCATCTCTAGAGATTAATTTATTTACCCAATGAATTGGAGCACTATCAGGGTTCACCCTTAATATTTATTTATTTACATGTGATCCATATTTATCATAATCAAAAATTTCATAAATAACCCAAATATAATAAAAGAAATGGGTTTCATATCAAATCGTGACGTTTTAAAAACCGCTTAAAAGCAAGATCATTGTGTCATTTATAACCCATGGAAAGGGTATGAGGGTTTTATGTATGTAAATTCCAGAATAAAATATATAATTTTTATGACTTGTTGAATACCCCTAGAAATGGAATAAGTCCGTGTATTCACATAAATTAAATAATAGAATTTATTTAGAAAAAGATAGATATTTTGAGACGAAAATTCTAGAGCATAATGGCTATACAACATGGTTTTAGAAAATATTAAAAAGAGAGGGTAGGAGAGTCACACACTCATAAATAACTCATAATATAGTATAGGGATATAATAAAATGTAAATAAGATCATGTTATGGATATTTTAATGACATACAACATGAAAAAGAAACTTGAAAGAAAAGAGAAGATGTGATTTCTTTTACAAAAATTCGACAGCCTAACGGCGTCACTTAAAAATTCAGAAAATGAATCGATGAGAGAAAAAAGGGTATATCATCATAAATAAATAAAAATTACATTAAGAGGGATACATAATATCATATGCCAATATATGAAAATGGAAATTCAAATACATAACATAAAAGTAGTGTTGACTAAAAGAGGAGGGTGAAAGGTTCCCTTACCTTGAAGAGTAGCTTCAAAAACATGAAGGTTGGGACCTTGGGGGGATTGAGGGAACATTGGGAGGACTCCTTGGGAGTTAAAAAACCCATATCTTCATTGAGGAGTAATTTGAAATCAAATTAATAAAGGAATGGGTTTGTAAGGGAATATTTTATTAATTTCCACAGGACACCTCATTAGTGGTATTTGCAAAACCATGGGCATTCCCATGGTATTTTCCCATGGTATTGGCCACTTGGAACACCTCATAACATATTTTACTATACACAAGTCGACCAGAATTATTACATCATTATTACATCATTAATGATTTCATTAAACACACTGAAACTCAAAACTATATTTTTATTATTCACCGAAAAACAAAACATTTTATAAAAATCTCATAAATTCACCCTAACCTAATATCGATGTTCTAAATTCAAAAACGAACTCCATGTTATGAATATAATTTTCTAATTATTAGATATTTAATTTTTAAGTAAAAACACTATTTACCCGAAAAAATACTATTAATTAACTAATAATTTTCTTAAACAGTTATTTACTTATGCTATTATATCACATTACCAATCAAGATTCCTAAATTATATTTATACTTTCTTAAGTGAGGTTACTATTCTATTTGTCACATTACTATTCATAAGGGTAATATTACTGTTCATAATTTACTATTCATCAAAAATTTATTTGATCTTATTAGAATCTAAATTTATTATTGGTCACAACTGTAGAAGGCCATTTTTTTAAAATAATTTCACATTATTAATTATTTAAAGTATTAAAAAAATATTTTAAAATACCTTTTTCCAATATTCATCAATAAAATGGAACTTCTATAAATTCATCCTATATTTATTGTGATATTTGAAATTCACAAATTTTACCATAATAAGAAATAAAAATTTTATTTATACAAAAGGATTACACAAATTAACTAAGGCCTCATTACATAGCCCCTTATAACACCTGCATAGGACCTAAGAGTAAGGTGTGCAATGGTGATAGAATCTTGGGTTTGTTCGGACAACATTGCCCAAGTGGTAATTTCTATCAGCTTGAACTTCTCTTGTAAGCGATTCTATTCAAGATTAACGTGTTGGATATTGGCTTGGGCTTGGATGAGAGAAAAGACTAGTGAATATACCTCCTTCTGAAGCTCCAATAGATGGTCTTCGTACGGCCCGAGCCTACTAGATGAGGCCATCGACTCTTATTTTTGTATTAATTAACCATGATCATTTGTATTTATAAACAGTAATCATAACATTATGAGTATGGTTTCCAATGGTTATATTGACCAATGGTCATATAACAATCAAAATCCAGTGGTCTTATTTTAATTATACTCACTTCATTAGAAAAAGGATATAGTTCTGTTGAGTACACACAAACAAATTTTATTCAAAAGTTTGGGTCATTAAAGTGTTCCTCTGACTTGCTACCTGTGCGGAAAGGGTGGTCACTCTAGACGTTCTTGTCCTATGCTTGAGAAGGCATGAAATATCTATAGATGTGTTGGTCATCTATAATTTTTTTGACAGGCTATGAATACACTTTGTTTTGGTCAGGGTTCATCGGCTCCAAAGGCTACTATGGTGCAGAAAGAAGCTTCAAGAACTAAAGGGCTCTAGCCATAGGCCTTAGGAGTGATGAATTTACACATATTATATGAGTGTCCATTGGAAGTTGATGCAGGTCCGACAGTGGTGAGAGGTACTCTCCTTATTGTAGCTTCAATATCTACTACTTTATTTGATACTAGTGCCTCCCACGCATTTATATCTACATTTTTTATTGATATGCTTAAACTTCCAATGGAACTTATTCCTTTTACAATGAAGTTAGATACACCTCTTATCAAGAGGAAAGAACAAGGGTTTTGGTGTCCTTCTTGTTTGTTCACGATAGCTGACACAGAGTTGGTCTTGGATTTTATCATTCTTGATCTAGATCTATTTTACGTAATCATCAGTATGGATTGGCTTGTCGCTCATCAAGATGAGGTTTATTTTTATCATCGGTGAATTTCATTTCTTTTTGTCGATAGGATCTCTCATGTGTTTTAGGGAGAGTGGGACCTGAGGTCAGGTCGTACAGGACCATCCCGCCCAGCGCTCAGAAGTTTTTTGGTTACTATTGCATTTGATCCTGGTGGTGTTTCTTCTATTGAGAGTCTTCCTATTGTTGTTTGATACTTTCCTGAAATTTTCTCATATGACTTATCCAGTATTCCTCTAGAGAGATATGTAGAGTTCAAGATTGACCCAGTTCTAGGTATGCATCGGATATCGATGCCTTCTTATCGTATGGAACCAACATAGTTGAAAGAGCTCAAGATTCAGTTGGATGACTTGTTAGAGAAGGGTTTTTTCACCCTATTGTTTTTCCTTGGTAATCCCTTGTTCTCTTTTCCTAGAAAGTGGATGGTTCACTTCAGTTATGTGTGGACTATCGGAAGCTGAACCAGGTAACAGTTAAGAATAAATATCATTTTCCTCATGTGGATGATTTTTTTGATCAGTTAAAGGGAGAAAAGTGGTTCTCTAATATTGATCTTTGATCGTGTTATCATCAGCTCAGAGTCTGGGAGTCTGATATACCAAAGACAACCTTTAGGGGAAGGTATGGCCATTAAGAATATCTTTTGATGACTTTCTCTCTAACTAATGCTCCTGCAGTTTTTATGGCCTTGATGGATTTTATATTCCACCAATATCTTGACACTTTTTTGGTAGTTTTTGTGGATGATATTTTGGTCTATTCAATGTTCGAGTGTGACCACAAGCACCATTTCAGTTTGGTTCTAGAGATTCTGATAAATCACCATCTGTATGTAAAGATTTCAAAATTCAGTTTCTGGATTCGAGAAGTGATTTTCTTGGGGAACATAATTTCTAAGCATGGATTATCAGTTGATCCAGAGAAGGTAAAAAAAATTGTCCTGGAAGGAACCATGAAATTTCTTTGAGATACGGAGCTTCCTTGGTCTTGTTGGATACTACCAATGGTTCTTCAAGGATTTATCTAAGCTAGCATCATCTTTGATTGCTCTTTCCAAGAAAATGGTGAAATTATCATGGGATGCAAAGTGTTAGAATTATTTTGATGAACTAAAATGACTTCTGACATCGGAACCTGTTCTGATCTTACCTAATCCTAGTAAGGGGTTTGTGGTGTTCAGTGATGCATCTGGTGATGGTTTGGGATGCGTGCTTATGCAAGATGATCATGTGGTAGCTTATGGATCTCTTTAGCTCTGACCACATGAGAATAACTACCCCACTCATGATTTAGAGCTTTTTGTGGTGATGAATGCACTTAAATGTTGGTGGCACTATCTCTTTGGGGAGAAGTTCATGGTTTTCTCTGATCATAAGAGTCTGAGATGTATATTTTTCCAGAAGGACATGAATTTCATACAGAGATGATGGGTATAATACCTTCAGTCATTTGAATTTGACACCTTCTACACTCCGGGGAAAGGGAATTTAGTTGCAGACACGTTAAGAAGGAAGGTACCATCACAGGTTGTTCTGGAATCAAAGCAGGAGTGGAATCATATGGGGCTTTTCGCTCAATTTCACTTGGATTCTTAGGAAGATGTTTCGGGGATGGTTTTGAATAGTGTATAGTTATCATGATCTCTCCTGGAGTCTATCTTGAAAATTCAAAAACAAGATGATGAGTTTCATATGATTTAGAAAAAACCTTTATGGTGGGGAGATAATTCCTAATCAGTCTCTTTCTTCAGATGTCATACTTCACTTCAGGAAGTGAGTTTTCATCCCAATACCTTTGATAAGTTCATTCTTATTTGATTATCATAGATCTTCATGGTTCGTTCATCCAGGATCTATAAAGATGTATTATGACATGAGAAGATGGTTTTAGTGGCCGGGTATAAAGCATGACATTGCAGATTATGTGTCTTGTTGTTACACCTACCAAAGGATACAGGCAGAGCACTTGAAGCCCTCTCGTTTGCTTCATCCTCTCTTAGTGTCGGTTTGGAAGTGGGATGAGGTGTCCATGGATATTGTTTTTCGGTTTCCACGGATGCCCCAGGGGAGAAATTCTATTTGGGTGGTTATTGATCAGTTGATAAAGTCTGCTCATTTAATTCTGATTAAAAACACTACTAAAGTTGAAGATTTGTGTAAGATGTATGTTCAAGAGATCATGAGGTTACATGAGAGTCCTTATGTTATTGTTTCAAATAGGGATCCTAGGTTTATCTCAAGGTTATGGAGGATTCTTCAAGATGAAATGGGGACTCAGGTCGAGTTGAGCACATCTTACCATCCATAGATAGATGGATAGATAGAACATATAATTTAGATCCTATAAGATATGCTCCATGCCTTCGTCTTAGATTTCGGTGGATCGTGGGATATCCATCTGGTACTAGTTGAGTTTGTTTAAAACAACATTTACTAGTCATCGATCAGAATGGATCCTTTTGATGTGTTGTATGGTCACCCGTGCAGATCACCTCTTTGTTGGGAAAAGGCAGGAAAAGTAGCTTTGGTTGGACCAAGTCTGGTTCAAGAGATGTCGAAAAAGATTCAAGAAGTGAAATAACGTCTCGTTACAGCCCAGAGTCAACAGAAATCATATGAATATCAACGGTGTCATCCTTTGTATTTTTCTGTTGGTGACTGGGTTTTCTAGAAATTTTCTCCTCATTTGGGTCACTGTTGGCTCAGAAAACAAGGAAAGTTGGATTCGAGATATATTGGACTATTTGAGATCACTGAACGGCTTGGAAAGGTTGCTTATCAGTTAGCATTATTAGCTCAGTTTACAAGAATTCATGATGTTTTCCACATATCTTAGCTTAGGAAGTATCACTTTTATCCCACTCATGTTTTTAGTTGGTAAAAAAATGAGTTAGAACTAGATTCTTCTGTTTTGGATAAACCAGTAGAGATCATTGACTCTCAAGAGAAAGACTTGTGTGGGAATTTGATTTTGTTGGTCAAAGTTCTATGGCAGCAAGGATTGGATTATCATGAGACTTGGGAACATGAGTTGTTGATGAGGGAGTAGTGGCCTTACACTACTACAAAAACGGGCTTTAACAGCGCTAAAAATGGGCTTTGATAGCGCTAAAAAAGCGTTGTAAAGCTCGGCGCTGATAAAGGGGGGTACCCTTTATCAGCGCTTACTGAGCACTGATAAAGGGGTACTTTATCAGCGCTAAAAAAGCACTGATAAAGGAAACCTTTATCGGTGCTAAAAACGCGCTGATAAAGGTAGACTTTATCAGTGCTAAAAGAGCACTGATAAAACAACCCTTTATCAGTGCTAAAAGAGCGTTGATAAATGACTGTTTTATCAGCACTCCATTAGTGATGAAAAACTGATCCTTTATCAGCGCTTCTTTAGCACTGATAAAGGTGCAGTTTATCAGCGTTTTTTTAGCGCTGATAAAAGAACCATTTATCAGCGCTAAAAAAGCACTGATAAATGCCATGTCTGCTGCTATGAAATAATTTGTAGTAGCACACCCGAACACCTGTAAAAAAAGCACACCTGAACACCTGCAAAAAAAATCATCATCTCAATAAGATAATTAGAGCAAGTATACCCATACAAAATTAACACATAAATCATAAGCTAATTAGACCAAGTATACCCATACAACATGTATACTCGTACACCATTAACACATAATTCATAAGTTAATTAAGTACATAAAATTATCTATTTAACCCTTTTTACTGTAGAATCTATAAAAGGTCACCATCACTTACCAATCACTCATAATCTCCACCCATCTTCTAAAGAATAAATAATTTAGTTTTGAGCGGTATAATACATTATGAGAATAAAAAAGTAAAACACATAAGATATCCACATAAGAATGAAGCTGATTCAACATCCAAGCCTTCTCCAAATCTTCCACCATTAGATTTATCATGTTGTCTTCCCCTTTGTATAGTAGTTTTCCCCCCATTTTTATATATGTATTAATCTATTATATCCCCTTTCTCTTTTTAATTCATTTTATCTCTGTTATACATTCCCATTCTTCTTTATATTTATTTGTATCACAATTTAGATTTGTTAGAAGGTTATCATTGGTTTTTAGAGTTCTCCATCATTATTCTAGGAATATGAGGCCCTCATTCATAGGTTTCCATAATTTTCTCCAAGGAAATGGGATGTATATTTTATAAATCACATGGATATTGTGTATTTTATATTATATTGAAACATATTTTACAAAATGGACAGAAACCAGGGGGAATACCCGTTATTGGTTTTTGGAGTTCTCCATCATTATTATAGGAATATGAGGCCCTCATTCATAGGTTTCTATAATTTTATCCAAGGAAATGGGATTTATATTTTATAAATCACATGTATATCAAGTATTTTATATTATATTGAAACAGATTTTACAAAACGGACAGAAACCAGGGGGAACACCCGTTATGGAATCTGATTCCCATCATGAATGCCTCTTCCCGGAGTTGGTAAATCCATATCCCCCTTGATAATAACTCTTTCATCCAAAAAAACACTCAAATTCCATATTCAAAACCTCACTAGGGTGGCTAGTATCTACAATGTAGAAGAATTTATGTTATCATTCTTCATTTACCCCTAGCTCATCAGAAAGAATAATGTTGTGGACCCCTTATCCTTGAAAAATGAAACACTACCACATTTGTAACCTCTATGGAATAATTTAAACAATATATCAGAGATTCCTATCGTAAACTCTGGTTAAAATTATCCACAATGTTTTATGTAATTTATATAGTGTATCCATAACCTTCGGTTCAAGCCCCATGATTGTGATGACACAATGGTCAAGCCCGCGATGTAGTGGGTGTTAATTATCCAATGCCACATATTCTTCTCTAAAGATTCCAAAGTGACACTATGACACAAAAAAACCAGAAATGGTGTCACCATGGATATGCCACTTTTTTTTATTTATTTGGACATCATAGTTGTCTAATTTAGTTCATGTTATCATTCATGGATTTTTTAAAATATATGAAATTCATGGTGGTCATCCCAGTCTCTAGATGTCATCCATGGCATCTCCTGACATTGATAATATAATTTTGGCTAGATGATGAGCTATCTCATTAGAGTATATGTAAAACTAAACTGAGATACCCTGGTGGCATAGTGATTTTGAGGGTGGTAGGCTATGACAGTTGCTTCAAGGGAATGTATGATTAAGGGAACATGAGTGGTGAGTGTTGAAAGAATTTTTTTGTAATTTACAATCCCCTAATCTCACCTAATCCAACATATGATAATTACATGGGATCCCACTTCCATATACTTGTTCCCCTGACTTTATATTTATAATCATGTCATATTATAGTTAGTGGAATCATACAACCTCACAATACAACCCACACAAGTGATGTCCCTCATCCATTAGTTCACATAATATCCTAATGTCCCAATATTCTCTTTTACTCATACACATACCTCTGTTTTCACAATTAAATATCTTTTCTTCCACAATCCATCCATTTTGGATACCCTTTATGGAATTTAATTCCCCATAACCCTAATGTATTTTCTATGTGTCTTGAACCCTTTCGGTTTGGGGATAACATGGGTTGGACAAATTATTTACCTAAAAATATAAAAAACACTTAATTAAGATTTTTACATGTCACCAAGGACCCTTGGATAGTTCTCATAAAAGATCAATCCAATCTGAATGCGTTTGGTCGGATTTTCATAGGTCAGTTGTTGTTTTCAATTAAAATTGTGTCCATTTTAAACAAAAGAGAGGCCCTTTGAGTGCTAACGGACACACCATGCCTTGGATTGAGATGGGAATGACTCTTACATGTCAAAAAGGACATTAGTATCATTATCCTAAATGATCAACACAATCCGAATGCGTTTGTTTGGATTTCCGTAGGTCAGTTGTTGTTTTCAATTAAAATCGTGTCCATTTTAAACAAAAGAGAGACCCTTTGAGTGGTACCGGCCACACCGTGCCTCATATTGAGGCGGGGATGACTAATAGACGTCACAAAGGACCCTTGGATCATTCTCCTAAAAGATCAAGGCAATCCGAATGTGTTTGGTTGGATTTCTGTAGGTCAGTTGTTGTTTTCAATTAAAATTGTGTCCATTTTAAACAAAAGAGAGACCCTTTGAGTGATAGCAGCCACACCATGCCTCAGATTGAGGCGGGGATGACTCTTACATGTCCAAAAGTACCAATTTATCGTTATCCTAAAGGATCAACATAATCCGAATGCATTTGGTCGGATTTCCATAGGCCAGTTGTTGTTTTCACTTAAAATCGTGTCCATTTTAAACAAAAGAGAGACCCTTTGAGTGCTAGTGGCCATACCGTGTCTCGGATTGAGGTGGGGTTGACTCTTACATGTCACAAAGGACCTTTTTATAGTTATCTTAAATGATAAAGACAATCCAAATGTGTTTGTTTGGATTTTCATAGGTCAATTGTTGTTTTCAATTAAATTTGTATCCATTTTTTAAAAAAAAGAGAGACCCTTTGAGTGATAGCAGCCACACCATGCCTCGGATTGAGGTGGGGATGACTCGTACACATCACCAAGGACCCTTGGATCGTTCTCATAAAATATCAAGGCAATCTGAATGCGTTTGGTCAGATTTTCATATGTTAGTTGTTGTTTTCAATTAAAAATTGTGTCCATTTTAAACAAAAGAGAGACCTTTTGAGTGATAGCGGCCAAAATATGCTTCAGATTGAGGAGGGGTTGACTTGTACACATCAAAAAGGACACATGGATCATTCTCATAATGGATCAAGACAATCCGAATGCGTTTGGTCATATTTTCATATGTCAGTTGTTGTTTTCACTTAAAATCGTGTCCATTTTAAACAAAATAGAGACCCTTTGAGTGGTACCAGCCACACTATGCCTTGGATTGAGGCAAGGTTGACTCTTACACGTCACCAAGGATCTATGGATCGTTATCCTAAAGGATCAATACAATACGAATGCGTTTGGTTGGATTTTCATAGGTCATTTTTTGTTTTCAATTAAAATTGTGTCCATTTTAAACAAAAGAGAGACCCTTTGGGTGGTATCAGACACACTGTGCCTCTTATTGAGACAGGGTTGACTCTTACACGTCACAAAGGACCCTTAGATCGTTATCATAAAATATCAACACAATCCGAATACGTTTGGTCAGATTTTTGTACGCCAGTTGTTGTTTTCACTTAAAATCGTGTACATTTTAAACAAAATAGAGACTCTTTGAGTGGTACCGACCACAGTGTGCCTCAGATTGAGGCGGGGTTGACTTTTACATGTCACCAAGGACCCTTGGATCGTTCTTATAAAATATCAAGGCAATCTGAATCCGTTTGGTCAGATTTTCATAGGTCAGTTGTTGTTTTCAATTAAAATTGTGTCCATTTAAAACAAAAGAGAGACCCTTTGAGTGCTAGAGGCCACACTGTGCCTCTTATTGAGGCAGGGTTGACTTGTACAGATTAAAAAGGATTTCTGGATCTTTCTCCTAAAGTATAAATAGAATCTGAATGTGTTTGGTTGGATTTTCGTATGTCAGTTGTTGTTTTCACTTAAAATCGTGTCCATTTTAAAAAAAAATATAGACCCTTTGAGTGTTAGCGTCCACACCATGCCTCAGATTGAGGAGGGGATGACTCTTACACATCAAAAAGGACTCTGGGATTGTTCTCCTAAAGGATCAACACAATCTGAATGCGTTTGGTCGGATTTCCATAGGTCAGTTGTTGTTTTCACTTAAAATTGTGTCCATTTTAAAGAAAATAGAGACCCTTTGAGAATTACCGGCCACACCGTGCCTCAGATTGAGGTATGTTGACTCTTACATGTCACCAAGAACCCTTGGATTGTTCTCATAAAAGATCAAGGCAATCCGAATGCATTTGGTCAGACTTTCATAGGTTAGTTGTTGTTTTCAATTAAAATCGTGTCCATTTTAAACAAAAGAGAGACCCTTTGAGTGGTACTAGCCACACTATGCCTAGGATTGAGGCGAGGATGACTCTTAGAAGTCACAAAGGACCCGTGGATCGTTATCCTAAAATATCAACACAATACTAATGTGTTTGGTCATATTTCTGTAGGTCAGTTGTTGTTTTCACTTAAAATCGTGTCCATTTTAAACAAAAGAGAGACCCTTTGAGTGATAGAAGCCACACCGTGTCTAGGATTAAGGTGGGGATCAATTTTACACATCAAAAAGGACCATTTGATCGTTCTCATAAAGGACCAACACAATCCTAATGTGTTTGGTCGGATTTCCGTAGGTGAGTTGTTGTTTTTACTTAAAATCATGTCCATTTTAAACAAAAGAGAGACCCTTTGAGTGCTAGCAGTCACACCGTGCCTCGTATTGAGATGGGGTTGACTCATACACGTCACAAAGGACCCATGGATCATTATCCTAAAGTATCAAGAAAATCCTAATGCGTTTGGTCAGATTTTTATAGGTTAGTTGTTGTTTTCAATTAAAATGGTGTCCATTTTAATAAAAAGAGAGACCCTTTGAGTGCTAGCAGCCACATTGTGCCTCGGATTGAGGCAGGGTTGACTCGTACACGTTTCAAAGGAACCATGGATCATTTTCCTAAAGGATCAAGACAATCTGAATGTGTTTGGTTGGATTTTCGTATGTCAGTTGTTGTTTTCACTTAAAATCGTGTCCATTTTAAACAAAATAGAGACCCTTTGAGTGGTACCAGCCACACCGTGTCTCGTATTGAGGAAAGGTTGACTTTTACATGTCACCAAGGACCCTTGTATCATTCATATAGAAGATCAAGGCAATCCGAATGCGTTTGGTCGTATTTTCATAGGTCTGTTGTTGTTTTCAATTAAAATTGTGTCCATTTAAAACAAAAGAGAGACCCCTTGAGTGCTAGCGGCCACACCGTGCCTCAGATTGAGGCGGGGTTTACTCGTACACGTAAAAAATGACCCGTGGATCATTATAATAATGGATCAAGACAATCCGAATGTGTTTGGTTGGATTTTCATAGGTCAGTTGCTGTTTTCAATTAAAATGGTGTCCATTTTAAACAAAAGAGAGACCCTTTGAGTGCTAGCGGCCACACCGTGCCTCGGATTGATGCGGGGTTGACTCATACACATCACAAAATACCTTTGGATCATTCTAATAAAGGATAAAGACAATAAAAATGTGTTTGGTTGGATTTTCGTACGTCAGTTGTTGTTTTCACTTAAAATCGTGTCCATTTTAAACAAAATAGAGACCCTTTGAGTGGTATCGGCCACACCGTGCCTCGGATTGAGGTGGAGATGACTCTTACACATCACCAAGGACCCTTGGATCGTTCTCATATAATATCAAGGCAATTTGAATGTTTTTGGTTGGATTTTCATAGGTCAGTTGTTGTTTTCAATTAAAATTGTGTCCATTTTTAACAAAAGAGAGACCATTTGAGTGCTAGAGGCCACACCGTTCCTTGGATTGAGGCGGGGATGACTCTTACACATCACCAAGGACCCTTGGATCATTCTCATAAAAGATCAAGGAAATCCAAATGTGTTTGGTCAGATTTTCGTAGGTCAGTTGTTGTTTTCAATTAAAATTATGTCCATTTTAAACAAAAGTGAGACCCTTTGAGTGCTAGCGGCCACACCGTGCCTCATATTGAGTCGAGGATGACTCTTCCACATCACCAAGGACCCTTGGATCGTTCTCATAAAAGATCAAGGCAATCCGAATGCGTTTGGTCATATTTGTTTAGATGAGTTGTTGTTTTAAATTAAAATTGTGTCCATTTTAAACAAAAGAGAGACCCTTTGAGTGCTAGCAGCCACACCATGCCTCAGATTGAGGAGGGGATGAATCTTACACATCACAAAGGACCCTTGGATCATTCTCATAAAGGATCAACACAATCTGAATGCGTTTGGTCGGATTTTCGTAGGTCAGTTGTTGTTTTCACTTAAAATTGTGTCCATTTTAAATAAAATAGAGACCCTTTGAGTGGTACCGGCCACACCGTGCCTCAGATTGAGGCGGGGTTGACTCATACACATCACCAAGGACCCTTGGATCATTCTCATAAAATATCAAGGCAATTCGAATGTTATTGGTCAGATTTCCGTAGGTCAGTTATTGTTTTCACTTAAAATCGTGTCCATTTTAAACAAAATAGAGACCCTTTGAGTGGTTCAGCATTCTTGCATGTTTCTGGGGCATATCATCTATTAAAATGGTAAAATTACTCATTGGATAAAGGATGTTTTATTTAATAACAATTAAAATTTTCCTACGAACATTTACATACAACAATGTTTCATCTTTTGATCCCCTTAACCCCTCTCAAAAATGACCACCAATTGTACATGTCCCCAAGTCAGATCTTCATTGTATTTGTGTACAATATTCCATCAGGTATGCAGACCACTCGTTTCTAAACACATCTATATCATCTTGTGATTATTAGGCTTTTCAGCAGTCAGATTAGTACTTCAAAATATAAAAATAAATAATTAATAAATAACTTAAACGAACTAGTAGTTGTTTTTGAAAATACCTCTTTAGGGATGCTAGTTTGTTGATGAAAAATGATCTCTTTCATAAATTTACAAACATAATAACCACAATCATTGTCGTTTGTTTGTTTTGGACACTGCAAAAAAATTGATCGTTAGGAGAATAAGTAACTTGTGTTGATATGTGTTTGGATAGTGAAATTTTATTATATATACCCTGATATTTGTCGAGACGTAGTACCTGCTCGCATCCTTATGCTTATCCCCTGTCCTCATTCCTTTTTTTAGACGATAATGATACACCACCCAATCATAATATAATCCTCAGTAAAATATAATATAAATTATATTACTTGATGTTTAGACCTAAAACATAAGATGTAGTGTCTTACAGATTCACAAACTCCATCATGTGTGGTCGGTTTGATGGATATCCTTGCTTTGAATCTAGAAAATAAATTTTTGGAGTATCCAAGTTCACTGTAATTAGCAACCAATGTTGCCTGAAAACAAAAAAAAAGGAATAAGTAATAAAAGAAGTGAAAATATAATTGATATGCTTTAATCATAGAGTATTACCCCTGTATGGTTGGTATTAGGAAAAGTTTGTCATCTGTAATCTTTCTTTAAAATGTTTTCAGCAAGCCGTTCACTATTGCATCCCTTTTTGATGGCTCTATTTTTGTTAGGTGTGTTTATGTGATATGAGGACTAACGAGTCCAAATCTTGGCTCATGGGAAAATTCCTTCAACTGTTTTTCATAAATGCATCTGTCAACAATACAAAATGCATTTAGTCATAATTTTCACATTAGATCAGATTTTAGAAAATCAATTCATGGAAACATACCTTATATATACATTTACAATTGTGACGCCTAGCCAACCATTTTCAAGGATCTCATTTACATTTTTAGAAGCAATGAAATCTTGAATTTCCTCTCCGTATATATTCTCTTTGAAAACCACTATATGACAATTACTATCTTTTAGCTTCATATCCACATGATTCATCAATTCTAGTAAATGTGGATAGAGAACAGGTGGTGTTATTGTGTTTTCAGTAGCTCCTTGGGATCAGTTGGTCGATCCTTTAGATGGTTTTGAGCCAACGTTTGTCACCCCCTTCCCTTTCTCTGTCTATAATAACATTCATTGGTTCAGACCCTTTTTTCATTAATTGTTAAGGGTTTAGCTTGAAAAAAAAAGGAAATAAATACCTCTTTGTCTGCATGTACTCTTACAAGTTGTGACAGACATGAAATGAATGTCCCAATAGCCTTTTCAACCATATGAATATCATCATCATCAAGTGGAATAGGTAGCTCTGCATTTGGCTCATGAGCTATAGTAGTCATCACTTTCAGATGATCTTTCAGAAGTGGTCTATTATGCAGTGTGGCATCTGGGATATTGAACATTGCAGCCCTCGCTACAAGGTGATAGGTGGGTGTTGACAGATATAAATCACAATCATTATCACCCTATAGAAGATCAGTACAGAAAAATTATCAATGTTTGTCTGATTCACATTTCATGGGAACAATTATTAGAATATTGATTACCACGGCTAAGACAGTTCTTTGAGGCGAATGGCTCACCTCAAAGCTGGTGGGGGGTGGGGTGGGATGTTCACACGCTGGTTGTTCTTGAGTTGTGTCTTCCCTTTGCTTCCCACCCATAAAAGTTGCTAGCAACTCTCCCTTCCATTGCAATAGTTCTTAAAGGGTTGCTATTTTTCACTCATTTGTTCTAATTTTTCATATGTATCATCCGTTTTTTTCTTCTTCTCAAAATATACTCGGGTGTCACCCTAAACCCTACACCTCTGACACGACCGTATTTTTCTGGCTGCTTCAAAGCCGTCGATAATAGGTCTGTATCTGCTACAGGAGTAGCTGATTCCTGTGACTGTCGGATATAGGAAAATAACTAATTATTTTTATGTAATAGAAATTTAAAACAAATCGTTTTATAGTCGTGTCATACTTACACATATTTCCCACACTTTCTATATGTTCTCATCTACTAACTTCCCTTCTTTGTTCACACGTGCCTCCTTCCATAGCACATGACGTGGGATGGAAGTGTATTTGGTTTTAGACACATCAATCTACATATAAACATAGAAAGATAATTATTGTAACACCCCAACCCCAGTTACCCAGAGTCAGTGAATTACTACGTAACATTGGCATGATCACAAAAGATCAAGTCTCGAAAGACCGATTATTTTAGTAGCCTTGGAAACACTAGATACATTCATAAATGTTACATTATATCATAAAGTAAAAAACTATAATAACATAGTCTCCATTTTCCACACTCATATCCCCTTATGACTATCCCTATGGGTCATTCATAAAATACTTCTTCACATCCTAGAAAAAATTAAAACATTGAAAGGGGTGAGCTCAGATGCTCAGTAAGGATAACAATATTGCGGAAGCTTTCATAAATAAACATAAACATTTAAGGTAATGTATGACTAAAACAAAAGCCTTTTAAACTTGAACTTCAACATAATATGGCAAAAGTAAAATGAGATAATTCCATTTACTCATTCACATGGATATTCTACTGGTCGAATAATCACATGAAATATCAATAACCACTTTCATAATGATGGAATGCATAATGCCAGACTATCATAACCACATAGCCAAGGCCTCGTGCCAAGACTACAAATAAGATTTTGTCAAGGCCTCGTGCCAAGACACTAGTTTATCTCATGAGACCTGCCGATGCATCGAGGAGTTATAGCGGGCTCCACCCATCACTTATTAAGTCCAATGCATTCCTTATATGAACAGGTTTAAACATATCATAAACCATAACATAATCATATCACATAAAATATTCATAAAGGAAACATAACATTTCCACATTACAATCACAAGATATCAATACAACACATTGATATAATAAAAACACTTTCAAAACCATTTTCAATACCAAAATAAAAGAAAATTAAAACTTGATATTTATTTTTCATTTTAAAAAAATTTATGGCTTGTAGAGGAAGCTGAAACTCAAATAATGGTCATGGCGGTGGGGAAGTAATTGTCTCCGCATACGTAAGAAAAAAAACATTCCTTTTGTCATTTAGTAAAAACGCTTCATATAAAAAGATTCCTTTTGAATAAAAGTAAAAGTCAAAGGGGTTTATACACCGTATAGAAGAAATTTGTGTATAAAACAAAATATGCCTCAATGAATGGATATTGAGACGAAGTCCCTTACAAATATAATTTTTTTTAAATAAAATAGATCTATTATGTGTATTCAATATATGTACACATAAAGAAAGTATAAATACAAGATAGGACATAATAATATCATGACATAATTTTAAAGTAGGAGATTAACCCAAAGAATGGAAATTGGGTTACGAAGTTCCCTTACCTTGTGTCCGACTTGACTCGACCATTATTTAACCTCCGGAATAATAAACTAGAGTTAATCTCTACTTTCTTAAGAACCTTTTTCAAGTTCATTATCCCTTTTATATCACTTATTACAATGTTACAAAAATTATTTAGTCATTTAAGTTAATAACGGTCGTTTTGTCAATCTTTAGTACTTGAGTCAGCAATAAACTTCTTATAATTACAAGTTGTTTATGTGGTAGAATATCCATTATCTCCAAAATTATATTCATGATTTAGATATCATATATATAACATATATCCAGTATATACATTCATTTATAATATTACATAACATTTAGAGGTAAGAAATGAAATGCACCGTTCATGGAGACGGTAAGCCGTACGTACGCATGAACACTACTTTCATTTCAATTTCATATTTAATGGAATGAAATTATAATTATATAAAGGTATACTATAATTACAGTATAATATAATGTATAATACCATTTACTCCATCCTTTATACATCCCACATATGGCATTAATGATTCAAATCACTTTGAGGGGGTGGTAGTCTGCACTTCCTAAAATGAAATTATCGCGTTTACCCATAATGGAAATCGTAAAGGTATGCCATAAATGAAAAATACCGAATCATAAGGAAAAAAAACATAATATATATCATATATAAAAATAGTGTCATCATAATGACCACCTTTGAAGGTGTTATATGAGTGTTGAACAATCATCGTTTCGTGAGGCAGAAATTCATCATCCAAAGAATCAGTATGTTCTTTAACCATTAGATGTAGGTGTGTGTAAGTGTAGCTCAAATAATTCTTATAACAACATCCTAGTATATTTATGATACTGGTTTTGTTACAAAAGAAATTAATAACAAGATTTTAGGGGGTTGTAGAAGCAAAATAAAACAAAATAGCATAAGAGAAGACATTACCTTAAAATCGGGTATCTCTTTTTTGATTTGAGACAAAGGCTTACTTGGGAAGAATTATGCCCAAAGTGAGGATTCTATGATTAAGAGAGGGAAGTTGAGAGAGTGTTTTGGTAGAGTTTTTCCGAGTCAAAAGGATTTGAAGGTGTGAGTAAGGTGGTAGTGGTGGGGGACTTTTATAAGAGGAGAGGAGGGGCACTCTTGGAAAGTCATGAAATGTTACTTTATTATATAATGATTTTCGGATTTTAAAGCTCCCACACTTATATATTTCGAGGATAAGGTGATAATGGTTCGAAATATACTCATCTAATAGGTTTTTTACAAGTGTAAGTCTTATATTTTACATTATCTTTTTATTTTATTTAAATTGTTAATTAATGGGGTAATCGCTGCATCATCATGGTGTCATAAATAATTTAATTTATTTAATGTATAAAATTTATAAAAAAATTATCATGATGTAGGAAATATTTTTAGCTTTATAATGAATATTTATAGTAAAAAATATGACTTTTATAACCCCATTTAAAATTTTTTTTATTAAAACAACTCATGTTTGTGACATTTTTATTTTAACATTAAATAAAAAGTTTTTAATGTCATTTTCCTACCAATGTGGCTCCATGGGGTCCCCAAGTTGACCCATGGATTTTCTTGGTCGGCCATGAATCATCCAATAGGGTTAGGAAAAGTTTAAAGGTCATTTCATATTATTATAACATTATCTTTACCTTAAATTACACTAATTACCTTTAATCGCGATTAATTAAACTTAAAAGTTACTATTCACCAAAACATTATTTTAATCCCATTGAACCGAATTTTACTTCCTAATGACAACCATGTATGTCGGATTTTTGAAAATCAGATCACAAAAGTGATAATGTTTCATTTAAATGAAAAAACAGTTTTTTAACTACCACTTAGTGGTTTCACTATTCATTAAAAATTGATGTTTTTCAAAACAATGCCAAAATTTCACCCTAAGCTATAATTGATATTCCAAATTCAAAAATGATATATATTTTACAAAATTCCAAGCATATAAGTTTCATTAATTAATTTTATAACTAATTCCCGCTGTCACAACAAATAGCGTGTTTTTAAGAAACAATATATATCAAAAGATTGACAATTGTTTATGTCCAATTTCAAAGTGAAATTAATTCTAATGACCACCATTGGATAAAATGGTAAAAATATATTCTAATTATACTTTAAAACCACTTGATAGTATAATTTATCACTATAAATTATTTTTATTAAAAAAGTTTTTTTTAAGTATTTTTCACTATTCATAAAAAATTGGAAGTTCTCAGAAAAATACCAAAAATTCAACATAGGCTAATTTTGATATTCAGAATCCAAAAATGAAGTCTATTTTGAAATATAAAATATATATAATTTTAAAAAGTGGGTATTACTATTCATAATGGCTATTTTGATTGGTCGTAATGTGTTAGAATCTCGAACTTGCGTACAATGCAAGCTATTGCATTATTGAAAGAGAAGCGTATCGTGGAAGCTCGGGGTGTTACATTCTCCCCTCCTTCAATAGATTGCGTCCTCGCAATTTGAAATTTTTCTTTGAAAATAAAAGGTTGAAAATAGAAAATACCTTTGTGGAAAACCCACATCGGAAATAGGGTTAATAAAAATATAACATTAAAATAAAGAAAGAGAGGTACAAAGGTCACCCAAGATAGCCCATACTAGGATTATATGAAAATATGGATATGGAGGAGAAAAAAATCATCAAGGTCTGATGGAGAGTTATAGAAAATAGGATTAGGAGAAATTTAACCACAAGAAAATCACAAACTTGTGATTGGTTAAACGGTCATTGAATCCTCAGTTGGAAAAATTAACTGACAATGTTTTTGTTTTAAGTTACCTTTCATAATTCTGAGGAATTTATTTAAGAGATTTACTAAGAACTTAAGGAAATATACTTACTTGTCATGTAGACTTTCATTCTTTAATAAAAAATTTTACCACAAACCCATATTTCACTCCAAATGGTAACAGAACTCCAAAATATTCTATTTATCCTAATTATATTAGGTTCCATATATTAACACATACCATTTAGATTATTAAAACTATTTTGTAATAACCAGGGACTTCCTGTAGGCTAGTGGTAGGTAATAAAGGCCTGTCACACTATGGTTGTGGGTTCGATTCCTGCAGCTTTGTCCGACGTGATGGTTTATCCCCCGACCTGTAGGTTGTCCTTTTCCTAAAACTATAGTATTATAATATTACAAAAATAATCTTCAGAAATATTTTAACATTAAACAATACTTTCCAAGGTTCAACTTAATCCATTCCAACCTATATAGTTATCAAAAATACCTCTGTCCAGACCTTCTCTAAAAGGTCTCTAAATTCCAAAATCAATTGTAACATCAGATTCCCCAAACAAAGTAAAGTTTCTCTTATTGTCACATACTAAAAATATGATTACCTTCATCATATTAAAACCTTAATGAAAAAAACAAGTAGTGCAGTACAATCCTTATATATATCACATTATTCTTATAACCAGAATATAATCCTTGAGTCCAAAAGCACCAATACATTAATTATTCCACTTCAACTATAGTAACAGCATAAGATTTTCCTTGATCCCTTGGTCTTTTCAGAGGTAAGTTTCCCTGACTCTTAGGACATTCATTTTCATAATGCCCCATTTCTCTACAATTGTAGTATTCAACATTGATAGCCTCTTTCTTTCCCTTGAAATCACGAGCCTGGTTACCTTCTTCTCCACATTTATAACAAACTCCCATTCCTTTTAGGAAAGTACCGGGGTGATTCTTCCCACAATTATCACATAATGGAAAATCATTCTTTCCCTTTTTCCCTTTATCTGTCTCTTGTTCCACCGTTCTCTTCTTCTCTTGCTTTACTTTGTTGTCATAAGACTTAGAGAATTCCTTTTCTGTCTTGATAGCACACGAGACAATATCTTCGTACGATGAGAAGGATTGTGATACTAAAGCTCGATGGAGAAATTGTTTTAACCCATCAAAGAAAAGATCAATCTTACTTCTTGGGTTACATATATAATCTGTAACATACCTCACTAACCTTGTAAAGTTGGCCTCATACTTTGTGACATTCTCATCCTCCTTCTGTCCCGGACTCAGAAATTTCCTTTCCATATCTGCTCGATGGTCATGTGGAAAGTATTTTTCTAATAAAATTTCCTTAAAATCCCTCCATTCCATACTTGATACTTCTTCATCTTCCTTTGTGTTTTGAATTAGTGACCACCATTGATCGGCATCTCCAGTGAGGCGGTAGACTGCCATGACAACCTTCTCCCTTTCGCTACTCCCTAAGGTGTGGAATATTTTCTCTAAGGAGTTTATACATTTCTCAGCTACTAAGGGATTTGTACCCCCATTAAATGTTGGTGGTTTTTGCCTCATGAAGTGGTCTAACATTGATCCTTCACATTGAGGATCAGGGTGCTCCATACGAGTAAGGTTATTATTCATAGCCTGAGTGAGTTGTCCCAGTATGGTAATAAGTTGATCAGCACCAGTTGTATCTCCAGCTCCACAATAATTATCTTGAGCATGAGGGCAATCCCTACACGGAGTGCGTGCATTGATACGGTTTCCATTCCTCCCACTAGGCGCCATTTCTAAACAATGGCATAAACTAGATTAGTTTATGAATTAAAATACATAATTCCATACTTGTAAAACACTTAGCATAAATTGAACTATTTATGGATATAATCCATAATCATAAAAATGTTTTATTTGAGGAATTATATATTAATAATCCCTTCATAATGGTTTGTAAGTAAAATGATAATTATCCTAAGCATATCCCCCGGGAGTGTCGTAACCAAGAGTGCAGCAAGGCCCGTTGTCGTGCACCAGTTCCCATTTGAGTCTAGCTCAAAGCGGTGTTTTCGGGTTTTACCCCTAGGTACATTTGTGCCAGAGCCACCTCTACCTGCTAGTATCCAGATAGGGATGTATTGCTCAGAAAACTCACAAAATATCTATAATACCAAAATTCTAGGAAGTTCTTCTATACTAATCCTCAAAGTCTATCTTCGGGCTATGTGCTCTAATCAGAGTTTATCTAAATATAGCTTCCAAGGTTAATACTAAACTGCCTCTAATACCAACTGTAATGCCCCAACCCCAGTTACCCAGAGTCAGTGCATTACTGTGTAACATTGGCATGATCACAAAACATCAAGCCTCAAAAGACAGATTAGTTTAGTAGCCTTAGAAACACTAGATACATTCATAAATGTTACATTACATCATAAAGTGAAAAACTACAATAACATATTCTCCATTTTCCACACTCATATCCCCTTCTGACTATCCCTGCGGGTCATTCATAAAATACTTATTCACATCCTATAAAAAATTAAAACATTGAAAGGGGTGAGCTCAGATGCTCAGTAAGGATAACAATATTGTGGAAGCTTTTATAGATAAACATAAACATTTAAGGCAATGTATGAATAAAAAAAAAGCCTTTTAAACTTGAACTTCAACATAATATGTCAAAAGTAAAATGAGATAATTCCATTTACTCATTCGCATGGATATTCTAATGGTCGAATAATCAAATGCAATATCAATAACCACTTTCATAATGATGGAATGCATAATGCCAGACTATCATAACCACATAGCCAAGGCCTCGTGCCAAGACTACAAATAAGATTTTGTCAAGGCCTCATGCCAAGACACTAGTTTGTCTCATGAGACCTGCCGATGCATCGAGGATCTATAGTGGGCTCCACCCGTCACTTATTAAGTCCAATTCATTCCTCATATGAACAGGTTTAAACATATCATAAACCATAACATAATCATATCACATAAAATATTCATAAAGGAAACATAACATTTCCACATTACAATCACAAGATATAAATACAACACATTGATATAATAAAAACACTTTCAAAACCATTTTCAATACCAAAATAAAATTAAACTAAAACTTGATATTTATTTTTCATTTTAAAAAAAGTTATGGCTTGTAGAGGAAGCTGAAACTCAAATAATGGTCATGGAGGCGGGGAAGTCGTTGTCGCCTCATACATAAGAAAAAAACATTCCTTTTTTCATTTAGTAAAAACGCTTCGTATAAAAATATTCCTTTTGAATAAAAGTAAAATTCAAAGGGGTTTATACACCGTATAGAATAAATTTGTGTATAAAACAAAATGTGCCTCAATGAATTGATATTGAGACGAAGTCCCTTACAAATATCATTTTTTTTAAATAAAACAGATCTATTATGTGTATTCAATATATGTACACATAAAGAAATTATAAATACAAGATAGGACATAATAATATCATGACATAATTTTAAAGTAGGAGATTAACCCAAAGAATGGAAATTGGGTTATGAAGTTCCCTTACCTTGTGTCCGACTTGACTCAACCGTTATTTAACCTCCTGAATAATAAAATAGAGTTAATCTATACTTGCTTAAGAACCTTTTTCAAGTTCATTGTCCCTTTTATATCACTTATTACAATGTTACAAAAATTATGTAGTCATTTAAGTTAATAACGGCCGTTTTGTCGATCTTTGGTACTTGAGTCAGCAATAAACTTCTTATAATTACAAGTTGTTTATGTGGTAGAATATCCATTATCTCCAGAATTATATTCATGATGTAGATATCATATATATCATATATATCCAGTATATACATTCATTTATAATATTACATAACATTTAGAGGTAAGATATGAAATGCACCGTTCATGGAGACGGTAAGCCGTACATACGCATGAATGCTACTTTCATTTATATTTCATATTTAATGGAATAAAATTATAATTATATAAAGGTATACTATAATTACAGTATAATATAATGTATAATACCATTTACTCCATCATTTATATATCCCACATATGGCATTAACGATTCAAATCACTTTGAGGGGGCGGTAGTCCGCACTTCCTAAAATGAAATTATCGCGTTTACCCATAATGGAAATCATAAAAGTATGCCATAAATGAAAAATACAGAATCATAAGGAAAACAAAAACATAATATATATCATATATAAAAATATTGTCATCATAATGGCCACCTTTGAAGGTGTTATATGAGTGTTGAATAATCATCGTTTCGTGAGGCAGAAATTCGTCATCCACAGAAACAGTATGTTCTTTAACCATTAGATGTAGGTGTGTGTAAGTGTAGCTCGAATAATTCTTATAACAACATCCTAGTATATATATGATATTGTTGTTGTTACAAAAAAATTAATAACAAGAGTTTAGGGGGTTGGAGAATCAAAATAAAACAAAATAGCATAAGAGAAGACATTACCTTAAAATCGGGTAACTCTTTTTTGATTTGATCCAAAGGCTTACTTGGGAAGAATTCTGCCCAAAGTGAGGCTTCTAGGAGTAAGATAGGGAATTTGAGAGAGTATTTGGGCAGAGGTTGGCCGAGCCAAAAGGCTTTGAAGATGTGAGTAAGGTGGTAGTGGTGGGGGCCTTTTATAAGAGGAGAGGTGGGGCACTCTTGGAAAGTCATGAAATGTTACTTTATTATATAATGAGTTTCAGATTTTAAAGGTCCCACACTTATATATTTCGAGGATAAGGTGATAAGGGTTCGAAATATACTAATCCAATAGGTTTTTGACAAGTTTAAGTCTTAGATTTTACATTATCTTTTTATTTTATTTAAATTGTTAATTAATTAGGTAATCGTTGCATCATCATGGTGTCATAAATAATTTAATTTATTTAATGTCTAAAAATTATAAAAAAATTATCATGATGTAGTAAATCTTTTTATCTTTCTAATTAATATTTATAGTCAAAAATATGACTTGTATAACCCCATTTAAAAATTGTTTTAATAAAACAACTCATGTTTGTGACATTTTTATTTTAACATTAAATAAAAAGTTTTTAATGTTATTTTCCTACCAAAGTGGCTCCATGGGGTCCCCAAGTTGACCCATGGATTGTCTTGGTCGGACATGACTCATCCAATAGGGTTAGGACAAGTGTAAAGTTCATTTCATATTATTATAACATTATCTTTACCTTAAATTACACTAATTACCTTTAATCGTGATTAATTAAACTTAAAAGTTACTATTCACCAAAACATTATTTTAATCCCATTGAACCAAATTTTACTTCCTAATGACAACCATGTATGTCAGATTTTTGAAAATAAAATCACAGAAGTGGTAATGTTTCATTTAAACGAAAAATCAGTTTTTTAACTACCACTTAGTGGTTTCACTATTCATCAAAAATTGAAGTTTTTCATAACAATGCCAAAATTTCACCCTAAGCTATAATTGATATTCCGAATTAAAAAATGATATCTATTTTACAAAATTCCAAGAATATAAGTTTCATTAATTAATTTTATAACTAATTCCTGTTGTCACAACAAATAGCGTGCTTTTAAGAAACAATATATATCAAAAGATTGACAATTGTTTATGTCCAATTTTAAAGTGAAATTAATTCTAATGACCACCATTGGATAAAATGGTAAAAATATATTCTAATTATACTTTAAAACCACTCAATATTATAATTTATCACTATAAATTATTTTGATTAAAAAAGTTGTTTTTAAGTATTTTATCACTATTCATAAAAAATTGGAAGTTCTTAGAAAAATACCAAAAATTCAACATAGGCTAATTTTGATATTATGAATCCAAAAATTAAGTCTATTTTAAATATAAAGTATATATAATTTTAAAAAGTGGGTATTACTATTCATAATTGTTATTTTGATTGGTCGCGGTGTGTTAGAATCTCAAACTTGCGTACAATGCAAGCTATTGCATTATTGAAAGAGAAGCGTATCGTGGAAGCTCGGGGTGTTAAAATTATGATGATGTTTATTGGAACCTAACAATATTACTATAAATTTAAAATACGTACCATTTTATTTTCTAATGAATTTTACCCCATCATTGCTTTACGATAGGGGTATGTTGGTTTTGATGCACGTTCCTTATTTTCAGCACAGAGTTTCTATTTTATAAATGAAATATTGAAATCAAAGTGATGAATACAGGTATCCTCAAACAATTTATTATCACCCACGATGTACCTAAAGCTTCTTATCCCCACGGCGGACAATAAATGCATCCATGCTTCTTGGAATATCAGGTGAGCATAGACAATAGGTGGGTGCGGGTTTATTTTACCTTTGGAATCTTTCAGGTGACATCTTGTTAAAATAGTGCGAAAACCCCGATGAATCCTTCCTGAAAGCCTTAGTACATAATCCTTGTGTGAATCGTCTACTATAAATGTACTCTGAAAGAGATTTATAAGAGTAAGGCATTGTTTCATTATTTTATTTGCTAGTAAATTAAAGAAATAAATTCATAATGTTACCGTAATTTCTTCCCAGATCACAGCCTTCAGCCTGGACACAACATGGTTCCATGAATCTATGTCAATCGGCACACGTCGTCGAGTGACAACTCCAATGTAGCTGCTAAATATAGCCTTGTTGGGATTCACATGTTGGCCTCGTGCATTCCATCCGACTTCAAATTTGATGCCTTTGCTTTTCACCTTAATAATTTTGGCTAACACCGTCAAACTACGAAGCGCCTGTGTTTTATGCAATGTCGGTCCTTCATTCCCGGCCATTTCATCGATATCAACATCATCTACATGGTCATATGAAATGGTATAAATGACATGTACTGATGGTTGTTGGACCTCAACACTAAGGGAAGTAGGAGCCGTAGCAGCAGGAGCAGTAGCAGCCATAGTAGGAGCAGAAGGAGCAGCAGGAGCCGCAGCAGGAGGAGTAGCAGGAGCAACATGAGCCGCAGCAGGAGCAGTAGTAGGAGCAGCAGGAGCTGCAGGAGCAGCAGGAGCAGCAGCAGCCACAGCAGCAGCAGCTTGAGAGACTTTTTCAGCCTCAAGGTTAGGAGCACCAGAATGTGCAGAAGTCATTATCTGCAAAAGTGGTTGAACAGTTAATTTAGATTATATAAATTCAGTAATGATAATATAATAACATGAGATAACAAGATCTATATTACAAACAAAATATAACCTATTTATTGAACTCTCTTTCTTTTTTTCAAAGGTTTAAGGGATTTGAAACCTCTATCGATTATCCAAATCCTTTCATTGTGGTCTCCTCTAACATACAAAACATCATCTGCATTGGGACTGCTCCGAAATGATTGTGATGTACCACTAAAAGGATCGTCCTCAACTGAATTTTCATCGGAAACTTCAGTAGTTTTGGATGATAACAGAACAATCGAATACTTTCAGTTTGTGGGATATGGAACATAAAAAACTTGTACCACTTGTGATGCCATTATAAATTGTTCATCTTTGTACCCTTCTTTACTAAAATCAACTTTCACAAATCCTCATTCATCTATTTTAACACCACTGTTGTTATCAACCCATTTGCATTGAAAAATCAGTAATTGGAATATCATATAATCCAACTCCCATATTAGTTTGATAATTCCAAAGTATGACATATTTTCATAAATTGTATTTCTGTCCTTACTACCAGAAACATGCACTGCTTCAGCCACTAGTGTAACTCCACTATTTTGCATGGTACTATCTTCATCAAGTTCATCTGTATAGAATGTATAACCATTAATTACATAACCATTTTAAGATAATACATACACACTTGGTCCAACGACTAGCCATCGAAGTCGTTCTGACATTGAATTCAGATTTTCATCCACCTGCTTAAAAATATGGTCTTGAAACAATCCTATAAACTGGTGATTATGTGTATCTGATAACCATTTTTCAGCCCTTGATGGATTCAACTACCTAAGAATTTATTTGTGAGTTTCAATATATGGAGCAACCTCCCAACTATTATGCAAAACATAAAGATAGGCCTGCTCCCAATCTGTAATACTGATTGTCACAACTTATCTTCCAGAAATTCCCTCACCCTCAATGTGTCCAGTGTGACGAGATTTCGGGAGACCAATGCTTTCCACATCAGATAGGTATTCAGTACAAAATTCAATGGCTTACTCAACAATATATCGCTCCACTATACAACCCTCTGACCGACTTTGATTTTTGACATACCCTTTCAAAATCTTCATATACCGTTCAACGGGATACATCCATCTATAGTGCACAGGACCACAAAGTCGAATCTCTCTCACCAAGTGAATCATCAAATGAACCATCATATCAAAGAATGTTGGTGGGAATAACATTTCTAATTAACATAATATGATGACAATTTCTTTTTATATAGCTGGAAATTTCGCCGGATCTAAAACTTTGCTACATATATCTTTAAAAAAGAAACAAATTTTGGTTAATGTATGACGAACATTCTTGGGAAAAATGCAACGTAAAGCTATAGGAATTAGATCTTGCATCAAAACATGGTAATCATGTGATTTCAAACCTTTTAACTTCAAATAATTCATTGACACAATGTTCTTGATATTTGATGAGTACCCCTCTGGAACCTTTACATCATTGAATAAGTTTCAAAACTGATATCTCTCCTCCCTAGAAAGAGTATAAGCAGCTGGAGGAAGAAACATTCAATTTTCACCCTTCACGGGCACCAACTCTTCTCGTATTCCCATGTTAACCATGTCCAACCTTGCCTTAATTCCATCTTTTGTTTTTTCAGGGGCATTTAGCAACATTCCGATAACACTGTCACATACATTTTTTTCCACATGCATCACATCAAGAAAATGTCTGACGTACAAACAATTCTATTATGGTAATTCAAAAAAACTGATCTCTTTTTCCAACCGATTTTCATAAGGTTTTTCGAAAATGGTTTACCAAAAATAGTGTTCAGATCTTTTACTTTCTCAAACATTTGATCACCTTTTAGTGGAGACGGTGTTGTGCATTGTTCTGAACTTCCATTGAATGATGTCGTCCAAGATCGGTACTTATGCCGACGAGGTAGAAATCTACGATGTCCTAAAAACACAGATTTCGATGAATGTTTCAACCTAATTGATTTTGTATCTTCTTCGCACACAGGACACCCTTGAGTTCCTTTAATTATATAGCCTAACAAATTTCCATAAGCAAGGAAATCATTTATTGTCCCATACAACATCACTCTCAATGTGAAGTATTCACTTTTATAAGCATCATACAACATTACACCTGAATCCCACAATAACTTCAAATCCTAGATCAAAGGAGCCAGATAAACATCAATATCGTTACCTGATTGTTTTGTTCTTGATATAAGCATAGATAACATGATGAATTTCCGCTTCATGCATAACCAGGGTGGCAATTTATAATTTACCAACATAACAGGACATGTACTATGAGTGCTGGTTTGAAAACCAAAAGGATTCACTCCATCTATAGATAATGCAAGACGAAGGTTTCTTGGCTCTTTTCCAAATTCAGGATACTCATGATCAATTTTCTTCCATTGAGGAGAGTCGGTCGGATGACGTAATTTCCCATATTTATTTCTTTTATCTGCATTCCACGACAATTGTCTTGCAGTTTCTTCACTTCCATATAGATGCACAAACCTTGGAATGATTGGAATGTACCATACAACTTTCGTAGGATTGGGTTTATATTTCTTGTATCGAGAAGCACCACGCTTTGGGCATTCTATAAGTGATTTGTTCTCCTTGCGAAACAATATACAGTCTTTCGGGAAGGCATGTATTCTTTCAGAAATCATACCCATCGAGCGTAGCATTCGTCTAGCTTCATATGTCCGGCTTGGGAGCTCATTATCTTCCAGGAGCATGTCATTCAAGAGAGCAAGTAGTTCCGTAAAACTGACATCACTCCATCTATTGCCTGCTTTCAATTTATACAACTTCAGTACAGCTGACAATGTTGTATACTTAGTGCAAGCAGCATACAATGGCATCTTTTCACAACTCTTTAACTTCTCAAACAATTTTGGGAAATCACGGAGTTCATCTTCAATTGACTTTTTCATTTCCTCAATACGATCTTCATCATCATTAACATCTTTAATCACATCCTCCATACGGTCTTCTTCATTATCCATATTTGTATTCATATCTGATGATCCATAAAATGTAGTTTTATCCCAGCCAGTAGCTACATTTGCTTTTTCTCCATGTTTATTCCAAAATTTATAACTCCGATCTATTCCATGACATATCAAGTGTTCTTCCAACTCCTCTGGAGTAAGTATTCTAGAATAACAACAACGTAAACATGGACAAAGGATTTTAGAAGGATCCTTTGTGTGATCCTTTGCAAACTTGATGAACTCTTTCACTCCGTTCTCGTACTCTATTGTCAGACGATTAGCATCCATCCAATCTTTATTAATCTTCATCCTATTTGAATCTCAAATATTAGTATTTATGGTTCAAGTACACAAAACAAGACTTCCAAATACAGTATAAGAGAACCACTTCCTTATAAAAATAGAGATTAATAGAGCCTAACCATTAGTATTTATTCATCTTCATTAAATATAATTACTTTAGATTCATTATAGTTTACTCAAATCACCCCAGACCAAACACAAGAATAATCAAGAATGATACATCTACCACTCCTAGGTCTCTACCCTACATTCAATATCATCATGCCTAAATACCCATATATCCACACATACACATGTCACAAACACATAAAAAACCATATCCACATCAGAACCAAAGTACCAATATGGATTTCAATTAGGTTACTCGACTCAAGTGGTGGTGTGTAAGAAATAATAAGAAAATATAATAAGTATATAGTCACACATAAATCTCCAACTGGTGTTAATAATCCAATAAACCAAATGTATCATTCCATCTATCAAAATACTATGAAGGAGCCCATATGCGACAGTAGTCCCAGGTGGTGAAGGTTCTTGAGGAGGAAGGGGAAAACATGCACCTATCAGGGTTCGAGGTCAGGTCACTGAGGTTGAAGGTGGCCCGATACTCCTACAAGGGTTCATTTCATATTTCACAAACCAAGTCCTGGTACCCTAGGATGTTAACCCACTACTGGTGGAAGTGAAACCGTTCCTGATGATTATTCTAAGAAGAAATGGAAACCAAGAGGGGGGAGTGAATCAAAATACCTCAAGAAAGATGGAAAAACATGGTATTTGAGAATAGGTTAGTGGCTTTCATGTTGGATAGACACATATCCAGTAGACTCCACAAGCGGTGATGGCCCCTGTAGTTGTTGCACCAGGTGAAACTGTCACCTAAGAAGCTGAGATCAATGAGGCCCTTCCCAGCCATGAACTGAACAAACTCCATGATGGCCTTCCTATGGAATGGTCTTCTACCTTTTCTTTCCTTTGGGTTGGAAATGACATTAAAGTCACCCCCAACAAAGAATGTATGGTGGCCGGGATCGAAGGTATTTTGTTCAAAAGGACAATCAATCCCCCTCAATTTTTTAAAATACCAATACCATAAACCATTTAAAAACAAGACATTTTAATTTATTTTGGAAATCATTCCCAAAAAAAATCAATAAACAAACACATGCCAAACCATTTGGAATTTTATTTAAAGAATCAACTTATCTTTATTTTAAACCATGATTTTCATTTATAATATCAAATCCACCAATGGTAGAAGGAAACCTAATTTATTTCAATGAAAAAGTTTAATTCACAACAAGATACCATCCATTCCATATATTATTTTCATTAATAGGGTTATTTTGTGCTTCAAAATGATCAAAACATGTCTAACCAACTTCAAATGAATAAAATATGAATTCATGAAACACATGAATCCCAAAAAGAAGATATAGTATAGAAACACCCACTTGGAATATTTGGGATCAAAACACAATGAATCTGAATGATTCTACTCAAATGAAGAACATTGAATCAAATAAAAGGGATCTCAATAAAAGGTAAAAGAGATACTATAACCATAATTCCCCATAAAAATTATAGGTCTAGTAAATACCAAGGCTTCCATATCCCCTAGGAACAAAGAATCAGGTGATGGAGAGAGATTGAAGTTCAAGAAAAGAAATAAATACCAAAATAGGATCACCATTTTGAATGAAACTTCAATCCACCAAGTGATGAGGATAGAAGAGCCAAACTATCCAAAAGGGCTCCCAAGTCTTGAGTGGGTTGAGTTAAACTTGAGGGAGAAGATAAAATAAATAAATGGGGGTATCGGGGTGCAATTACCCTACTACCTCGATGCTTCCTCATATAAAACGACACCACTGGATAGATAGTGGCCCTCACCAGCTAGACAATGGTTATAGTATAAATGTTATAACCATAGGTTATCCCACTGGCTAGTCACTACAGACCCACCAGCTAGCTGATGGCTATAGAATTTATTTGTATCCATTGTGAATCCCATTGCCTAGACAATTACCCTCACCGGCCATTCGGTGTACCACATGAAGCTTTTTAACCTACATGTTCACGTCCACACCTTCTATGATAGTCTGGGACATCCTATGACCCATCAAGAAACCCAAAAAAAACTCAAAGATCATTGCTTTGATGAAAGAGATATTGAGATGTTACAATTCTCCCCATCGTTCCGCTTTTTATCCAAATAAATATTCTAGTACGAAGGATAGAAAATGATGAGACAAAAATAAATTCCACACGATAATTATTGTGTGGACAATTCAAAAAATATAGGAATATTCACCGAATAGAGGACCACTACGAAAAAATTAAAATGAACAGATAACCAATATTCCCAAGAACCCTTAATGTATATCCTCCAAGAACATCATACATCTCCAAATGACACTTCTACATCACTAAGAAGAGAGAAAATCCCAATAATGTCTAGATACCTATCATAGGTCACCCAACCATTTAAATTTTCACTAAAATAGTGGGACATAAGATGGAAATATACTAAGAACACATCCCTTCACCCAAATAAGAGACCACAACCACTAACCATGAAGAACCACTAAGAGCATAATTCGAAACCTAAGGAAAGGTACACCCAAAACATACCAATGAATCCAAATGAAATAACATAATCAATATCCATAAATGATTCAACCAACAACAAGAAAGTAAAAAACTAAAAAGGATTTATTCCTCAATCAAGTACTCGATGGAAACCTTGAATTCCCACTATAGAGTGTCACCCATCGACGATCTCATTGAAGTAGACACCAACACCTCCCAGTGCCTGGTCCATCAAGAGACTTCATAATCTTAGTAATTTGAGTACACACCAAAATCTTATCTATGTCCAAACATAAATAGATCATATAAAATGGTTTTTTCACAAATATGGCAAACTAATATCTTAAAAGATAGACCACCCAACACATCAATATTGAGCTCTAACCGAGAAGTTGTGAATCAGAGGACAATAAGGAATAATAACCACCTTAATGGTCTCAAACACCCACCCAAAGAAGACAACCATGGAAGGAAACATAAGGGATTTTAAATGGAAATAACCTAAAATATCCATAGGTTTCCAGAAAAGGATGAATCATGTAGCCTACAACCATCACAATATCAAATATCCATTAAATCTATCAGCCAAATCAACATATGGTTATGTGTGATGGGAGAGGAGAAAAATATTAAAAAATGATTTGGAAAACATGCCTTAAAGGGAGGTCCGGAAAACCAAAGCTTGAGGGCGTTGCGGGCAGCAGAGGTCCAGAAAACCGAAGCTCGAGGGTGGCGGAGGTCTGGCAACGCAAACTCTGCGAGCGGCAGAGGGGAGTCGCAGGGTTCCAGTACCGTGAGAGCTTTAGGTCGTGATAAAACGAGGGCATTGTGCGACCGACTTCATAAAAAATGGACTAAGGTTTTATCCGGGCTAACAAAGCGCTGATAAAGACTACCTTTATCAGCGCTAACATTTTAGCGCTGATAATGGTACTCTTTATCAGTGCTACAAAATCACTGATAAATCCTTCCTGTATCAGTGATAAAATTTTAGCGATGATAAAGGGTAACCTTTCATAGCGGTTTTGCTTAGCACTGATATAAGGGGGCACTTCCCTTTCCCGTTTTTGTAGTATTGTCATCTTTTTTCATGGAGTATATCTTCCACATGATTTCCCGGGGACGAAAAGTGATTATGGTGGGGAGATCGTAACATCCCATTACCTTGATCGGGTATGTTTTCCCTTTTTCTAAGTTCCCTTCTGGGATTTAAAATCCTTATATATGTTTTTTTGGGTTTACTGCGGACTATAGAATAGGTACACGCCGTGTACCTGAAGTACATGTCGTGTACTTGGTGCTAATTGTGTGTCGTGGATTGGGAGATCATGTCATGAATGGGGAGATCATGACGTGAGTTGGTACACATCATGTAAATGAGGTACACATCGTGTAGGGGTTAAATAGCATATTTTTAACCTGAGGTGATGGGTTTTTCAACGTACTTATCCAGCATGGCCTACATATCGTGACCAAAGGGTACATGTCGTGACTCAGCCAGTGCCCAGGTTAAATTCACATATTTATCAGTTTTGCTCATATATTCTTTCCATATCTCTTGGATCTCAGACCAGAGCTCTACATAGGCAATATTTAGAGGCACCTCACCTTCCAAATAGATTTGATCAGCTCTAGTTCATTGTTTCTTCTATGGTGCATCTCTCTGGGTAAGTGTTCTCTCCAATTCTTCCTTGCGATTGATCAAGATAGAACCCTATACTTGCATTATCAAATCCACTGATCCAAGATTGGATATTTCTTATTGTCCTCATCTAGATCTGTTGTGATATCTTGTCCCAAAGGTCATTCCTTAGCTAGTTGTGGTGAAGCGGACGTTCATTCTTGAGGTATGTGGGATTTATTCTATCTACCAACCCCTTTTCTCCTATTTTGAATCAATCATTTTAGGTGAGGGTTTGATTATAGGGCCTTCATTTATGGAATTGTTGAGTTTCATTGCTTTCGGATTCTGTTGTGGGCGTGTGCAACCCAAACTTTGAGGTAGGTGGTTCCGTCTCTAGCCTATGATAATGAGCCTGATTTCTATTGTTTTATAAATTGATTTATGAAATTCGCATGATTGTTTTTGTGTGTTGAAAAGGGTTTTGAAAGAAAAATGGTTTTCCTTGGCATTTGATAAATTGATTGTGAAATGATTTTGAATGGTTTTCAAAGCATTGAAATTGAATTGTGAAATTGAGAACATGGGCTACCTTGGGTACTTAGGTTGAAATTTTAGATTGGGTACATCACCCATTTATTTGTGATTATCAAGGAGATTTGTCTTGGGGATTACCTCTGTTTCCTAGGCCTATTATTATAGGGGACTGGTATTGACATTTTTGGGGGTTTACTCATGGGGTATTCCTCTACTTCCTAGGCCTGTTGTTCTAGGACCATTTTTGTGCACTTTATTATTATGGTACGAGTAGTCTGCTACCATGACCTATAGTATTCCTTGGTATTGTGATACCTATGCTTATATTTTGTATTTCTTTTATTTCTGGGTTAACTTGGATATGCATGTTTATGATTGGGGAAAATGATATGGAAAATGTTCTTTGAAACTGATATACCTACTTTTGTTTAGAACTGTGGAAAAGGGAATGTTTACCATGTTTTCTACAAAAATGATTTACTTCTTATTATGCTATGTTTTAAATTTTAAATAAGCATATAGGAGCTATTATACAGAGACCTGCTATGGAACACCTAGGTGGGATCCTACTAAGCCTGTTATCTTACACCCTGCACACTACTTCGGTGGTGCTTAGACCTTTGTTTGTCTTCCAATGCAGGGAAAGGCAAGGCGCTGCAGTGAGGCGACAAGGTTCATATCAGCTGGGATGGGTATCTAATGGTGAGATGGTTGGAGTTTATCCATGCCATGGTTCGAGTATCTATTTTCTTTAGAGTCCCTTGTAGTCAGACTTGTCGTTTGGAGTTTTTAGCTACTGTTTCCGTTGTTCGGTTTCCATTGTTTTCCTTATAGTCATGGAATATATATTTTTTAGTCTTTCACGGTTTCTTCTTTTCACTATATATATATTGTGTGGTCATTCGGTTTGGTCGAAATCGTTCCCTCAATTTTTCCGTTCGATGCTCGGGTGCTTGTCGCCAGCCCATGGGGATCGGGAACACCCTTCGGGTATGTGATGGATCAGGTCGAGTGATGGGTTTCAGGGAAACCTGGGTCGGTTCATTACAATGGCCCTTCTCTATTTGTGGAATCCTTGTCACAAATTCCATGAATATGTTGTCTCATTTCCACTCTGGGATCTCAAGGGGTTGTAGCAAACATGCTGAAGCCTAGTACTCAACCTTCACCTGCTGACGGGTGAGGCACCATGAAACGAACTCAACCATGCTCCATCTTATGTCATCCCACAAAAACTACCATTTAAGGTCTTTGTAAATCTTCCCCAAACCGGGATGTACATCTTAAGGAGAAGTGTGGAACTCTCACAACACTTCCTCCTACATCGTTACTGGGACCACCATCCATCCCTGGAAAAGGATGGCGTGATTCCCTCCTTCAGAAAATCCATCGGGTGAATCTCCTGAGGATATATATCCACACAATACCTCACATTTATTGTCTCCCAATTGGGACACTCCCACACACTCGAGAAGTGGAGGAGTCAACACCATCGACTGAAGAAAAGTTTTACCCTTCTACTCAACCAGGGTCACCTTCATGGAAGCAAACTGCTCATAAACCTCCTGCACCAAGTGATCCTAGGACTTACTGCTAAGGGAATATGCTACCATGTTTCCCTTCCTCAAAGTATAAACTATCTCGAAATCATATTCCGAAAGTAACTCCAACCTGCACCATTGTCTCAGGTTCATGTCTCTCTACATGAAGACGTACCTAAGACTCTGATGGTTTGAGTAAACCACAAAGTGCTCCACTAGAAGATATTTTCTCCACATCCTCAAAGAGAAGACTACCACTGCCATCTCAAAATAATGAGTCATGTAGTTCTGCTCATGGGGTCTCCATTACCTCAACCCTTATGTGATAACTGCTTGTCACTGCATCAACACACAGCTGATCCCAGCTCTTGAGGCATCGCAATACACTATGTACTCAATTACCTCATCTAGTATTTTTAAAAAATGAGCACTCTTCACCATCGACCTCAAATCCTCAAAGGACGTTTAGAATTGCTCAGTCTAGGTAAAAGGATTCCCTTTCCACATTAGGGAATCCAAGGGGGTTTCAATCCTGGAGAGGTCTTCCAAAAACCAATGGTAGTACCCCACCAATCCAAGAAAACTCCACACCTCAAACACACTCTTGGGTGGATCCTAAGAAATAACTACATCAATATTCATTGGGTCCATGGCTAAATCATGATAAAAATGACATGCCCAAAAAAGTGAAGCTTGTGAATACAAAACTGGCACTTCGAGAGTTTACCATAAATATGGAGCTCTGGAATCAAGTCTAGGACCATCCTCAAGTGTTCTGCATGATCCTCCTCTAACATAGAGTGTATGAGTATGTCATCAATGAATACATCCAAAAATTGGGCCATGTACAGATGGAAGATCTTGTTCATTAAAGATATAAACACGGTGGGGAATTCTTCATTCCAAAGGGAATCTACAGGAACTCATAGTGTCTATATCGACATCGAAATGCCATATTCGGAATATTAGCCTCACGAACTCTCAACTGGTGGTAGCTGAACCGATGATCGAACTTCAAGAACCAACTCCTACCGCGCAACTGGTCAAATAGGTTTTCAATCCTTAGAAAGGGATACATTTTCTTTATCATGGCATGGTTTAGGAGATGATAATCCACACAGAGCCGCAAGCTCCCACCCACCTCTTAGAAAAACAACACAGGGCTACCTTGGTGAACACACTAGGTCTTACAAAGCCCTACCTACATAGAATCTTCAACCACACCACTTTCTCTCGTAGCCCCATGGGGTTATCTTACATGATAGTGCAAACATCGGGTCATCCCCAATGCCGGTCTAAAAAAAGGTCCATCTCGCGGTGGGGAGGTAAACCCGACACGCCATCATACCCCACTATCATTGGAGGGAGATGAGGTCTCATAACATCTATTATGCCAAGGGTAATACTATCCAATTGATAAATTGGTTTTAACTTCCTACAAATGAGCTCATCCTGCTCTGTTCGGGGATCACTCCTCCTTAAGGAGGAAAATTCCATCCCATAACCTGGAAGCAGCACCATACTCACTGATAGAAATCATTTGAGCATGGATGGTTGATGACTAAACCATAATGAGTAAAACATCATAGGGTATCACTACCACTATAGAAATATTTTGTGTGAGGTTCTCTCTCCCCTCTCAGAGTAAGGTCACCCCATTGGTAGAAGCATGCGGCCATTGATCCTCTTTTTAGGGGCCTCCAACACACGAGTCAAGCAAAAGGACCTCCTATGTTGTTGCTAGGTCCCGAATAGGTGTTATTAATAGGGAAATGTGGCTTTAGACTCCTTGCTAATAGCTAATATTGGAGTATTAGTGACGTAGGTCATACCCCGAACCACACTCAAGCCTCTTGTCCAGAAGTCCCATATACCGAGAGATCATCCTTTCCCTTGCCTACATTCTCTCCTCAACTAGGGCCTTCTCTGACACCCTATCACATCCCCACATCCCGAATATGCAATTCAAAATGACTCATCACCAAACCTTGAAACTATTAGTTGTAGGTGGCACTAACTCACCCTCGCGGTTTTGAATCACATCACAAGGATGCATCTCGGTGAGGGAATCATCTATCTTCCTCGCATGTCTGATGCCACGCTAAAACATTTCCATCATAGGACTCTACTGACGCCCAATGAAAACATAAATAGGTATCACCACTTGGATCACCATCAAAAGGGGTCACATCCAAGTGGGATATCCAAACCACAGGATGATGCCTAAACTCAAACACCTGATAAGGGAGTCTATCTCAACACGATACATGGGTGATATATATCTTCATAACCTGCAATGCGAACTCTGCATAGGTGCATCATCTACTGGTACCACCAGAACCAACTGATGCTCTACAAAAATTACTGGTTGTGAGTGCAACCATCTAATTGGTCGGGATCCAAAAAAGTATGAAAACTCTGATCACTAACTCAATCTGGTCCTTCGCCACCTAGGGATCTAGATCATCGTAGAACCTCAGTGGCATCTAGCACTGGAACTCATGGTGTGTGATAAGCATGCATGCATCCTCATCCCGCAACACTGGTATGATCTGCTTCTCTAATGGTGGAGGTGCTACAGCCTGTCCACCTGGAGGAAGAATCTCATGGGATGGACCTTGAGCTAAGGCCTCATTACTCATCAGATCGTCATCATGATCCAAAACTAGTAACCTGGATGACTATCGTTGCGGAATCATCCTGAAATTTTAATAAGGATGTACCATAGTCATATGATCATATATATATACACACACAATGGTGAAAAATCAAGAAGGATAGTCAAATAAAAAAACCTACATGATGAATGTACCATTTGATCCCTGCAACCAATGTCTCAGTATTTCAAGTTGATAAGCACGTAGTCAGAGTCCTGATAAATAGATACGTTAACCACCCATATCATCAATGGGTTCCCTGGCCTGAGAGTCGCACTTGAGAAACTTTGACATTGTTTCCCTATATCCAAACCAAATCCTCATAATGGTACTACACCAAACATTTTCCTAAGGAATGAACTTCTCTGATACAAATCTTTCATGACCAGACCATAACCAGGGCTCGAGTCTCAACTACCCCAAGCCCGTCCCCATAGGCCAAGGGGTGCTGACAAGCACCAAAATAAATATCCTAGATGGGAGGAATTTTCCTAAGATACCTATATGCATACACTCAACTATCTCAATGGAAACATGAAAAGTTACAATAATAAAAAAGATTAAATGGATAGAATATAAACCATGCATGCAAAAATTCTAGGGTGTACAAGAGTACGATGGTGAAAACTGAAAAGTAAAGGGGAAATATACATGAACAGTTAGGAAGATGTCCCAACCTGAAAAAACTAGAAAGTAAAAGTGCTGAGAGAGCCCAACTTCTGATCTCCAATCTCCACCCACTGTACGCAGTCCAACGCATCAAGTATCCATAAGATCCTCTGAAGTCACTGACGACCTGTCCATCGTTTTCATAATACATGACACATGTAGGAAAATCCCATGTAGGGGTGAGCATATACATACCAAATAAGACACTATGAAAGCTGAAGGGGGGCAGTAAGAAACACGATAGGAATAGATAGTAAAAAAATCAACCCAAAGCAAGAGGGTAAACAAATACAATGACATGGATATATATATATATATATATATATATATATGCTCAGCCCAAAGAAACCCAAATGAGAGAGAAAGGGATCTCCATCTCACAGCCCTGCCCTAGAAAAGAGTTTCCATTAGTTCCAAGAAGTCCATCAATGATTCCCAACATCTCACGCGTCTTTCCAGAAGTAACCATGTTGAGGCCCATACCTCAGCATTGTGCCGCACAGTCGAGGGTGCACAGTCTCTGAGTAGATGACTCACACCCTAGTTCGTTAGAGGGGTGAAAATCAATAAGTATCCATAGAGTACCCATGCCCTGATGTGTCTGGGGTGTTCCACTCTATAGGTGGAGGGCCTGAGCCTTGATGTGTTAGGGGGTTCCACTCTAGTGTCATGCGGACCCGCACCCTATCTAATAGGGGGTTCCACTTAGAAGATAGAGGATTCATACCCAAGTCCATCAGGGGGGTTCCACTATGGTGTCACGAGAACCAACACCCTATCTGATAAGGGGTTCCATTTGGTAGATAGAGGACCCACTCCCTGGTCCATCAGGGGGTTCCACTCTAGTTTCATGAGGACCCATACCCTATCTGATAAGGGGTTCCACTCAGTAGATAGAGGACCCATTCCTTGGTCCTTTAGGGGGTTCCACTCGGGTGTCATGAGGACTCACGCCCTATCCGATAGGGGGTTCCATGAGGTAGATAGATGACTAGTGCCCTGCTCCGTCAGAGGGGTTACACTCTGGTGTCTCTGGTGATCCTCTGCTTGATCATTATCACCATCAGGCATCGTCTAAACAAGAATCACACCTGGAACATCTCACATCGCATCTTAAAAGCCACTATAGAGGACACCATCATATTCTAAGTGGAAAATCACTTGGGAGATGCTACTCATGGGCCAAAATCTAAGTCCAAATGAAGGAGATACGAGAGGTTGAAGTTTCCTTAGAAGGATATAATGGGGTACACAACATGTGATGGGACCCGCATGACATGTGGTCTCGCTCCACCACCTGGTTGTGTCCCTAATGGTACACAGATCATTTCCCATGTAGGGATACATGGTTTATAGGGGGTATACACAGCATATCTGATCCACTCGGGGTCCTACTTGTGCTCCCTGGTCGTGTCCATGTATCCAGCCCATGTCTGTATACTCTGGTACATGGAATGTCTCTCCACATGGAGTTTCTCCTGTGTCTCAATCTATGTCTGTGTACTTTGGCACATGGCATGTGTCTGGTTATGCTCGTTCCCGTGTACTGTTGGAGTACACTTTGGGCCTCTAGCACAAGGTCACATGGCGTGTGGGGATCCCACATGGCGTGTGATACTTATAATTTTGTGAAACCCTCACTATCGCAGCCAAGGGTTCACACACCATGTGTTCTTCCAAACTACACAGTGTGTAGTCGGGATTTTTCCAAAAGTTTGTATCTATGGTCGCGAGCTCTAGATCCGGCTCTTTTGCTATAGATCTCACCTCCAAGATGGCCTAAATCGAAGGGTAAGCCCTCAATTCATCGTTACTAGCCATTTATTACTGGAAATTGGATTACAATTTGTCCCAATGGTTCACTATAGGCATTGCACACCTTCAGTTGTGCCGCCATCATCTTGGATCCCAAATCTGAAAAAAAAAAATCACCCTTTATTCCATGATTCATCCCCAAATCCATTCTTTATCGTTAATCCATTCATTACACATGAAACTATCACGAATCTGGGGCTCTAATTGGGCTCGGTCCTTCCCAACAATGTCGAATCACGACCCTGTGGTCCAACGATGACTAACGCAAGGAAATTTGTGTAGAAAGGCATCAAAATCAAAGTTTTATCAATCGTTGTCAAGCGTTCTTGGCCAACGATCATGAATGGAGATATCCAGGGTGAGAAACGAAAGAATAATCAATTAAATGTCAGTACGCTGGCACATGAAATTGTCTACAATTGACACAGATCAAAGAAAGGGATTGATTTTGCTCAACAATTTAATCAAATGAGGTATAATCCACAAATGAAAAGTCCTACATGGATATTGGATCGTTTTTCGTCGAAGAACATGCTTACCAACGATTGAGAGGAGTCATTGCATTCGTTGTGCTACAATCTGCTTCGATCCGGGGTTTCATTGTTGTCTGAATTCGATTCGCCCACAAAGAGGAGGAAGAACACCTCTCGACGGTCCAAGGGTTTATGTAGATAACTTTGGGCAAATCTCCATAACAAGGAATTTATAAAAAATATGTTTAGGTCATTTTAAATTAAACAATAAAATTAATTAATTAATTTAATTTAAAATGCACCCACTGACGGTTATTTTATCTAAATGCTTCATGCTGAACTATTTTAGGTTGTGCCTAGGCTAAACATCACGTTTCGGACTCAATCATGGTCTCGTATTTCTGATATGATATTATGTTTAAGATTTATCTCATTTTCTTTAAGAAACAACGCACATGTAATATAAAATCTATTTAATATTTTTATAAAATTAATTTCAGGCACATCGGGCCTCAGAATCGCACACCGTCTCCGTGCCTGACTCCAAAAATATATGAAAAAATATTTCAATGTCTTACAAGTCAAAAACATGGTCTCTACATCTTTGAAATTATCCTTTATAACCGCACATGTCATACAAAATAACTTTATTCCATTTAAAACTCCCTTTAAAAAAACATTTCCAAAATCCTTTATAAAACTCACTCATGTCATATAAGTAAAAGAGAAATCAAGATGAGCCATGTAATAAAATAAACAAGCTTGCATATGTAAGTAAATAATAAATGGTTCCACACATCAATCAACAAGAAAATATAAAAGAAAGATAAAAGGTATTCCCTATATCAAACCACCCATCAAGAAATAGGTTTCATGGGACTCGCCCTAGGTTCAAAACTGATACAGTCCTAGAATTTACCAAACCCGGACCAATCTGTTGATCTATGTTGCACCCTATACACAAGCCACCTAACTAGCCTGTACTTGGCCCTTAGTGGGGGAACACCCCATCTAGTCCTATTTCCCACTAGAGGGGACACTAGTATCGTGAAAATAACTAGTACAATATATATGTAGGCTTCCCACTTAGTTAACCAGGTTCCCTTGACCAAAACAAAGTGAGGGTAAGAAAAAAAAATATTTAACACAGTCATCATAAATCATAAACAATAATCCCACCCTCACCTTAAGCTCTTATCATGTGGTTGACACGGTCGAATAAAATTTTTATATACTCCTAATGTAGTCTAGTGGTTGGCCAGGTTTTTCTTTCAAGGAACAGGGTTTGGGAGTTTACTATCCTGGCACTTATGTATTTTTGTTTTGTTTTCTTAAGTTTGAAGACAACAGAGAGACATATTTTTGGAATTTTGATTTAATGAATTTAAAACAAAATAAGAAGTCAAAACACAAAGGGTGAAAGGGGTTGGATCCGAGGTCAAACACGAAGGTTCTTCGTTATCAACATTGGTTCTCATCCAACAATAGAGTCAATATCATTCTTCGATTTCTCTTCTCTGTCTAACTTTTGGTTCTGAATACATGTAGAAGAGATCAACCCCTATACATCAAGTTTCATCTCATCCACAATGAAGAGGCAATGAACGCACTTAATCAGGATATCTGATATCTACACATCCAGCTCCATCATATTATGATCATCCCCTCAATCCACATAGTTCCATTGCTATACTGTGTGGGCTAAGAGAGGGAGAGAGAATTGGTTTGATAGATTGAAAAATGCAGCAGCAAACAGGAAAAACAGATGATGAACATCTATCTACTTCCCTCTTATTCACTGATGCATTAAGGATGAGAAATCAAAAATTATAGAACTGAAGAACAGGGATTCGGAGTGCCTGTGTAATTTTCCCTGAGGACCTAGCCCCCAGGTTAATTATTCATATTTATAGAGTTACAAAGATCATTGAGATTGCATGGAGTTTGACGAAAATATGCAGAAAGGAGGGAGAAGTGAATCATGGCATGATGAACGAACAGAATGAGAATTAACATTAAAATGCAGAGAATTTTCTACACTAATCAAAATCAGGTCTAAGGCCAAAATCCATATTCCTTTACAGTGGGGGATGAGGAAAATATTTATATGCCTCGAGGCAGATTCTTCTTCCTTGGTTTCAGTGGTGAGTAGTGTCTTTTCCTTTCTCGGATGGTTGACACATGTGCACCTTTGAGGGTTGTCAAGCAAATCTCCTAACTGAAATAATCTCTGCCTTCAATCATGATCCTAAAAATCTTCAAGAATAATTGGGGATGGCTTCAGGTTTGGGCTCGTGTTTGCAAGAAGATTTGGGTCAGATCTTGCACTTGGGCCTGGACGTCACTAAATTTCTTCAAACACACTTTTTTTTAAGAGACCCGTGGTATATACTTTAAAGTGGACCTCAAAATTGGGTTCGACTTCTTCGATCAAACTCTTCTCTGTTCATTGCTAAACCGATCTGGGTGTGGTGCAAGTTCTGGAAGCTTAGACTTCATGGTGGAGTGTAGAGTGGGCTGGTGAAGCAGGGGTTTTGTCCAGGAGGGGCTGGTGAGCTGGTTGGACAATTAAGCTCATTGAGGACTTTCATCGAGAAGTTGGCGCGCGCCCATGTTCGAAGATGCAACCGGCGCATTGGGGGTTAACTGTGGCCTCGCCATCTTCATCTGCATAAGGAAAACACGATACACAGCAAAAACAATGAGGTCGGCTCGATATCCGCCGTAGCTTCACGGATTATGGTTTCATCTCGGATTTCAGTCATCTTCAAGGCTTCTACTTTGTCGACGTCAGGATTCAACACCGGTTTCGACACAGCCGACTTTGATTCCTATTCGATCGAAACTGTCAGCTTCGGTTATTCTTCATTCTCGGTAGGCTCGGTTTCTGGATTCCTCAAGGCAGCGCGGCTCGGGTCCCTTCCTCTCATGGGTTCTTCAGCTTGGTGACCTCTGCATCGAGAAACATCTCAAGCTTCAGTTCTGGTTTCCATTTCATCAGGCGCATCAAATTTGGTGTCCCAGGTAGCACTTGGATTCGGCATTCAATCGGCCGCGTCAGGGTTTTGTTTTGATTCGGTTTTCAACAGTGGAGGTCGGTTCGCCACGGATCAGATTAATCTCCCTAGGATTCGTCTTCTTCGGTCGGAACAGGGTGGCATGTGGTGTTTATTATTTTTGGATATTTTTTGTTTATTTTACAGCTGTACGGTTCTGTTTTGTCCGGTCTTTATATTTCTTTTTTAAACACTCCTATAAACTGTTTTGGCATTGTAATAAAAAATTCTCTTCGTTTTTGTCCGCTTCGGTTTCTCAACCAACATGGTATCAGATCATTTTTAGGGTTTCCTCGCGCCCGATTCAACTTCGACTTCGGATTCTTCCATTCGCGATGGAGTTCTCAATCGTTCTCGTCCTTTCTTCCTCTGATCTTCTGATAATCTCGGCGCAGTGCTTGTTTCGAAGGTTTTCGACGGCAATGGGTTTTCTTCTTGGAAGCGCGCTATGATAATCCCCCTTTCAGCTAAGAACAAGCTCGGATTTGTTATTGGTGATATTCTGAAGCCTAATCTTATTTCTATTTCTTCTCTGTTTGGAATCGTTGCAATAATATGGTTATAAGTTGGCTGATTCAATTTCTATCCAAGGAAATCGCGGACAGTGATCTTTATCTTACCACCGCGCATTTAATCTGGACTGAGCTTGTAGAAAGGTTTGAGCAGGCAAATGGAACACAAATTGTTCAGATCCAAAAGCAACTATACTCGATTTCTCAAGGTACTGACTCTTTATCAGCATATTTTACCAAGATTAAAAGATTGTGGGACGAATTGAGTGAGTATCAGTCAATTACTGCACGCTCCTGTGGTGTCGTCAAAAAGATTGCAAAACTTCTTGAAGATCAACGGCTTCTTCAATTTCTTATGGGTTTGAATGACTCATTTACTGATGTTCGAGGTCATATTCTCATGATTTCTACGTTGTCTTCGCTGAACCAGGCTTATTCAATGATTATCCAAGAGGAGAGTCAGAAGAAAATCTCTTCTATTGTTACTCCATTTTCTGGTGATGCTGCCTCTCTCACTGTGGCTTTACCCATGACTTTTCTTCCTTTTAAAAACCTAATACTATTTGCAATTACTGCAAGAAGCATGATCATATAAAGAATAAATGCTATCATCTTCATGATTTTCCTACTGATTTTAAATTTACGAAGTCCAAACGAGTTTCTGCTCTGGTTCAGAATGATGCTATGGTTCAGAATGATGCTTCTAATGTTGGTGCACCAAGTCCTGGTTCTCAGATATCGCCAGATCAGTATTCTCAACCCATGCATTTACTCTCAAATTTAAAACCGGTGGCTTGACCTTTTTCGGCAGCAGGCCATACCAATTTTGTTGGTAATCTCGTTACTGAATTTGTTCAAGTACCTAATGCCATAAGGATTGTGGACACTAGAGCTTCTAACCATATGTGTTTTGACAAGCATGCTTTTATTGACTTGACTATTGTCTCTATGCCATTTTTTGTTTCACTTCCTAATGGTTTGTCAATTAGTGTCACACATGTGGGTTCTGTGAGATGGTCAGATTCTCTCATTTTGTCCAATGTTTTATATGTCCCTTCATTTACTTTCAATTTGTTGTCCATTTCCAAATTGATTTCTCAATTCCATGGGACTGTTACTTTCACTTGTTCTCTTTGTTTCCTCCAGGTTCCTTCGTTGAGGACACCATTGATCCTTGGCAATAGAGGAGGACTATTTATCTTGTGCCCTTCTATATTTTTTCATACTTCATCTGCTTTTAGTAAAGATTTGCCCTGTAATCCTGTTTTGTTTTCTTCTGCTCGTTCTGAAAATGTAAATTTGTGGCATTTTAGAATGGGTCATATGCCTTCTTACAAGCTGAACCATTTACCTGTAAATGTTCCACACATCAATAAAGTTGTTGATCCTTTTCCTTGCATCATTTGTTCCTAGTCTCGACAACCTAAGCTTCCTTTCCTAATTAGAACTTCTAGTACTACTTCTCCTTTTGACATCATCCATGTTAATGTATGGGGACTATACAAAACCCATTCTATTTCAGGTCATCGTTACTTCTTAAGTTTAGTTGATGCTTTTAGCAGGACTACCTGGGTGCATCTTCTTTCTAATAAATCTTCAGCCTTTCATCCTTTGAAATCCTTCATTCTTCTGGTTCGTACTCAGTTTGACACTACCATAAAAATCATTAGATCTGACAATGCACCTGAATTGGATTCATCTAATGATGACAAATTTTTTTCTCTTCTTTGGGCATCATTCATCAAACGTCTATTCCTTATACCCCGCAACAAAACGGAGTTGCTGAACATAAGCATAGACATATTTTAGAAGTTGCTAGCGCCCTTCTTTTCCAATCCGGTCTTCCAAAAACATATTGGAGTGAATCAATTTTACATGCCATTTATCTCATTAATCGAATGCCATCCAAGGTTTTGGGTTTTAAAACACCCTTTGAACTTCTCTTTAACAAACCACCTTCCCTTCACCACTTGAGGTCCTTTGGATGTTTTTTTACCTTTTCCAATTCCTTTCCAGTCACAGATAAATTCAATTCTCGTGCTCATCCAGGTTTGTTCCTTGGTTTTCCTTTTGAAAAAATGGCTTACAAAATTCTAAACCTGCTCACTAATCAAATAATCTTTTCTCAAAATGTTATCTTTTATGAGACAATATTTCCTTTCCAGATTATTGCTTCTAATCCTTCTCATGTCTCTCTTTCTTTACCTATTCTTGATAACATTCATCTTCCTTCTTCTTCTTCTTCGCCTCTTCCAACTTCATCCTTGTCTCCTTCTATTTCATCCTCACCATCCACATTTCCCACTACTGCGCACTCTTTGCTTCCACTTAGAAGGTCTAACAGAACATCCAAACCTCCTGCGCATCTACAAGATTATATTTGCAGCACAGTGGCTAACGAAAGCAGTGAAGTGGTTTCAACTTTTTGTCCTCATACCTTCACCAATGATTGTTCTGACCTTCAATCTGTTTGCTCCAGTTCTCTCCCTCAAAGTGATCAGAACCTGTTTCAATACATGATTCATGATACCGAACCTCAGTCATATTCAGAAGCTTATGCTGATCCTAGATGGAAAGAGGCCATGAATGCATAATTTTCTGCTCTGGAAGCAAATCAGAATTGGGAGATTGTTAAATTGCCCAAGGGAAAGAGACCTATAAGGTGTAAATGGGTTTATAAAGCTAAGAGACATTCTGATAGAAGTATTGAACGGTTCAAATATCGTTTAGTTGTTCATGGATTTACTCAAAAAGAGGGAATTTATTTTGAGGACACCTTTTCACCTCTAGTTAAATTCACCACAATAAGAGCTCTTATTGCCATTGCAACTAAGAAAAATTGGCCATTATTTCAGTTGGATGTTAATAATGCCTTTTTACATGGTGATCTTCATGAAGAAATATATATGAAATCTCCTCCTGGACTATTATTTCCTAATAATTCTCTAGTTTTTCGTCTCCAGAAATCCATTTATGGCCTTAAACAAGCTTCACACCAGTGGTATGCTATGTTTTCTGAAAATTTACGCTCTATAGGTTATATTCATTCACCGCATGATCATTCTCTTTTCATTAAAAAATATGAGACTTCCATGGTGGTGGTTGCTGTCTATGTTGATGATTTATTGATTACCATAGATGATCTCAATGAAATTACTTCATTGAAGTGTTTTCTTCATGATGTGTTTCAAATAAAGGATTTGGGTGCCCTTCATTTTTTCCTAGGGCTTGAGTTTCTTCATTTTCCCCAAGGTCTTCTTATTTTTCAGCAGAAGTACATTCTGGATTTATCTGAAGAATATGAAATTTCTTCACTACCTCAGGTTGATGCTTCATTTGCTTCCTTTCTCAAGATCAAGTGTACTGATGAAAAACCTCTTTCAAACCCCACTGATTACAGAAGGTTTATTGGAAAACTTAATTTTCTGCTACATACGAGGCTTGATATTGCTTATAATGTTCAGTTTCTTAGCCAGTTTAATTAGCGCCCTTGTTTTTTGCATATGGCTACTGCAGTACATGTTTTTCAATATCTTCATAGTCATTCTATTCAAGGTATTTTAATGAATGATTCTCTAGATTTCACCCTCACAACTTACTGTGACTCTGATTGGGCAGCTTGTCCCATTTTTCAACGTTCTGTTAGTGAGTTTTTTATATTACTAGGTGGCAGTCCTATCTCTTGGAAGTCAAAGAAGTAACTGTTGTACCTCTCGTACCCCTCGTGGTTTAATTTTCATGATCACAATCACCCTCCTTTTTATCTAATCTTGTTTTCAAGTGTTTTTGTTAATAGGCATGATTTCAGGAGCAAGAAGTGGCAAAGGAGGAACAGTGGACTGTCTTTCAGTCCACCGGCCAACCGGTGGTTTCACCACCGGCCAGCCGATGGGACCCAGACAGAAGGCTGAGCCACTGCCTCAGCACCGGCCAACCGGTGGCTTCACCACCGGCCAGCCGGTGGCACCCAGACAGAATAGTGTTTGCTACTGTCTCAGCACCGGCCAACCGGTGGCCTCCTCACTGGCCAGCCGGTGGAGCTTGGGCAGAATTGATCTCCTTTTTACAAGCACCGGCCAACCGGTGGCCAAGCACCGGTCAGCCGGTGGATCCAGTCAAACTAGCCGTTGGGCCTTTGACCAGACCTGTCCACTTGCCTCCCAACGGCTCCGAAGGCCTCTCCAACGGCTCCGAAGCCTCCCAAAGGCCATTTGAGGGTTCCCCCTCTATAAATAAAGGACTAGGAAGCCCCGGAAACTTAGCGAAACATACGGAAGCCCACGGGACACATTTTACATCATTTGGCGAACCTCCGGCGGATTCCACTAAGTAACCTCCACTTGCTCCAACTCACTTCCACATCCAAGGAGCACCATCAAAGAAGCTTGGGAGCGCCCTTCATCAACTCCAATCAATCCTTTGGCGTCCAAGGCTTCCCAATTACGGTTTTTCTTGTTTTATTCATTTTGAGCTTTAAATTGAGTTTGTGCCTACAAACTCCCATTTCTCTCATCCTCCATTCTTTTGGGTTTTCACATCACCTTTAAGGTGTGAAGAGGTTAGTCAAGCCTTTCCTTTAAAAGGCTTGAGACATAGGTGAGCTAGTCTTCACCTGTAAGAAGGCTAGTGGGTTTTTGCATAACCATTAAAAGCAAGCTGTAATAGGTTCTAGACTAACCTTAAAGTCTAGTGGGTTTCTTGCTAAAACCATTAAAAAGCAAGCGGTAGTAAAACTCTCAACGGTTGAGTTGGGAGCGGAGACGTAGGCTTGGGTATAAGCCGAACTCCGTTATCAAGTTGTGTGTTTTGCCTCTTTTATTTCCGCTGCACTTTCACTTTGATTTTAAATTGTTAATTAATTTTTTAAAAGGCAATTCACCCCCCTCTTGCCATCACTTCTTTTTTCTCCGCCCAACAATTGGTATCAGAGGCAAAATTTGAGTAATACCTTCACCGGTTTCAAATTCAAGATCCTTTGTGATGGCTTCAACCTCTTTCGCCCCCGAAGGCTATTCATTGGGTCGTTCTCCATTCTTTGATGGAACCGACTACACCTATTGGAAAACCCGCATGACCACTTTTCTTAGAAGCATTGGTTATCCTATTTATAAAATAGTCATGCATGGTTACACTCTCTCCTCTCCCGATGAATCCAAATGGACTCAAGCCGACATTAAAAATTTCGAGCTTGATGTCAAAGCCATGAACGCTCTTCATTGCGGCCTTGATCGTAATGAATTCAATCGAGTTTCCACATGCACCTCATCACATGAAATCTGGAAACTTTTGGAGGTTACCCATGAGGGGACCAACAAAGTTAAGGATACTCGTTTGGACATGTACCGTCAAGATTTTGAGTCTTTTACCATGAATCCATCTGAAAATATTACTGAAATGTTTACTCGATTTACTGATGTTTGCAATGGGAGAAAGTCCCTTGGTGATGATGTGTCTGCAGAAACGATGGTCAAGAAGATCCTATGGATCCTTCCAAGCTCATGGGCTCCAAAGGTAACGGAAATCCAAGAAGCAAAGGACATCAAGAACTTGCCGGTCGAAGAGCTCATCGGATCACTCATGACTTATGAGATCACCATGAGGAGGCAAGCTGAAAAAGAAGGCAAACCAATCAAAGTTCCAAAGAACATCGCCTTCAAAGTTCAACAAGAAGAAAGCTCCTCCTCCTCATCGTCTTCCTCTTCAAGCAGCGATTCCGAAATGGAGAACCTTGCCCGCAAGATGCACAAGTTCATGAAGAAGCACAAAAAGAAGAAATCCCGCAAGGCTCAACCCAACGAAAAATCCGAGCCCAAGGTAACATGCTATGGGTGTGGCGAGAAAGGCCATTACAAGCCCGATTGCCCACTCAACAAGAAAAAGGCCAAGAAAAAGGACAAGAAGAAGGCTTTCAAGGCCACATGGAGTGATAGCTCCACGTCCTCCTCCTCCTCCTCAAGCGACAACGGTAAAAAATGCCTAATGGAATTTCATGAGGTAACATCTTCCGACTCCTCATCCTCTTGTTCTTCAAATTCTTTCAATCATTTATCATATGAGGATCTCCAACATGCTAGAGATCAATTGGAGGAAGGTTTTCACGAACTTTCTTCCAAATTTGTTGCTTTAAAAAAGAATTTCAAAAAACTCTCTTCCGAAAAGGAACAACTTCTCAAAGAAAAGGAAGAGTTGACCCTCAAAATCCAAAACCTTCCCGATGTTGATTCCATGGAATTAACCATCAAGGGTTTAAGGGAATCCCTAGCCAAATTCACCCAAGGGGATCAAAATTTGACCAAATTGCTAGGTTCCCAACGCATATCTAGAACCACCGAAGGGCTTGGCTATTCCAAGCAAGCTTCCTCTTCCCATGCTCCAACTATTTTTGTAAGGGGGAGCTCCCAATATAAATTTTGCAACTATTGTAAAAAACCCGGGCACTTAATTTATGAGTGCAATTGCAAAAATGCCCGGTATGGTAGGCCCAAAACCATTTTCCTCAACGATGAATTTTATAGGAGAAGACCCGCCACTAGACAAGTGTGGATTGAAAAATCCCTTTTAGCGAGTCTCACCAGACCAAAATTTGTCTCGGTTCCAAAATACTCTCCCTGGTGATTTGTTGTTTTTATTTAGGGGGAGCCTTTTTGCGTTTTTAATTCAAAACTTTCAATTCAAAATTTTCATTTCAAAATTTTCGATTCAAAACTTTCAATTCAAAATTTACTTTCAAATCTTTCAATTCAAATTTCAAAAATTTCAATTGTTTTAAAATCTCTATCTCGTTTTTCAACGTATCCCTCAATCAAGTTTTATGCCCCGTGCTATTTTGATAATCACAAAGGGGGAGAAATTCTTGGTTGATTGGGGGAAAAATCTTTTAAAGCATGTCTCTCATTTCAGTCTTTTTACATTGTTTGTTTTGGTGATTGTGATCATCAAAATAGGGGGAGATTGTTGTACCTCTCGTACCCCTCGTGGTTTAATTTTCATGATCACAATCACCCTCCTTTTTATCTAATCTTGTTTTCAAGTGTTTTTGTTAATAGGCATGATTTCAGGAGCAAGAAGTGGCAAAGGAGGAACAGTGGACTGTCTTTCAGTCCACCGGCCAACCGGTGGCTTCACCACCGGCCAGCCGATGGGACCCAGACAGAAGGCTGAGCCACTGCCTCAGCACCGGCCAACCGGTGGCTTCACCACCGGCCAGCCGGTGGCACCCAGACAGAATAGTGTTTGCTACTGTCTCAGCACCGGCCAACCGGTGGCCTCCTCACCGGCCAGCCGGTGGAGCTTGGGCAGAATTGATCTCCTTTTTACAAGCACCGGCCAACCGGTGGCCAAGCACCGGTCAGCCGGTGGATCCAGTCAAACTAGCCGTTGGGCCTTTGACCAGACCTGTCCACTTGCCTCCCAACGGCTCCGAAGGCCTCTCCAACGGCTCTGAAGCCTCCCAAAGGCCATTTGAGGGTTCCCCCTCTATAAATAAAGGACTAGGAAGCCCCGGAAACTTAGCGAAACATACGGAAGCCCACGGGACACATTTTACATCATTTGGCGAACCTCCGGCGGATTCCACTAAGGAACCTCCACTTGCTCCAACTCACTTCCACATCCAAGGAGCACCATCAAAGAAGCTTGGGAGCACCCTTCATCAACTCCAATCAATCCTTTGGCGTCCAAGGCTTCCCAATTACAGTTTTTCTTGTTTTATTCATTTTGAGCTTTAAATTGAGTTTGTGCCTACAAACTCCCATTTCTCTCATCCTCCATTCTTTTGGGTTTTCACATCACCTTTAAGGTGTGAAGAGGTTGGTAAAGCCTTTCCTTTAAAAGGCTTGAGACATAGGTGAGCTAGCCTTCACCTGTAAGAAGGCTAGTGGGTTCTTGCATAACCATTAAAAGCAAGCTGTAATAGGTTTTAGACTAACCTTAAAGTCTAGTGGGTTTCTTGCTAAAACCATTAAAAAGCAAGCGGTAGTAAAACTCTCAACGGTTGAGTTGGGAGCGGAGACGTAGGCTTGGGTATAAGCTGAACTCCGTTATCAAGTTGTGTGTTTTGCCTCTTTTATTTCCGCTGCACTTTCACTTTGATTTTAAATTGTTAATTAATTTTTTAAAAGGCAATTCACCCCCCCTCTTGCCATCACTTCTTTTTTCTCCGCCCAACAGTAACTCACTGTTTCTTTATCATCTGTGGAAGCTGAATATTGATCCATGTGCAGGGTCACAACAGAATTGTGTTGGCTTTCTCGCCTTTTACATGAACTTTCTGTTGATAAAATTATTCCAATTTCTCTCAAATGTGACAATCAAGCAACCATTTATATTGCTACGAATCCGGTTTTTCATGAGAGGACTAAACAGATAGAGATTGATTGTCATTTTGTACGGGAATAACTTCAACGGGACCTCATTTCTCTTTCTCATACTTCAACTTCTGCACAGTTGGAGAATGTTTTCAGGAAGCCTCTTTTCTCTTCTCAACATCATCATCTTCTTCCCAAACATGGTCTGTTTCCACATCCAGCTTGAGGGGGGGGGTGTTAGTTTATTATTTTTGGATATTTTTCGTTTCTTTTACAACTTTCCAGTTCTGTTTTGTCTGGTCTTTATATTTCTTTTTTAAACACCCTCCTGTAAACTGTTTTGGCATTGTAATAAAAAATTCTCTTCGTTTTTGTCCTCAGGTTTCTCGACCAACATGTGGTAGGGTTCTTCTCTATTCTTGGTGGTGGAGTGGTGGGGATGTGGTGTGGCGCTAGGTATTCTTCAAGATTGGTCGGTCTCCCATGGCTTTGACCTGGTTCGATTTCTTCATTCCCGATGGGCTCGGTTCGGATTTGACATCGAATTGTGATGATCGCACATTGATGGTGGTACCCTGGATGGTATAAGAAGGGAACATAATTAGATGGAGTGGTAGCATAGAGTACCATTACTAGATGAGCGGTATAAGAATTATGCCTTCCCACGGTTGCAGGGGAGGGGTACCACAGTCGCACAATTTCTCTCTAAAAATTTCTAATCTGCATAATTCTTATAAACGATTTTTTTTTCAAAGAAGGCATATTCCAGATTAAATTAAATGTTGAAAATAAATTCCAATTCATTTTTTAATTAATCAATTTGAATCGGATTTTTAAAAACTCAGATAATTTTCAATGAATCATTTTTTTAAAACACATTCACAAATTTGAGAACTGTTCATTTTTTTCTTTCACCACCAAACTCAATTTATAAATTTTCATTAAATTCAAAAAATAAATAAAAAAATTAAAACTCAAAATTAAATCCATAAAAAATTTAATTCTAGATTAAATCAAATCAAACAATTACAACTCAAAATCAAAATTTTGTTTCACCATTAACTTTAAAATTGAATATATCAATAAATATCATATTTTAAGCTAATTTTCAAGAATGTCCAAAATTCAAAAGGATCACAAAAGTGAATTAACTACCCAGTTTTTTAATAAATTGAGAGGTATTTTTCAAAGAAAAAAAAAACAATTTTTTTTCAAATTTTCAATTCATATCACTCTCACGCATAAACTATTGCACTCTCAGTGTAACGACCCAAAGTTTTTCAATGGAAATTACCTTCTTATAAATATGTCATTAAATCACTTGAAAACACAACACAATGAACTAATAAGTGCTAAGTGACCTTTAAACATAATTTTGTCACTTCTGTGTTTGAAATTTCAAAAATCCGACATACACGGTTGTGTTCAAGATGATTTTTGGAGTCTAATAAAACAAACATATTTTTTGGAAAATAGTAACATACCCTTATGAATAGTAACCTACCCCTGTGAATAGTAATACGACCCTTATGAATAGTAAATCGCCCAAAATAATAGTAACCCTACCCATGAATAATTAAATAAAATTTAGGCATCTTATAAGTGACAATTTTACCATAGTAAAAACAATGGTATTTTTGTAAGTCATAAATAAATAATTATAATTAATTAATTAATTTAAAATAAAATTTATTTTATTAAAAAGTGTTCATAAATTAAAAATTATATGTCTTCTAGATTTAAGATACTTTTATAAGACCTCAAGTAATTTTTGAAATCATTAATAAAATCAGTTTTAATTTTAAAAATAGTATTTTTCAAGTAAATTATGATTTTAATTAAAAATTAAATTGATCATATTTAGAAAATTATTTTTGAAAATTTTACTTAATTTTTGAATTATACACGTCGAAAAATGGTTGGAGTGAATTTTTTGGATTTTTCAGAAATACTTGAATTTTGGTGAATAGTAAAATACATTAATTTACCGTATAAATACATTATAATTTAAACCCACTATTCCTGACATCACAAGTAATGTAAGCACCCAAATATCAAACTCACACTACCTATTTACTATTATTGGTCATGGAAGACTCACTATTTCTTGTCTTGTGGGGAAATAATAAATTAATGAATTTTATATTGAGAAAACCCCTCTCCCCTCCACTATAAATACCACCCTACACACCCTCATTTCCACACACCTCTCAAGCTTCAAGCCTTATCTAAAATCTACCCAAGAATATTCCCTATCCCCTCACCCACTTCCAAGAGCTTATGGTCTCATCAAAAGACCAATCCTAGGCCCTTAAGGGGGATCTCAAGAGGAGGATTCAAGAGGTAATTTTTCTCCCTCTTTTCCTTTAATTCCCTTTCAATTTCACTTTCTTTTCTTATTCTCTCTCCACCCATCTTTTTCCAAATGGTATGGTAACTCCAATATCATAAATTTAATTTAATGTTATGATAATAATGGTATATTATATCATCCAACCCCTTCTCCTTTTCCTTTTATTTTATAAAAGAAAATGTTGTTCGTAAGGTGTTAATCTATCACCTTCAAGAACGACATGTTTTCTTTTTACATTTCTACCTTAATATCTGGTCATGAAACCATTTTTATGGTTTAAAAAAAATATTTTATATGTATTAATTCCTATTTAAAGTTCTGGAACTAACTTATTTACATATTACTAAATGATTAATCAAAACAAGTTCGTTGTGGTCGAAAAAACGCCCAAATTAACTCAAACAACCATCATTTAATTCTTATCTAATGATTCATCCAAATGGTATATAATATAATTCATTATAATATCATTTTAACTTCTTTAATATCATTAATAACATGGAAGATATGTTCTGTATGTTTACCCATGTTCTACCTGAACTTCAATTTATGAATACAAGTGAACCGCTCAAGAAAAACCATAAAAACAAACATTCCCGAACAATGTTTTTAAACTCTATAACTCATCCAAAGGAACATAAAATAACTTAATGAAACCATAATGAACTATATTCATGAACACAATGTTATTGAATTGTTAATTAATGAATATAATGTGGTTATATAGGAAATTAAAGTGAAGGAAGCGTTCAAATATAAGGTAAGGGGAAATTCTTGAACCCAACTTTCATCCTTCGGGTTCTCCCTCTTTCACTCATTTTTTTGATATGATTATTCCTTAAAAATAATTTTTTCATATTTATATTTCCTTTTCTGGGATATACATGTTTGTCACTGATATTTATTTCAAACAAAATATTTTCCAAAAGAACTCTTCTTTTAAGAACACACCTTTTACTTCTCATTCAAGGTTAACGGTTTTTGTAACATGTATGTTATTTCCTCTTTCTTTTGGTAACCCAATGTTTATGAATGTTTTATTATGAGATGAAACCCATTCCTTTTAATGGGTTGGTTATGTTAATTTTTTATATATGTTAATTTTTACATGCATGATAAATGATAATGTTATGAAGTGACGGGTGCACCTGGAATTATATAGCGCAATATGAATGTTTCAATGTGACAGGTGCAATCAGAATTATACAGAGCTCCAATGAATTGGGTAAAGTGATGAATCTCATGAGTTAATGTGAAATTATGTGTGAACAAGATTCTATCTTTGTTCACAATTATGTGTGGTATTTAACCACTAAGACATGATGTTTCATTTTTATGCATTGCCACATTTCAAGTCTCTTAATAATGTTTCCTCTCATGTTCATGATTATTTTCCTATGTTATGGTTATGATCACCCATTGTTATATTGTTCTTATATATCCCCTTACTGGGATTTTATCTCACCCCTTTTTATGTATATCCTCGGGTGAGTACATGTACTAAGGAGGTGTCAAGTGCCAATAAGAAGCTAGAGAAGAAGAAATTAATAAAAATGTTTATGCTTGATGTTGTAATTGTTATGTATGGTCCCAGTTTTCCCAAGACACTAAACTGTTGGATCCTCTATGTGTAATACTATTATGTTTTTTTTATCTTTAAAATGATGTAATAGTAATGCAAGAAAAGGATGGGTCGCTATAATCAGACAATTTTATCAGTGAATTTCATTATTTAAAAAGAAAAACAAAGATTCATTCTACCTAGATCAAAATATACAAGCCAGAGAAGAGGTAAAAAAAGATCCATCCATTGTAAAAATTATCATGCTTCTTATATGAATCATTTCACTACCTCACTTCAATTTAAGTGAGAGTTCCAAGTCCGAGAGTGGATTGAATTAGATTTAAGTTGAATCAAAGTTTTAACAATAAACACTTCCATTTATTTTGATCTCCTAAGTTTCTCAAACCCGAGTTCAAATTTCTACTTCATTGATACAATTCAAATGAATTTTTTATAAGTCAATTAACTCCTTCATCTAGGTTTAATATTCTCCTTACCAGAATGAATTCATTTTTTTACCATTAATCATTTATTTATTTTTTCTTTTTATTGAATTTTTCTCAGTCTTTTATATGTGGAGAACCATGCAAAGAAACTTATTAAAAATATGTAAAAATGACATAAATTACTCACACAACTGGTACCTAATGTCTCAAAGATTCATCATGGGATCCCAGTTGCCCATTTTACTTCAATTTCAAAGGACTTATGTCAATTTATTTTGAGTCGAATCTCTAAGTTATTCTTTTTCATCGAGGTTAATTTACCTTAGATTAAGTTCAAAAAATAGGGAACACGTGTTATAATTCTGATCCAATAGATATATTTTCACTCACACTCCCTTCCATAGTTATAAGACTAATTTTCTATGAAAGTAGCGAAAAATTCACTCAGTAATCATTTAAGTTTCAAAATTTCAAAACCTGATGAATTCCTCACTATAGCATGAAATTTTCACTAGGAAGGGTGGCATCCAACTCAAATAAAGTTAAAAAAATAAAAGATTATACAAAAATCTATGTACATTATTTAAAAACAGGACGATTATATATCTCTCTCTCTATCTCTCTCTCTCTTTTCTTTCTCTTTTTATTTTAAAAACAAACATACTCACTAAAACAGTAAATAACTTTTCATTTATAGATTCTAGAATAATACCTAAAAAGAATTTAAATCTAGTCCTAAACATGATTGAGTCCCCTCCCCCATACTTACTCATCACTGTCTATTTATGTTCCAGCAAACATGCATAAAAATTTCAATGATTAAATAGTGAAAAAGGATATGTACAACCAGGTGTTATTTGATGATGGAAATTTCAAGTTAAGATCTCCCCTGGTGTGCATTGTAAACTTCCTAATCTATTATCCTAATGATTTATCCTTTAGGAAACCTACATAAACAAACTAAACAGTAGTAATTTTATTAAAAACTAAGAAAATGGAAAATGAAAGAGAAGGGAAGAGATTCTTGGGGTTTTCCCTTCCAAGTGGTGTTGTATTTAGACTGTCCATAGTTGTACAATCTTATGGTCATACCTAATCCACTGAAGGATGTGGGTTATGTGATTCAAACCAACACATTTTCTTTCTTTAATTATTGGTCATCTACACTTCCTTTTGGAGGTCCCCTTTTCCAAAGTTCTTTGAGTCCACCCCATCATCAGTGTGATGTACTTCATAAGGTTGGGGTGGAAAGTTAATGTATGGGGTCTCCTCAGTCACTGACACAACTATAGTTTCCTTTTCATATAGTGGTGGCTCTGATAATACCACATCACAATATTCCTCAAGGGGAGGGTTAGTAGATAATTCAAACTGAAAAGAGTCATAAAAAAGTGAGTTTAGATAAAAAAATTCCCCCTTTATATGTCACAGCTTGTTCCTCTATTTCCTCATGAGCATCCATTGGTGATTCTTCCTCTATTGTAACTCCCTCCAGTTGATATTCAGGGTGATGTTGAGGGAGTAGTTGATTCTCTATAGTTCCTAGAGCTTCATCTTATTCTTCTGCTACTTGGGTGGACCTGTACTCACTTTCCAAGGAAAGTTATGTGCTTTAATATTCAATATAATCTAGATGCAGGTCTTTTCCATCTTTTCTATCCACTGGTGTGTCTTATTCTAGAATGGATATGAGAAGATTATCAAATAAATTCTCATCCCGCTCTTCTTCTTCATTCTAGGAAGCCTCTTCATTAATTTCCAGTAAATCCACTTTCTCTTATAGGGTGGATGCTTTAAGATCTTCTTTATTGTCATCTATAAGGTTAAGAAAAAATTATGTTCATTATGAAATCTAAAAATTAGGGAGATCAAATTGTAGAACAAGTTTTGAAAAATCAAATGATCTTAGGGGTTGATTCACTCCCTCATATGACCCTGAGTGAAACTCAAGTTGCTCGTGAAACACCCTTAGAAGGTCATTTATAGTTCTTTTTGATTCTGGTTCTTTAATTCTGACCTTAAATCTATATCCCTAACATAATTCTTCATCATCCAAGATAGGAATTAGTTTTGTTGATTCTATACAATTAAAACTAGGGAGATTAGAAGATAATTCAGTTTACATAAATTTCAAATGAAATGATATTATTTCAGTGTTAACCCCCTCATTAATTTCATAATGTAGGTCATTTTCCATTCTCAATGCCTTATTTAAGTTTTCTTGGGTGTATGGGGGTGAAATTGGGTATTCTAACTTCTCTTCAAATATGAGATCCTCCACTTCATCTTCATCCTCTAGGGCCTACAACCAACCTTCTAATCTCATGATTTCATTTACAACAGAAGGGAGATCATTAGACAGTTGGGTTTCAACAAAACCATAGAAAGAAAATTCCTAAAAAGAGTATCCCTCAATGGTTTAAACTTTTTAATTCTTTTATAGGTACATGATATTTAGAAATATGTGTTCCAAGGAGTACATTGGAAGATCTTATGTTTCTAAAAACTCTCCCTCCTCTTGAATATCTTCTTGACCAATGACTATATATAATAATACATCAACTTCTTGTTGTTTCCTTTACTCTATGATTTCTTGGAGGGAGATGGATATTGAAGATGGCATATTATTTAATTCCACCACTATTTATATAGTAATGAGTTATTGATGTAACTTTGAATCACCTTTTGTGAAAGATATTATTTAGTTTGGTAGTGTGGGGGAATGTATTGTTGATGGTAGTTGGGTTTGTTCATGTAGTATCTTCCATCCTCACACCCATTGATGTATGCTGAAGGTTGTTAATGTTGATGTTTCCATTTCAAATTCATCACATGGGGTTCCTGTGGGAATGTGAACTGGGCATATGGGTGAGGATCCATTAAAGAATGGTCCCACTATGGTGCTTATCTTAGTTGGAGAAAAGAGAGAAAGAAAAAAAATGATAAAAACAAATAAAAATAGAAAAACACTAATTAAAATTATGACAAGATAGTGAATACCGGATACCAACTCCCTAGCTATGACGCCAAGTTGATTGTGTGGTTGTTTTTGGATGTGGTTAAATAGAATTTTTCTACACTCCTAATGCAGCCTAGTGGCTGACCAGGGTCATCTCTCAAGAAGAGGGGTTTGAGAGTTCATTATCCTAGAACTTATGTATTTTTGTTTTGTTTTCTTAAGTTTGAAAATAGAATGAAGATAGATTTTTTTTTAATTTTTGATTTAATGAATTTAAAACACAAAGGGTGAAAGGGGTTGGAATTGGGGTTAATCACATGGGTACTTCATTGTCCACATTGGTTCTTTTCCAAATATCGATTCAATATCATTCTTCGATAGTTCCTCTCACTCTCAAATTTGTGTTTTTGAATACATGAATAAGAAATATCTCCCTGTATATCCAGTCCAACCACCTCCATAGTGAAGATGTAATGAACACACTAAAATGAGGTATCCATCATCTCAACATCAGACTCAATTATATGTTGTTTATCCCTCAGACTACACAGTTTCACTTGTATACTATGTAAAATGAGAGAGGGAGGGATAATTGACTCAATATATTGGAGAGTGTAGTAGGAAATTATAAGAAAAGATGATGATCATCTATCTACTTCCATCCTATTCATTGTTGCATTAAGGATGAGAAATAAAAAATTATAGAGTTGAAGAATGGGGATTCATAGTGCATGTGTAATCTCCCCTAGGGATCTATCCCTCAGGTTAATAATCCATATTTATGGAGTTATAGAGATAAATGACACTACAAATAGGTTGAGGAAAATATGCAAATATAATCACAACATAATGAATGAATATAATGAGAATTAAAATTAAAATAATGATAATTAAAAAAGTTCCAATGCAAATTGAAACCAGTTTGAAGGATAATATATGGATTCCTTTACAATAGGGGAAGAAGAAAAATATTTATAGGCCTCGAGTTAGATTATTATTCCTTACTTTTTGTGGTGAGTAGTGATTCTTCCTTACTTTGATGGTTTGTATGTGTTCATCTATGAGGGTCATCAATTGAATCACCTAACTTAAATATTCTCTACCTTCGATAACACTTTGAAAAATATTTGAGAATAATCAGGGATGATTTTAGGATTGGGATCATTTTTGTAATTATATTTGGTCCATATCTTGAACTTGGAACTAGAAATCACTAAATTTATTCAAAAAATATTTTTCAAGGGACCTATGGTGTAGAATTTAAAGTGAGCCTCGAAATTGGGTTCATTTTCTTCAATCGAACTTCATCCAAGATTATTAAGGATTATTTTTTCATTGTTAAACCAATTTTGGAATGGTTAAAAGTTATGAAATATTGGAATTTATGGCAGAGTATAGTGTGGACTGGTAAAGAAAGGATTTTTTTCAAGGAGTTGTTAGTGTTCTGGTTGGATAAATAAACTCATTGAGGAATTTTATCGAGTAGTTGGTGCACGCCTCTATTTGATGATGCAATTGGAAAATTAGGGGATAATAGTAGATTCTACATCTTCATCTGAATAGGGAAAATATGGCAGCCAACCAAAAAAATAGGACATCTCAACATCCTCCCTAGATTCACAGATTATGGTTTTAGCTCGGATTTCATTCGTCTTCAAGGATTCTACTTCATCAGTTTCAGGATTCATCATCTATTTTGACTCATCCGGCTTGGATTCTCATTTTATCGATATTGTTGGATTATGTTATTATTCATCCTTGGTAGGCATAACATCAGAATTTTCCATGGCAGTGTGGCTCAAGTCCCTTCCTCTTGTGGATTCTTCATCTCGACAACTTCTATATCAAGCAACACCATGGGATTTAGTTCAGGTTTCCATATCATCAGCCGCATCGACCTTTTAGGCCCTAATAGCACTTAGATTCGGAATCTAATTAGCCTCACCATGGTTACATTTTGATTTAGTTTTTAACGGTGGATCTTCAATTTTGTAATGAACCATCTTTTCATGAAGGTACAAATCATTTTGTTTTGGTTTAAATTATTTTAAACGACCCTAATAAAGATGTCTAATCAAGTCAAGAAGGTCCTAGGAAAATTAAGGGCTTGTTCAGAGCCCATAGTAAACCGTGAAACCTAATCATGCGGGTCAATTCCTTAAGAATTGGCTTGCACATGGTTTGAGAACAGTTTGATAATTGTGTTCCTTGACCATGTGACCTTATGTTTTGAGGTGAAATGACCTTTTTCCACTTATTTAATATTGTAACCCTTTTCTCTTTTCTCCTTCTTCCTCCAATGACTGAAATGGATTCTCCTCCTCCTCATTGGACTTCTAAGCTCATAAACTATGATTTGAGATAACTCGAGCCTCCTGTGTCTGATTCACGATCCATCAAAGGCGTTGGATTCCTTAAGGTGGTATCTAGAACCCTCTCCTTTACTATATAAGTTTATCTTAGTATCCATCATGCTATTTAGTTGAAATCTCATTTTCCCTAATTTCAGGGCATTAGATTATTTCTTAGAGATCTTCCAACCTACTCCAAATCTGAGGCTGATACCGAGCGAGGAGTTGTCTATGGATTTGAGGAATGTGGTTTCATCCTTCTCCCCATGATATTTGATGTTCCGTAGCTATACCATTGTGCGACGCGCTATATTTTTCTGAGCGACTCCTCTTGGTTGAGTCCTTCATATCAATTTGATCCTTACACCTTAGTACATGCCTATTGAACCTTGTTTAGTATATTAGTCATGGTTGAACACATTTATGGACACCCATTGGGTGTTCCACTTGAATTGGACCTTGTATCTAACTAATAAATTGACCAAAACACAATTTAGATTTAGTCTTATACTTAAAATGAAATTGCCTTTGATATATGAATGTTTATAGGACCCAAAATCACCTCTTAGCTATTTGGATCAACCTATAGTTAGAATTTACCATGTATTCATTTTCCTTATTTGACCATGTCACCTCCTAAGTGACCCAATGAGATTTATAAATTGGATTGTTGTCTCAATGGTTTGAATGGATTAATTAAGTGGAATGGATAATACATGATGGTTTCATTCTTAAACTAAATTGTATGATTTAAATGAACTAAAGGACTACTAAAGTGTGGTAAGACCATGCCTTTTTTTATGATTTATTAAATGCACATTAAGAATTGTAATGCCTTGTAAGTAATTGAAATTGGATATTGAGATGCATGAGAGGTAATTCCTCATGCCTTATATTATAAATATGACTTACTTCTTGACAGAGGTTTTGGTATGATGGTAAGGGATCTGTTTATCATGAAGGTATCACGCTCAGTTACATTGGGTGTTGAGCATGATGTCTCAAACCATTGACACTATCAGGACGTTGGGTTTGGCATGCCACGATCCTTTGTTCGAGTGATGACATGATGGATTACTCACCATCCTGCGTGTCGTGAATGATGACTCAAAATCCTGTTGGGATGTAGGTAATGAACCCTATTTCTCAATCTTATAGGCTCCTTAGACTAGTCATTGATGTTTGAGTTACGCCCCAGTCTAGCCAACACTAGTATTCCAGGTATATGGACACTTACGTCTACATGTACTTGGTTCATATAGGTGGATGCAATTTATATATACCCATACTATATATATATATATATCTACTATATATATATACTTACTCCTCAGACACTCATTCTGGCCATGAGTCGAAGCAGGTAGAACATCCAGCTGTCCTTTAGGAACCTAAGCAGATGATTATTTTTTGTTCAGTTTTTTCTATCATTCCACTTCGGCCTTCACACTATTTAGTCACGAGCACTTATTGGATTATGTGTAGACACCATTGGTGGTGTCCTACTGATATTTTTATCTCACACCCTACTTGGGATGCCTTTGGTACCTGAGAAGATTATCTGTTTGTAGGTATTGATAAGGGTAAGGACCCTTCTTCACGTAGTTGATTTTATTACTTGTAGTTAGAGCTTAGGAGCATAAGACCAAGCATATTCTCAAGATTCTAGTGAAACATCTTTTTTTTCTTCTGTATTTTTTGTATAACATGGTTGTATGCATGTTACCATATCCCCCCTTTTTTATATAAGTATCACATGCATCCATGTATTGACACTTCCTAGTGGCTTTTAATTACATTATCAGTTGCTCAGTTATTATTTATTCTCCCACTGCTTATCTGCTTATTCTATCTTCTTAAATATGATTCCACTACTATTTTATGTTTATTATTGTATCCTCTATTCCACTATGATAGGAGAGTATAATCTCACCACCATACCACCTTTACACCCTCATTCCTAGTTGGCAGCCTATGGCGTATGGGGAGGTGCACTTGAAGTCATGTGACCCACCGGCTCAGGGAATGAGTTTAGTGGATCCCAGGTCGGGACGTTACAAAGTGGTATCAGAGAGTTTATTTTAAATTCTATTACTATTTGGGAATTTTATAGGATATTTGGAGTTAATGGGATTTGGAATTTACCAAGTTCCTGGACGTAGAAAACCCATGTACAGGGGAAACCCAAGTTACCTGGGATGGGTAATTACATTTATTGATATTTTCATTTATGGTTGATAAGACTTCACCATTGGGTGACACACTTGTGTTATGATGTTATTATTGCTAGTATGTTTGAAATGAGGTTTCTCTAGTAGGGCCTGATGAAATGAGGGCTTTATAGTAGAACATGAATCGCTATTAGGAACACTTGGACTAATATGCCATGCATTTTTCCATGCCATGTCTATTTTTTAGAGTGAATTTTCCTATGACATATTATTAGTGCCTTGATTATGTATTAAATTGTGCTGGAACTTCTTACAGGGATTGGAAAACATAATTGACACTTAAAGTGTTTGCCTTAACCTTACATTTTTTTCCTAAATAGGTTAAATCAGACACCTTAAGCAGTCAATTATGGCATGTTGAGTCATGACCATTAGTCTCATGGACTGGAACATGTTATGGTGTGGGTTAAGTGGATTCCATATTTTTTTCATAAGGATTATGGGACCTTATGGATCGGAAATTGTAATCCATCTAATTCAACCATTTTAATGTGATTAAAATGTTTAACCAAGCACAAATTAAAATGAATACGACCTTAAAGTATGAACAACCATATTATATATCTAAAACAAAGACTTAGACCTAAACCTGACCTTAGTAGTGGGTATTGGGGTATATCTTATAATCTTATGGTCATCATGGTGTCGCCTACCGTCTAGTCCTATCTTTTGGAGTAGGCAGAGGCATGATTGCTTCTATGGGAAGGATTTACTCATGTCCTAGTTTTCTATTTGTGATCTTTTCAATTGTTAAAATCTATTATGAGGAATGAATTTTTCATTTTATTATCATTCCTCCATAATGCCCTCTAGTCGCATGCCCTGAAGGCGGCAATGATCATGATCCTAAGGTGGCAGACCTTGACCCACAAGTGATTCCTCCTATTGTGCATCCTACGGTACCTATTCCTATACCTAATATGGGAACTGAATCCTAGTTCTAAGAGGGATTCTTATGTATGTTGTAGTCGATTAAAGGTGTTGTTTGACCTACCTCATGTATGGAAGAGTTGACTGGGGAACCCCAGCAGCAACATCCTCCTACCTTTTGGAGGGATGACATATCTCATGCTGCCGAGTCTTGGATCAAAAAAATACTATCTATATTCATGAATCTAAAGATTCCTCCAGAGTGGAGGGTCAAGGTATCTGCGTATATACTACGTGATTCCGCAAAGAGGTGGTGGGATGTAATCACCTAGGTAGATTGGAATAGATTCACGGTCTAGTTAGACTTACAAACAATCTTCTATGACCATTTCATTCCCAAGAATCTAAGGGATGATAGAGCTATAGAATTCATGAACCTGCAGTAGGGAAGTATGTCCGTCATGGAATACTATGTTCATTTCATAGATCTACAGTGGTTCTCTTATACTCTATATGTCTATGATTTTATGACTAATAGCTGATTAGAGGATGGGTTGGTGTATGCCATTCGATCGTAGGCCAATTTATTTAGGTTGAATAACATTTCTGAGATCATTAACTAGGACCTTACCATAGAGAATAATTCAAGGGAAGTTGATGGTGTGAGTTAGGGAGGATCAACACCAAGATCTATCAATACTTCTTCATATGGGTGAAAGATATGTTTTAAGGATACTCGTGGAGGTAACAGTAGTAAGGATCCTCATGCTGACATCTTTATGATTTGTCACCGGTGTAGGAAGCTAGGACAAACTAAACCTCAGTTCTTACTTGATCCAGTGGAGTGAATAGGATGTGGCAGGATGGGCCATATCCATCATTTCTGAAGGACTTTCCTTTCAATTCTTATTTAGTGGGGATCTACTCCTACTCCTCGATTAGGAGTAGGGCCAGTAGGATCATAATAGGCTAGCAACTGGAATGGCACTGCCCAATCAGGATAAAGTGGTAGTTGAGGAAGAGGCAGTCAGACTCATGATTCTCAGTGCCAGTAGAGTAGGATTTCTTAGGGATGTTAGGCGGTGACTCAGGGATGCGGTACATGCTAGTCACATGCATTCCATCCTATGTTGGAGGAGCAGAGCACTAGACTTTATACTATACATGGTACTATTATAGTATCCTCCACTTTAGTTTCTGCTTTATTTGACACAAGTTCATCTCACTCATTTATATATAAGTAAATAAATAAGATTTTGGGCCTTAAGATCAATCAATTTTATAGAATTATGATGCTAGATACCCCGTTAGGTATCTGGTCTAAGGGTGTTCTCCATTTCAAGGATTTTCCCCTTGAGGTAGGCTGTTACCTTTTCATAAGAAATCATTTTTTCCTCAACATGAAGTCTTTTATGTAATCATTGGGATGGAATTATTAGTTTCTTATCAAGATCATATTGAATGCTATCATCAGAGGGTGAAACTTACATCACCAGAGGGTGGTAGGAACATTCATAAGGGAAAATGGAATGTTAGTGCGACTAGAGCTGGACCTGAGCAATAGAGGTTGGGTAATGTGATAACTCAGATCACCAGTCTTTTCCTGGATGACTAGGGGTTACAACCCAATAATTTTCCTTTCGTAGTGGAGCATTTTAGGGACCTCTTTTTTGAAAACTTCTTTAGTCTACCTCATGTGTGAGAGGTAGAGTTTACTATTGAGGTTATTCCAGGACAAGTAACAGTGACCGTTACTCCTTATAGGATGGCACCTAAGGATCTTTTGGAGCTCAAGAAAAAAATTGGATGATATGTAGGAAAAAGGATTTATACACCCCATCACTTCTCCTTGGGGTTCACCGGTTCTTTTTACAAGAAGGAAGATGGTACCCTTGGTCTCTTCAAGGATTACCATTGTTTGAATGATATTTCAGTAAAGTATCGGTATCCACTGTATATAACAAATGACCTCTTCAATCATCTCTGAGGAGAAAAAGTGTTTTCAAAGATAGATTTGAGGTCATGATATCATCAGGTGTATGTTATAACTTAAAACATACCTCTAATAACTTTTAGGAGTAGTTATGGTCTATATGAGTACATGGTTATGTTGTTTAGACTCTAAAATGCACCTACAGTCTTCATGGATCTAATGGATCAGGTTTTCCACCTGTATTTGGATTCATTTGTGGTCATTTTTATGACATCTTAGTGTATTCATTCTCTAGACACGACCATGACAACTATCTTTATATCATGATGAATACACCGAGAGAGCATTGACTCTATGATATGATCAGTAAATGCCACTTTTGGATAAACAAAGTCCATTTCTTGGGTCATATCATCTCGGAGACAGGAGTTTCAGAAGACCCAAAGAAAGTGAGAGCTGTAGTTTCCTGGGATAAACCCAAGGAAATATTTTACATCCATATTTTATTGGTTCCATACAGATATTAAAAATTCTTCATCTAGGATTTCTCACACCTTTCAATGCCACTTACGGGTTTACAAAGATGGGTGGGAAATTTGTATGGTCAGAAGCTTGTGAAGCAGCCTTTCAGGAGCTGAAGGGTTGTTTAAATTTAGCACCGATACTCATTCTTTTAGATCTAGGAAGGAGATATACTATATACTATGATGCATTAGGTATCAGGATTGGATATTTTTTATGTAGGAAGAGTGAGTTGTTGCGTACAGGTCTCATTAGTTGAGACATCACGAGCAGAATTACCTAATGCACAACCTCGAGCTAGTTGTTATATTTCACACTCTATACTGTTGGAGACACTATATACCTAGAGAGAATGTTTTGGTATAAATTGATCATAAAATCATCAAGTACATCTTTGAAAAATGAGATCTAAATCTTAGACAATGTAGGTGGTTTTATTACCTACAATCATTTGATTTTAAGTATGCCTACATGCTTGGGGAAGGAAACTCAATAGCCAATGATCTAAGACAAAATACTCAAACACAAGCTATTCAAGAATCCGATGGTGAATGGAATCTTATATACATATTATCATAGATTCATATTGAGTTTTAGGAGGATCGTAGTAATATTATCCTCACCGCCATAGTAGTGACCCCTAATCTTCTGGAATGGGTATGAATGAGGAAACTATTTGATCTTGAAGGCCTTTTCCTAAGGTAAAGCAACTCAGATGATGATACATCTTCAGGTTAGACTATGGATGGGGGTGACACCTTAATGTTACATGGCAGTGTATGGGTCCCATAGGACATCAGATAGGAGATGATGTGATGATTCCACACCGAAGCATGTGTGGTTCACCCCAGTGTCACTAAAATGTATCGATATTTATGATGCCAATATTGGTGGCCTGGTATGAAATGATGGATTATTGTATTCATCACTCAGAGTTCTACCGATCAGTAGTTGAAGGAATAAAATCAATGAATGAAAAGGATTTTACATATATTTTACACTCTCAAGAGGAAATGGGATGATGTTTCGATGGATTTTGTGACTATTATATCAAGATCACCTCATGGAAACAATACTGTATGGGTTGTCATTGATCATTTGATGAAGGTAAAAAAAATTACCTGTTTGAGAGACCTTAATGGTAGATGATCTATGGAGTTTTTACATCAGGGAGGTTGTAAGTACGACATCCCGCCTTTTTATTACATAAATTTTCATTACATTTTACAAACAAAGGATCATTAAAGTCTAGTGTCTTTGAAATCTAGGGCATAAAACATGAAAAATTAAAACACTATTTAAAATACCCTTGAAAATATTCTTGAAAATTTCAACTTATGTACAATTACTACATCTCATAACCTGGAGACATACATCAAAGGAAAGGGTGAGTAGAAGGCTCAGTAAGGAAATTAAGGGAATCAGTTTACTTGTTATATCAATAAGAACTTGATAAAAAACATAAATACATGAGTAATAGAAGAAGAGTCATATCATAATAAAAATAAAATGAATCATAACTTGAATATGTGGATACAACATTTAATTTATACATTCATGAACATATCACCAAGGTTCATCCCCAAGGTGTCATAAAAATTACCAGGGTTATTCACCAAGGTATTGTGAAACTTGACATCTCTAGAGATTAAATTATTTTCCCAATGCATTGGAGTTCTATCAGAGAGAAACATTAATATTTATTTATTTTCATGTGATCCAAATAGATCATAATCATACATTTCATAAATAACCCATAGAGAGTAAAAGAAATTGTTTCCACTTCAAAATTGTGATGTTTTAAAAGTGCTTAAAAAATGATCCTTATGTCATTTATAACCCATGGAAAAGGAATGAGGGTTTAATGTATGTAAATTCCAGAATAAAATATATCATTTTTTTTATTTATTAATACCCATAGAAAATAAATTGGTTTGGGAATTCACATAAATAAAATAGGATAATTTCTTGAGAAGAAGAAAGAGATATTTGGAGACAAAAATTCTGCAGCATAACGGCTATACTACATGGTTTTATAAAACATTAAAAAGAGAGGGGAAAAGGTTTAACCACTCATAAATAACTCATAATAAAGTATAGGGATAGAATAAGATCATGATATTTATTTCTTAATGACATACCACATGATAAGGAAACTTGAAATAAAAGAGAAGATGCGATTTCTTTTATGAAAATTCGGAAGCCTAACAGCGTCACTTAAAAATTCAGAAAATCAGTTGATGAGAGCGGAAATGGTCTTTCATAATTTGAAAATAAAATGGACAGTAATAAGGATATATAAGAACATACCTACACATAATAAAATGTATACTAGAAGACATAACATAAAGGAATTTATGACTAAAAGAGGAGGGTGAAATGTTCCCTTACCTTGAAGTGTAACTTCAAAAGATCGAAGGTTGGGAGATTGGGGGGATTGAGGGAACCTTGGGAGGAATACTTGGGAGGTAAAAATACTAGATATTCATTGAAGAGGAATTTGGAATGAAAGTAACGAAGGAATGGCTTGGTATTTATAGCAAAAGTGAGGGAATATTTTGTTAATTTCCAAGGGACACCTCATTAGTGGTATTTGAAAAACCATGGGCTTTCCCATGGTATTTTCCCATGGTATTGGCCACTTGGGACACCTAATAAAATATATTACTATTCACAAGTCTAACATAATTATAACATCATGATTACATCATTAATGATGTTATTAAACACATTGAAACTCAAAACTGTATTTTTACTAATCACTGGAAAACAAAACATTTTATAAAAATCTTATAAATTAACCCTAACCTAATATAGATGCTCTGAATTCAAAAATGAACTCCATTTTATGACAATAATTTTCTAATTATTAGAGATTTAATTTTTAAGTAAAAACACTATTTACCCGAAAGATACTAACACTTAACTAATAATTTCTGAAACAGTTATTTACTAATGCCATAATATCACATTACCAAACAAGATGTCTAAATTATATTTATACTTTCTTAAGTGATGTTACTATTCCATAGGTCACATTACTATTCATAAGGGTAATATTTCTATTCATAATTTACTATTCACCAAAAATTAATTTGATCTTATTAGACTCTAAATTTCTTACTGATCACAACTGTAGAAGACCATTTGTTGAAAATCATTTCACATTATTAATTATTTAAAGTATATGAAAATATTTTAAAATAACATTTTTCCAAAATTCACCAATAATATGAAAATTCTATAAATTCATCCTATATTTATTTTTACATTTAAAATTCACAAATTTTTCCATATGAAGAAATAACAATTTTATTTATACAAAATGATTACACAAAGTAACTAAGGAATCATTACATAGCCCCTTATAACACCTACATAGGACCTACGAGTAAGGTGTTCTATGGTGATAGAATCTTGGAGTGGCTCAGACAACATTGTCCGATTGGTGATTTCTATCAGCTTGAACTTCTCCCTTAAGAGATTTCGTTCAAGCTTAGCGTGCTGGAGTTTAGTTTGGTCTTGGTCTAGATCAAAGCCCAGTGATGCTACCTCCTTCCCAAGCTTCGACATATGGGCTTTGTACGACCTGAGTCTACTGTATGAGGTCATGAACTCTTCTTTCTGTATTAATTAACCATGATCATTTTTATTTATAAACAATAATCATAATGTTAGGAGTATAGTTTCCAACGATCATATTAACCAACGGTCATATAACAGTCGAAACCCAATGATATCATTTTAATTATAATCACTTCATTAATTATAGGATATAGTTTTGTTGCGTATAAAAATAGAATAAAACGCAAATTTAGGAAAAAATATCATTCAAAAGTTTGGGTCGTTACATTCCCCCCCTTAAGAAATCTTGTCCCTGAAATTTCAACTCATACCCTTAGAAGAGAAAATGTGTGGGTACTTCTACCTCATAGAATCCTCTGGTTCCCACATGGCTTCTTCACATTTTTGGTTTCTCCACAACACCTTAATAAGGTTCGTTGTCTTGTTGAATAGAACCTTGCCTCTACGATTCAATATCTCCATCGGCTACTCCTCATAAGAGAGGTCGTGCTCCAATTATACCACCTCTGGATTTAGTACATGTGAAGGGCCAGGTATGTACTTCATTAAGAGGTATACATGGAAGACATCATGAAATTTTTCTAGATTTGGAGGAAGTGCAAGCCGATAGGAAACTGCTCCTATGTGATCAAGGATTTCATAGTGGCCAATGTACCTAGGTCTGAGCTTCCCTTTCTTACCAAAACTCATTACTCTATTCCAAGGTGAAATTTGAAGAAAGAATTTGTCACCAACATCAAACTCCAAGTCCCTTTGATGGTTGTCGGCATAGCTATTTTACCGACTCTGAGAAGACTTAATGTGTTGCTGGATAGAATGAACCTTTTCTGTCATCTCTTTCACAAGATCAGAACCAAGAAGCTTTCTCTCACAAGCTTCATACCAACCAAAAGGAGTTCTACATCGCTTCCTATATATAGCTTCATAGGGTTTCATTTGAATGCTTGAGTGGAAGCTGTCTTTGTAAGAGAACTCAACTAATGGGAGATGTTGTTCCCATCCACCTTTAAATTCCATTGAGCATGTTCTCAGAATTTCCTCGAGTGTTTGAATAGTCCTTTCAGATTGGCCATCAGTTTTGGGGTGATAGGCCGTACTAAAATTCAATTAGGTACTCAAAGAATGTTGAAGACTTCTCCATAATTTTGATGTGACCCTTGGATCACGATCAGATACAATAGAAAGTGTAACTCCATGCAGCCTTACCACTTCCTTCACGTAAAATGGGCAGTTTTGGTGAGACGGTCCACAATAACCCACATCGCATTGTTTCCTTTATAAGTTCTCTAGAGACCGGTAACAAAGTCCATAATGATATTGTCCCACTTCCATGCTGGTATGGGTAGTGGTTGCAATACCCCTTTCGAAATTTGTCTCTCTGCCTTCACTTATTGACATACCAGGCACCTTGTAGTGTAGTCATCAATATCCATTTTCATATTATCCCACCAATAAAGATCACTAAGGTTCCTATACATTTTTGTGCTTCTAGGATGTATAGAGAAAGTGGAGTTATGATCTTCATCCATTATCTCCTTTATTTCTGAAATAGATGGAACACATAGTCTTGTACAAAATATCAGTACACCTTCTTGATCAATATTGAACTCAAGAAACTTCCCATCCTTCACAGCCTCAAATTTCTTCTATAATAAAGGATCTTCTTTCTGATCTTTCTTGATCATCTCAAGTAATGAAGGTTGAGAAATCATTTGGGTTAGGGTTGATGATGTCCCTTCCCTTATAATTCCCATGTCCAGCTTTACTAGGTTATTGATCAAAGGATCTCTTTGAATCCTCATCATGGACAGAACATCTAGGTCTTTCCTTATTAATGCATCAACGACCTTGTTTTCTCTTTCAGGATGATAATTAATTGAACAATCATAGTCTTTAAGAAGTTAAAACCATATCCTTTGTATAATGTTCAATTCCTTTTTTGTGAAAATATAATTCAAACTTTGATGGTCTATGTATATATCAAATTTCTCTTCATAAAGATAGTGCCTCTATATCTTTATAGAAAAAATGACGGCAACCAACACCAGATCATGCGTAGGATAATTCTGCTCATGATTCTTCGCTATCGAGATGCATAAGCAATGAGTTTTTCATTTTTCACGAGGACACACCCAAGCCCTTTCAGAGATGAATTTCTAAAAATAATTAATCCTTATCCACTTGAGGGTAGAGTTAACACAGGTGTAGTAACAAATATATTCTTCAACTCTTGTAAACTTTCCTCACACTCTTTTGTCTAGATGAACATAACCCCTTTTCGAGTTAACTTGGTTAATGGATTAGAAAGTCATGAATTTTTTTTCAAAAACCTCCTATAGTATCCCACTAATCCAAGGAAACTACGAATCTTAGTTATTATTGTAGGCTGAGGCCACTCCTCTACAACTTTTGTCTTTGTAGGGTCAATTGTGATTCCTTAATTAGTTACAAGGTTCCCTAAGAAAGCAACTTTTTGTAACCAAAATTCACATTTTCTGAACTTTCCAAAAAGCATCTCCTTCCGTAGATTTTGAAAAATAACCCTTATATGATCCTTATGCTCCTCACGACTTTTGTAATATATCAAAATATCATCAATAAAAAATATGACAATTTTATCAAGGTAGTCCTTAAAGACTCTAATCATCAAATCTATAAAAATAGAAGGTGCATTAGTCAGTCTGAAGGGCATAACAATAAAATCACAATCCCCATACCTTGATCGGAAGGAAGTTTTTGGAATATCTTCTTTCTTCACCTTCAATTGATGATAACCTGATCAAAGATAAATCTTGGAGAAGAATTAATCACCCTGAAGTTGGTCAAATAAGTCACCAATTCTTGGAAGAGGGTATTTGTTCTTCACTATGATCCATTCAGTTCTCTAGAATCAATTCATAGGCACATTGATCCATCGTTCTTCTTCACAAAGAGACAAGGTTCTCCCCAAGGAGACACACTTGGTCAGATAAACCACTTCTCCAAAAGATCTTGGAGTTGTTTCTTTAATTCCTCCAGCTCCATATTTTCCATCCTATACGGGGTCTTTGATATTGGATGAGATCTAGGTATGAGTTCAATAGAGAACTCTACCTATCTTTCTAGGGGAGGTCCATGTAACTCCTCAGGAAATACATCAATGTATTCCTAGATGATGAGGACATTTTCTATCCTTATACTCTCATTTACTTCCTCTTCTTCACTGATCAACTCCATAAAGAAGGATATAGGAGGTTCTTATAGACAAAGATTAGGCTGAGATATCTCTCCTTGGAAGATAATTGTAGGTTTTCCATTCAAGACTACTGATATTTCCTTGCTTTTGCATTTGATCTTAGAATTATACTTTGAGAGCCAATCCATCCCTAGTATAATATTGAATTCCATCATGATAATGACTACTAGATTTGCGATAATATTGTGCTCACTAAAGTAAATACTAGAGTTTCTAAACAATGATGATGCTTGGATAATCCCACCACGAGTCTTGAATGATAACTCTACTTTTATCAATTCAGGGGTTGATTCTAAATTATTTGAAAAATTGGAGGAAATAAAGGAATGCGTAGAACCAGAATCAAACAAAGTACTTGCTAGATTTGATATAACAACAAGAGTACCTACCACCACATCATTCAGAGCTTCAACATCGGCAGTCATGATAGAAAAAGAACGACCTTTATACCTTGGACTTTGCTGAGGCTGATTGTGGTTCCCCTCCACTACCCTCAGATTTGGACAGTGATTGAAAAAGTACCCAAGTTGTCCACACTTATAGAATTGGACATCAGGTAGGGCCTGCACCATCTTCCATTTGTCATTAGTGTTTGGGAGTTGAGGCTTCACCTCACTACAACAATTCCGTGTGATATGGCCATCTCTTCCACACTTTCAGCACTTTCCGATCCTGAGCAGGCAGTTCTAGGAATTCTTCTTCCCACATTTATTACACATGGGATGTTTCACTTGCTTCCCTCCTCTTCCCTGATCAAAGTTTCTCCCTAAGCTGGGCTCCATTGATCTCTTCTTGTCATTAGATTAATGAGACCACTGCGACTCACCAAACTCTATTTCTACTTTCATTCCACTCCGTACGATCTCCTCATAGCTGTCATAGTCTCAGTTGGCTAGATTCTTCCGTAGATGAGGCCTTAGTCCACCAAATAATCTACCAACCTTACCATTTAGATCCATGAAAAATCTAGAGGTGTAACATGAAATCCTTGTGAAGATCATCTCGTATCTTCCCACAAATTCATTCTCCTTTAGCTTCATCTTGAGAAATTCCTTCTCCATTTTTGTTCTCATAGAACGAGGGAAATACTTATTGAAGAAGATACCTATGAACCATTCCCACTCTATAGCTTCAACCTCCACTCTTGGACTCATGTTTTTAACCATCTCCCACTACTGGTCATCTTCTCCCTCTAGGTGGTAAACAACTAGGGTGATATTCTCTTACTCTGAAAGGTGCATCACAGAAAATATCTTCTCTATAGAGCTGATCCACTGTTCATAAATCAATGGGTCAGTAGATCCACTGAAGGTTGGTGGCCCTTAATGCATAAAGAACTGAACATAATTTTATTCCCTTCACGGTGAGATTGGTCTCTTAGCTTGATTCAAGTTATTTCCCATAAATTGAGTCAGTTGGTTCATCATTCTCATGAAAGTTTCCATTCCAACTTCCATCGGAGGGCCATCAGTGCGTGGTCCATTGCGGTCACCATTTTCACAATTCCTCCTATTTCCCTCCATTTTCTAAAAGAATAAAACCTTAGTGAGAATCCTATTTCATTTATGAATCTTTTAACTATAAAGGATTTTTTGTCTTAAAAATTCATGCTTTAACAATTACATTTCTTTATAAATCCTTCATAATGATTCATAAAAAGCTTGCGATTAACCAAACATATTCCCCGGGAGTGTCAAAATAGGAGTGCAGCAAGGCCCATTGTCGTGTACTAGGATACCCTGAGTCAAGCCCAAAACTCCTTGTCGTAGTTTTCACTCCTAGGTAGATCTGTGCCAAATCCACATCCACTGGTTTGTATCCAGACAAGGATTTATTTGTTCGGAAACCACTAACTTAATATTTCACCAAAATACCAGGAAGTTTTCCTATATTTGAATTTTTCAATATGGTTCTTCCTACATTTTTCATAGTCTAATTTCCATAAATAACTAACTATCCTTCGATACCAACTATGGAATCCCGCCTTTTTATCACATAACTTTTCATTACATTTTACAAACAGAGGATCTTTAAAGTATAGTGTCTTAGAAATGAGGGACATAAAACATGAAAACATAAAACACTATTTAAAATCCACTTGAAAATATTCTTGAAAATTTTATCTTATGTACAATTACTGCATCTCATAACCTGGAGACATAACTCAAAGGAAAGGGTGAGCAGAAGGCCCAATAAGGAAAGTAAGGGAATTGGTTTATTTGTGATATCAATAAGAACTTGATGAAAAACATAAAGACATGATAAATGGAAGAAGAGGAATATCATAATAAAAATAACATGAATACATGGTTACAACATTAAATTTAGACATTCATTGAAATATCACCAAGGTTCATCCCTAAGGTGTCATAAAAATTATCAGGGTTATTCACCAAGGTATCGTGAAACTTGACATCTCTAGAGATTAAATTATTTACCCAATGCATTGAAGCACTATCAGGGTGAACCCTTAATATGTATTTATTTTCATGTGATCCACATAGATCATAATCATACATTTCATAAATAACCCATAGAGAGTAAAATAAATGGGTTTCACTTCAAAATCGTGACGTTTTAAAAGTGCTTAAAAACATGATCGTTATGTCATTTATAACCCATGGAAAAGGAATGAGGGTTTCATGTATGTCAATTACAGAATAAAATATATATATATATATATATATATATATATATTCTTTATTAATACCCATAGAAATGAAAATTTTTTGGGCATTCACATAAATAAAATAGGATAATTTCTTGAGAAAAAGAGAGAGAGATTTTGAGACGAAAATTTTACAGCATAACAACTATACTAAATTGTTTTAGAAAACATAAAGGGTTACCCACTCATAAATAACTCATAATAAAGAATAGGGATACAAAAAGATCGTGGTATTTATTTCTTAATGACATACCACATGAAAAAGAAACTTGAAAGAAAAGAGAAGATGTGATTTCTTTTACAAAAATTTGGCAGCCAAACGATGTCACTTAAAAATTCAGAAAATCATTTGATGAGAGAAGAAAGAATATCTCATCATTTGGAAATAAAATTTAAAGTAATAAGGATATATAATAACATACCCTCACATAATAAAATGGAAACTAGAATACATAACATAAAGAAATTCATGACTAAAAGAGGAGGGTGAAAGGTTCCCTTACCTTGAAGAGTAACTTCAAAAGATTGAAGGTTGGGACCTTGAGGGGATTGAGGGAACCTTGGGAGGAATCCTTGGGAGGTAAAAACACAAAATATTCGTTTAGGATGAATTTGTAATGAAAGTAATGAAGGAATGTCTTGGTATTTATAGCAAAAGTGAGGGAATATTTTATTAATTTCAAAGGGACACCTCATTAGTGGTATTTGAAAAACGATGGGCTTACCCATGGTATTTTCCCATGGTATTGGCCACATGGGACAAATAATAACATATATTACTATTCAAAATTTGAACATAATTATTACATCATGATTACATCATTAATGATGTCATTAAACACACCGAAACTCAAAACTGTATTTGTTGGGAAAAAATCTCTCAAGGTGACATTGCAGCATTTTTGGGTTGATTGTGTTTGTTGAAAAAGAAGGTTTCCATGGGTAATTGCCAAGTTAAAAATATGTTTCTTAAAATCCATGTTGACAATGGACCATGAAAAAGTAATGGACGATTTGGAGGTGGTATAAAAGAACAGATACAAGGTGGCGGCGTTTTACAGTGTTTGCCAAATTTTTGGGGTCCAAAATTTGGAGTTTGGTGAGCATTGTGAAAACTGTATATCCTTGAAGATATCATAAAAATATGGAAAATGCATGAATTTTGAGAATATAGGCTTCATGGTTTGGATTTTTCGAAGACTAGAAGAATGTTGATGGTGATGCTTCGCGATTACGTTGAGCTCCGCGATCGGAAAATTGCAATGGTGCTTCGCGATATTGAGAGATTTTTGGAGGATTTTTCAGAGCTTCGCGGTTTGTGATGGCGTGGTGTTGACTTTGCGTGGAAGGTTTGAGGGTCGGTGGAATCGCCTATAAATAGGCCTCGACCCCCTCGAGAGAAGCAGAGAGTTTTTAGAGAAAATCTTTTGCTCTCGGCTCGCGAAGGTGGTTCGCGAAGGTAGTGTGCTTCGCGAAAGAAGAGTTTTTCAGTGGATAATCTAGATCCGTGAAAGTTGGAAGCTCTGCATTGGATCAGTAAGATTCACGAGGGAAGTCGCTCTGTGATGAATTGAGCTTCGCGACAGTGCTTCGTGAGGGTGCTTCGCGAAAAGACAGGAGCTTCGCAAAGGCTTTTTTGAGCTTCGCAAAATTGGGAGCCTCATGAAGTAGGGTGCTTTGCGAAGGTGTTTTCAAAGTGAGTTGCCCAGTGTTCAGAGGCAAAGGGGTATTCATCAGTGGATGAACTTTGAACATCAATAGAGCATCTACATACAGTGGAGGATGCATTCATTAGTGGTAATGAAGAGACCTACATGTCTATAAATTGTGAGTGGATCTTCTGAAGAAGCAGTGAGCTCTCTTCAGTTGAGAGTGCAGTGAGTTCTCAAATTGTGAGTGGTTGTAAACTAGAAGGGACAATGAGTCCACTTTGAACTTGTAAATAGTAGTGCACTTATAGAGGAATTGGTACATCGCCACACTGCCGGTGTATGCTCCTTGGACGTAGCCCAGTGAGGGTGAACCAAGTAAAAATTGACGTGTCTTGTGCATGCTTCATACTCTGCAACGAGAAGGAGGGAGAAGAGGGTTTTTTCTAACAGAAAAAAAAAGATCAAAAGGGGAATTTGTTTTAATCTGTCATACCCTGATTCACCCCTCTCTCAGGGTACTAGCCTAGTGGACCTAACAATATTTTTACTATTCATCGAAAAACAAAACATTTTATAAAAATATCATAAATTAACCCTAACCTAATATTGATGCTCTAAATTCAAAAATTTACTCCATTTTATAAAAATAATTTTCTAATTATGAGATATTTAATTTTTAAGTAAAAAAACTATTTACCTGAAAAATATTAATACTTAACTAATAATTTCTGAAACAGTTATTTACTAATGCTATAATATCATATTACAAAAAAAGACGCCTAAATTATATTTATACTTTCTGAAGTGATGTTACTATTCCATAGGTTACATTACTATTCATAAGGGTAATATTACTATTCATAATTTACTATTCACCAAAAAATAAGTTGATATTATTAGACTCTAAATTTCTTACTGACCACAACTGTAGAGGACCATTTGTTGAAAACCAGTTCACATTATTAATTATTTAATGTATACAAAAATATTTTAAAATACCCTTTTTCCAAAATTCACCAATAATATGGAACTTCTATAAATTCATCCTATATTTATTTTGACATTTTAAATTCACAAATTTTACCATAAGAATAAATTACAATTTTATTTATACAAAAGGATTACACAAAGTAACTAAGGCCTCATTAAATAGCCCCTTATAACACTTGTATAGTACCTAAGAGTAAGGTATTCTATGCTGATAGAATCTTGGGGTGGATCAGACAACATTGCCCGAGTGATGATTTCTATCAGCTTGAACTTCTCCCTTAAGCAATTCCATTAAAACTTAACGTGTTGGAGTTTGGCTTTGGCTTGGTCCAGAGAAAGGCCTAGTGATTCCACCTCCTTCCCAAACTCCGACATATGGGCTTAGTATGGCCTGAGTTTACTGGATGAGGCCATTGACTCTTCTTTCTGTATTAATTAACCATGATTATTTGTATTTATAAACAATAATCATAACATTAAGAGTATAGTTTCCAACGGTCATATTAAACAACAATCATATAACAGTCGAAACTCGACGGTGAAATTTTAATTATACTCACTTCATTAATTAGAGGATATAGTTTTTTTGAGTATAAAAATAAAATAACGCACAAATTTAGGAAACAAATATTATTCAAAAGTTCAGGTTGTTGCAGTAAGTCTTCATGGATCTCCTCATTCTACCGTTTCTGAAAGAGACAATATCACCACAACATAGTTCTAGAAGGGGCTGTAGAAGGTCTTGGGTAGACAAGTAATTTTGAGCATGAACTATCACCTACATATCAATGGAAAGACGGAGTGCACGATTGAGGTTCTGGAGGACATGCTACGTGCATGTGTCCATGACTTTGGGGGTTCTTAAGAGAAAAAAATTCCTCTTGTTGAGTTCAATTATAATAACATATTTTAGGCTACCACTGAGATGGATCCTTATAAATCCTTATATGGTAGGCCTTTCTACTCACCTATGTGCTGGCTAGAGGTAGGGGAGGTAGCTTTGATGGGACCACGTCTCGTTTAGGAGACTACAAAGTAGGTCCAACTGATCAGAAAGTGAAAGTTAATAGCTCAGTCCAGACAGTAGTCATATTATATCAAGAACTAAAGACCTATCGAGTTTGAGGTTAAAGTCTGGGTTTTCTTGTGAGTCTCACCTAGGTTGGGCCATAGACGTATTCAAAAGTAGGGTAATCTCTCACCAAGGTTCATTATACCCTTCGAGGTTTTGAAATAGATCAGACCAGTGTATTACCAATTGGATCTTCTTCAGAGATATCATTCTATGCATGATGTCTTTCATGTATCTTAGCTTCACCGATCCTATCTAGACTCATCACTTGTCTTTCAGCCTGATGATGGTTAGTTAAATATGGATTCTTCCTTTGAGGATTATCTATTTGTATTGTTGATCGGAGCATGAAGACACTCTGAGGCAGGTCAGTTCCTCTAGTACGGGTGATAAGAAATCATGACCAAGTACAGGATGAGACATGGGAACGAGAAGCTGATATACAAGCTCAGTGTATGAAACTATTTTCTAACAATACCTCCTTACCATCAGAAGGCCAACTAGGGGATGAGTTTATTTAAATAGGGGAGGTTGTAACAAAACATATTTTCATAAAGGCATGAATCATTTTGATTTCATTTAAATTATTTTAAACAACCCTAATAAATATTCCTAATCCAGTCAAGAAGGTCCCAAGAGTGTATAATGCTCATTCAGAGCCTGAAGTTCTAGGAAATGAGAAAATGAATGGGACACATAGTTAGTTTTAAACATGTGGGAAATTTCATAGGTGCAGGAGGGGCTATACAGTTTGTCTGAAACTATGAAACTCTAGGCACATGGCCATGCGAGATTACATACATTCTTGATAGTGGGTTTTAGCACGGTTTTTTCATGGTTAAGTAAACTATGCACGTTAATCGTGTGGGTCAATTCCTTAAGAAGTGGCTTGCACACGGTTTGTGTATAGTTTGGTAATTGTGCACCTTAATTTTGAGCCCTTATGTTTTGAGGTGAAATGGAAATTTTTCCCCATTTAATCTTATAGACCTTTTCCCTTTTCTCTTTCTTCCTCCAGTGGCTAAAATAGGTTCTTCTCCTCCCATTGGACTTCCAAGATCCTCAAAAAGGCTTTGAGATAACTCTCACCTCTCGTGTATAATTCAATATCTTTCAAAGGTGTTGGGTTCCTTAAGGTGAGATATCAAACCATATCCCTTCCTATCTAAGTTTATCTTGGTATCCATCGCACTATTTGGGTATAAGTTCATTTTCCCAATTTTTAGGGTGTTGGACCATTTCTTATATCTCTTAAAACCTACTCCAAATCCTAGGACGATACTAAGCAAGGAGTCATATGTGGCCTTGAGATATGTGGTCTCGTCGTTTTCCCCATGAGTTTTGATGTTCCATAGATATGTCATTGTACCACATGCCGTATTTTTCCAAGCATCTCCTTTTGGTAGAGTCCTTTATATAAATTTGATTCTTGCACCTTATTACATTCCTATTGAACCTTGTTTAGTAGATTAGTGGTGGTTGAACAAATTTATGGACACCCCTTGTGTGCGCCACTTGAATTGGCCCTTGTAGCTAATTAATAAACTACCTGGACCACCATTTAGCTTTCATCTTAGACTTAAAATGGTATTTTCTTTGATATATGAATGTTTATAGGACACAAAGAACATCTTAGGTATTTTGATCAACCTAAAGTTGGAATTTCCCATGTAGACAGTTTTCTTATTTGACAATGTCACCTCTTAAGTGACCTAATGAGATTTATAAATTGAATTGCTATGTCTCAATAGTTTTAATGGATTAATTAAGTTTAATGGTTAATACATGATGATTTCCTTTTTAAAATTAATTGGATGATTTAAATGAACTAAAGGACTGATAAAGGTTGGTAAGACCACACCTTTGTTTATGCTTTACTAAATTAAAATTATGAATTATAATTCCTTGTAAGTAATTGAAATTACTTATTAATATGCATGAGAGGTAATGCCTCATGAATTATATTATAAATATGTATTACACCTTGATAGAGTTTGTGGTATAATGGTAAGGGATCTATTGATCATGATGGTATCACACTCCCTTACATCGGGTATTGAGCATGACATCTCACACCATTGACACTATAGAGACATTGAGCTTGACATGCCACAATACTTTGTTCAAGTGATGACATAATGAATCACTCACCATCCCAAGTTTCATGCATGATTACTCGCACTCCTAGCGGGGTATTGAGAATGTACCCTATTTATTGAGATTATAGGCTCATTAGACTGGTCATGGATATCTGAGTTACTCCCCAGTCCAACCATCACTAGTATTCTAGGTGTATGGCCACTTCTGCCTGCACATACTTGGTTCATATAGGTGGATGAAATATATATAACTATATATATATATATTACCAATATATATATAGTTACTCCTCAGACACTCATTCCAGCCATGAGCTGAAGTAGGTAGACCCACCAGGTGTCCTTTAGGAACTTGAGCAGATGGTTATTTATTTATTTAGTTTTTTCTATCATTCCATTTATTCATGCACAATATTTAGTTATGACCATTGCTTGGATTATGTGTAAACTCTGTTGGTAGTTTCCTACTATTATTTTTTATCTCACACCCTACTTGGGATGCCTTTGGTACCTGAGAAGATTATCTATATGTAGGTATTGATAAGGTAAAGGGCTCTGCTTCAGGTTGTTGATTTGATAACTTATAGTTAGATATTAGGTGGAGAGGACCAAGAGTACACTTGAGATTCTAGTAGAGAAACTTTTTTTCTTTTTTAATTTTTATATAACATGATTGTATGCATGTTCCCCTATCCACTTTTTTGTATATCATCATCCCATGCATCCATGTATTAACACTACATGGTGGATTTTTATTACATTATCAGTTTCTAAGTTATAATTTATTCTTCTACTGTTTATCTACTTATTCTATATTATTAAATATGCTTCCTATACTATTTTATATTTATTGTTTTATCCACTGTGATTTTATAATAAGAGGGTATAGTCTCCCCATCATAACACCTTTACACCCTCACTACTAGTCGGTAGCCTCTGGCGTACGGGGGAGGCGTGCTTGAGGCCATGTGACCCACCCACTTAGGGCATGGGTTTAGTGGATCATGGGTTGGGACATTACAAATTTCCACAGGGAGACAAGACTTAGATTCATCTCCCTCATATTTGTCTTCTTTGGATTTTAAAGGGTGGTGCAAAAAAGTGATATTCTCCATGCTCAGTGGTGGAGAGAGGAGGGGAAGAGGTGTGGCACTGGGTATTCTTCAAGTTAAATAAACCTCCCATGGATTTGGGCTGGTTTTATTTATTCATTCCCAACGATCTCAGTTCAGATTCAACTTCAAGTTGAGATGATCACATGTTGATGGTGGTACCATGGATGATATGGGAGTAGATAGAGTGGTAGCATGTATTATTGGTAACAAATGAGTGGTAGAAGAACTATGAATTCTAATAGTAGTGTGGGGTGGTACTGGTAACAAGGAAATATAAGCAAGGGAGAAGTAACAGACTCTTGGTGGAAGAAAACCAACAGAAGTATAGATTTTATTCTAGTGATAACCAACCAACAATGGAAATTTTTTATGATGGTATAAGTAGTGGTAGAAGGCTCTTACCTTCCGATGGTAGCATAATATTTCAATTATAGTAGATTGGCTTACTGGTAGCACTCAGAAAGAAGCCGGAGCATGGTAGCACTTCTTCTAATGGTAGAAGAGCTGACCAATAACACAATTGTACAATTTCTCTCTAAAAATTTTCATCTTTCATAATTAACACAAACAATTTTTTTTCAGTGCATGTGTATTCCAAATTAAATTAAATTTTAAAAACAATTTCTAGAAATACCTCATAATAGATTTTTTAATTAATCAATTTGAATTAGATTTTTAAAAACTCAAATAATTTTAATAGAATCTTTTTTTAAACACATTCACAAATTATAGAATGATATTTAACTATTCTAAATTCATAATTCCATTTTATCTTTAAAAATAAAACTCAATTTATAGATTTTCATTAAACTCAAATAATAATAATAAAATAATTAAAACTCAAAATTAAATCAATTAAACATTTAATTATTGATTGAATTGAATCAAAAAATTAAAACTCAAAATAAAAAATTTATCTTCACCATCAACTTAAAAAGTGAATAAATCAATCAACATCATATTTCAAGAAAATTTTCAATAATGTAAATAATTCACAAGGATCATAAAAGTGAATTAACTACCTAGTTTTTGAATTAACTGAGGGGAATTTTTCAATGAAAAAAATAAAAAAAAGATTTAAATTTTCATCTCACATCACTCATAAGAGACAACCCTTGAGATCCATCATCCAATCGTCACATACATCAAACACCACCCATTAAATGGATACAAGACGAGGGGATCAAAGAGGGTCCCACACACAACCACTCGTTTAAAAAACTACAGACAATTCCAAACATGCCTTATTAAAAACCAAAATAGATTCTAAGTCTTTTAAAAATATTTTGAAGTCCATTTATAAAAAGAATTCAAAACATTTATCTTGAACTCACAATTCAAATCAATTTAAAGAATCAACTCCTCTTTTATAAGACCTCTTAAAGCTTAAAACATCACATTATAATTCCTCTCATAAACCAAATTCGGTCAAATCACTTCATTTTTTAAAACCCATTTTAATAGACCTTTTTAACAATTTTCACCATCAATTGGAATTTCAAACAACCCTTGAAAACTTGAAAAATCCACCATTCTAAGTGATAATTTTCCTTGAAAAAATATTTAAACCCATTTAGAACTATCATATATAATTATAAATTAACTAACATGTATTTTTAAATCACCAATCACATAATAGAATTCCAAATAAAATAAGATAATGAAAATACATACCTTGATCTATTGGAAAACAATTCTAAATGATCCAAAATGATTTGTATTCAGCAATGAATTACTTAACAAGGAATAAAACAACCCCTAACACCTCAAAAAACCAAAAAAACCACATTAGAACCATCCTCAAACACTAATATGACCATAAAATACCTCTAGGGTTATGGGAGGAAGTGGAATTGAGGGATAAGAGGAAAAAATAAAGAAGGAGGGGGGGGGGAAAGACAGAGGGGTATACAAAAATAAATCTATAACAAATCAAGGATTAGAGGCTCAAAAATAGATAAGGGGGAGGGATATATATCCCTTGGTGTGACCTAATCTGGTCGAATGAAGGAGGAAAAAAGTTTTGGAAACCCCTTAAAAACCAAGCGATTATTTTGGAAAACCAAAATTTAGAATCCAATTATTTGGTATAATTTGGTAAATGATGCACCAAATGTGAAGGCTCTACTGGATACCCAAAACACACTTGCATGGTTTTTCCACACACTTAGTAAACCTTGTTTCAGCTCTGTAAAATTCCTATTAAACAATATGTAACATTCTTTCATAGTTTCCACATGGTTTACCAAATCATGTGGGATAACCATGTTCCAACACCCGAAGACCAAAAGGTCTCACACAATTTCTCCTTGAACTCACATGACCATATCTAAACTATGTTATTCCCATGCAGGACAAACCATGTAAGAATAAAATGAACTTAAAAGGTCTATTCATGTAGAAACTTATACATTTTACCCTATCTCATGCATAAAAACTGTTCCTTGGAATGAAATTTACATAATTTCAAAAATTCATGCCCAAAATTACCTAAAAAATCAAATTAATCAAAAATAAAATTAAATAAATTAAACCACCATAACATGGGGTGTCACAAGAGTGACCCCCAAAGCTTTCCTCCAATAAGACTTGGGTTGTTACTATCACTGAGGGTATACATAACACATATGAGAGGCATTACCTTTCATAAATTCAAAATAAAATAAAGAAAAAAACTAATAAAATCCATATATATACCAAAAAGATAAAAATTACAATACAAAAACCATCTCTATATGTTAGTAAATAAAATTAAATGAGTAACAATGTAAGAACAACCTATTATACTCCACTCTAGGTGCCTAAATAACAATATTCCCAATCTCTATTGAATTGTTCTACAAAACAACTCCAAAAAAATTTAAATGGGTGTGCACTTTAGAGTATTCAGTAGGATCATATTTTCAAATATTCAACTTCCATGTGAAATAAATGTACTGGGATAGACATGAGAAAGATCTACTAAGTGGAGGATAAATAGGTGTCAAGATTTGGGATAAAAATCTATCTTCGTCGAAAGTAAACATGATTACCATTTTTAACTGTCACCCGAAACCACGAAATTAAATTAACCATACACTAGTATAAATAAACGAGGGTGATGTTAGATTTACAAAACATTATATATTAGTAAAGGGAAAGTTATATAAATATATCACCACTCTTTTAATCATCACAATCAATCCATTATATCGTCAACCAAGCATAATCATATCACCACCATCAAATGATCCCAACCACATCCACAACACAATCACCACCACATAACCACAACCACAACCATATCACAAACACCATCACATTACCACAACCACAACCACATAAAAATCATCAACACATCACCATCACATCAAATTTTATTTTAACTAAAATCCAACATATCCCAGATACATAGCATAACCTTAATCCATCATAGAGCAAGGATATATGTACACATAAATAGGTGAACATTCCATAACTTTGAGCCATTACAACACATAAATAGGTGAACATGTCATGACTTTGAGCCATTATAGACATCATATAAATATACATACACTTAAATTTAATCCCTGACATCTCATGTACATATATAAATTCATATCACAATCATAATCCACTACATACTATACAAGGACTATACATGTGATAACCTTGATCTATTACAGCTTATGTATAGATACATTATGATGTAAGCTATTATAGGCTGTGAAAGTATACAAATAACTAAAATACATTACAACCTACATGTATAGTATCATATAATCACACATAATCAATCAAAAAAACAATTTAAAAACAATTATTCAACCAAATAATCACATACAACAATAATATATACAAAAACACAAGGTATAATAAGAAGCATCTTCAATGAAATAGTTAAAAAATTACAACAAAATTTCATGATGTAATAATCATCACTATATCATATAAGATATCACCACTAAGTATTATGAAAATTATAATGTCAAATTGTTATCTTTCCCACAAATTCTTCATTTACTCTATTCCAATTAATTTTCTAGCTAATTTAACTCAACCACATAATTATGATTAACCATGAAAACCCCACAACAAAACTATACAACCTCATACACCAATTATAAATAAAACACTAACCAACTACCAATGGATACCCAACACCTCAAAAACCAACATTTAAAACATAATCATAATCACCCCAAGACTTATATCACTAAGACATACCCAACTCTCCCGACAATAAATCCACATAATCTCTTAATGAAAATACATGCTTTATCCTAAATCAAAACTATAGGTATTAACCTAGGGAGGATAACCAGACCTATAACACCCTAAATCCAGTAACCCAGAGTTGGTAGTTATTTTACTACATTGGAACAATATACAAGAGACCATATCCTGAAGGATAGAATAGTTTAATAGTATTGGGAGACTGGATACATGCATGATTTGAGATACTGGCCATGATTTATTTGTTTTAATGTCTGTGTATTTTTCTTTAAATGGTTGAATTTATGTTTGTAAATTTTTTTTTTGAAATGGAATGTAAATTTTTTGGTGTTCATTTATTTTTTTTGGATTTTAATAGATGTTTCTAAAGGGGTATAGTGTGTTTTTAAATGGGGATCTTATATAAAATGAAAATTTGGATAAATTTTAATATGAGAGTTGTATTTTTATTTTAAAATCAGTCTTTTTAAATTCTAAAAGAGAACATAAATGTTTGAATGAAGATTTTATTTTGTATGTGATGGATTTTTTCAATGGATGTAAAGTGGTTTGAAAGGGGAGTGCGTTTTAAATTTTAAATGAGACATCTATAAAGGTGTTCATTTTCCCAAGTGGAGTAGTGGTGTTTAAAAGAATTTTAGTAGGTAATTTAATAAAATGTTGTGATTATAATGAGTTTTTTTTCAAATTTTGTATAAGGAATTTCATTTGTAAAGTTGATTTGTTTGAAATTGTTTGATTTGATTTCTAAATAATGAGTTGATTGGAGTTTGTTTGATGCTATTTTGAGTATAAATCCTAGAAACTGGTCAGGCCTGATTTGATTTGACTCTTTTGGAGTCGTACTCTAAGTAGAATCAAACAAAATCTAATCATCTCATTATTTAGAAATCAAATCAAAAAATTTCACACAAATCAACATTCCAAACAAAATACCTTTTACAAAATTTCACAAAACTTCCCATTAAAAAAATTATTAAAAAACATACTAAACATATTTAGAACATAATTACACCACTTGGGAAAATACACACCTTTATAGATGTCTCATTTAAAATTTAAAACACACTTCCCTTTCAAACCACTTTACATCCATTGAAAAAATCCATCACAAACAAAATAAACATTTCATTCAAAATTTTCTTTTCTATTTTAGAATTTCAAAAAACTCATTTTGAAATAAAAATACAACTATCATTTCAAAATTTATATAAATATTAATTTTATAGAATATTTCCATTTAAAAATACACCATAACCCTTTATAAACATCCCATAAAAGCCAAAAAAATCAAATGAATTCCAAAAAATTTCCTTTCCATTTAAAAATATTTTTTTCATACATAAATTCTTCCTTTTAAAGAAAATTACACATAAAAAATCCCAAAATAAATCAAAACCAAAACCCATAGCATCAAAATTGATAAAAAAATCCCCTTAAATGCACTCACTTCAATGGAAATCACTATTGGAGTCAACCTAAAAAACCAGTGAACCAAGAAAAATGGTTCTGGGATGAAACAAAGTTGTGTATGATTTTTATAGATAGGTAGGAGGAATATGAAACAAATATACAAAAAAACACTAGAATGATTCCAAAATCAATCACACAAGCCCTTCATGGTTTTCCATACCATTTAGTAGTAATAATTAAACCCTGGTTCTTCACCATTTTCACCCTTGAACTTCAGCGTGACCCCTGAAATAATTGGAACTCTCAACGAGGAACCAAATATCATAAGAAACAACTAAAAGTTAATTCAAGGTCAATACTCAAACCAAAAAATACCATGGTTACTCAAGTATTATCTCAAAGGGTGGTGATCAAGCACTCATTGAAGACATGCCAATTGAGTTTCAATGACGATCCTGATCTCTTTTCTACCCTGACAAACCCCAAATAACATGACATGATATTCAAGAACCTAGGCTCACTTTGAAGAATATAGGCTCAGATACCATTTGAAAAAAACAAACATGGGATGCCACCTGAACCGACACATGACCAGTAATCCAATAGCCCAAAGGGTGTTTGTAACACCCCAAGTTTTCACGATACGCTTCTCTTTCAATAATACAGTAGCGTGTGTTGTACACAAGTTCGAGATTCTAACACACCGCGACCAATCAAAGTAGCCATTATGAATAGTAATAACCACTTTTTTAAATTATATTAATTTTATAATTCAAAATTGACTTCATTTTTGTATTCAGAATATCAAAATTATCCTAATTTGAATTTTTTTAATTTTTTGAGAAATTCCAATTTTCTATGAATAGTAAAAAAATACTTAAAAACAACTTTTTTAATCAAAATAATTTATAGTGATAAATTATACCATTGAGTGGTTTTAAAGTATAATTAGAATATATTTTTACCATTTTATCCAATGGTGGTCATTAAAATTAATTTCACTTTGAAATTGGACATAAACAATTGTCAATCTTTTGATATATATTGTTTCTTAAAAACACGCTATTTGTTGTGACAGTGGGAATTAATTATAAAATTAATTAATGAAACTTATATGTTTTTAATTTTGTAAAATAGACATCATTTTTAAATTAGGAATATCAAATATAGCTTAGGGTGAATTTTTGGTATTTTTCTGAAAAACTTCAATTTTTGATGAATAGTGAAACCACTAAGTGGTAGTTTAAAAACTAATTTTTCGTGTAAATGAAACATTACCACTTCTGTGTATTGAATTTAAAAAATCTGACATACATGGTTGTCATTAGGAAGTAAAATGTGGATCAATGGGATTAAAATGATTTTTGGTGAATAGTAACTTTTAAGTTCTATTAATCGTGATTAAAGGTAATTAGTGAAATTTAAGGTAAAAATGATATTATAAAAATATGAAAATATCTTGAAACTTGTACTAACCTTATTGGATGAGTCATGGACGACCAAGAAAATCCATGGTTCAACTTGGGGACCCCATGGAGCCACTTGGGTAAGAAAATGACATTAATAACTTTTTATTTAAAGTAAAAAATAAAACTGTCACAAACATGTGTTGTTTTACTAAAACAATTATTACATGGGGTTATATAAGTTAAAGTTTCGACTATAAATATTCATTGGAAAGCTAAAAAGATTTTATAAATCATAGTATTTTTTTATAATTTTTAGACATTAAATAAATTAAATTTTGTATGACACCATGATGATGCAGCGATTACCTCATTAATTAACAATTTAAATAAAATGAAAAGATAATGTAAAATATAAGACTTACACTTGTCAAAAACCAATTTGATGAGTATATTTTTAACCCTTATAACCTTATCCTCGAAATATATAATTTTGGGACCTTTGAAATCTGAAAATAACTTCATAATAATGTAACATTTCATTACTTTCCAAGAGTGCCCCTCTTCTCCTCTTATAAAAGGCCCCCACCACTACCACCTTATTCACACCTTCAAGCCATTTGGATCGGCCAAACTCTGCCCAAATACTCTCTAAAATTACCTCTCTTACTCCTAGAAGCCTCACTTTGGGAAGAATTCTTCCCAAGGAAGCCTTTGGCTCAAATCAAAAAGAGTTACCCGATTTTAAGGTAATGTCTTCTCTTATGTTATTTTGTTTTATTTTGATTCTCCAACCCCTTAAAATATTTTTATTCATTTCTTTTGTAACAACACCAGTATCTAAAATATACTATGATGTTTTTATGATAAGGATTTGATTTACACTTACACACACCTTCATCTAATGGTTAAAGAACATATTGTTTCTATGGTTGGCGAATTTCGGCCTCATGAAATGATGATTGTTCAATCTTCTTTTAACACCTCTCATGGTGGACATTAAGATGTAACTATATTTATATATGATATATATTATGTTTATTTTTTCTTTATGCTTCTGTATTTCTCGTTTATGGCATACCTTTATGATTTCCATTATGGGTAAACGCGATAATTTCATTTTAGGATGTGCGGACTACCGCCCCCTCAAAGTGATTTGAATCGTTAATGCCATATGTGAGATGTATAAAGGATGGAGTAAATAATATTATATATGATATTATACTGTAATTATAATATAACTTTATATAATTATGATTTCATTCCATTAAATACGAAATAGAAATGAAAGTAGCGTTCATGCGTACGTACAACTTACCGTCTCCTTGAACGGTGCATTTCATTTCTTAACTCTAAATGTTACGTAATATTATGAATGAATGTATATACTAGATATATATGATATATATGATATATACATAATGAATATAATTCTATAGATAATGGATATTCTACCACATAAACAACTTGTAATTATAAGAAGTTTATTTTTGACTAAAGTACCAAAGATCGACAAAACGACCGTTATTAACTTAAATAATTACATAATGTTCATAACATGGTAATAAGTGATATAAAAGGAATAATGAACTTGAAAAAGGTTCTTAATAAATTAGAAATTAACTCTAGTTTATTATTCAGGAGGTTAAAGAATGATCGAGTCAATTCGGACACGAGGTAAGGGAACTTCTTAACCCAATTTCCGTTCTTTGGGTTAATCTCATACTTTCAAATTATGTCATGATATTATTATGTCCTATATTGTATTTGTACTTTATTTATGTGTACTTATAGTGAATACACATAATAGATCTATTTTATTTAAAAATTGATCTTTGTAAGGGAACTTCTTAACCCAATTTCTATTCTTTGGGTTAATCTCCTAATTTCAAATTATGTCATGATATTATTATGTATTATCTTGTATTTGTACTTTATTTATGTGTACTTATAGTGAATACACATAATAGATCTATTTTATTTAAAAAAATGATCTTTGTAAGGGACTTCGTCTCAATCTCCTTTCATTGAGGCATATTTTGTTTTATACACAACTTTCCTTTATACGATGTATAAAACCCTTTGACTTTTACTTTTATTCAAAAGGAATCTTTTTATACGAAGCGTTTTTACTAAATGAAAAAAGGAATTTTTTGTCTTACGTATGTGGCGACAATGACTTCTCCGCCGCCGTGACCATTATTTGAGTTTCGGCTTCCTCTACAATCCATAACTTTTTTTAAATGAAAAATAAATAAAAAGTTTTAATTTTCTTTTATTTTGGTATTGAAAATGGTTTTGAAAGTGTTTTTATTATATCAATGTGTTGTATTGATATCTTGTGATTGAAATGTGGAAATGTTATGTTTCCTTTATGCATGTTTTTTGTGATACGATTAAGTTATGGTTTATGATATGTTTAAACCTTTTCATATAAGGAATGCATTGGACTTAATAAGTGATGGGTGGAGCCCGATATAGCTCCTCGATGCATTAGTAGGTCTCATGAGACAAAATAGTGTCTTGGCATGAGGCCTTGACAAAATCTTATTTATAGTCTTGGAACAAGGCCTTGGCTACGTGGTTATGATAGTCTGGCATTATGCATTCCATCATTATGAAAGTGGTTATTGATATTGCATGTGATTATTCGACCAGTAGAATAACCATGTGAATAATTAAATGGCATTATTTCATATTACTTTTTCTATATTATTCTGAAGTTCATGTTTAAAAGGCTTTTGTTTAGTTATACATGGACTTAAATGTTTATGTTTATTTATGAAAGCTTCTGTTATATTGTTATCCTTACTGAGCATCTGAGCTCACCCTTTCAATGTTTTAATTTTTCCAGGATGTGAAGAAGTATTTTATGAATGACCTGAAGGGATAATATGAGGGGATATGAAGACAAGATGTTGTTGTAATTTTGTATTACTATATGATGTAATGTAAAACTTATGAATGTATCTAGTGTTTCAAGGCTACTAAACTAATCGGTCTTTCGAGACTTGATCTTTGTGATCATTCCAATGTTACGCAATAATGCACCGACTCTGGGTAACTGGGGTCGGGGCATTACAGTTGGTATCAGAGGCAGTTTGTACTAACCTTGGAAGCTAGATTTAGATAAACTCCTGATTAGAGAACATATCCCAAAGATAGACTTTGAGGATTAGTATAGAAGAACTTCCTAGAATTTTGGTATTATAGAGATTTTGTGAGTTCTATGAAAAATACATCCCTATCTAGATACGAGCAGGTAGAGGCGGCTCTGGCATAGATGTACCTAGGGGTAAAACCCAAAAACACCGCTTTGAGCTAGACTCGAACGGGAACTGGTGCACAACAATGGGCCTTGCTGCACTCTTGGTTACGACACTCCCAGGGGATATGCTTAGGATAATTATCATTTTCTTTACAAACCATTATGAAGGGTTTATGAGTATATACTTCCTCAGAGAAAACATTTTTATGATTACAGTTCAATTTATGTTAAGTGTTTTACAAGTATGGAATTATGTGTTTTGATTCATAAACTAAACTAGTTTATGCCATTGTTTAGAAATGGCGCCTAGTGGGAGGAATGGAAACCGTATCAATGTAAGAACTCTATGTAGGTATTTCCCTCCTGATCAAGATAATTATAATGGATTTGGTGATACAACTGGTGATGATCATCTTATTACCATACTGGGGCAACTCACTCAGGTTATGAATAATAACCTTACTCGTATGGAGCACCCTGATCCGCAACGTGGAGGATCAATGTTAGACCGCTTCATGAGGAAACAACCACCAACATTTAATGGGGGTATAAATCCATTAGTAGCTGAGCAATGGATAAAATCCTTAGAGAAAATATTCCACGCCTTGGGGAGTAGCGAAAGGGAGAAGGTTGTCATGGCAGTTTACCGCCTCACTGGAGATGCCGATCAATGGTGGTCGCTGATTCAAAACACAAAGGAATATGAAGAAGTATCAAGTATGGAATGGAGGGAGTTTAAAGAATTTTTCTTAGAAAAATACTTTCCACATGACCATCGAGCAGATATGGAAAGGAAATTTTTGAGTCTGAGGCAGAAAGAGGATGAGAATGTCGCAAAGTATGAGGCTAACTTTACAAGGTTAGCAAGGCATGCTGCATATTATATACGTAACCCAAGAAGTAAGATTGATCATTTCTTTGATGGGTTAAAACCATTCTTACGTTGAGATTTAGTATCACAATCTTTCTCAACGTACAAAGATATTGTCTCATGTTTTATCAAGACAGAAAATGAATTCTCTAAATCTTATGACAATAAAGTAAAGAAAGAGAAAAAGAGAACGGTGGAACAAGATACAAATAAAGGTAAAAAAGGGAAAGAAGGATTTTCCATTATGTGATAATTTTGGGAAGAATCATCCCGGTACTTGCCTGAAAGGAATGAGAGTTTGTTATAAATGTGGAGAAAAAGGTCACCAGGCTCGTGATTGCAAGGGAAAGAAAGAGGCTGTCAATGTTGAATGCTACAATTGTAGATAAATGGGGCATTATTCAAATGAATGCCCTAAGCGCCAAGGAAACTTACCTCAGAAAAGGCCAAGGGAGAAAGCCCAAGCTTATGTTGTTACTACAGATGAATTTGAATAATTATTGTATTTGTGTTTTTGGACTCAAGAACTATATTATGGTTTTAAGAATAATGTGATATATATAAGGATTTTACTGTAGTACTTGTTGTTTTCATTAAGGTTTTAATATGATGAAGGTAATCATATTTTTATATGTGACAATAAGAGAAACTTTATTTGTTTGAGGAATCTGATGATATAATTGATTTTGGAATTTAGAGACCTTTTAGAGAAAGTCTGGACGAAGGTATTTTGGATAACTATAAAGGTTGGAATGGATTAAGTTGAATTTTGGATAGTATTGTTTAAGGTTAAAACATTTATGAATATTATTTTTGGAATATTATAATACTATAGTTTTAGGAAAAGGACAACCTGCAGGTTGGGAGATAACCCATCGTGTCGGACAAAGCTGTAGGAATCGAACCCACAACCATAGTGCGACATGCCTTTATTACCTACCACTAGCCTACAGGAAGTCCCTGATTATTACAAAAAAGTTTTCCTAATCTAAATGGTATGTGTTAATATTTGGAACTTTATACAATTATGATAAATAGAATATTTTTGAGTTCTATTACCTTTTGGAGTGAAAGATGGGTTTGTGGTAAAAATTTATTAAAGAATGAAAGTCTAAATGACAAGTAAGTATATTTCCTTACGTTCTTAGTAAATCTCCTAAATAAATTCCTCAACTTTATGAAAGGTAACTTAAAAAAAATGTTGTCAGTTAACTTTTCCAATTGGGGAATCAATGATCGTTTAACTAATCACAAGTTTGTGATTTTCTTGTAGTTAACTTTCTCCTAATCCTGTTTTATAAAACTCTCCATCAGATCTTGATGGTTTGTTTTTCCTCCATATCCATATTTTCATAGAATCCTAGTATGGGCTATCTCGGGTGACCTTTGTACTTCTCTTTCTTTCTTTTAAAGTTATATTTTTATTAACCTTATTTCCGATGGGGGTTTTACACAAAGGTATTTTTATTTTTAACCTTTTATTTTCAAAGAAAAATTTTAAATTGTGAGGACGCAATTTATTGAAGGAGGGGAGAATGTAACACCCCAAGCTTTCACGATACGCTTCTCTTTCAATAATACAGTAGCGTGTGTTGTACACAAGTTCGAGATTCTAACACACCGCAACCAATCAAAGTAGCCGTTATGAATAGTAATAACCACCTTTTGAAATTATATTAATTTTATAATTCAAAATGGACTTCATTTTTGTATTCATAATATCGAAATTATCCTAAGTTGAATTTTTGTAATTTTCTGAGAACTTCCAATTTTCTATAAATAGTAAAAAAATACTTAAAAACAACTTTTTAATCAAAATAATATATAGTGATAAATTACACCATTGAGTGGTTTTAAAGTATAATTAGAATATATTTTTACCATTTTATCCAATGGTGGTCATTAAAATTAATTTCACTTTGAAATTGGACATAAACAATTGTCAATCTTTTGATATATATTGTTTCTTAAAAACACGCTATTTTTTGTGACAATGGGAATTAATTATAAAATTAATTCATGAAACTTATATGTTTTAAATTTTTTAAAATAGACATCATTTTTGAATTCGGAATATCAAATATAGCTTAGGGTGAATTTTTGGTATTTTTCTGAAAAACTTCAATTTTTGATGAATAGTGAAACCACTAAGTGGTAGTTTAAAAACTAATTTTTCATGTAAATGAAACATTACCACTTCTGTGTATTGAATTTCAAAAATCTGACATACATGGTTGTCATTAGGAAGTAAAATGTGGATCAATGGGATTAAAATAATTTTTGGTGAATAGTAATTTTTAAGTTCTATTAATCGCGATTAAAGGTAATTAGTGAAATTTAAGGTAAATATGATATTATAAAAATATTAAAATATCTTGAAACTTGTCCTACCCTTATTGGATGAGTCATGGCCGACCAAGACAATCCATGGGTCAACTTGGGGACCCCATGGAGCCACTTGGGTAAGAAAATGACAATAATAACTTTTTATTTAAAGTAAAAATAAAATTGTCACAAACATGTGTTGTTTTACTAAAAAAAATTATTAAATGGGGTTATATAAGCTAACTTTTCGACTATAAATATTAATTGGAAAGATAAAAATATTTCCTACATCGTAGTATTTTTTTATAATTTTTAGACATTAAATAAATTAAATTTTGTATGACACCATGATGATGCAGCGATTACCTCATTAATTAACGATTTAAATAAAATGAAAAGATAATGTAAAATCTAAAACTTAAACTTGTCAAAAACCAATTGTATGAGTATATCTCGAACCCTTATCACCTTATACTAGAAATATATAATTGTGGGACCTTTGAAATCCGAAAATCACTTCATAATAATGTAACATTTCATTACTTTCCAAGAGTGCCTCTCTTCTCCTCTTATAAAAGGCCCCCACCACTACCACCTTATTCACACCTTCAAGCCATTTGGCCCGGCCAACCTCTGCCAAAATACTCTCTAAAATTCCCTCTATTACTCCTAGAATCCTCAATTTGGGCATAATTCTTCCCAAGGAATCCTTTGGCTCAAATCAAAAAGAGTTACCCGGTTTTAAGGTAATGTCTTCTCTTATGTTATTTTGTTTTATTTTGATTATCCAACCCCTTAAACTCTTTTTATTACTTTATTTTTTAACAACACCAGTATATTCAATATACTAGGATGTTTTTATGAGAATTATTTGATTTACACTTACACACACCTTCGTCTAATGGTTAAAGAACATACTGTTTCTGTGGTTGGTGAATTTCTGCCTCACGAAACCATGATTGTTCAATCTTCTTTTAACACCTCTCATGGTGGACATTAAGATGTAAATATATTTATATATGATATATATTATGTTTATGTTTTCCTTATGCTTCTTTATTTATCATTTATGTCATACCTTTATGATTTCCATTATGGGTAAACACGATAATTTCATTTTAGGATGTGCGGACTACCGCCCCCTCAAAGTGATTTGAATCGTTAATGCCATATATGGGATGTATAAAGGATGGAGTAAATGATATTATATATGATATTATAATGGAATTATAATATACCTTTATATCATTATTATTTCATTCCATTAAATATGAAATAGAAATGAAAGTAGTGTTCATGCGTACGTACGACTTACCGTCTCCATGAACGGTGCATTTCATTTCTTACCTCTAAATGTTACGTAATATTATGAATGAATGTATATAATGGATATATATGAAATATATGATATCTAAATAATGAATATAATTCTGGAGATAATGGATATTCTACCACATAAACAACTTGTAATTATAAGAAGTTTATTTTTGAATCAAGTACCAAAGATCGACAAAACGACCATTATTAACTTAAATAATTACATAATGTTCATAACATGGTAATAAGTGATATAAAAGGAATAATGAACTTGAAAAAGGTTCTTAATCAATTAGAAATTAACTCTAGTTTATTATTCAGGAGGTTAAAGAATGATTGAGTCAAGTCGGACACGAGGTAAGGGAACTTCTTAACCCAATTTCCGTTCTTTGGGTTAATCTCCTACTTTCAAATTATGTCATGATATTATTATTTCCTACATTTTATTTGTACTTTCTTTATGTGTACTTATAGTGAATACACATAATAGATATATTTTATTTAAAAAATGATCTTTTTAAGGGAACTTCTTAACCCAATTTCTATTCTTTGGGTTAATCTCCTACTTTCAAATTATGTCATGATATTATTATGTCCTATCTTGTATTTGTACTTTATTTATGTGTACTTATAGTGAATACACATAATAGATCTATTTTATTTAAAAAAATGATCTTTGTAAGGGACTTTGTCTCAATCTCCTTTCATTGAGGCATATTTTGTTTTATACCCAAATTTTCTTTATACGATGTATAAAACCCTTTGACTTTTACTTTTATTCAAAAGGAATCTTTTTATACGAAGCGTTTTTACTAAACGACAAAAGGAATGTTTTTTCTTACGCATGCGGCAACAACAACTTCTCCGCCTTCGTGACCATTATTTGAGTTTCGGCTTCCTCTACAAGCCATAACTTTTTTTAAATTAAAAATAAATACAAAGTTTTAATTTTATTTTATTTTGGTATTGAAAATAGTTTTGAAAGTGTTTTTATTATATCAATGTGTTGTATTGATATCTTGTGATTGAAATGTGGAAATGTTATGTTTCCTTTATGCATGTTTTATGTGATACGATTATGTTATGGTTTATGATATGTTTAAACCTTTTCATATAAGGAATGCATTGGACTTAATAAGTGACGGGTGGAGCCCGCTATAGCTCCTCGATGCATCGGTAGGTCTCATGAGACAAACTAGTGTCTTGGCACGAGGCCTTGACAAAATCTTATTTGTAGTCTTGGCACGAGGCCTTGGCTTCGTGGTTATGATAGTCTGGAATTATGCATTCCATCATTATGAAAGTGGTTATTGATATTGCATGTGATTATTCGACCAGTAGAATAACCATGTGAATAAGTAAATGGCATTATTTCATTTTAATTTTTCCATATTATGCTGAAGTTCTTATTTAAAAGGCTTTTGTTTAGTTATACATTGCCTTAAATGTTTATGTTTATTTATGAAATCTTCCACTATATTTTTATCCTTACTGAGCATCTGAGCTCACCCTTTCAATGTTTTAATTTTTCCAGGATGTGAAGAAGTATTTTATAAATGACCTGAAGGGATAATATGAGGGGATATGAAGACAAGATGTTGTTGTAGTTTTGTATTACTTTATGATGTAATGTAAAACTTATGAATGTATCTAGTGTTTCAAGGATACTAAACTAATCGGTCTTTCGAGACTTGATATTTGTGATTATGCCAATGTTACGCAATAATGCACCGACTCTGGGTGATTGGGGTCGGGGCATTACAGTGTTCACAATCCACATGTGTTGGAAACTAATGCTTAGGAATCAAAGAACACTCTTGTGAATGATTTTTACCAATGATACAAATTAAAAGGAAATATCCAATCAAAGAACAATAGCAAAACATGACAAATAAAAGAATATATAAAATAAAAACAAACCAAATCCAAAATATCCACCCATATCCATGTGAATATTAACACTCGCCATAACCCACTTCTGCATCCCAAACCACTCGAAAAAAATCTAGGGATAAAAAGGGAAACCAAGCTATATAATTTGAAAGGAAAACATGAAAGACTGCATACACCAAGTAGTGTATGCAGGGTGTGAAAAAATAATACCTAGTATAATTTCACCAAAGGATTTGTGAAATTACTTAAAAAATGAATTTCATTTATTCTAGTCTGAAGTATAATAAGAAAATAGGGTTTTCTTTAATTGTTTTTAATAAGCCAAATAATAAGATTTTTTTTGAAAAGTGATCCATTTATTTTAAGAAAATTAATGAGAATAAATTTCTTTCTAAGAAACACTATAAACCACATTTCATTAAATGGAAATAATAAATTTGAAATAATCCTTTTAAACTATGAATTCCATAAAGAAAACTATATTCCATTTAAAACACCCTTCTTAAAAAAATTATAAAATAATTTAGAAACCCCACTCACATCATATAAGTAAAAGAGAAATTGAGGGGACACATGTAATCAAATAAAAAAACAAGAATATTAAAGTAATAAATAAATGGTGCCACACATCAATCAACTAGGAAAGAGAAAAGAAAGAAAAAAGGTATTCCCTACATTAAACCACCCATCATAGAATATGTGTCATGAGATCTTACCTAGGTTCTAAAGTGATACAGTCCTAGAATTTACCAAAAAGGAACCAATTTGTTACCTGAAATTACACCCTATACATATGCTACTTGGATAACCTATACTCGGGCCTCAATAGGAGCACACCCCATCTAGTCCTATTTACCACTGTTTGAGACAATAGTAGCATGAAAATAACTAGTGTAGTATAAATCTTGACTTCCCACTTAGCTACCCAATTTTCCATGACCAATACAAAGTGAGGGTAAACAAAAAAAAATATTTAACACAATTATCATAAATCATAAAAAATAATATCACCTTCACCTCTAGCTCCATCATAAGAAACAACACCTAAGATCCATCACCCAATCTTCACAAACATCAAACACCCCCAATTAAATGGAAACAATAAATGGGGATCAAAGAGGATCCTACATACACCAAAACATTTAAAAAACTATTGAAAGTTACAAATATCAATTCTTAAAAACCACTCAGAATGCCAAGTACTATCAAAATATTTTTAATTCCTTTTATTAAAAAATTAAATCATTTCCCTTGAACTCACTCTTGAAATTAATTTAAATAATCAACCCCTATTTTATAAAACCTCAAAGAGCTTAAGAAATCATTTTATAATTCCTCACATGAACCAAAAAGGGTCAAATACCGTCATTTATAAAAACCCATTTTATAAACCGTTTTAATATCTTCCACCCTCACATGGAATTTCAAACAACCCTTGAAAATTAGGAAAATTCATTATGCAAAGTGAGAATTTACATTTAAATAATATTTCAAACCATGTAAATCTATTATATATAATTATAACATAACTAACAAGTATTTTTAAATCATAAATCACAAAATGTAATGAAAAATAAAAGAAGAGAGAAAAAACACATTCCTTGATCAATTGGTAAACACATTAGAATGATATGAAATGATTCATCTTTGGCAGAGAATTCCTGAACACCTGGACAAGGAAGAAAACAACCCCTAAAACCTTAAAAACTAAAAACCCCACATTAGAACCACCATACAACCCTAATCTGACCATATCATCCCTCTAGGGTTCTGGGAGGAAGTGTAATCAATGGATAAGAGAGAAATAAGGAATAATAAAGAAGGGAAAGAACAACAACATGTATTATTGCAAGAAATATGCATTAAATCATGGCTTAGAGGCTCAAAAATAACGAAGGGGGAGGGAGATATCTCCATGGGAATGCCCCAAGCTGGTTGAAAAAAGGAGGAGGAATAAAGGGGTGTAAAAACCATAAAAAATAAAGTAAATAATTTTTTTGGAAAACCAAAAATTAGAATATGGGTAACTCGCACAATTTGATAAACCATGCACCAATTGCGTAGGCTCTACTGGAGACCCATAGCACACTCACATGGTTTGGCTGCATAGTTAGTAAATCATGTACCAAATATGAAAAAAATATATAAAACCATATATATTACTTTTTCATGTTTGTTTCATGATTTACCAAATTGTGTGAGCTAACCATGTCCCGACACCCCAATACCTAAAGGTGTCACATGGTTTCTCCTAAAACTCACACGACCTTATCCAAACCATGAACTACCCATGTAGGACAAAATGTACAAGGATAAAATGAATATAAAAGGTCAATTTTATCTAGACCTCACACATTTTCTCCTCGTCTGTGCACAAAAACTATTACATGAAATGAAATTTATAGAATTTCAAAATTTATGCCCAAAATTAACCTAAAAATTCAAATTTCACCAAAATAAAATTAAATAAATAACACCACCATAATAAGGGATGTTACAAGTGCTACTCCCAAATCCTACCTCTAATAAGACTTGTGTTTGTGACTATAATGGAGGGTATCAATCACACATATAAGAGTCATTACCTTCATAAATTACAAATAAAATAATGAAAAACCACTAATCAAGTCCATATATATACTAAAAAGATGAAAAATATCATATAAAAACCATATCTACATGTTAATGAATATAATTAAATTAAGAATAATGTAGGAATGACCTCTTAGACTCCACTATAGTCACCTGAATATAAGCATTCCCAATCTCTATTGAACTTTCCTACATAACAACTTTAGAAAATTGTAGAGGGGTAAGCACTTGGGAGTATTAAGTATAATAATATTTCTAAATAATTCAACTACTATGTGAAATAAATGTGTTGGGATAGACATGAGTGATATAAACTAAGTAAAGGATAAATGAGTGTCAAGAGTAGGGCTAAAAAATATAACTTTTTCTAAAGTAAACACGATTACCATTTTGAATTTTGCTACCTAAAACCAACACATTACATCAGTAATACATTTGTACAAATAAACGAGGGTGATGTCAAATTTCTAAAATATTATATATAAATAAAGGGAAAGTTAAAAAAAAATATCACCATTCTTTTAGCCATGATAATTGATCCACTATATCATTAACCAAGCATAATCATATCATCATCATAAAATAATCCCTACTATATCCACATCAAAATCACCACTACATAACCACAAACAAACCACATCACAACCACCATCAAATTACCATGACCAAAACCACATAAAACTCATCACCACATCACTATCTCATCAAATTGTGTTATAACTGAGATCCATCATATCCCAGGTACATGATATAATCTTAAGCTATCACAACATAGGGATATGTGTATACATTATAACCTTGTGTCTTTATATCCCATAAATAGGTGAATGTGTCATAAATTTTAGCCATTATAGCTAGTATATGTATATATACATACACTTTAATTTAATCCATTACATCCCATATATATATATATAAATTCATATCACAAACGTAATCCACTACATACCATATACATGTGATAACCTTGATCCATTAGAGCCTATGTACAAATACACTATTATGTAAGCCATTTCAGGTCATAAAAGCATACACATAACTAAAATGCATTAAAAACTTCACATATAGTATCATAAAATCACACAAAATCAATAAAAACAATAAAAAAGATATTAATAAACCAAAAAAACATGTACAATAATAACATATGAAACAACCCAAGGTATTATAAGAAAAAAGATCAATGAAATAGATAAAAAATCACAACATCATTTCATAATATAATAATCATCACTATATCATATAAGACATCACAAATAAGTATTATTATGATTAAAATGTTAAATTATTAACATTCACACCAATTATTAATTTACTCTATTATAATTAGTGGTCTAATTAATTGAACTCAATAACATAATTATGAATAACTATGACATAAACACAACCTAAATATACAACCTCAGACACCATTTCTTGGAAAAACACTAAACAACCACCAATGGCTACCGAAAACCTAAAACCCAACCTTTAAAACATAATAATAATCTCCCAAGACTCCCATGACTAGGACATACTCAACTATATCAAGAATAAACCCACATAATCTCTTAAGGAACTTAAATGCCTTAACCTAAAACAAAACAATAGGTATTACCCCGGGGAGGAGAACCCAAATTGTAACACCCCAACTCCAGTAACCTAGAGACATTTGTTATTTTACTATATTGGTATAACATACATGGGATTACATCCTAAAGGATCAAATACTTTAGTAGTCTTGGGAGATTGGATACATACATTGTTCTCAAATTGCACTTGAAAACATGAAACATAACTTAAAATTTTCATAAAAAATTTATGATTTCTTATATTATATCCTTGAAATCACTCATAGATCCCTTTATGGTATCACAGGTAAAGGTAAAAATAGTAACTGGTGAGATTAGATGCTCAGTAAGGGAAAGTGTATAATAGAAGCTATCATAGAATAAAAAAAGAATGAATAATATGGCAGAGTTAAACAAAAAATAAATATGACATATAACTAATATCATAAAAGGAATATGTCCATGGATAAAATGATAACATAAATATTCACATGGATAAAAATAACTTGTTTTACAATGATAGAATTCATAATGTTGAAAATCATAATCTTACCGCCAATGCCTTTTTCTTAGACATATTACATAAATTGGTAAGGCGTAGGACAAATACCCAAACTAGTTTGTCTCATGAGACCTATCGATGTATCTAGGGGCCATATCAATCCCTTATAATCACTTAATAATTCAAATGTATTCACTATATAAAATAAATTAATAATAATTCAGTACATAATCCAAAAAATCAATCATATTGAAAAACTAGCATATAGAATGTTAAAATTTTCTATGCAATCACAAGATAAACATGATCAAAATCAATCTAGTGTAATATTGAGGATTGTATCATTATAATATATCCTTAATAAATCATATATTCATCAAAGGGTTTTTACATAGATGAAAATACTTTTAAAATATTATTGGAATGTTTCTTGAGAAAAAACCCCTTTTCATTATAAAATCTCTTATCTAAAATTTAAAAATTTATGGAATACCATACAAAACATTTTACTTGAAATGAACACTGAAAAATTGTAAACTAATATTTTAGGAAAATAATATTCATGATGGTGGGAAAATTAATTCATGTGGTAAATGTTAAAACAAATATTATATTCACAGCTTCGGTAAAAATGACTCATCAGAAGATAAAAAGATTCCTTTTAAAACTTTTTATACACAGTAAAACATGGGAAAATGAATTTAATCAATAATTAGAGAATATTACAGGTATTATTGAATTTTTTTTAAAGAAAATATAGACATGGAAGAAAAATATCCTTTACCGAGTAGAAAAACAATCGGTTTTTCTTATAAACATTCTTTCAGAATTTTGAATTCTTAGATATAGAAAAATGAAAGTAAAACTTATAATTTATATAAATAACTATAGGATAACGAAATATATGTGGTTTAAGATAAAAATATTATATAATTCTTCAAATATAAATTTAATCACAAACAATCCCAAATAAGGATGATATTGTGAAATAATCTCGTACCTTAGGAACAACTTACTTCATAAGTGATTTTAACCTCCTGTATAATAAATTTTAATTTATTAAAATTTTATAATAGAATAATATTAATAATTATAATTCCATAAATGGGTTTTTATGAGATCTTATCACCTTTTCATTAACAATATTTCATTATCATCATCGTTTTAGGTGTTAACTGCTTTATTTTTCATGTATGTTTCGATTCAGCGGTTATGAAGCCTACGTCTTGAATATGAATCCATAATCTAAAAAATGTTAATCATGATATTAATAACATATATTATAATTATATACATATTTATATCTATAAATAAAAGGTATATATAGAAAACTAAATTACACTATTTGTGGAGACGGTAGTCCGTACATATGCCAAACATTGTTTTCATTTTCTAAAAAATGATGAAAAGAGAGATAAAAGTATTTTATCATTCAAAAATAATAATTATATCCAAAATATTATATTTATTTATTAAATCCATAATTATATCCATCAATGATAGGTGATTATGGAAAATGAATCATGCCGCTATGAAGAGGCGGTTGTCCACACATACGCATAAGTGATACTTTTATTTCCATTTTGATAAAAAGGAGGTAGAAAATGGTTGTATTATAATCATAGTAACATATCATTATATTTATAATATTGTATTAATTATGTTAGGATGGATAAATTATATTTATATGAAGTATAAGATTAAATATACTTTTAATGAGTCGGGTAAGATGATTACCTCTTCTTTCAGAGACTTCATTTCGCTTATACTTTAAGCCTTCTTAGGATGATCTTAGGCTAATACAAGAAGACAAATAATGAAGGGAAGGAAGATATAAAAGTTTTGGGTTAGGTATTGTCTAATCCATATGGATAAAATTTTGTGAATAAGGGTGTAGAATAGGTTCCCTTTTATAAGTGAGAGAGTGACACACATGGAATTACTTAAAAGATTTAAATAGTATAAAGTCATCTTCTTCTGAAAGTTGCACCAAATGGATAGAATTTTGAAGGTAATATAATATAAGGTAAAAATATATTTAACTAATTCGATTTATACAAGTTTAAATTTCATTTTTACCCTTATCTCTTAGTTTAACCCCCTCCCACAGTAAACACGTTTTAATCTTTACTGAAGTGATAATTTTTCACCAAGGTTACTATTAATAATGAAAAAAATTAAGTTGAAATTATCACCTAATATTAATTATGATGATTCCAAATATTTAATAAATTTTACAAGATTCAATTTATTGAAGTGGGAGAAATTAATTTTAATATATCCCTGAAGAATGCAACAAAAACAATTTTTAGAAAAATGATTATTTTAAGCATAGAAATGATTTTACAAAAAGTATTATATTGATTAAAATGGAATTAATTGGATTATGTTAAATAAATGGATAATTATTTTTATTTAAAACAACACCAAAACTAAAATTAAACTTTTAAATACTTGATTAATAGATAATAAGTAAAAACAGTTTTTATTTGACCAAAAACCTTACTTTAATTTTCAAAATGTCAGGAATATATTTATAAGTTCAAAATTATATTTTTATATGCATTATATTTATTCATAAATATATATTTGTTCTATAAAAAATGTTTAATACACTTTCAATTTATTCTCATATCATTATAATGTCATAAAAGTGATAGATTTTGTAAAATTGGTATTTTTTACTATTCAACCAAAAATCAATTATTTCTAAAAAATATCAAAAAATAACCTAAAGATAATATTAATATAATTAATTAAAAAATGAAATTAATTTCATAAAATTAAATTTATATAATTTTTAATTTATGTTTTGATCAAATTCTTCAATAAAGTTATGTAAATTATAATATTGTTTCTTTAGAAAGAAAAGATCACATTTTATAATTGAATCTATGGTGTTACATTATTCACCCTTAAAAATTTTCAACCAAGATATTAAAAAAATACCACCTCATGAATAGATTTGGGTAGTTCTTCATCATAAATTCTTCACATTCCCATATAGCCTCTTCCATATTATGATTTTTTCAAAGTACCTTTACCAATAAAGTTGTATGATTCCACAACACTTGTTCTATACTGTCAAGAATCTATATAGGCTCTTCATAATAAGATAAATTAGTTTTTAGTTATATTTTTCTCATAGTTATTTTTTTTTCTAGAATGTACTTAACAAATAGACATGGAATGTATCATGATCTTTAGAGAGGATAGGTTTCATTATCAAATGGTAAGACACAACTCAAATTATTTCTAGAATTTCAAAAGGATCAATGGACCTAGGACTTAGTTTCCATTTCTTTTTGAACCATATATTACATTTACATGAAATACCATTAAGAAAAAATGATCTCCCACTTGAAATTCCAAATCCATATTTCAGTTATTGGCTGAATTTTTTGTCTATTTTGAGCTGCATTAATATGATTTTGAATAGTATCCACTTTCACTATATTATCCTCCAAGATATTTGGGCCTAAAAGTTCCCATTCACCAAATTTGTCCCAGCAAGTTGGAGTACAAAACCTATTACTATACAATTATTCATATGGTTCCATTTTAATTCTTTAATGGAAGCTATTGTTATATGTAAATCCCACCAAGGGTAAATACTAATCCCATATACCTTGAAATTCAAGTGAAAACAACCTCAATATGTATTCTAATGTTCTAATAGTCCTTTTAGACTACACATCAGTTTAAGGATGATAAGCAGTGGTAAAATTTATCTCGGTGTCAAGAACCTTCTGAAGACTCTTCCAAATTTTCAATGTAAACTGCAGATCATAGTCAAATACAATTGAAATAGGTGCACCATAAAATCTAAAAAATTCATTAATATTGATCCATATGAGGTTATCAAGAGGTATATATTCCCTTATAGTGAGGAAATGTGCAAAATTAGTATGGTAATCATTAATAACACATATATAATCATTCATTCTAGGTGTCTTTAGCAATATAATTACAAAGTTCAAAGTAATATCATCCAATTTACACATACAAATAGGTAAAGTTTGCATGGTTTATTTAGGATGTTTTCTATCAGCCTTTACCTATTGATAAACCAAGAATCTTGACACATTGTCTACAACTTCTCATTTCATATTATCCCACCAAAAATGCACCTTCAAATATTGATACATTTTGGTTCTACTAGGGTGTATAGAGAAATTTGAGCTATGATATTCATCTAATGATTCATTTTTCATCTCAAGTATGGATAGATAACACGAACACTTTCCAAATTTTAATATAATATCTTTATAGATGAAGTCTACCAACTCCCCCTCATTCACAAATTTTATTTTCTTTTGAATATTCTTATCATCAAGCTGGGAAATTTTTATTTTCTCTAATAAGGATGGTTTGGAAATAATTTTTAATAGATGTTATGTTTTCCCTTCATTAAATATTCCCATATACATCTTTAATAAATCCCTGAATATAAGATATTTTTCAATCCTCATATCATTCAAAATTCCATGATATTTCCTAATCAATGCAGTAACCACCTTATTTTCCTTCCCAGGGTGGTAGTGTATTGAGAAATCAAAATCCTTGAGTAGTTCAAGACATCACCTTTTCCTAATATTTATCTCTTTATATGAGAAGATGTATTTCAAACTTTTTAGATTAGTATATATTTCATATCTTTCACCATAAAGGTAGTGCATCTATATCATTAATAAAAATATTACAACTTCAAAATCAAGGTCATGGGTTGAATAATTCAATTATTTAATCTTTAACTGCCATGACACATAGGAAACAAATCTATTATTCGGCATAAGGACACATCCAAGTCCCTTCTTTGATGCATCATTACATATCAAAATCTATCCTTTCTCAATGGTTAAATAAATATGGTTTATTTACCAATCTCCTCTTTAATTCTTAAAAACTTTTTTTTAATTCCTATAACAATATAAAATTAACCCCTTTATGTTTCAATTTGATTAATGGGTTAGATAATCAATATTTTTTTTTGAAAAGATCATTAATATTATCCTAGTAATCTAAGAAAACTATATACCTCAGTTATATTCATTAGCATTGGCCATTGCATCACTGAATTTTTATTTTTAGGATCAAATGATATTCCATACTTAGAGAAAACAAGGATATAAAAAGAAACTTCTTGATATAGAATTTAAATTTTTTAAATTTTCCATATAACTAATTTTCTCTAATATTCTTAAGAATGATTCAAAAATTACTCTTATGCTCATCATGTCTTTTAGATTATATAAATATATCATCAATAAATACAATAATAAAATTATTCTGATAATCCTTGAATATCATGTTCATCATATCCATAAAAACATATGGTGAATTAGTCAATCCAAAGGGAATTACTGTAAATTTTTAATATCCATACCTCATACAAAATACCATATTTGGAATATCATCCTTATTTACTTTTAGTTGATGATGCCCAAAAAAAATAAATATTTAAAAACAATTTAGCTCCTTGAATTTGATTAAGCAATTCATCAATATGAGGTAGAGGATACTCTTTCCTTATAGTAATGGAATTTATTTCCCTATAATCATTGCACTAACTCATAGAACTATATTTATTCTTAACAAAAATAAGAGGGTATCACCATGGTGAAACACTGGGGTGTATAAATCCCTCATTACACAACTTATACAATTGTTTCTTCAATTATACTAATTCCATTATGTAAATCCTAGAGAGAGTCTTAGATATAGGATTTTCATCAGGGATGAGATCAATGGAAAAATCAAACTCATGCTTAGGTGTATTTCTAAGTAGTTATTCTAGAAAAACATCAATGTATTCCTAAAAAAGGTATATACTCTATTATAAGGATACACTTCTCATTCATAGGTGGGTTATGCTCTTCCTATATAATAATTTCAGTTATGTGAGATACTGGGGGTGGATCCAGACATGATTTAGATAATGTAGTCTCCCATATGAAGGTAAGGGATTCCATATCCCCATAACAAATTGTGATCTCCTTCTCTTGGTAATAAATTTTTTAATTATAATTTGAAATAAAATGTATACCAAGGATTAGAAAAATTCAACCATATGTATAATAATCATGTTTTTAAATAGGGCATCTTTATGTGTCATAATGGGAACTTACTGACATATCCTTATTACAATAAGATTTCCAATAGGGGTATTGATTGAAAACTGCCTTCTTATGAACTAGGGAATTATCTAATTGTATTAGAAAACATGAAATATACAAATGAGTTTGAAGATCCGAAATCAAATAAATCATTATCTAAATTTGATTTTATGATCAAAGAACCTGCCACCATATATTTAGGAACGTCAACATCAATTGTAATGATCATATAATATTGGACTTTTTATATTTTCCTTTTAAAAGGAAAATTCACTTGATGATTGAGACATTCATTTAAATAGTGTAACATCTTATTACAGTTGAATCATTGTATATTGGTGGATTATTTCTTTCCCTTGAAATCATAATCTTGATGGACTTTTTCTCTACACTTGAAGAAAACTCCCATCAAAGTTGTTGTATTTATTTTTTTTTTGAGTTCTCAACCACCCGCTTATTTTCATATTTTCCAAAGAAAACATAATACTGTTATAATTATTTAATTATCTTGATAACAGTTGATACTATATCTTCTTATATTGAAAATTTATGAGATTATAATTCCCTTTGAAGTCTATGATTTATCCTATAAATGAAATTATCAATATTACTTATTGGATTATGTACATAATCCACAACATGAGTAGAAAACCTTGTAAATTTTGATTCATATTTATAAATATTTCCTCCTTATTTTTGTATTAGATTGATGAATTTCCTCTCTATATAAACTCATTGATCATGAGGAAAGTTTTTTTTAAAGAATATATCATTGAAAGTAATTAACTCCAAACTATTTATTTCCTTTTAATACTTAGTATTATAGATCAATTACCACCATTTATCATTGTCTCCCTTAAGATGATAAAATGTCATGATAAATTTATCTCTTTCACTACTTCCCAAATATAGAAATATCTTCTCCAGGGACTTGATCCATTTATTAGATATTAATGGATTAGTAGTCCCATTAAATTATGGAGGTTTTTATCACATGAAATGACCCAAAATTATTTCACAATGTCTGGGATCATCTATCTACTCCATACAAGCAAGGTTACTTGTCATAAACCGAGTCATCTTCCCCAATATAGTTATAATTTTTTCATCTCTAACCCTAAATATAGTTCTAGCTCCATTATCTTTCCTGGGAGGGTAATCCCTACATAGGTTACATGAATTGATACAGTTTTTATTCCTTAAACTAGGAACCATTCCTAAATAATAGAATATAATGAATTAGGTTATAACATTATGAACTTTAAATCATAGTATATAATTCTAAATACAGTGTGACACTTAACATAAATTGAAAATTTATGTATAACTAATCTCATAATCATAATCTTGATATCATTGGAAATATCTTCAAATCATAAAAATAGTTTCAAATAGTTCATAATGGTTCATAAAGAATGTGTGAATTAACCAAATCATATCCATAAGAAGGTTTATTCAGGTGTTTGGTATTAGGCCCACTCATTCTGAACTGGTGAAGATCAAGTTCATATATAATCTTCCACTTTCACATCTATTACCCCTAGGTGCATTTATGCCACAACCACATCCAATTTAAATTTTCAATATAGAGATGCATTTCCTAGTAAAACCAAACAATATCTACTTTACCACAACTTTAAGATATTATCCTATACTTAGACTTATCCTCAGAGTCTATCATAAGGCTATTTTATCTAATATATGTTTTACTAAATCTTATTACCATGGTTTATAAAAAAATTCATTTGATACCAACTAAAACACCCTAGATACAATAACTCAGAGCCTATAATTATTTAACTATATTGGTTAAAGATAGAAGGGATCACATCATGGAGGATTAAATAGTTTAAGAGTATTGAGAGAGAAGATATGTACACGAATATAAAATTACAGTTGAAAACAAGAAATACAAATTCAAATTCTTATGATAACATTATTATTTATTCTAGTATATCCCTAAAATCATTTATAGATACCTTATTTGTATCCAAGGTAAAAGAAAACATAATAAAGGGTGATATCATATGACCAGTAAGGGAAAGCACGTGCCGGGATCTATCATAGAATAAATAAACCATGAATAATATGGAAGAGATAAACAATAATAAAATATGACATATAATTAATATAATAATAGAGTAATATATCTATGGATTATATGAAAACATAAATATTCACACGGATAACAATAAATAGTTTCATAATTATATAATACGTAATTCTAGATATCATAATCTTAACACCAAGTCCTTATCCAAGACATATTACATAAATAGGTAAGGCATACACAAAATACCCAAACTAGTTTGTCTCATGAGATCTATTGATGCATCGAAGGTCTATATTGGCCCCCTCCCATAACTTACTAAGTCTAATTCATTTATTATAAGAAATTAATGAATAATAATTTGATATATAATCAACATAAAAATTCATTTTAAAAAGCAAGAATATATAATGTTAATATTTTCCTAGTTAACCACTATAGAAACATGATAATAAACCATAAAAAGTAATATAGTGAATTTTATCATTAAATTATATCCCCAGTAAATCCTAAGATTCATCAAAATATTTTGACATAGATTAAAATACTTTTAAAAGGTCACTAGAATATTTCTTGAGGAAAATACTCTTTTCATTTTGAAATCACTTATTTTAAATCTTAAAATTTTCATTATATTAAGAAAAAAAATCATTGAAAAGAACTGTGGAAAATTGTAAAGGAATCTTCAAGTAAAATTATAGTCATGATGGTGGGAAAATTAATTTGTGTGGTAAGTGTTAAAAAAGATTCTATTTACACCTTTAGTAAAAAAGTGCCTCATTAAAAAGATGAAAAGAATATTCATTTTAAACCATTTTATTGAAAGTTAAAAATGGGAAAAATTACTTTAATAGTTCATTATATAATAATAAAAACATTATTTAAAACAATTTTAAGAAAATATGGACAAGGAAGAAAAAGATTCCCAGCCGAATAGAAAAAAAGTCGGTTTTCCTTAAAAAAATTATTTCCAAATTTTGAGTACTTAGAGAGAGGAAAATGAAATGAAAACTTTTAATTTACATAAATAACTATATGATAAGAAAATATTCAGGGTTTAAGATAAAAATATCTTATAATTTCTCTAATTTAAACATAAACATAAATAATCCTGAATAAGGATGGGATTGTGAAATAAACCCTTACCTTATGTCCGACCTACTTCATAAGTGATTTTAACCTCCTATATAATAAATTTAAATTTATTAAAGTTTAGTAAAATAATCATATTCATACTTATACTAACATACATGGTGTAATAATAGCAAATTATCACCCATTCATCAGCAATATTTCTTTTTCTTCATCATTTTGGGTGTGAATTGCTTCATTTTTCGTGTATGTTTTGACATAGTAGTTACAGGCATTACATCTTGATCATGGAAAATCATCCATATAATGTGAATAATGATAAAAATATCATATTTTCTCATTATATACATATTTATAGTCATCTATAAAAGGTATAAATAGACAAACAAATTACACCATTCAAGGATATGGTAGTCTATACATACACATGAATGCAGTTTTAATTTTCTAAAAAAAAGAAGGAAATAAATATAAATAATATAATATCATTATATAATAATAATTATATCATAAATATAATATTAATTTATTAAATTAATCATCATATCCATCAATTTGAGGAAGTGATGGAAAATGAATCATATTGCTATATGGAGGCGGTAGTCCACACGTACGCATGGGTGATACTTTTATTTACCGTTTAATGGAAATAAGATGGAAAATGGTTGTAAAATAATTATAATAACATCTAAATATATTTATGATATTTTATTAATTTTTTTATGATGGATAAAAATATTTAGGGGAATTAGAAGAAGAAATAATCTTTGAAAGAGTCGGGTAAGATGATTACCTCTTCTTTGAGAGACCTCCTTTTGCTTACACATTATGCCTTCTTAGGATGGTATTAAGGTAAGAATAGAAGATAAAGAAAGAATTTAAGGAATATATTAAGGTTTTTTGGAGTTATTTTATAATCTATAGGTTTCAACAATTGTGAATAAGGGTGGATATTAGGTTCCTTTTTATAATGAGGGGAGGGACACCCATGGAATTACTTAAAAATTTTAAATAATATAAAGTCATTTTCACATGAATGTGGAACAAAATGGACATAAATTTGAAGGTAATATAATATAAGGTCTAAATTTATTCAACTAATAATATTTATATAAGTTTAAGTGGAATTTTTTTAATCCCTCTAAAAACTTGTTTTAACCTTTATTAAAGTGATAAATTTTTACCAAAGGTTAGTATCCATAATGAACAAAATTTAAGTTGACCTCATTAAAAAATATTAATTATGATGATTCCAAATATGTAATCCATTTTATAAGATTAATTTTTTTTGAAATGTTATAAATTAATTTTAATATAAGTGTGAAAAATGCAACAATGATCATTTTAGAAAAATGTTTGTTTTAACATCAAAATGATTTTATAGAAAATAAAGTATCATATTGATTAAAATGGAATTAATTGGATTATGTTAAATATAAGGCTAATTATTCTTCTTTAAAAAAAACAAAAAATTAAAGAAACCTTGTAAATAATTGATTAAGAGAGAAGAACTAAAGATGATTTATATTTGGAAAAAAGCATTACTTAGGTTTTCAAAATGTTAAGAATCTATATCTAAGTTCAAAATTATATTTTTATATGAATTGTAATACTTAATAAATAAATATATATATTATATAAAAAAGTTTTAATAAACTTTTATGTTATTATTATATCATTATAATTCCATAAAAGTGATAGTTTTTGTAAAATTGACATTTTTCACTATTTACCCAAAAATCAACTATTTCTGAAAAATATCACAAAGTCAACCTAAGATAATTTTGACTTGATGAATTCAAAAATAAAATTCATTTCCTAAATTTCAATTTATAAACTTTTTGAATTTAGGTTTTGATCGCATTCTTTGATAAAGCTATGTGGATTATACTATTGTTTCTTTAGAAAGAAAATCTTACTTATTATACTTGAATCTTAGGTGTTACAAGATCCCTATACTCACCAATAAATTCTAAATATCCAGACCAAAATCCCAAAACATCATCCTATATAATGGAAAATACTTGAAAGGTAGAAACTAATAATAACACACCTTATCTCACCTAAATATTACAAACAACCCTCAGCTAAACTAATTTCTAGAAATGAAAGGAAGGAACTATCAATATAATAATAATTCAATCGTTAAATCTATCTTGTTATGAAAACCCTACACTACATAAGTAATTTACATATTCATAAAGACTTATTTCTATAGTTTCTTTTATTATAATCATATTACCAATCTTAAATCACTTTCTAATTTCCCATTTCATTCCAGAAATTATCATCAATGACATACAATAGTATATATATAATACATAATATGTAATGAAATTATAACAAATAACATAACTTAACCTATTTATCATTCCATATTATTCTTCATAATTCCATATTTCCTTTCTAATTTAGTTTCCATAATGCTTACTATCGCACACAATATACCCCATAGTATTATCAGTGTAAAAATATATCTTAATCATCATAAAAGAATGTCTTAATAATAATAATACTATTATAAAAAATAAATTAAATGAAATAAATAATTTAAAATATCCTCTTACCCCAGATCAAAACTCTTAACATTGATCATGAGAGAAAGGAGTGATATATGGAATGAAATACGGTATACAATAAACCCATTTCCCAGACCAAATAATCAGCACTGGCCTTGAGTGAATAATATAAAATTACCATGTCATAGATGAATCTTATAAGTTAGGGTAAGGTGTAGTTTATAAAAGGTTGGAGTGGTATAAAAAAGAGTCAGGACTTGGACCTATAAAATATTGGCATGTACTAAACAACCTAATAGGTCACCCCCACCGAATCTATATAGTCAATTTTATAATAAATATTAAAAATTATAGTTTGAAATACCATAGAAAATATACATTTTTCTTAAGATTTTTCATAAAGAAACAAGAAACACATCACAAATGTGTAAAAAATATTTTTTTTTCTGTTTTCATTAAATGAAAACAATCATTTGGAAAACTCTATTCTTTATCCAGCACCTCTTAGCCAAACCATCATTTTAAATTCCCATCTTAATACTATTTTATAAACACCACTTTTAAATTAACATTTCAAAATTCAAACAAGATTCTAGTTTTCACATTATTTTAGAAAACATATTTAAAAACCAACTTTTCCATAAAATTAGGCACATCAACCAAAAACATTTTTTCAAAACCCACACACACTGGAGTTTCAAAAACAAACCATTTTCCACTTTGTCATCAAAACATTCCAAAAAAACTTTGAATTTTTTTTTCACAATTAAATAATATATCTTTCAAATTCATAAATAAAATAGTTTTAAAGCACTCCAAAAACACACTTTCACCTTCTTTCTTTCAAAACCTTTTACAAATTCCTTTTCAAAACATTTCAAAATTACGCATTAATGAAGAATGAGGAAAGAACACAAGCATGCACCACTATGTCAGGTCCCATGATGAGGATAAAATTCTACAACCACATAAGTTCCAATAACCATACATTATGTAGGGGATACAATCAAAAAAATGGATAAATCCCCTTAAATGATTCGAAAAAGGATCCTAGTGTCATGGGCATCATCCTATAGTTTTAGTAATAAAGGACCTAAACTAGAGACAAGTAACATAGGACAACACTACTGAAACTATCCATGTCCATGATATCCCCCCTATAGACTAATCAATAATAAATTTCTTGGGAGATCATATACTACCATAGGCTATAAAAATATTTCTAGCTCAAACAACCAGCTATCCTCTTGGACTAACTAACTGGATATAGTCATGAAACACTCCCTAGGAATCCCACTACTAAAAAGTAAGGTTAAATATATTATATATCACCTATTATATACTTAGGAATCCCATTAAAAGGAAAATAGAGGTGTGAACAATCAATCATTACCTAAGTCAAATATAAAGGATTTAAAATAACTCAGGCCTTACCTCCTTACACACTCACAAGAACAGCCCCAACCATATCAAAGAATATTATTATATAAAGATTAATAAATATAATACATCCCCTAATGGGATCACAAGATTCCATGGATGTAAAAAATAAATACATGGGGCTAAATAGGTTCTCCCACCTTTTAAGAAAAATCATTTATCATAAAATGCCAAATGAACATTTTCCAAAATATTCTTGGAATTCCATGCCAAACTCACACTATTTCAAACTCATCCTAATCAACTATTGGGGGTAAATTTTATTAAAAAATTGAGTCCTAAATGGTAACTCACTCTTCCCTTCAAACCACCTTGAAAATCAACCAATGTTATATAAAGGTTTTAAATTTCACATAAAAGGGATAAAATATCTCTTTAAAATGAAACAAACCTTTTAAATCATTTAAAAATATTTAAAAACCTAAAAAATTTGATTTAAAAATAAAATTGAACAAAATAAACCCTTATAAATCTCAATATAGTGCTCTCCATTGGTTTTAAAACCAAATAAAACCTTTAAAATTCATTTAGTCATTTTCAAAAACATTTGGTATGGAATCCCATTCCATTCCAAGGGTTAATACCACTTTAAATCCACTTTTGGCTCATCATGGGTCATACATATAGGCATATATTGAATGAGAAACCATTATAAAACAATTAATAATATAAATAAATATAATACAAAGTGAAAACAAAGAAATATCTTCTTCAGTTCAATGGAAAATAAGATGAAATTTGTCACCTACAAACATGAACACTCCAACAAGCCAAGATGTTCCCTCTGCAATCCTTACATGAGAAAATCCCCATGATTTGGACCAAAAACAACCTTAAATTCATCCAACATCAAGATTATGGTTCATGGGAAGGATAGAAATCAAAGTAAAAAGGGATAGTGGAATAGAGTAAGGGGTTTATAGTGACTTACCATAGACAAATCCACTTGAAACTGAGGGGAAAATCTATCAAATTGGAAGGAAAAAGGGAGGTGACTCCTATATAGGTGAACCTAGTCCATTAGAATGAGAGGGAGGGGAAATTAGGGTTTTTAAGTTTAAAATATAGTGGTGGAAATGTGATTTTTTTCTTTTCATGGATCTTGGATGGTCACATGGTTTGGCAGCACGATTTACCAAATCGTGTACCAGCCATGCGCAGGTCACTGCCTAGACCAAGGCCCACTCACATGGTTTACCAGGGACTCCATGTGTTTGGAAAAATCATACACCAACCTTTCCAAATGGAACTATCAAATTTCATAGTAGATTCACTCACTTATAACATGGTTTACCAAACCATGCACAAGTCATGCGTACTCACCCTTACATAGAAAATGTCCTTAATGGTTTCCCTTAGGATTACTATGGTTTTGAATCAACCATGTAAAACTCATGTAGACTAACCATGCATAGAAAAAAATTCACTAAAAATTCCAATGATAAAGGGTAACCACATAGTTTCTTCTAAACCGAGTGAGAAAACCATGCACATTAAGAAAACTCCAAATTTTATAAGTTTTAATCCAAAACTTCTCAAAACTGAAAATGACCCTAAAAATATAAAATAATATGAAATAAAAATCATAGTGAAATGGTGTGTGTTACAATTATCCCCACCTTGCCACTTTCTACCCCTAAAAAGTCTCAGGTATAAGTAGAGGATAACTAGAGAAGAATTATAAAAAAAACCTCAAAATAAAATAAGATTAATAAAATAACCATATAAATGCTTATATAACATTTTACATACTCAATCAAAACTAATAAAAGAGAGTATCTGTGAAATTGGATACCTAGAATAGTTATACCTGAATGGCTCTAAGGAGTTCTTCTTTTTATTCATTTTTGATAATCCACCTTTTAAGGGTTAAAGAGGAACCCTTACATGGCCCGTAGGCTTTGTGACATTAAATGACCCGATGGTCTTAGAGGAATACATCCAGACCATAACTACTTGAAACTATCCCTCCCTAAAGTCTACATCATGATGTAAGCTCTCCACTTTCGCATGGTTGTTCAGCTAGGCTTCCTGTACATGCACAGGCTAGTCCCGATAGTAATTTCCAAACCCTTTCATTCTTCCAAATCCATTAGCTCTGCTATGGTAAATGCGGATTCTCTGAATCCTCATCTGGATCTTATTCCTTGTAAATTATTCCTGGTCCATTAAGAATAATTTTCATGTGGACTGAAGGCCTTGATGTGGCCCATAAGACTTACTGGACCGAAGGCCATGGGTGGCCCGAGGGCCTTGAAAGACTCGAGGACCCAACCAATGGCCCAAAAGGCCAAACGGATGAATAGTACTGGCTGCTATAGTACCGAATAGTACCTGCTATAGTACTGCTACAGTACCCCCCAAAAATATGTCTCCACTCGGATTTAATCTCAAGTATCTTGGATGCACTTACCGAGTCCTCACCAACTAGGCTGAGGCTCTTTTGCACCAATCATAGTTCTACCCACTATTTGGAATTGATATACAATGGTGGAACTAATAGAACCCCCATGTATAGAAAGTAAGAGTAAATCACAATGAAATGGCATTCTCAAAATCTCTAATGGAAATTTACAAAACTCCACTGGTCAAATCCAACCCACAAAACACTTGATCACAACCAATAAAGGAGTCACTAAACCTGGAAACATCCAGAAGGACCACAAAATGAATCACCAAACTCATAGTATCCTAAAAACAAGGATCATAACAATTATAAACATACATCATGAAGAAATGGCATGGATCTAACCTTAGGTTCACAAGATATATATGGGGGTGTCTATATACAAATCCACATAACATTATCCCATGTTGATTCTAGTGGAAACTTATCTCGATGGAACCCATAGTCCAACAAAAAAAAAGCTACAACCTCTAGTTATCCATGAAATCACCCTAGGTTTCTTCCAATTCCAAACCAATAATATAAAACTATCCCATGGTTTACACTATGAAAGGGAAACAATGAACATCATTAAGAACCAAGGCAAGAAAATTCCCCAAAAGAACCACCACTCACAACAAGAATCCAAGGAAAACAAAAAAATGAAATCCTCAAGCAAAAACCATTACAAACTCAATAATAATAAATCCCAAAATGGTTCTTCATCCAAAATATACTCAAAAAACACCCAAATGATACACCAAATTATGGACAGCCCATAAATCCCAAACATCACAAAGATCAATCAAATGAACATGCTAAACCATATCTTACATAAGAGTCTCTAAGAAAAATTGATTGTCACTAGTCCAAACATCAAACCAAGGCTCAAAACCTAAGCCACTTGACTTATATTATTCCAAAGAAAACTCAATAAACCAAAATGGACTTGAATAGATACAATACATGATACTAATAGGACAAGAAAACACATTATACTCCATTTGTATCCTAATTAGTTTTCAAACCAAAAAGAGTGAAGAATCCCATGACATACACTATATTTCAACACTAAACCTTTTTTGGAGGATTACACTAAACAACATGTGACATGAGATCAACTCGGTCACGTCTCTTAAAGAATATTATCTAGTACCAAAATCACATGAGGGGGAAATCAACTTACATTAAATAATCCTGAAATAAAACACAACTGTTTCAAAAAAATATTCATTTAAAATGAAGACAATCATAAAAAAGAGTCATAAAAACCCACTTTCAGAACCAAGTCACCATTAAAATTGGTCCTTATTTCATAAAAAATAAAACAAAAATAATTTTACAATTTCAACCCCAATAAATAACTTTAATTTTTCATTATAAAATGTTTCCAAAATTTATTTCAAAACAAACACTAACCAATTTTAAAACCAAATACCATTTCAGGTTTTGTCATAAAAACAAACACTTACCATTTGAAACAATTTCAAATCATTTACCATTTTTAAATACACAACAAGTGTCAAAAACCAAAATTAGACACAAAATACAATTTAAAAATTTCCAGTTTCCCTTAAAATAAGAAATACACCTTTCAAAACACAATGTGCACTTGGTTAAAGAATCAAACGCACTGATTTTTTTCAAAATTTCAAAATGAAATCCACGATTTCAAAATGTTTCATGAAACAAATAACATTTTAAAAACAATCCCTAAGGAGTTACTTTAAAATTAAAAACATTTTTATTATAAATCCAGTTTTCACACACAAGAAAAAAAATTCAAATCTCTTGTGAAATCACATAACCATAGGCATACTGAAATTCTAAACTGAAACCCAATCCTACAATGACAATATATCACATGACCAAACATTACTATTTTCCAAATTCTCTCACACATTAGGCAATTTAAGAATCATGGGGTCAAAATAAAAAAAATAAAGCAGGATGTGGAACCATGCCTAACATGTCCATATGGTTGATGGAAAAATTCCAATCATGTGTTAGTCCCTACAACATATTAGGCATTAATAATTTTGTTTTCCCATGGTTTTTAGGCCCTATAATCCATCCTAAAGCTTCAATCCCATTTTTCATCTCTATTCCAAACACCAAGCATGATCCCCCAAGGAAACACAAACTATTCCATTGAGGATAAAATAATAAACAACATAAGAATCAAACTATAAACTAATAATTCCACTAAACAAAAAGAAATAATGAAACAAAAATCCATGCTACCCATGGAAACTCATGGCTCGGGGTGTGAAAGAGCTTGTGACACTCTCCCCGCATCTACCTCCCAAGTCCCGAATCACTATCTTCACACTTCCAAAACCCTAAATAAAAATACAATGCCTCTAAAACCTAGATACCACTGAGAATATAATCCCCAATACCATTTTTTAATGAACCATCTCTGGGTTCCATCTAACCCAACTCCCATCCCGCTCTTCCATAATGCCTGAAGGGTTTTCCAAATCCCCATGGGATAGAAATTAGTGCCTGGAAATCATGTAACATACCTTGTGAATGATTTTTCCCTCATAAAATGACATAAATAAGCAATGGTAATGGAAACAACAAATCTCCCAAGTAGAAGAAAAGCATAATTGAACATATAATCCAAAATATAAAACTAAAATATAAAATATAATATAATGAAAGAATATATTGAAAAGAATAAACATAAAATAAAATAGGATAAAGTGGATGGTATAAAATACAAATATAGAGAAAAACACTAACCCAACTCCAAAAATCCTCCACATGACCCATGGTGACCATCTAAATGCAACACCTCCCTTGAAAAATCCAACAGGAAAGAAACAATCCAAAACAGACATGGACCTATAAAATATTGGCCTGATCTAAATAGACTAGCAGGTCTCCACCCACTAAATTTATGTAGTCTCTTTCATATTACATTCTATAAATTCTATTTTTAAATATAATATAAAGATGTACATTTTTTATAATAATTTTTATAAAAAAATAATAAACATATCACTGATGTGTGAAAGATATTTTTACATTATTTTCAGTAAATGAAATAAATTAATTGGAAAATGATTTTCCCCAAATAATAACTCTTGTACAAACCATCATTTTAAAGTCCCACTTTAAAACCATTTCATAAACACCACTTTTAAATAACCATTTCAAAGCTCAAATGGGTTACTAATTTTCACACAGTTTTCCAAAACGTCTTTAAAAACCAACTTTTCTATAAAACTAGGAATGTCAGCCTAAAACCATGTTTTCAAAGCCCATTCACACTAAATAAAAAAAATCATTTCCCACTTTCTCATAAAAAAAATTTAAAACACTTTATAAAACATGGTTTCACATTCAAAGGACACAATTTTAAAACTCATAAATAAAATAGTTTGAAAGTGTAATAAAAACACACTTTCACTTTACTTCCTTTAAAACCTTTTACAAATCCCATTTCAAAACATTTGAAAAGTAATCCACAATGAAGAATGAGGAAATAAAACAAGAAATCACCACTATATCATATCCCATGACAAGGATCAAAGTAAATAACTACATAGGTTCCAAAAATCATACAAGAGGAAGAGGATATAATCGAAACCAAAGGATAAATCCCCTAAATGATCTTAAAAAGGATCCTAGTGTCATGGAAATTGTCCAATGTCTCTAGTAATAAAATACTTGATCCTATGACAAGGAACCTAGGTTGGAATCATTGAACCTATCCACATCCTTGATACCCCATCCCCCCTCAAACTATTTTGGAATAAACATCTATAGAGATCATATTCTACCACAAGATATAAAAATATTGTTAGCTTAAACAACCCGCTATCCTCTTGGCCTAATCAGTGGGGTATAGCTAGGAAACATTCCACAGAAATCCCACAACTTCAAATTAATTATTGATCTATTATAGTCCACTTATTATCTACCTAGGACCCCCATGAAAATCCAAATAGAGGTGAGAACAATCTATCATTACATAATTAAAATATAAATCATTTGAAATAACTCACTCCTCACCTCCTTATTCCCTCAAGAGAACAACTCCAACCATATAAAATCATAACAACATATAAGGATGCATCAATATAATACATCACCTTAGGGGATCAAAAGATACTATGTGCATTACAATAATAACATAGGTCTAAATAAGGTCTCATGCCTTTTATGAAAACCCATTTATCATAAAATTCCAAACAATCCTTTTTCTAAAACATTATTGGAATGATAATCCCAACTCACACTATTTCAAAACTCATCCCAATCAAATCATGGGAATAAATTTTATTAACACATTTTTGAAACCAAAATTGGAACTTAATATTCCCTTTAAACCATCTTTGAAATCAACCAAGGTTATAAAATGGTTTCAAACATTATGCACAAGGATTAACACTACCCTTTAAAATGAAAAACCCTTTTAATTTATTTCAAAAGCTTTAAACACCTTGAAAAGTTAATTTAAAAATAAAATGGTGAAAAAAACACATTTAAAAATATCAAGTCTATGTTCACTACTAATTTTAAAACAAAACACATCCTTTAAAATATATTCATGTATTTTCACAAACACTTAGCATAGAATCACATTCCATACCAAGGGTTAAATCCACTTTAAATCCACTTCGGCACCTCATGAGACATACATATATACAAATCTTGAATAAAAACCATATCAAACCATCAAGAATTTAAATTAATGTAATAATAAATGACAACAAAGAAATACCTACTATATTTCAATGAAAAACAAGTTAAAAGTCTTAACCTATAACAATGTATACTCCAACAAACTAAGATGTTACCTATAAAACCTCTATAAAAAATCCCCATTATTAGGACCAAAATCAACCCTAAATTTGTCCAACATCAATATCAGGTTTCATTGGAAGGAGAGAAATCAATGGTAAAAGGGATATTATCAGATATGAAGGGGTTTTAAGGGACATTCCATGGATAAATCCACTTGAATCTAAGGGGAAAATCCATAAATTTGGAAGGAATAAGGGTGGAAACTCCCATGGAGGTGCTCCTGGTCCATTCGAATGAGATATAGTAGAAATTGAGGACTAGAGAGTTAAAACCAAGTGAAAAAATAGGAATTTTGTCTTTTAATTAATTTGGGAAAGTTTCATGGTTTGGCCACATAGTTTACCAAATACTGTGCCAACCGTGCATAGGTCAAAACCTTGACCGAGACCCACTTTCATGGTTTACTCTAGAATCCACACGATTGGAAAAACCATGTGACAACCTTTCTAAATACTACTATCAAATTGTAGAGCTGATGCACACGCTTATCACATGGTTTACCAAACTGTGTGCAATCCTTTCACCCTAACTCTTATACATCAAAGGTATTACATGGTTTCCCCTAAAATATACATGGGGTTTGGACTCAATCATGTTTCACCCATGTAGACCAATTGTGTGTAGAAAAAAATGAACTAAAAAGCCTACTGAGTAAGGGTAACTGCATGGTTTCTTTTAAACCATTCATGGAAACTGTGCATAATAAGAAAAACACAAAAAATTATAAGTTTTATGTTGAAATTTATTATAAAATAAAAAAACTCAACAAAATAAAATAATATAAAATAAACACCACAATGACATGGTGGGTGTCACATGATGAGAAGAAATCTCATACCTATAGATAAAATTTGGATGCAGAGAATCCAAGTGTGACAATTTGGTTCCAAATATGATTATAAGTATCATGATGTAATATTCCTAGATGATTCCCCTTTTAAAACACATCCAACTCTATTTAATTATATATAACTAAACAAGGCCACATTGTAAGGATCATCACCACACCACAACATTCAAATTCACAAGAATCATGACCTATAACTTGTATCTCCACCTCAGAACCAATTAAACCAAACCAAAACCATAATGCAACCTATTCAATCTCGAGTAATGAAATCTATGAATACATATCAAAGGAATCTTGATAAAAATGGATTCACACCATAACAAACACACATGACACTATGAAAAAATATTCCAGTGGAAAAATGATGGGACTATGATTGATAATACCCCTATCAATCATAAAATAAAATTCAAGATAAAATGTATATTTTCACTTCCATATAAAATGGATATCTCATACATATCAAAGGTTTTACTCTTAATTATGAAGTTTTTTTACTTTAATATATTAATATTTTACTCTTATATATGAAGTTTTTTTACTTTAATGTATCAAGTTTTTATTCTTACGTTTCATAGTGAAGACTCTTATAAATTTAAAATTGATAAAAGAAAAGGCCACACTATGATAATATATATATATAGTGATACATACTATATTCTATTTATATGTATGATAATTTACTTTGATATGTAAGATGTATTTTCGAATGTAATATACCCCCCTTTTGAAAATTATAATACATAATAAATTACATATGTAAGATTTCTTGTCAATATGTAATATATTTACCCATATATAATATTTTTAGCTTTGTATGAGAAATTATATTACATATGGGTTATTTGATACATAAGGATTCATGTGACTCTCTTACATATGGGTTACCCCATATGTAAGGTTTTTTCATTTACCATAGAAATGAAATATAAGGGTATCCACATTATCTAGTCATAGATTATGATTGATATTTCCCCTATGAGTCATAAGATACGATCTTTACAATCTTCTATTTATACAAAAAGGTTACTCAATAAGGGTAAACCTAGACTTTACCAAAAACCCATCTTCTAGCTAACTTTCATTCTACAACACCAAAATTATTGGTATGATAAAATTCCTAGGTGAAATATTAAACAGAACTCAACCCTTCTCCCTCAAAACCACAACCAACACCCCTAGAAACCTATAATGAACAAAAACTGACAAAGGATTGAGGAAATTTAATTACCTTACATTAAATACCTCTAAAATGGTTCTCATCCTCAAAAATAAAAATAAAACTCAAAAAATTGAGAAATTAACCCAAGTAAAAAATTTGGAAAACCAGGTCTTCACATTAAATACCACTCAAATGATTCTTATCCTTGAGAATCCAAACCAAACTCAGAACAATAAAAGGCCTAAATCATAACAACCATGGGGAGATACCTCTCAACCAGAATAGATGAACTGCCAACACCCTCTAGAAAGAGTTGGGCTATGATTTAAAATCAATTTCAATGAGACAACTTCTAGAATTCTCACAACCATGATAAATACCTATCAAATAGAATCCTTGTGACTAAGGGTAGAAAAACATGGTCAATGAATATATAACCAAACACCATGATCCACAACTAACCTCTCACTAACAACCCATTTATCCTCACCAGTCTTGGTTTCAAAATGATTACCTTGTTGAAATAATATATAAACTAGTTAAAATTATTTATGATTCTGGATAAAACCCTTCAAAAACTTTTAGATCACTGATTAGTAATTTGAATCAGTGAAGAATTCATTTATTTTAACAAAAATAAATAAAAAATCCTTTTTTAAAATAGTATTTTCGAATAAAATTCAAATTCATTTTAGAATTTTATAATGGAAGGAGTTGAGTTATCAAACCATGACACTCCTCACTTCCTAAACTATAACTAACTACCCACCAAAGGCTGAGAGATATACCAAACTCATAAAATTCATACCAATGATTCCCTAACACAAAACAATGGAAACATAATAGATAATCTACCTTAGGAAACCTCAAACAAATAAATGATAAGGCTTATATATACACCCCAACTCAAGAGGATCACTACGCACTCCACTTATATGGGCCATGAGATTCATAACCCAAGGTATTTACCTTGACCCATGAGGGTACTCTTTAAAACTATTCCCACATTCATATATTGGTATTGGGATAATAAAAACTTTATTCAAAATTTCTAAAACATCGACCCGGGAACCTCATCCGAGTGGTCATATTGAATCATCCAACATATCAAATTCACTTCTAAGGTAGACAATAAGATTATCACAAATCTATTGGATTAAATCAACTTCATTGATAATATCAAATCATGTAAGGATATGTATCTATTCATTCATCACAACAAGGGCTTTGTATTCTATAATATATGGTAGAAAAATCATAATATCAATAGAATAAAAATTAAATAAACAAACAATGGTTCTTCAACCAGATCATGAAAGATCAAAGAAAATAAGGACCATACATAGTTAGCCACCAGTATTAATTTTGTTAATATCAGGTAATTTGGGAAACAACAAAAAAATATGAAAATAGTGGTTAGAAATTAATCCCCCAATAGATAACCACCACCTCCATATCAACCCAACCATAATTTTCCACTATATCATTTCCAAACCTAATATCCATTCTTCTTAATCAACCATATCCGCCACACAATACATATCAATTATTACCAAAGATATAAACAAAAATATTTTGTTAATTCATTTTAAAAAACATGAAATGGTAAATCAATGACCACAATAAAAAAACTTGAATCTTAAAGAAAACATATCATCAATAGGTCATGGTAATATTTAAGCAATCCACATAAGGACCAAAAACTCAATACATAATATTAACTATAATTAGGAGAAAAATTTCATGGGAAGTTCACATTGAATATTCACATCCAATTCCTGTATAATTACCACATGCATATAATACTCGCATAATAACACTTTCACTATAATAATTTGTTTATTAACATCTCATCATTATTTTAATCAATAAATTCTTTTCAACATGTTTCTATTTCATGATTTATACATAATAAAAACATAGCATAATAAATCATCTATAAAATTTAAATCATATTATAACAACTAGAACTCATCATTCTCAATGTTTTATAAACAATAATTTACATGTCATATATTTAAGCATGTTTTCATAACAAATGTTTTATAGCATTTAAAAATATTGGACATACTGTCTACAATATTTAGTTCATGTATATCATAAAACTTATTCATTTAAATCATGAATCATTAATTTATTCTAAGTAAAATATGTATTAGGAATGCATCACAATATTTCATTAAGTCATAAATGTTAAGTAATACGTATTCATACTCGATTATGCTCCTTAATTAAATGAACTCATTATTAAAGATTATATTCAATTCCAACAAACTTCTTAAATATTAGGTTCCATTTAACACATGGATTAAAATTTTATATTAAGGAATATAAAAATCTAAAACATTATATTAAATAATTTCTTTTAAAATATTTAAATTTAATCAATAATTAACCAATAAGGGAATGCTTAATCAAATGAGCTTTTGGAATGTTATTCATGTAAATTGCAATCTTTTTGACACGTTTTATCATTATTTAAAATATATTAGCATATTACTTATATTAATTTTTAACAACACATTAAATTCCCAATGATCTTATAGGTTGTTGATTAATAAGAACTGAACTTTAAATTATAGAACTAAACTTGGAATATTAAGAAAACTAATCATCATATATTTTCATGCATTTATAAGAAATCATGTTCTAACTAGAATGAATAAATTTATTATAAATAAATAAAATATAATTATAAAGACTACATTATATCAATATGTGATAGCTCAAACAATCATAACAATCATAATAATAAATAAAAATCTAAATTAAATTAGACCTATGATAACAATGCATATACCCTTTCAAAATTTTATACCCTATAATCAGGGCATTTTTACTAAAACATGTTTAGTTAACTTTCATGGTCCTTGCGTCTAATCACAGAGGACCATGATACCCATGTTCTAACCAGTCTCTCATTGACATTAAGTGTTATGGAATCCTTCAAAAGGTAACCTAAATATTTATGTTCTACCCAGTTATTTTTATTTATCATATTATTAGTTAAATAACATTTCTAACCTACCAAACCCATGTAATTCTCACCTGAATCTAACTAAAAAATCAATCATATCTATAAAAAAACTTTAATTCCACATTTTCATGACTCTCCCCCACTAAAACCCCACCCAGGTTGGTAGTGAAGACAAGAGTCACCCTTATAGCCTTCCTCCAATAGGCCCCATGCTAATGATTAACACTGAGTGTATTAGCCACACATATAGGAAGCATTAGCCTCATAAATTTTGTCTCATAAGATGAGTAATATATAACTACAAGAGGGATTTGAATTGTATTAAAAACATGGCTATAAATTTCCATCCCACTAAAATTGTTATGTTATTTAGAAAATATAATTTATGATCAATATAAAAAACATTAGGGTATAACATACTTAGGTATTACTATCATAAAAGAAAAACAAAAAAAGGAATATATATAATTTTTTATAGAGAAAATAATATAGCTAAAAATAAAGAAATGAAAATAATATACTTAATTGAAGAAAATTAAATTAAATTGTTTATACAACATGACAATTATTGAAAAAATGCATGGAGTTAAGGATGAAAATCCTTAAACTCCTAAAAAAGATATTTATTACCAATCTACTTCCAATTAACAATAATCCTTCATTTTTATCCAAATTAGAAAGATTATTTTTAAACCTTATCCTAGGTATCCCACTTCTGTACTAAGAAGTTTTTTGAATATAAAACCCTTCATAAAATAATTGTCTTCCTATCCCAGGAATCACTTGATCACACTGATCGGACACAAGAGATCTTAAGAATCCAGAGCTTCATTAACTGTAACCCTATCGGAAGGGCCATGTCTTCCTATCACTAGAAGCTTTTGATCACACTGATTGGAAAAACAAGATTCCATATTTAGCATCTCTTAGATCACAAGGCATACAAAAAATAAAGATTAAAATAGAAAAATTAGATCCTTTACAATGTAAAACTCACTAAGATAACTCTTAAAACGCTTGTAAAAAGATTACAAACACGAGAATTTGGAATCAATGAGATATTGGAACAGATTCACTAGAAATAAAATTTTCGGAACTTATAATTTGATTCTATTCCTTGAATCCTTAGCTAAAAATTATATATGATTGTGTAAAAAAAATCAATGTCCAGATTCTGAGTTCTTTGAGTTTAGTTGCAATAGAATCGGACACTCTAATCCATCATCTAATGGATATAGCTCTGCTTCTATCTTATGACGAGTTCATATTTTCACACTATTACGATGGATTTTCTATGTAATAGAATATGTACAGATAGGTTTAGATCAACTAAACATAACATTCACACAATTAAACCATATACAATAAAATGAAATCGAGTACAATACAAGAATGACCTCCCAGACTCTACCCTAGCTATCCAAACAGAAGAATTCCCAATCTCCATTGAACTATTATAAGAAAATCCATGAAAATGTAGTGGGGTGAGTAATTTGGAGTACTTATCATGATCATATTTCTAAAAAATTCAACATCAATATGAAATAAATGTGTCAAGATAGTCATGAGTGAGATCAACTAAGCAGGTGACAAGAGTGGGGCAAAGCAATCCATCTTAGTGGAAAGTAAACACAATTACTCTTTTAAATTTTATCAATTGAAACCACCACATTACATCAATAATCCATGTGACGACCCGAACTATCTATTATTTTTATTTTATTATTTTCTTTGGTTTTAATTTTTTTTCGTGGTTCAGGTTGAATCCTGAACAAGTTTTTTGAGTTTTGTAAAAAAACGTGTTTTTGAGTTGATGTCACTGAGCACCCAGGCAAAGCATGTTTTGGAAACCCCGTGCGACTTCTTCCATGCAACCGCATAGTCCTCCTGTCTTTGGAAAAATTAAAATGAATAATTTTTTGTAATTTATTGCGTTATTTAAAAATTTTCTTGGTTAATAATTTTAATTATTATTATTGTCGTAATTAAGGTTGTTATTATTTTTTATCATCATCATTATTATTATTATTATATTATTATTATTATTATTATTATATTATTATTATTATTATTAATATTATTTTTTATTTTTTATTCACTTTTTATTTTTTTATTTTTATGTTATCTTTTTTCTTTCTGCCCTTTTTTTCTTCCTTCCACGTGGGTGTCCCCCTTTTTTTCTTCTCCCTTCCCTACAAGCACCCTCCTTCTCCCTCGCTGCACGCCACTCTCTCTCCCCTCATTGCAGGGCCCCTAGCCCCTGCTTCCGGCTCACCCGCACCAAGGCCTCCCTCCTTCTCCCTTGCAGCGCGCCAACACCCCGCCCTCGTGCTCCTGCCCTGTGACAACACCCGCCAGCTACAGCCAGCCTCCCTCGGCCCTCTCACACCTACAGAACGACCCCATGTAGTCCCTCAGCCTCTCTCCTCTTGCACACAACCACCCTACCCTCTCCAGCGTAGGCCGCAGCCATTTCCCCCTACCAGCGCGAGCTGCCGCTGATCTGCAGCACCCCATCCCAGCAGTCCCCCTCATCGCTCACCCCCCAATGCCGCACCCAGCCCACTGCACCTCCTTCACACTCCAGGTCCAACTCCTCCTGTCCGGTTCGCCTGCGCAACACCCTTGCTCGCCTTCTCCCGCACCGCCCTGACCACGCACCTGCAGGCCGACCTACCTCCAGCGACCCCTCAAGGTCTCCGGCCAGCTCCCTACTCAGTGAGCCTAACCAGCAGGCTTCCCCACTGTTCCAGCCGACCAAGAACCACCTTACAACCAGCTTTGGAGTTCCTCAGTGCCTCCCCCTGCTGGCCAGGCCTCCTCGCCGACCCTAGTTACGCTGCTCCCTCTTCCCTCGAGCCAGCGCCTTCTCTCCAGCTATCCTCGGCGCTGCCTCCCCCATCCAAGCAACTCCCCTACACCCGCTACCTCCTGTTTCTCCATTTCTGCGGCACGAGCAGGACCGCCACAAGACCTCTGTCCATCCGCCCCGCGACTTTCAGCTTCCGACCCACCTCCCACTGGCACCCGCTGTTCGGCCGCTGCCCTATCCTTTGCCCGACCTCCTCCGTCGGTGACCCTCCGGCCAGCTCGCGGCCTCCTCCTATCCGTCCGCCACGTGCATCTCTGGCTCAACGGGCCTCTTTTCCGATGGTTGCATGACCTCCCAACTAGACCGGGCACACTTATGTCATCCTCACCGCCACTTTTTGACTGTCACCCCGACCCCTGCCCCTTTAAATTTAGAGGTATTTTAATTTTTTTATGACTTAATTTAATTTAATATTAATTAATTATTTTTAGTTTGATTATATTTATTTTATAATAGATTACGTGGTATTGTAGATAATTTTGTTTGGTTAATTGTTTCACCTAAATTATTGATTCTTGGCATGTTTTGTGAAGAGTTAGTTTGGTGCGAATTATGTTTTGAAAAACTTTTCGAGCTGTTTATTTTGTGTTTTTTGTTATTTTGGATCATTTTAATTCCGTGTTTATGTATTTTGGTTATCTTTTCGGTTGCAGCATGTTGGCAAGATTTTTCCACGGTCCTGCGATCGCCAGCTTGCACGCCCGGTCGAGGCGTGTCGTGTCATCGTGCTTGGACTGCGAGTCGAGGTAGGCCCCCCATTGCACTCGCCTTTAAATTTAGAATTTATTAATTTCTTGATATTTTATTAATTTTAATAAATTAGAAATAGTATTAGATAATTAATTTGGAAATAATTACTCGATGTAAAAAAAGTTGTTTACTTTATACACGACACTTGAATTTTTTTGCTAATGAATTGACAAACAATAGTGAAAGAATACTCGTTTGTCCTTTAAACATAATTCACATATTTTCAATTGTGGTTTTGATTTGATGATAAATAATTTCTTCTGATGCGTGAGCAAGTGTTTTGGTTCTCTTAAGAAATGAGGTTTTTTCTTTAAAGTTGGTGAAGGCTTGTTTGGAACTTTAATAAAATAAATTATTTTGGAAAATCTCTTTGGGGTGACTTAGGGGTGATCCTTCTATGTACATGGATTGTGTGAGTTGTTGTGTTTGGTGGTCGTGCATTGTGATTGGTTACTTGATTGACATTGTTGACTCACCCCTTTTTATTGCATGTGTTGACATGAGAATCTGACATAGTAAGTGAATCTTCTGAGAACGATTGTTGCACTAGTTTAGACCACACGCTGGCTAGTGGCTCATATCAAAGAGCTGTTTTGTTATCAGTGTTATGAGATTGCCCCCCCCCCCCCCGGTTAGGCCATGTAGGGCAACACCGGGTGTTAGGGCATTATAACGTCATTAAGTAGGGAATGCCTTTAGGATGAGTCATATGTATAGTATGTTCTGGATCGTTCACGAGCTCCTAGGTTCAACCCATGTTTCCTTTAGTTCTTATTTGTATGTGGATAACGATTGAGAGGTATAGTTCGGATGTTGGCCCTTACGTGACACTTATTCCATTTCCCTTAGTGTGTGTTGTGTGTTATGTGTGATTTTACTTTTTCTTAATAACTAAACTTTGGGTTTTTAAATTTTTCGTGGAAATGTATTTTAAAATGAAATGCACCTTCTCCTTTCAAGCATTAAACTTGTTTTTAAATTAAATAGGGTAATGGACTGTTACTTGTTTTAGAAATGAAATTGTGTGTGTGGAAACCCTATATTTTGTATAATTTAGTTCAAACCTGAAATTAGTAAATTCTTTATTTAAAGGTATTTCATTGGGAATAGTTTGTTGGGCACGCCTACTGATTTTTAATACTCACGCCTATAGTGTTTTTCCTATTTTTAGTTTTGATGCAGGTTTGACTCGAGCTTGATCGCAGTGGGAAAGAGTTCATTGTGGATTGGTGAGCGACTCTTGGAGTCGCGAGGAGTTGTGGTCGTGGGTATGTTAGTTGGTTATTGTTGGTCGTTCTTTCTTTTCATGCTGTTTATTTACTTTGTGTTATTCTACTTTTCTGTAGCGTTATTTATTTTCACTGGGTGAAATTGTTCCCAATTGTCCTCTATTGATGCCCTGACACTTGTCGCCATCCCGAGAGGATCGGGAACGCCTCTCGGGCTATGTCACGGACCAGCTTGGGTGATCAGTTCAGGGTCTACCCAGGTTGGTTCATGACAAAATGGTATCAGAGGAGGTCGGCTCTTGAGAAGACCTTATTTTTTAGAGCGCCCATTGTTATTTGAGGTTGTCATGGTAGAAGGAGTAGAATTTTCAGGACTCGAGGCATAAGAATGGGAAGGACGTCATGAACCCATGCTCATTTCGAACCTCAGGTTACCATGGGATGTTTGGGTTGTCGATGTCTTTTGATTCTTATGGTTTGTTTGGTATTGGGAAATGAAATGAGAGTCGGGAAAGTAACCTCTATGATCTCGCATGGTTTGGAAATCCAGGAGGATCCGAGGACTTTACCCCAGAATGCTCTCAGTGACGGTGGTGTTATTGGCATATGGACGCCAACCATATGGCCAAGTCACCCATCATCACTAGTTTCCCCTTAGTGAATCGTTTGGGTTTTCCTTTATTCTGAAAATCATTGCGAAAAGTGTTATTTTTGTATTTTAAATGGTAATGACCCTATTTGACCCATATTCTTGTTTTCTAGTTCCTTATTGTCCTCCCCCACGAAGGTTAGATGGATGTCCAAGGTGCAGCTTTGGGTGGTGCATCCTTAGCAAATCCTCCAGTTGACCAGTCCATGGACTACATCCTTGAGTTTCAGAAGTTGAACCCTCGCCTCTTTTATGGGAAAGCAGATCCTCTTGAGGCAGAGGAGTGGCTGTGGAAGATTGAGAGGAACTTCTGTTCTCTCACTCCATTTGATTCATTGAAGGTGAATTTGGATACCTTTATTCTTGAAGGTCCAACATGGAAGTGTTGGAAGTCCGTGTCTTGAAGCAAACCTCGAGAAGGTCTCACTTGTGAGTTCTTCAAGTCATCATTCATCCAGTAATATTTCTCTTAGTTGATGAAGATGAGGAAGAGGATGGAGTTGCGTGGTCTTCAGCAAGGTGTTGGATCGGTGTTGGAATTCTTCCATCGTTTCTTGGACCTGGCTCCGTATGAATCAGGGTATGTTGGAAATGATCTCGTGAAAGCTCGACATTTTAAGCTTGAATTATGTCCTGAGCTACAATCTAAGGTGGAAGAGTTCAAGGTAATCACCTTCCCTGACGTGATGAGACAAGCTTTCCTCGCCAAAGCTGAGTTAGCAGGAGGAATTGAGGTAGCGAATCCTCCTCCGTCCTTGGGAAGCAGTGCAATAGATAGCGATAAGAAGAATGGGAAGCAGCCTGATGCTGGTGGTATTGGTAGAGGAATCAAGATTCCTTCAGACCTTCATTCATCTTCCTTACAGCGCAATGCCTTGATCTGTCACCAGTGCGGTAAGCGGGGGCACAAGAGGCCGATGTGCCCGAATGCTCCAAGACCCTGCCACACTTGTGGGCACCTGGGTCACGTGCAGCGATTCTGTCAAGGTGTTTCCAAGAAGCGCACTGAAGCCAGACTTGACTCGTCGAAGGTCACCTCAGCCCGTCACCAGGAGTAGGATGGTGTTTGGGGATCAGTTTGGAGTTTTTCTCTTTGTGGTGTTCTTTGGATGTAGTAGTCGTCACCTGTACTGTTTTGTGTTGTTTCTTTTCCATCAGTTGTAATAAGGGTTATTGTTGAACCTCTTTGAGACCTTTATTTTATTGGAAGTGTGTTTGGTGAAATTCTGGTTCGTGTGTTATGTTTGGGAATTTTTAAAGCCTAACTGCGAGGCAGGAGATGCTTCAATCAACAGAGCTCCAGCCACAGGTCCCAGAGTGAAGTTGGCACGTAATCAGGAGAACCCCAATAGTGAAAAAGGGCATTGGCTTAATTTTCATCCTTAGTGTGGTGTGGTTTGTGTTCTTTCGAGGGTGTGAAGTTGTTAGTATAGCGGTGAAGGTAGTTTTGATGCTCCATCAGTAGGGTCCTTCCCTTCTCCCCTCGTGGTGGGGGGGGGGGGGGTTGATCTGTGTGGAAAGTTTTCAAGTTCGGTTAATCTCGTCAGTCCTTATGGTGGCGAGACCCATCGCGGGTCTCGTTGAATTCAGTTGGCTTGTTTCCTATGGCGGGGAGTCAGTTCAGGCCTACCCGTGTCAATATCAGAGTTTCATTTTGGTGGTGTTTAAAGTGTTCGTGTTTTGAGGATAAGTTGCATGTCATTGGAGTTTAGTGTTCGTTTGGATTGATCAACTGGAGGCGCTTAAAATTTTAGGGGTGAGTGACACTTAAGGAGTTTCTTCTTGGGTCTAGGTCTTGTTGTGGCTTCCCGGGGGAAGGAAGCTTTATGGTGAAGAGAATTGTCACGCCCCGACCTATCTATTATTTTTATTTTATTATTTTCTTTGGTTTTAATTTTTTTTGTTGAGGTTCATGTTGAATCACGAACAATATTTTTTAGTTTTTTCAAAAAAACGTGCATTTTTTAGTTGACGTCACTGAGCGCCCAGACGAAGCACATTTTGAAGACCCCGCGCGGCTTCACCCATGAAACGGCACAGTCCGACTGTCTTCAGAAAAATTAAAATTAATAATTTTTTGTAATTTATTGTTTTGTTTAAAATTTTTCATGGTTAATAATTTTAATTATTATTATTATTGTAATTAAGGTTATTATTATTTTTTATTATCATTATCATTATTATTATTACTATTATTATTATTAGTACTATTATTATTATTATATTTTATTATTATTTATTTACTTTTTATTTTTTTATTTTTATGTTATCTTTTTTCTTTATTGCTTTTTTTTTCTTCCTTCCACGCGGGTGTCCCCTATTTTTTTTTTCTTCTCCCTCTCTTAGGTGCACCCTCCTTCACCCTCGTTGCACGCCCATCTCTCTCTCCCCTCGTTGCAGCACCCCCACCCCCTACTTCCGGCTCACCCGCACCAAGGCCTCCCTTCTTTCTCCCTTGCAGCGTGCCAGCACCCCGGCCTCCCGTGCTCCTGCCTTGCGACAACGCCGACCAGCTGCATCCAGCCTCCCGCGGCCCTCCCGCACCTACAGCGCGACCCCCTACAGTCCCTCGGCCTCTCTCCTATTGCGCACAACCACCCTACCCTCTCCAGCGTAGGCCGCTGTCGTTTCCCCTTACCAGCGCGAGCCGCCGATGATTTGCAGCCCCCCATCCCAGAAGGCCCCCTCGTTGCTCACCCCCCGACGCCGCGCCCAGCCCGCTGCACCTCCTGCGCACTCCAAGTTCAGCTCCTCTCGTCTGGCTCACCCGCGCGACGCCCCTTCTCACCTTCTCCCACACTGCCCTGACCATGCACCCGCAGGCCGACCTATCTCCAGTGGACCCTCAATGTCTCCGGCCAGCTCCCTGCTTAGCATGCCCAACCATCACGCTTCCCCCATGTTCCGGTCGACCAAGCACCACCTTCCAGCCAACTTTGGCATTCCGCGGTGCCTCCCCTGCTAGCCAGGCCTCCTCGCCGACCCTAGTTCCGCTGCTCCCTCTTCCCCAAGCCAGCACCTTCTCTCCGGCTGTCCCCAGCGCTGCCTCCTCCATCCGAGCAGCTCCCCTGCACCCACAGCCTTCTGTTTCTCCCTTGCTGTAGCATGAGCAGAACCGCCGCAAGCCCTCTATCCAGCCGCCCCGCGCCTTCCGTCTTTCGACCCGCCTCCGCAGACTCCCGCTGTCTGGCTGCTGCCCTATCCTTGTCGGTACCTCCTCCGCCGACGACCCTCCGGCCAACTCACAGGCTCCTCCTTTCTATCCACCGTGTCCATCTCTGGATCAACGCGCCTCTTGTACGACGGTCGTGTGACCTCCCAAATATACCGCGCCCACTTCTGGAAGCCACCCCTTTTTGACTGCCACACGACTCCGCTGATCAACCACACCCCGCGCCGACCTCTACCCCTTTAAATTTAGAGGTATTTTAATTCCTGTATGACTTAATTTCATTTAATATTAATTAATTGTTTTTAGTTTGAGTATATTTATTTTAGAATATATTATGTGGTATTGTAGATAATTTCGTTTGGTTAATTGTTTCACCTAAATTATTGATTCTTGGCGTGTTTTGTGAAGAGTTAGTTTGGTGCGAATTATGTTTTGAAAAACATGTCGAGTTGGTTATTTTGCATTGTTTGTTCGTTTGGATCTTTTTAAGTCTATGTTTATGTATTTTATTTATCTTTTCGGTTGCAGCGCGTTGGCTAGATTTTTCCACGGTCCTACAATCGTCAACTTGCACGCGCGCTCGAGGCGTGTCGCGTCATCGTGATTGGAATGTGAGTCGCGGTTGTTCCCCCACTGCACTTGCCTTTAAATTTATAATTTATTAATTTATTGATATTTGATTAATTTTAATAAATGAGAAATAGTATTAGATAATTAATTTTGAAATAATTACTCGATGTAAAAAGAGCTGTTTATTTTATACATGACACTTGAATTATTTTCTTGATGAACTGATGCACAATAGTGAAAGAATTCCCGTTTGGCCTTTGAACATAATTCATGGATTTTCAAGTGTGGTTTTGATTTATTGATAAATAATTTCTTCTGATGCGTAAGAAAGTGTTTTGGTTCTCTTAAGAAATGAGGTTTTTTCTTTAAAGTTGGTGAAGGCCCGTTTGGCACTTTAATAAAATAATTTTTTTTGGAAACTCTCTTTGGGGTGACTTAGGGGTGATCTTACTATGTACATGGATTGTGTGAGTTGTTGTGTGTGGTGGTCGTGCATTATGATTGGTTACTTGATTGACATTGTTGACTCACCCCTTTTTATTGCATGTGTTGACATGAAAACCTAGCATAGTAAGTGAATCTTCTGAGAATGATTGATGCACTAGTTTAGATTATGCACTGGCTAGTGGCCCATAGTAGAGAGATATTTTGTTATCAGTGTTCTGGGATTGGGCCCTTCGGTTAGGCCATGTAGGGAAACATCGGGCGTTAGTTCATTATGCCGTCATTGAGTAGGGCATGCCTTCAGGATGATTCAGATGTATAGTACATTATGGATTGTTCACGAGCTCCTAGGTTCGAACCATGTTTCCTTTAGTGCTTATTTGTATGTGGCGGACGATTGAGAGGTCTAGTTTGGTTGCTGGCCCCTGTGTTCCACTTTTTCCATTTCCCTTAGGGTGTGTTGTGTGTTATGTGTGGTTTTCCTTTATGCTAATAACTAAACTTTGGGTTTTTAATTCTTTTGCAGAAATGTGTTTTAAAATGAAATTCAACTTCTCCTTTAAAGCATTAAACTTGTTTTTAAATTAAATAGGACAATGGAATGTTACTTGTTTTAGAAATGAAAGTGTGTGTGGAAACCCCATATTTTGTATAATTTAGTTCAAACCTGAAATTAGTAAATTCTTTATTTAAAGGTAGTGCACTGGGAATAGTTTGTTGGGCACGCCTACTGAGTTTTAATACTCACGCCTATAGTGTTTTCTTGTTTTTAGTTTTGGTGCAGGTTTGACTTGAGCTTGCTCACCATGGGCGAGAGTTGGTTGTGGATTGGTGAACGACTCTTGGAGTTGCGAGGATTTTTGGTCGTGGGAAGGTTAGTTGGTTGTTGTTGGTTGTTCTTTCTTTTCATGTTGTTTATTTACTTTGTGTTATTCTACTTTTCCGCTGCTTCATTTATTTTCACTGGGTGAAATCGTTCCCAATTGTCCTCTATTGATGCCCTGACGCTTGTTGCCAACTAGGGAGGATCGGGAACGCCTCTCGGGCCATGTCATGGACCGGCTTGAGTGATCAGTTCAGGGTCGACCCGGGTTGGTTCGTGACAATCCAATACTATAAATAAATGAGGTTGATTTAAGATTTATAAAATCATATATATAAATAAATAGAAAGGTCCATAAACATATCAACACTCTTTCAACCATCATAATCAATTAACCATATCATTAATTAAGAATAACCATATCATCACTATTAAATAAACCTAACCATAGCCACATCACAATCAACACCACATCACCAAAACCACCATCGCATCACCACAACCACATCTATATCAGAATCATCACCACATTACCATATCATCAACTCATTTTATAACCGAGAACCATTATATCCCCGATACATGACATAAAATTGAGAAATCAAAATCTGAGTATATGTGTACACACCATAACCTTGAGCCCTTATATCCCATAAATATGTGAGCATGTCGAAACCTTGAACCATTATAGAACACATATGTATATACCAATACACTACAATTTAATTCATTTCATCCTATGTATATATATATAAATGTATATCAAAATAACCCATAAGGACTATATATACAATAACCTTTATCCATTACTTCCAGTGTATAGATACTATGTTCCTCAAGCCATTATATCCCATAAAATTATATACATAAATAAAATCCATTACAGAATTCATGTATAATATCATAAAATCATACACAATCAATTAGATAGAAAATCATCAAGAAATCAATCAACCAAATAAACACATACAATAATAATCTATGAAACATCACAATGTATCATAAAAAACATCTTCAATACAATAGATAATAAAATACCATATCATTTCATAATCTAATAATAATTTCTACATCTTAAAATATATATCTACCTAGTATTATTATAATTATAATGATAAATTATTAGATTAAACATCAACTATTCATTTAATATATTATAATTAATTTTCTACTTAATTAAACTCAACCAAATAATTACAATTAACCATGACACAACTATAACCTTACCTTATAACCTCATTGACCACTTCCTAATAAAATATTTACAAAATAATAATAGTTACCCACCACCACAAACCCAACCTTTAAAAAATAATCATAATATCTCAAGATTCCCATAACCAATACTTTCAACTCTCTCAACAAAAATCAACATAATCTCTTAATGACCATACATGACTTAACCTAAAACAAAACTATAGGTATTACCCTAGGGAGGAGAACCTAACCCTCTCCTCACCACAAATTTATCACTATATTACTTGTAATCCCAAATATATCACTCTAAGGAATGTAAACTACTAGCAAGGTTGAAACTAACAATATCACATCATATCTATTATAACCACTAGCCCAATACACCCTAAGATATGGGATGAATTAGGATGTACAATTTTTATTATCTTTCACTAGATATTGTTCCCATGTTAATAATAACACCTTAAACCAATCAATCTTCAAGCATACACAATATCCAGATACCGAATTTAAATCCAGGGAAATAGAAATTTTACTTGGTTAACCATGAAAGGTTATCCAATTGATCATACATAGATAGTGTGTATATGTACTAGGGGATAAAACTAGTTACTATATGTGTTAATAAAGTTTAATAAGGACACACTATCAATCCTAAGGACAATCCCCCTTCTTATCTCTATATGCACTTATTTAAGAAAATGAATATAAGAAAATTCAATATGATGATCAGTCATAATGATTATTTATAATATAAAAACACCAGTACATCAAGGGTGTTGTCATTTAACATTCACTCCTTTAAATACTAATCTTTTGTAAAATTCATGACATTATAGTTTCACTTCTCTTTATCTTTCTTCAATTCCTATATTTTCTATATTACTATAGCATCATACACTTTCTCTTCTTCTTCTTTAATTAAATTAAATATTCAAAGAACTACATGATTATTATTTCCATAATATTTGGTACCATGATTTTATCCATGTTAACTACTCAACCAAATCACATGAATATATCCTTGATAATCTATGACTCATTCAATTCTAAACAACTCTACACGATTCTCAGTATTTTCTTTGTCACAATCTTTCTCAATTATCATAGTTTTATTTTATTTAAAAGTAAAAAATATCTACAATATTCTCTTTCTTCATGACATTTAATCACATCATGATTCCATGTAATTTAGTGTGCCAACATCCTTGATAGGATGCATAATCAATCATATTTTATGATTGATAGTGCATGTCATAATCTATAGCTAGATAAATTATCAATCCTATCTTAAAATTGATAATACATATTGAAATATGTGGATGTATGGTATATTCAAATGCTAAAGGAAACAAACCTTACATATCAAGTTGCTTAATTGAAATGACTCTTACATATAACAATGTCATGGAAAATGACTTACGTATTGCCTAGTTACTTTTTCATATCATCCCTATACAACATCATGGATTGTCTAATTTTGAAAAGGGAAATTACACTTATATATCATTAAGGTTATCCAAATTTATCATTAGGAAAGTTAAAAACTTTTATATTTTTCTCTAGATAGCCCTTATATATTGGTTTGTTCACATTTACATATGTAACTTGTGTAGAATTTTCCAAATACCTCAAATTGGTTACCTTTATGTATTGAGTCCTGATTACCTTTAAATATGATTTATTTTATTTATAAAATTTTTTCAATACCAAAATGACCCTTATTTATCTAAAATATAACCTTTACATATACAGGGATCTCTAGGAATTTGTCAGTTGGTTTCTTACTATAATTTATAAAACATTATCCATTGTATTTTATAACTAAAAATACACCCAAAAATAACATTTGTACCTCTAATTTACTTCAAGAATATATGTTTCCAAATAAATCATTCCTAAAACACCACCCACTCTTTTTCTGAAACATCTATAACTCCTCTTTCTAATAAATTAAAATTTACTCCAATACATCCATAACTTATAAAATTAAAAATATTCATATTATGGAGCATCCCATGATTTTTCAAAACCATCTTTAGTTACATTAGAACTTTCAAAACCACTTATAGAAAAACTTCCAAGCTTTTAATTGACAATAAATACAATATTTTGCAACATTCCCCATGTATTGTTTTCTAAATAATACATATTATCCTCCATGTTCCTACTTGTAATCATTCTATCCACACCCCCTTACGTATGAAAATCCCCCTAGAATCATTATCCCCCTTTGATAATAGGTTTTCTTCTTTTCTATATCATTTCATGTATGAGTATTCATGAAACATCCATTATTACAAAAAACTAATAAAAAATATATTAATAAATTATCTAAGCCTATATAAGCCAAAAATCATTGAAGGAAATAATAAAAAGATTCAATTACTATAAATTTATTTATATTTTATAATTAAATTGTTATTCACTTCTAATTCCACATGGATTGTGTGTCCACTTATCTTATTACATTCTACAAAATATGAACACCAACAAAAACAACAATATCCAAGTAAAGAAGTATGTTTAATGAGTAGAGAAGAGTTTTCAAACCTACTTAAGTTGAGAGAGGTGGCTGAACAAAAAGTTTTAACTGATGATTATAAAATTATAATGTGTCCAATGGTTTTGTAAATATTTCTTACACTTGTTGATTGGTTCCCACATGATATGTTATGATAATGCATTTCTCTACCTTCTCCTTAATAAAATGGTATTATATCTCAATATACTTCATATGATAATGATATATCAAATTTTTTATTATCTCAATATCACTTTTTTTTACACCCTGAAATTTTATATTATATTTCTCTTTAATAATTTCTTTTCTTTGATATCTTGCGTTACACATAACACTGAGTTTAGGTGAATGAAAATCTTCTATTAAAATTTTATTTAATATTCATCACCTTATTGTTGGGTTAGATGTTATGAGTAGTAATAACTAGATTATGAAAATGTATGTTTTACAAATGTATAAAATAAATTCATTAGTTATAAATGAATTAGAAATAAAATAAAAATCAATTGAAAATAAAGGAGATGTTTTTCTAAAAAACAATTTCTCTGAGTGAAATGTGTTTTTATATCAATAATTAAATTAATCACTATTTGTGAATGATTTTATTGAAATTTATATATTATGTATTCAATAAAATGTTTTAACATTCATCCAATATTTCACTATGCATGGGATGAGAATAAATCTAGTTTTATGCTTAAAACCGTGTTTTTCTAAAAGTGATTTTCATTGCATTTTTCAAACTTCTTTTAAATTAATTTATAGCACTTATAGTTATTTAATTTTATTAAATAGATTATATAATTTGAATTAGTAGGTCCAGATTTGGTAAATAGGTCCCTTTTAATTTTAGGTGTTATGAATAGTAATTTGGGTAAAATTTATCACCTCAGTAAAGGGTAAATCAGGTTAATATAAGTTAAAAATAAAGGATAATGCCATAATTTTTCATCTTTGTGAATGAAGGAAATTATATAATTATCACATCAAGCTCAAATTTGAATCATATAAGGGACACTTTTCCATTAAAATGACCTATATAATATTTAAAGCAAAGAAAAATACAAAATGTCACACTCTTAGTTTTAAAAATGTCTTATGTGTTCATATAGGGAAACAAACAGGTTGTGAATGAATCTAAATTTATATTTTTAGAATAATTAAATTATTTTAATGATGGGAATTTATTTCTAATTTTTAGTAATTATTAAATTACCTTAAATTCTCATGCAACGCTGACGTAGTATTTCTTAAACTAATTGAAAAATAAAATAAATGATTTTAAAAATATTAAAAGTGATATAAGTTGAATGAATTATAGTGTTACACGAATTTTATAGATTATTATGAGATATTAGTGTTGTGTTAAAGTATTATATTTTATTTAAAAATTTTTATTTATGTCTTTTAAGTATAATTATGAATAGTGTAAAAATTGACAATAATGATATATTATGAAAATAATATAATATTAAATTATTTAAAAATCATTAAAATATTGAAAGAGGAAAATGGGATAATATATAGTCTAAAATATCATCTCTTATCCATTTATGTGTAAATATTTACCATATAATAGAATTATTTCCCTTTAGGAGTAAAAAGGTCATTACCGTGGTTAATGTTAAAATGGGTTAACTATGGGAGTCCTCCCGTTGTTGAGAGGTTTCCTCCTAGGGTTTCTGGGTTTTGACAGTGCGCCATTGCACTGGTGGTGGGGGGCGTCGTCCCTAGAGTGAGAGATATGGAATCACGATGGATCTGCATGTGGATGTGAGTCCTTTTATTTTTGGCGTTCTTCAGGCTCGCCTGCGTCCATCGACGATCTGTGGTCATCGGTTTAGCGATTTTTGTTTTGAGATTTTGGTTCCTCGACTTCGACTTCAATCTGGGAGCTGGGAGCTAGGATATGCACTGTTTTAGTCCAACGATTTAGGTTCAGCGGTTTTGGATCTGCGGTTCTCGGCTTCGACCTGGCTTATGCCTTTTCAGTTTTGACAATTTCAGATCTGCGGTTCTCGGTTTCGATCTGGTTTATGCGTTTTTTAGTTTTGACGATTTTTGGGAGCTGGGGTTTGCGCTCTTCGTTTTTCGGTTTTTAGGTGTGGTTCGCGGTGGTCAACTTGGGCATCATGATGGGGGTGGCTCGTGAAGGAACCAGTTCACGAGTATTTTGATTCGCGAAGGAGAGGTCGCATAGACCTGGTTCGCGAAGGACGTTCTTGGTTTGCGAAGGAAGTTTCATGGTCGCGAAGGAGGTTGCTGGTTCGCGAAGGACGTTGCTGGGTCACGTAGGGGACTCACTTCTGCGAAGACGGTATTTTTGGTGCAGGGTGTATCTGCAAAGCATGACCTCGCGCAGGGTGTGAGCGCGATGGAAGGGCCGCACAGTGTGAACTCAAAGTAAGGGCAGCGCAGGGTGTGATCGCGAAGGTAGTGACGCACAGGGGGAGTGGAGGTTGTGGTGTGCGGCAGCTGCGGGCGTGGTTCACGGATGGGTGTGGGATGCGGGAAAGCCTGTTTCCTATGGAATCCATTTTCCTAGTTTGTGGAGGGTTTGATACGCAGTGGGAGGGGGATTTGAAGGCTTTTGAGGAGTTTCAGGTAAGAGCATGGAGTGTGTCAAGTTGGTTCGTGACATGGCGTTGGTTTGCCGAAGGTTTTGGTTTGCGATCTGAAGGTGATTCGCGTTCTGATGCGGGTCCGTGAAGGCGCTTGTTCGTGAATGTATAGGGGTGCGGCAGCTCAAAACGCAGTGTCTCTTAAGGGGAGTCCTGGGAGAAGTGCGACTACACAACTCGGGGATGAAGGGGTTTGTGGTGACAAGAGAAGCTCTCATTATCAGTTAAATGGATCCAGACTTAATGAATCACTGGTGGAACCTCTCCTTAACTGATAAAGAAAAATCGGTAATTTCTACACAGAAGAGTGAAGATGTGTTTCTTTTGGAGCAACCATCCTTGCTTATTATTGGAAAATTTCTAGCAAAAAGGTCCTTCAATTAGGAGCGCTGAAAAATACTATGCAAAATATCTGTCTATTGGAGGACAGAGTTGCTATAATAAAAATGGAATCGGGACTCCTAGTCTTTGAATTGTTTAATGAAGGAGATAAATTAAAAGTCCTCAAAGGTCGACCATGGTCCTTTGACAACCAAATCATTCTCATAGAGGACCTTAAAGGCGAAGAAAATTTTCAGTCAGTTAATCTGTCGTGCTCACCTTTCTAGATTTGAATTAGAGGAGTCCCCTTTCATGGTAGAACTGAACGTATTATGCATAATATTGGAGGATGTATTGGTTCATTTCTGGAATGGTACTGGTTAGATCCAATTCAATGGAGACCTTTTTTGTGAATCAGAGCGTCGATGGATGTTGCAAAGCCTCTTATGAGGGGCATGTTCCTGACAATTGAGGACTCTGAAGTCTGGATTTCTTTTGATTTTGAAAAGCTCCCTATTTTCTGTTTCTTTTATGGGTGCCTCAGACACTTAGAAAAGGCATGTGAGGCGAATAAGGAGGATGGATAGGGCAATGTTATTTTACAATACGGTCCCTGGCTCCGTGAAAAAACCTCTGGGATGACTTTTATTTCCGAAGCTGAAAAACAACTGGACCGCGAAAAACTAGCGAAGGCTCTTAATATGCGGGTTGAACCAACTCATACTAATATAATCATGCTTGGGCTGCCAAACATTTCTGGTGAAATTCATGTGGATCAAAGTGCGGAAGGAAGGAATCCGGGCTGGCCGCGGATCTCCGTCAAGTCGAGGGAACAACACATGAGTCAAGGGAAGGGGTTGACTGCCCCCCCAGTTCACAGCCCAAGGACCATAAATGACGCTTGGAGTCTCCTCAGATGACTGGGAGCCCTCCAAAGAGGTGAAAAAAGGCAGATGAGGGTCAGGGAGTCGAAGTTTCATAGGCGGTGGCGGGTGTGTCCCAGCCCCGCCTAGGGCAATAAAAATCTTATGCTGGAATTGTCGGGGGCTTGGAAATCCCCGAACGGTTCGCGTTCTCCATCACTGGAGTTCCAAATTTTTACCTAACATAGTTTTTGTATCCAAAATTATGTTGGATTGCAAGGATGCAGGCCTTATGGGCCTTAATATTGGGTTAAAAAACGTCTTTCCCATTGGAAAATAGGGACACTCGGGTGGACTTTGCCTCTTGTGGAAGGAGGACCTTGGGGTCAAGATCTCTAATTACTCAAGTCATCACATTTCTGTAACGGTTGTTGGCCCATGAGCTCCTCCTTGGTCGTTTGTTGGGTTCTACGGGTGGCCGGGTGGGTAGGATAAACACAGATCATGGGCCCTTTTAAAGAGGTTGTGGGACTCCCTTACTGGCCCTCTCTTGATGGGGGGGGGGGATTTTAACGAGGTCTTGTCTCCCCATGAAAAAGAAGGGGGACGGGTGAGGAGTGCTACTGCAATGCACGATTTTAGGATGTTTCTTGTGTCAAACTCTCTTCATGACCTCGGGTTTTCTGGCTCACCGTTTACCTGACATCAGGGTAGGTCAATGGAGAATCAATTGGCAGAAAGGTTAGACAGATTTGTTGGGAATGATGAGTGGACCTCTCTTTTCCATGCCTTCTCTATCGACCACTTTCCCCCCCGTCTCCTCTGACCACTGACCAATCATGCTATCAACAGTCTCACAAGGGAAATAGAGGGGACCTGAGTGAACCTTTCTCTTTGAAAGTCTGTGGATCCAAGATAGTGACTGTGAAAAGGTGGTTCAAGTGGCTTGGGAGGGATCGAATCGGTGCATCATGTCCAACTTCCGCACCGTTGCATCTTGCCTTCATAAGTGGATCTATGCTAGGTTTGGAAACTTTGATCGACGTATTAAGGAGGATGAGAATCAATTAAAGAGACTCCACTCATATCCTTGTTGTGACTCTGTCCTTAGACACATCTCTGTGGCAGAAAAGAATCTTAATGCAGCTTTGAGGGAGAAAAAGAGTTTTTGGTTCCTCCGGGCACAGGAGTCCCATATCAAAGATGGTGATCAGAACACCAACTTTTTTCACTAACGAGCATCTGCAAGGAGAAGGAAGAATCATATTGCTCATCTGGAGGACCCCACTAAAAGAGTTTCACATGACATAAATGACATTCACTCCATTATCTTAAACTTTTTCAGTAACCTCTATTCAGTAGAAAGTATTATCACTCCCTCATGCCTGATTGGATGCATCCAAAAGTTGGTTACAGAAGACATGAATCGGTACCTGGAAAGAGATTTGTCTGATGAGGAAGTGCTTTGGGCCCTACATCATATTCACCCCACCAAGGCACCAGGGCCTGATGGGTTTCATGCTCTATTCTTTAAACGCTTCTGTCATATAGTGGGGCCCGAGGTGGTAGACCTAATGAAGGAGGTGTGGGCTGGCAGATCCTCTCTTGAATCCCTGAATGGAAATCTTATACTCTTATCCCCAAATCCCAATGACCCCATAAAATCTCAGAGTTTAGGCCAATCAGCCTATGTAATGTGATTTAGAAAATTTTCTCCAAAATCATGGTGGCCAAACTTAGGTACTTTCTCCCACTACTTGTGTCAGATAACCAAAGTGCTTTCGTCCCAAAGAGATCTATTACTGACAATGCTGCCATTACCTTCGAGTTATTCCACTCTATGAAAACTCACTCCTCTTCCAAGTGTGGCACCATGGCCATGAAACTAGATATGATGAAAGCTTATGATAGAGTTGAATGGCCTTTTCTCGAACTTGTTCTTTCCAGATTGGGCTTTGGGACGAAATGGATCTCTAATTTCATGAATTGTGTTACGTCTGTCACCTACAGAATCAATATTAATGGGGTCCATTCAGTGAGCTTTAAACCTTCAAGAGGCTTGAGACAAGGGGATCCCCTGTCACCTTACCTCTTTATTCTGGTGGCAGATGTCTTTTCTCATCTCATCTTGAAGGCGGCAGATCAAGGTGTTATACATGGTGCTACGATATATAGAAATGGCCCCTATCTCTCATCTCTTCTTTGCAGATGATAGCCTCCCATTCGTGCGTTCTACCCCAAAAGAATGAAGTGTAGTTCTGAATATCATTAATATATACGAAAAGGCCTCTGGGAAACATCTCAATGCTTCGAAATCGGAGTTATATTTCAGTAAAGGCGTCCCACAAGATAAGAGAGAGGATTTTCAGCAAATGTGTGGGTTTCTGCTGGCTGATAAGAATCCTAAGTACCTTGGCCTCCCGACCCTGGTGGGTAGGTCGAAAAAACAAGTTTTCAGCGCGATTATGGATAGGGTGGATAATCTGATTTGTCTTTGGTCTAGTAGAAAGATTTCCAAGGTGGGAAATGAAATTCTCATGAAGTCAGTGGCACAACCAATCCATTATTATGCTATGTCGTTGTTTAAATTCCCAGAAACTCTCATTGATCAAATCCACTCCCAGTTGGCCAATTTTTGGTGGGGCTCCCATGAGGGCAAACATAAATCCCATTGGATGTCTTGGGAGAAGCTGTGTGTTTCAAAATTATGTGGTAGCCTCAGATTCTGAAATCTCAAATGGTTTAATGAGGATCTTTTGGCGAAACAAGGATGTCACCTTCTTTCCCACCCAAATTCCATGTTTTCAAAGGTGATGCGAGCTAAGTACTTCCCTAATTCATATTTCTTGCACGCCCAGCTGGGGCCACGACCGAGTTTTATGTAGAGGAGAATTTGGGGAGAAAAATCTCTCATTGATTTGGGCTGCGTGTAGAGAATTGTTGATGGGAATAATGTTAAAATTTGGAAGGATCCATGGATGGAAGAGGGCTCCAATCGTAAGGTTTCCTCACTGGTTGTTCCTGGATTCGAAGATTCAAGGGTTCATGATCTTCTCAATGACTCGCTTGAGGAGTGTGATTGGGAGAAGCTTTGGTGCTGGTTTAACGAGGTGGATCGTCAGATCATCCTGAGTATCCCTCTCACACCAGGAGTGGGTATTGACCAGATTTGCTGGACTGGGGAACCTCATGGGAGATATTCTGTTCGTTCGGGTTAAAAAATGAGGGTTCAAGGTTTGGTCCAGGGCTTTACCAATAATCAGTGGAAGTGCCTCTGGTCCCTCACTGCTCCCCCTAAGGTGAAAGTTTTTTGGTGGTAGGTCTGTACTGGGGTCCTTCCAACCCGTGACCTTCTGGTGTAGCAACATTTGGCTGAGTACGACACTTGTCCTTTGTGCCTCCATGAAGTGGAATCCCCTTTGCATGCAATTCTTTCCTGTAAGGGGGTGGAAGGGGTGTGGAAGGTTTGGAGGCTGGATTTTGGTATTTTCTTTGATCTTTCAATTGGGCTGGTCCCAAACCTTACTAAATAGGTGTTTTCTCTAGATCTGAGAGTGGTCGGGTTGATATGCACAATTTCATGGTTGGTTTGGACTCGACGGAATGAATGCATTTTCCAAATGAAGGTGACCCCTGATCACCTATGGGTGGATAGGGCTTTGGAGTGGATGAATAGTTGGAAGAAAAGTGAAGCGGTGCATTCGTTGGGCCACACTCGACGGGTGGATCCCCTTTGGTCTCCCCCTCCTGAGGGTGTCTTCAAGATTAATATAGATGCTACTGTCTCTGCTAATTCAAGGGTCGACATTGGGCTCATTTCTCATAACAATTTGGGCCAGATTGTGGAAGCTCAGTGTAGGGTGGTGCCTAACTCATGGTGCCCTGTGGTGGAAGAGGCCTCGACCATCCTCCAGGGGATTATTTTTCCCCATTCAAAATTTTGGCCCAAGATTCTGGTGGAATCGGACTGCCTCGCAGTGGTGAATGCTCTCTCAACAAAAGGTGAGGATTCCCATCCTTATAGCCTCATCTTGAGAAAGATTTGGTCCCTGACTGATGGATTCGATGAATGCAAATTTTTGTTTATCAAAAGAGATGGTAATTTGAAATCCCATAGTTTGGATAATTTTGGTAAATATTGGGGTAATCATTCTTTGGTGAACTCGTTCCCTGATTGGATTTGTAATCCTGGTTTCCTTGATCAGTAATTTATCTTTTCCGTTAAAAAAAAACGGGTTAACTATGGGGTTAAATCAACAGATGCGGTTTAAAACACCACTTAAAACCATCCAAATTATATTATTTGATGTTATTAAAACCTAATAATATCCCATATCTTAATTTATATCCAATTTTAAGCATTATTATTGAGATTATCATTTTTTTATTTTATTATTTTAAGAAATTCCAAGTGTGTCCTCTCCCCCACTTATAAAAGGACACCCCTCCTTTCTCATATTTACACCACATATAACCTTATAGATTGACCAAAACTATTAATTAATCTTCAAAAAATAAATAGAAACATCATATAGGTGTTTTACTTCCCAAAATACCAACCCTAGGGTTCATAAGATGAGATCCAAAGGAGTTCTTCCAAAGAAGAGGTAACCACCTTAACCAATCAATTTATTTTTTATTTTTTATTTTACCTCATCTAAATCTATGGTATTTATCATAAAATGGTAAAATAAGTGTCCTAAATATTTTTAAATGTTATCATTATTTTGAAACCTCTATTATTAACCCTCTTTTTCATCAAATGGGAAGTGAAATTATCACTCGTGTGTACGTACGACTTACCGTCTCCACGTAGCGATATGATTCATTTTTCATCACCATATTTTAAAGATGGGAATTATGATTGTTTTAATGTTTATATATTATATTTATAACATAATTATACTTTTATAATGATAATATAATATCTACCTTATTACCTTCCAAACCGTTGGGAAAATATAATGTCTCTTGTGCGTACATGTGGACTACCACCTCCATGAAATGATGTGATTCATTTTACTTTATATTTTACTTGGATGGTAATGAGGATGGATTTTATGAATATATATGATTTATAATATATAATAATTATTCTTAAAAGGTTAATAACTATCTACCTTTATTTCATTCCATCCATCAAAAATTTAAAATAGAGTTCATGCGTACCTACAACCTACCGTCTTCATGAATGGTGTAATTATTTTCTTCTATATGTACCTTTTATGGATTACTATAAGTAAATATATAATGAATATATATAATATTTTTATCATTATTAAATTTCAATATATGATTTAACCTTGATCAAAGTAAAAACACTAAAACTACTTAACCAAAACATATATGAAAAATGAAGCGGTTATTACCTGAAACAATGATTTTGAACAAAGAATTGTTAATAAACAGGTGATAAAAGATTATAAGTAAGTAATATATGTTATTATATATATTATTATAATTATGAAATATATAAATATATCTATATTTATTATACAAGATTTTTTTTAAAAATAAAATGGAATTTGAACCTGGGGTAAGGGTTTATTTCACAATCACAACATTATTCAAGATTGTTTATGTTTACATATCCCTTGAGGGAATTGTTTGATATTTTTATCTAAAAACAAATATATTTTATTTTAATTGGTATATTCATGAAATTTTGAAGTAATATTACTATTTTAATCTCTTTGGTACTTAAAATATTGAGATTTTTTAGAAAATATGACTTTATTTCTCTCTTCAGTCTAAAATATTTTTTCTTCTATGTCCATGTTTTATAAAAATGTTTTTAGAAATATTATAATTATTATATAATAATTTATAAAATAAAATTTTAACCATGTTTTAATTTTTAATAAATAGTTAAAAAGGAATCTTCTTTTCATTTTCTGAATGAGGTACTTTTTGACCTTTTTACAAAAGTGTGAAAAGAGTGTTTTTTTAACTTATACGACATAAATAAAATTTTATACTGTTATGACTACTCTATGATTTTAATATTCCTTTACAAGTTTAAAATTTTATTTTTAAAGAAATTTTTATCCTTAATATTTGGGAAATATTTTATATTTCAATGTAAAGAGGGTATTTTCCTTAATAAATTTTCCAGTGATTTTTCAAACTATTTTTATCTATATCAACATCCTTTATTGAATATTATGCTAAGGATATAATCTAATGATACTATACACCTTATTTATCTAAATGGTTAAGGATTAGTTTGACTGGGGATGTACTATTTTGATACCATTCACCATATTAATCTGGATGGTTTATGATTATGGTTGTTGATTGAGGAAAGTATTAACATTTCATATGTTAGTTTTTCAATATTAATGTTTACATTGATTCCCTTTCATATGAGGAATGTATTTGAATTATTAAGTGATGGGTGGGGACCATAATTACATATCCCCTTGATAAATTAGTATGTATAATGAGACAAACTAGATTAGGTTTTTGATGAGGCCTTACCCATTTATATAGATGTCTTGGCACAAATTCTTGATGATATATTAGATTTCTTGGCACAAGGCCTCGACGGTATGTTCATATGTTAGGAATTATGAATTATATCATTATGAAATTAGTTATTGATTTACATGTGATTATTTTAATAGTTTTTATATACATGGATAAGTTTTTATCTCATGTGATTATTTATATGGAAATATTTGATTATCATTTATTTTTTCCATATGAATCATTTCTCTTTCAGCTTCCATTGTATGAATTCCCTTATCGAGGATCTAAGATCACCCCTTTCTTATGTTTCTTTTCCACAAGATGCCATGAAATATTATATGATTGATATTTAGGGATATTCTAAAGGTAATAATGGTGTTATCAAAGAAAATAATATGTCGTATTTTATGATTTTGAATGTAATTTTAAATTTAAGTATGTATCTAGTCCTCTAAGACTACTAAACTATTCAGTTTTATAGGATGTGATTTATTTTATTTAGTGCCAATGTAATAATATAACCACATAATCTGAGATACTAGGGTTGGGGTTTTTACAATATGGTTTTCATAATGGACTATAATGGGAAACTTTACATCTTCTTTAAGATCATTTAGTTTTTTTCATCCATAACAGTTGTGTACATGCCTTTGTTTTCAACATGTACTCTACTTCAGCTACAATGAGAGAAATAATATCTTTCTTATTTTTGATCCATCTAATGACTTTTCTTTGAAGTAAGAAATATCCTCCAATCATGTATTTTCTATCCATAATGTCTTTATCCCAATCTTCATCTGAGTATATATTAAATATATATAATTTCTAACATAATATACCAAACTATAATCAATTTTTTCTTGAATGTATCTCATGATTTGTTTCAAGACTAAGAGGTACTCCTCCTTAGGACTAATTTAAAATAGGGAAACCATTAATTTTTTAAAGAAAATACCCATTATTGTTACTTTTAGATGAAATAATATTACAATCATTTTATGATAAAGTGTTGGATCAACCATTATTATGTCCTCATGTATTTCAAGATTATTTCTATCCATGATTATTATTGAGACCAGTTTTATATTATGTATCAAAAAATTACTTAAAAAATCATTTTCATATTTTTCTTGGGAAACAAAAGTGTATATTTATTTTTTAATAACTTGAAACTCGATAAAATATATGAGTTCTTTGATCATTGGAATTTCAACCTCCAAGATCATCATCCATGTAATCAAATTCATCTTGATTACTCCAAATATAATGTTATCAATATAGAAAAGTACCTTGAATTTATCTTCCTTTTTTGATTTTATATGAATATTTTGATTGAATACACCTCATTTAAATTATATCTTCCTCATGAAAGTTTCCAACTAAGTATATCATACCCAAGTTTCTTGTTTCAAGTCATACAAGAATTTATTTAACTTATACACATTTGATTCATCACCACCAATTATAAAACCCCCTGATTATTTGGTATATACTTCTTCTTTGATAATTCCATTTAAAAATTTCATCCTGACATCCATATGGTAGGTTATAAATTTTCTCTAAATATCTACAACTAGAAAGAGTCTAATATAATCAATTCTCGACACTAGTGTGAAATTTTATTCTACATAAATTAATTTTACATATGTATAAACCTTGCACACCAACCTTTCTTTGTTTCAAATAACCTTTCTATGTTCCTCATATATATTTTTTAATACCCACTTTGTTCCTAGGACATTGTGATCTACTTACCTCTTCATTAGAACCCAATAATAATTTTTCTCTATTTGATCCAACTCCTCATTCATAGCCTTAACCTATGACTCATATTTTATTTCTTCTTCAAATGAAGATGGATGCACTCGAGACAATAGATAAGTGTTTCCTATAGTTATCATATTTCATTTTTGTGTTGGAGAAGATTTATAACTGATAATATTTATCTCATTATCCTCAGTTAATCTTGTTTTATATGGATTCAATGGTTGGACCCCTTCAGAAACTCTTTCATATGCTGGTTCAGCCTCAAAATATTCTTCATATGTGAAACTATGTATCCAACTAGTGTTCGTATCAATTTATTCTTCTTCATTACAGACCTCACTAAAGTCTATAATTATAGATATTTTCATAGGTGTATCTTCAACAACTTTAACATCACTGATTTTCATAATCTTTTCCTGCCTCTTATTGAGATTCTTATAAGACTTCATTTTGAATGAGTAGCCTAAAAACATCCATCCATCTGCTTTATCTTCATATTTAACTTTATTTCATTCCTTTTTATGGATGTATAATTCATATTCAAAAAAATATAAGTGATTTAAAAATGTAATTCTTCTATGCCGCATCTTTTATGGAGTCTTCTCTCTCTATGGATTAGTAAAGCCTAATTTTTCCCATACACTTCTACTTTCATGGCCTCCATACAATAGTGATCTGGGATGACACTTTTGATCATAAATGTCTTTTCCCTATTGTTTATCATTCAATTTCACATATTATACATACCATTTTTTATTGTGTTCTCACTTATGATACTTCCTTCTTAATTTCACGTTTCTCTAAGTAATTTTACACCTCATGAGAGGTCTACTCCATGCCATTGTCAGATCAAATAATTTTGATCATTCTCCCGTTTTTATTCTTAGCTCTTTGCTGAAACTAATTAATACACACAAACACTTTTTCTTTAACTACATGAACATAATACAATGCATTATACTATAATCATCAATCAACAAGATGGATTATTTTTTCACCGTATATCCTAGGAACCTTCATAGTTCAACACACATTAGTGTGAATCGGTTCTAGAAAATTTGAGGCCCACTTCTTCTTAATTTGGTAGGGATTTATTACCATTTCCCCATTAAATAAGCATCTTAAATCTTCTACCAATTTTATCTTAGGTTTGGAATGTTAGTCATAGATCTCAATTTTGATATATGTTCCATGATTTGTTAATTAACATGTCAAAACCATTGATTCCAAAGGCAGTTTTATTCTTCTATCGTAAGGAGACAAGTGTTCTCCTTGAAATCCAATTGGTATAAATTGATGTTATTTCTTCATACCTTCATTAATGAGTTTCTAGTTTTTCCATTTATAAAAAACCCACTTATAATTGAATTTGAACTCAAGTTGAAAGTCACAAATTTGACTAACACTCAATAAATTATATTAAATACCATCCATATAAAGGACTTTTGTATTCTTTTTTCATCTCCATACATCCTTGTCTTTCAACTTTACTTAATTTTTAGAGCTTTTTCATTGTCAAATCAGTCTATAATATCAACAATACCCTTCAAATTATTCAAGATATTTATGTTTTCCATCATATGGGTTAAAAAATAACCATTAAGAATCCACGTGGTATAATTTTTATTGATTTAAGAATAATTTTTTAACAATATAGCCTTCTCATTTTCCACTTTTCCTATCAAGAAATCCTATAATGAGTTGATACACAAGAGGGTCTCTCCTCATTTTCATTAGAATAGGTTGTGAGATCATACTCCTATTCCTCCAATGGATAAAAACTTTTCTTCAAGGGTATATTATGTGATTTTTTAGCTACCATTATTCCTTGGATATTATTGGTGTAATTTTGACTCCTCTATTTCCTAAAATTTATATCTTTGTCACCAAAGTTCGATAAATTATAATAATATCCATAAAAAAGAGTTTTTTATTCATGTTGTATTAAATGTTCACATCCTATGTGGTTGACTCTTGAAAGATTTACCTTTCAAATATCACTCAACCACCTTTCACCAGGTCATTATATTACCATGATAGCCACAAAATTTTCATTTTATTAAAGGAAATATTTTAACATTTATACCTATTCATGTATTTCTCGCCTCTATGTAGATTCCTTATTATTGATGATTCCTTGGTGGTTGAGAGTTATCACTAAGTTTTTTACTTTACTTTATCATTTATAGTAACTCCTACTACCTTTGATGTCTCAAATTCACAAATGAGACCACTCTTTCCCATAAACCTGGGCCTATTATCATTTATGATTTTCTTGACACTCCTTGTACCTCTTTATTATCTTTTTTAACTCTTTATAAAAAATTTCTAAAATTATAGTTTATTATTCTCCCATTGAATTTTTATTCAACCTTAAGGTTCATTATCAAAGACACAATCTCTTATTCAAGTGATTCAACCCTTTTTCCTATCATCCAACCAAATATTAAGATCATTAATCATTTTTTCTTACACTTTGAAATCCATCCTAAGATCAAACCCTTCTATAAAAACTAGTTGAGTTGAATCAAGATGTAAAAACCTAGGTAATGTTAATGGTAAATCAATTCCATGTGTTATTAATATTCATGTTTTAGGTATTATAGAATTATATTCAATAAAATAATATTAAGTGATTTTTCAATCAAAAAGGAAATAATTTTATTTTTACTAAATTTATTTGTAAGTATTATTTAAAAATAAATAATTTAAAAAAATTTATAAATTAAATTTTACAAAAAATAATATCAATTTTTATATCAGTAATTCAAAATTATCTTAGTGTGATTTTTTTTGAATTTTTAAAAAAATTTTATTTTTGGACGAATAGTAAAATATACTATTTTTTTATGAAAAACTATATTTTATTTTCATGTATTTAAAAATTAAAATTATCTTTTGGATTGATTTTAAAATTAAATTAGTTCCTTTGATTTAAAATAATCAAATAAATTCTATTTGAATCAGAATTATACTTGAATTTTGTATAGAAACATTTTCTTACTTAAAAAATAATTTATCTTAAAACCCGTTATTCATCCTATTTTTTTGGGTTTATTTTAAAATTAATTTCTTCCACTTATAGAAATTTAATTTAATAAAATTTATTACATATTTTTAATCATAATTCAAAAATTCAATAATGATTAACATTTTATTTTTAGTCATTATGAATAGTAACTTCGCTAAAAAACGTGACATCATGGAAAAAGGGAAAATCAGGTTAACCTAGGTTAAAACTAAGGGTTAAATCCAAAATTTTTTAATCTTAATTATTATTTTATAAATTTATTTATACCCATATAACCTTAGTCTCTAAATTTATTTATTTATGGGAAAATTTTCTATAAAAATGACATAATAATATGTTAATATTTTGAAAAATTACAATTATGTCCTCTCCCTCACTTAGAAAAGGGAACCCCCTCTCCTATCTTATCAACACTTCAATAGAATATTTTAATATCCAATAATTGACCAAATAACTTCATATAATACCTAAAAACATCCTATAGGTCCTAATTTTATCATAATTCCATCTTATCTAGGATTTATGTATAAAACGGAGGAGGTTTTCCAAAGATGTATAGTTCATAACCACATGTTTTCTTTTTTATTTCTTATTTTAATTCATTTAAAATTATCTTAACCATTTTCATATAATAAAATTAGTATATCTAATATACTAAAATATTATTATGTTTATGGTATAACACTTTTTCATCCACTTAACAATCTAACTAGATATAAAGACAACGATTGTGCATACGTGTGGACTACCGCCTCCTAAGATAATTTATTTCATTTTTCATCACCAAATATTATGGTTGGTAATAAAAATGGATGAAAATTAAATAATATAATATATATGATATAAATTTAATTTATTAATGGTAAATAAATATTCTAATTCTTTCTTTACCATTCAATTAAAAATAAAAACAACACTCGTGTGTACGTACAAACTACCGCCTCATGAATCAGTGTATTTTATTTTTCATCACAAACTCAAATGGATTGTATATATATGTGTATTTAAAGAAATAATATGATATTTAAGATATTATCAACATTATATAAATATAAAATGATACTGACCTTATTTCCCTCATGTTCATTGAAATATGGAAATATTACTGATGCGTATGTACGTCTTAACATCTCCAAGATTGTAACATAATTAATTTTTCTTAAACATATTACATAGTTGGTTATAAAAGTATAATTAATATTAAAAATTATTATTATAACATGATTATTTTTTTTGAAATTATATTATAATAATTTGTTTGACTATATTCAACCTACCCAATCCATTTCTGACTTATAAGCCAAATGTTATCAAAACATCCGAGGTGAACTTAATCGATTAAGTAATTAAGTATAACATGGATATAAGTGAAATAAAAGGAATAATAAACTTGAAAAATGATATTAATAAAATAAATAATTAATATAAGTTTATTATTTATGAAAATAATTAACATATGTGACGAGTCATACTCAAGGTGAGGGACACTTTATCTTAAAAAATTATTTAAATATTTTAAAGAATTATTTTATAAATATTTTTGTTCCATGTGAATATTTTAAAAAAAAATTATGACTATATTTATATGGAAATAAATGAATTATAAATGAAATTTTATATTCCTTTTTTACTTTCTTTTAATGGTTTTAAAAATTAATCTTTTTTTATATTTTATAAGGAATGTTTTGACTTTATTTATAAAAAGGAAAAATGAATGTTCTATTTTGATGTATACGAAATAAATGGAATTTCTCAGTGCTATAATTATTATTTTATGTTTGTATTCCTTTATAAGATTACATGTTTTATTCAAAGAAAAACCCTCCTTACCTTTGTTCTGGGTACATTAGTTATGAAAAATGGGTTTTAAAGGAAAGAGATATATCATTATATGAAAATTTTTCCTTTATGGGATCAAAAGTATATATTTTTTGATTTTGATGTTGTAAATGAAATATTTTATGTGTTTCATGTATGTTATAGTCCTTATAAATTTTTTATAATGACAGGTGAGCCTGATTTAGATCTCCAATGCATTGGGTAATGATTATTTTCTCTGTAGAATTTTATTGGAATTAACTTAATAGGTCATTCCATTTTTAAAGGATATTTTAAGGGTTATATAAAGATGATGTCACAAGGAACCGATATAGATTTTCTATGATTTATAATTATTTTTCATGGAAACAATTGTATTTCATAATGAAATTTAGTTTTATTTTGTTTAAACGAATGGTTATTCCCGTTAAGGATAAAATTGTATGTTTTTTGGAAAATACGTTTCAAGGGTTATCTTATTTTCCATGAAAACATCATGATTATGAATTTTCTTTTATATTTTCTTATAAATTATTTAATGAAATAATTTGGGTAGTAAAGCTGATTTCATGTGTATGTAAAATATTATTTGAGCTCAAAGATTATTTTGTTAAAGGAAAAATCTCTTATATGATCTCATGGGTTTCAAATGGACTAACATGTTTCTTTTATTCTTTTTGTACATCCTTTAATAAGATTTTTCTTCTCATACCACATTTTAAAATGTTTTTCACATGATTTAAGGATGATTATGCCCAATGATTAAGTCAATTTGAAAAAAATAGAAATATTTTTCATGAAAATAAAACATGTTTTATTTTAAAAAAATTATATTATAAAAAAATGGATATTGAGTAAAATTGTCTAATTTGTAATGTATGGGTTTTTCATGTAATATTTATGACCTAATTATTGAAAAATATAAACCTAAAAAGGTCTTTGGGAATGAAATAAAATTAATTCTTGATTTAAAATTTAAGATCATGTAATTTTTTAAGATCATATCCTTATAGTTGGTATCAGAGTAGGGTTTGGATAATTTTAGAGGTTAGGATAATATAAGTAAGTTCCATTAGAAGATTATAATTTATGGTTATCATTCTATAAAATTTAAATATTACCATGCTTATTCCTCTAAACTGAGTATGTTTAAAATTGTTTTTCCGTAGAGGAAACATGAAAGTTAAAGTATGAAATCACCAAGAAGACAATATAATTCCAAATTAGAAACCTGTAATGGTTATAATTTTAATAGATTAGTTTTTTATTGTGATGAATCAATTTAAGAAAGATATAAATTGTGGTGGGATCCATGTGAGAGACCGACCATTTTCACTACAGGGGAACATGTCCATTGTAGAGAATTCCATAAAGAAACACCCGCCAACATTCAATGAATCATCTGACCCTATGATAGATGGAGGATGGGTTAAATCCTTGGAAAAGATATTTTAAGTCATGGGTTGATTACAACATTAAAAGGTAACTATTTTTTATTTATAATTTTTAATGTGAAGCTGATCATTGGAGGACAATGTTAAGGAATACCAAGGAAATAGAAGAGATTGATGAGTTAGAATGGGTTGAATTTAAGAATATTTTCTTTAATAAATATTTTCCTAAGGCTACTAAACTAAGGATGGAAAATCAATTCTTGGAGCTGAGGTAGATGTAGGAAAATTCTATGGTCGTTTATAAAGAAAAATTCACCTGATAATAAAGGTACACACAAAATTGTATTGAGGATATTGATAGTAAAATGAATAAGTTTTACTTAGGATTAAATTTAGGATAAGGAAGGGAATTGAATTCTCATGAATTTAAAAGTTATGAGAAACTAATTCATTGTGCTAATAAGGTAGAAATTTATTTTTCCTATGATCACGTGTCCTATAACAATAAGATTTTTTTTTTTCTATACGGATGGAAAATGGAAAAAATCTATTAAAGAAATATAAAGTTAAGAAAATCATGTTTTCATATTGTTATTACTGTGGTAAAAACTACCATGGAGAATGTATTATAAAATATGGCAACTATTTCTGATGTGGTAAGTTTGGATATTTGTATCTTGACTACAAAGAAGAGGATCATAGTAATGATCATAAAAATAATGAAAATTTGGGAGTAATATGTTCTAATTATAATGATATGGGTCATTATGTGAGTATTTGTTTGAATGTAGGAATGAAGGATGAAATTTATCATGATCAACGATAGAAAGGTGTGGAAAAATCCTTTATGACTACTTCAGTGGATATTGGACCATCTAGGGATGTGGTATTGGGTACATTACATGTTTATTTAGATTATGACAATATATTATTTTATTCAGGGTCTACACATTATTTAATTTCTAAGAAATTTACTAGTAAATTAGAAATTTCACCTCAAGAAATAAATTCAAAAATTTTGGTAAAAATACATGGGGGTATTATTAAAGAAAAAAATAATAATAATATTCATTTTATTGTATGTGTAAAGTCTTTTCCTATAAACCATATTTTCTTACCCCTTGTAGAGTTTTATGTTATTTTGGGTATGAATTGTATTTCTATTTATCATGCTAAGATCAATTATAGAGCTGAAGAAGATGTTTTTTGGAATAAGTTTTAGTTTTTTATACAATAATGAATTAATAAAATTGATAACATATCAAAATTTTGGGGAATTTATTAAATATGGAAATGTAATTTATATTACACATATTATTGAGAAGGAAACTATTCAAATTGGTGATGGTCTGATAGTAAATGAATATCTATATTTATTTCCTGATGAATTTCCTGGTATTATAATTGATTGGGAGATTGAATTTACTATTGAATTATTTGTTAATGCTAAACCAATATTAAAACCACTTTATGAAATAGCTCAAGTAGAAGTTTTGGAATTGAAAAAGAAGTTAGGATAGTTTCTTGATAAATTATTCATTTTTCCTAGAACTTAATCATGGGGTGATCCTATTTTGTTTGTTAAAAATAAAGATGGTTCCATGAGGATTTTCATTTATTATAGAGTATTTAATAACATCAATTTTAAGAATAAGTATATATTACCTCATATAGATGACATATTTGATTAGCTTCAGAGAGCACTGTATTTATTAAAGGTTGGTCTTAGGCCTAGGTAACATTAGTTGAAGGTGAAGGGGGGTGACATTAGGAAGATGGAATTTTAGAATAAGTATGGGAATTATGAGTTTTTGGTTGTGCCCATTGGGTTGAAAAGTGCTCTGGTTATATTTATGGAGCTTATGAGTAGAGTTTTCCATGAGTTATTGGATAAATTTTGGGTTCTTTTTATTGAAGAAATCCTGATATATTCTAAGAGTTATGATGATCATGAGAAACATTTGGGTTATTTTCAAAAAATCTATAAATAAAATACGTTATATAAAAAATTTAGTAAATGTGAATTCTGGTTGTGAAAGATTTCATTCTTTTGAAATATTGTAAATAAATATGGATAATTGTTAATCCAATTGAAAATAACTTGTTTAAATAGTGTACATGATCTAAAAATGTCATAGAGATTCAAAATTTTATTATATTAGTGGGTCAATACCAATATTTTATTAAAAAAAATTCCTGGTTATCTAGACCACTAAATAAGTTAATTAAAAAAGGATTTAATTTCATTTAGATTAAATAATGTGATAAATATTTCTATGAATTGAAAATAAGATTAGTGAATGATCTAGTTTTGGTCCTACCATCCAGAAATGGTGACATTATTATCTATATCAATGCTTCTTTGAAGGTAATTTCATGTGTTCTAATATAGAATGATCGGGTAATTTCTTATGATTTATGTTAATTAAAACCTCATGATCTAAATTATCCTACACATGAACTTGAGTTAGTAGCTATAGTGTTTTCTTTAAAAATATATATAAATCATTTATATGGAGTAAAGTGTGAAATATATACTGATCATAAAAGTTTGAAGTATGTATTCACTCAAAAAGAGTTGAACATGAGATAAAGAAGATGGATGAAACTGATTAAGGATTATGACTACATGATTCTTTACAATCCAGGAAAACCAAAAAGAGTAGTTGATTCATTGAGTCAAAAAGATAAAGCATCATTAAATATTCTATGTTTGGAACAAGATCTTTTGGTAAATGATTTGATGAATGTTGGTTTAGAAATTGTTCATGTAGAAACTTCCTCTATTTTGTTTCAAGTGTTAGTATAATCATTATTGTTGGGAACAATTAAGCAAGATCAAAAGGAAGATATTGGTTTGAAAGAAACAATATAATTTGTCAGGAAAGGTAGGTTTCTTGAATTTAATATTGAAAAATAAGGTTTTATGAGATTTGGAAATAGGTTTATATTCCTTATGATTTCTATTTGAATAAATAATTGTTGAGTAAAGCTCATAAATCCCATTTTTTCTATTCATATTGGTAGTAATAAGATGTATAGAGACCTTTGGGAACATTTTTGGTCTGATGGAATGAAACTAGATATTTTAGAATTTACCATTAAATGTTTTACTTGTCAATAAGTTCAACTAGAATGAAAATTATCAAATGGGATGTTTCATCCTTTTCTATTATCATAATTAAAATTGGATAATATATCCATGTATTTAATGGCTGGATTACCAAATACATATTGAGGTAATAATGCAATATGAATTATTGTTGATTGATCGACTAAATTAGTACATGTTCTTTCTATTTGAGATATTATGTATTTAGATTAGATTTCTCAACTCTATCTTAAGAAGATAGTTGGGTAACATGGAGTTACTCTCACAATTGTATCTAAATATGATCCTAGGTTTACCTATGTTTTTTAGAAAATACTCTAAAAGTCGTTAGTTATAGAATTAAAATTCAGTATAACTTTTCATCCTCAATCCAATCGACCGTTAGAGAGAACAATTTGGACATTGGAATACATGCTTTGATCTTATTCTATGGATTACTAGGGAATTTTGGATCATCACATTTCATTAGTTTAATTTTATTATAATAAAAAATTTCATTATAGTTTATATATGGAACCTTTGAGGGATTATATAGAAAGTCATGTCAAACTAAAACTTGTTGGGATGAAGTAGGTGAAATTTTTTTTGGACCAGAATTAGTATAAGAGATGGTAGAGAAGGTGAAAAAGATTTAACAACAAATGAGTATGGATCAGAGAAGGTAAAAAATTTGTGAAAATAACCGGATGAAATATCTTTCATTTGAGGTAAGGGACATATTTTTCATAAATTATCTCCATGAAAAAGTGTTATGAATTTTGATAAAAATGTAATGTTAATATTATGGTTCATTAGACCATATGAAATCCTAGATAAGGTTGGATTATTTTCATACTGTGTGGAATTACCTCCAAGTTTATCCTTAGTACAACATTTGTTTCATGTTTTTTTGTTAAGAAAATATATACCAGATGCATATCATTTTTTGATACATGAAGTAATATAGTTGGAAGAGAAGATTTTAAATGAGAAAAAAACGGTTCAAATTCTTAACCATAGACAATAGTTATTGTAGAATGAGGTGAATCGAAATTTTATGGTTTTTTGTAAAAACTATATTATTGAAGAAGCAACATGAGAATCTGAAAATGCAATGAAGGAAAAATATCCCCACTTGTTTAAGTAATGAATAAAATTTTGAGGATAAAATTTACAAAAATGGAAGAATAATGTACCAACTAAGGTAATTTTAATGGTAAATAAATTTTATTCCTTATTAATATTCATGAATAAGATTTTATAGAGTTATATTCATTATAAGAATATTAAGTACTTTTTCAATAAAAAGGAAATAGTTTTTTCACTAAATTCTTTATATGTATTATATAGAAAATATCAATATCCAAATTCTAGAAATTTAATTTCAAAAAAATATATAATTTTTTATATTGTTAAGTTAAAATTATCTTAGAGTGATTTTTTTGGGAATTTTATGAAAAAGTAGATTTTTGGGTGAATAGTATAAAATGTTAATTTTTAAGAAAAAATGTCTTTTATTTTCACGTATTTACAAAGTTGTGTTATATTTTAGATTGGTTTAAAAATTAAATTATTTCCTTTATATTACTCATAATTTAATAAATTTAATTGGAATCAACATTTTACATGAATTTGGTATAAAACATTTTTATACTTAAAATTGATTTTCTTTTGAAAACACGTTTTTTTTCATGATTTGCAGGTCTATTTTAAATGTAATTTATGAAACTTATAGAAATTAAATTTGATAAAAAGTATTATATATTTTTAATTAACATTTTGAAATTTATTAATGAGGTGAATATCATTTTTGGTTCCTATTAATAATAACTTCAGTAAAAAATGTGACATCGTAGTAAAAGGATAAATCGGGTTAACCTAGGTTAAAACTAAGTGTAAAGGACACATAATTTCACATTATTTTTCTTGAATGAATTTATTAAACCCTTTTCACCTCATTTTAAAAATTTATTTGTTTATGGGATACCTGTCCATGAAAATAACTTAATAATATTATAATCTTTTGAAAAATTCCAAGTGTGTCCTCTCCCTCACTTATAAAAGGGAACCCCTATCCTATATTATCCACACTTAAATAGCCTATATCAGCCAAAACCTACCCAAATAAATTCATAATATACCTCCCCACATATTCATGTTCTTATTTGATCATAATCCCATCTTAGAAAGACTTTAGGTATACACCGAATGAGGCTGTCCAAAGAAGAGGTATAGTTATTAACCGGGTGTTTTCTTTTTTATTTATTATTTTACCTACTTAAAAAATATATTAACCATTGTAATATAATAACATAATTATATCACATTTACTAAAATGAAATTATGTTTATGGTATAACCTTTTTTCATCAACTTAACCTTCTATTGTAAAATAAAAACAACACTCATACGTACGTGTGGACTACCGTGTCATGAGATGATGTATTTAATTTTTCATCATTAACACTTATAGTTGGTAATATAGATGAATAAAAATGAAATAATATGATATATATGATATAAATTTCATTCTTAAATGATAAATAAATATTCTACTTCTTTCTTTACCATCCAATGAAAAATAAAAACATCCCTCATGTGTATGTGTGAACTACCTCCTCACAAAACAATGTATTTTATTTTTCTTTACTTCCTCACATTGTTTTTATATATAAGTGTATTTAAATAAATAATATAATATTTATTATATAATAATAATTAAATAAATAAAAAATTATACTTACCATATTTCCCTCATGTTCATTGAAAAATGGACACATTACTCATGCATACGTACAACCTACCGACTCCATGAATGAAACATAATTCATTTTCATAAAAATATTACATATTTTGTTATAAAATTATAATTAATTTATAAAAATTATAATTATAACATGATCAATATTTTTTAAATGATATAATTATAATTAATTTTACTATAGTCAACCAACCTAAGAAATTTATGAATCATAAGATGAATGTTCTTAAAACATCTGATATGAACTTAATCAATTAAGTATTTTAAGTATAACACAGATATAAGTGAAATAAAATAAATAATAAATAATAAAAATTTATTAATAAATTAAATAATTAATATATGTTTATTATTCTGGAAAATAAATAATATACATGACAAGTCAAACTTGAGGTAAGGGACGCTTTACCTTAAAACCTCATTTTTAATGTTTTAAAGATTTATTTTCTAAATATTTTTCTTCCAAGACCATATTATTAAAAAAATTATAAATTTATTTATATATACATAAATGAATTATAAAAGGAATTTTATTTTTCTTTTTACTTTCTTTCAAATGTTTTTAAAATGAATCTTTTTACATATTTTATACAGAACATTTTGACTTTCATTACAAAAATGAAAAAAGAAATATTCTATTTTAAGGTATATGGTTTCAATAGATTTTCATAACACCACAATTGTTATTTAATTTGTGTATTACTTTATAATATTCAATGTTTTATTCAAATAAGAACCCTTTTCATTTTTTTGGTATGTTAGTTTTGAAAATGGGGTTTTAAGGGAAAGGGATATATCAATATCCAAAAATGTTTTTCTTATGGGTTAAAAGGTATATTTTTATGATTTTGATAATGGAAATGAAATATTTTAAGTGTTTTATGTATTTTATAGTCCTTTTTAATTATTTATGAAGACTTTTGATCCAGATATATCTCTCTAATGCATTAGATAATGATTATGTTCTCTAAATAATTATGTTTTAATTAACCGAGCAGGTCATTCCATTTGTAAGAGTTATTGTAAGTGTTATATGAAAATTATGTATCAAGACACCAACATTAATTTTCTATGATTTATAATTATTTTTCATAGAAATATTTTGATTTCATAATTTAATCCCATGATCATTTGTTTAAAGGAGTGATTATAGCCTTTAAGTGTAAAAATGTATGTTTTTAAGAAAATATTTTTTATAGGTTCTAATTTTTTCTAAGAAACCCTCATGATTATGAATTTGAATTTATGTTTTTTAATAATTTTTTTTATAAAAAACTTTGGGAATTAAATATGATTTCATGTGTATGTAAATTTTTTTTTTGAGTTCAAAGTTTATTATGTTTAAGGAAAACTCTCTTATATAATCTCATAGTTTCCAAATGGACTAAAAAGTTTCTTTTATTACTTTTTTATATCCATTACTAGTCTTTTTTTATCATATCATGTTTTCAAATGTTTTTCATAGGTTTTAAAGATTATTAGTAATAATGATGAAGTCAAGTTAAAAATATTGAATATTTATCTTGAAAATAAAATGTGATTTATTATATTGAATATCTTCTTTCGAGTTTGAATTTCATGTTAACAACTACCTTGAGTCAATCTTATTCCTCAATTTCATTTTTTTTGTTTCAATATTTACATCATAACATATTATATATCGAAAATAAATTCAAGATCATTATTTTTAAATAACCTTCTATTATCTTTACCCTCTTTTCCTAGCAAGTTTTTATATTGAAACGTATCTCCAGTTGGATTTTCTGATTTAAAGTTACATATTGGGATAAAATTTATCTATTTTTTGATACATAATCATCCATATCTCCATCTTAATCCCTCCTTAGAAATATGTTTGTGATGTGTCTAACCTTTTCATGGTTAAATAAATCCAATGGTATCTTTCTTTTATACCTCCCTTTACCTCACTTAAATTTTCTTACTATGAGTGACAAAAATTAATCACTGACCTCTTAATTGTTGGTTCTAGATTTATTTATCTCAAGATTCTCCATGTATTTAAAATAAATATTTGTTAATTATTGGATGGGTGTGCTTACTGGTTTCACATGAATTTCATATGCCACTTGATTTTTGTAGAGATATTCAGGAGAAATTTTTATGAGATCATGTTATTAAGGAGTTGAAACCTTAACATTATAAAAAGGGGGTATCCTTTTAAGAATTTTATTTATTATTTCAATATATTTAATTTAATCACCAAGTCTATGGATTTATCCCATGAATTTAATGAGACGGTTGAAGAACCCACTAATATTATCATTTTGGATCATTTTAAAATCATAAAATTTATTTTGAAACATTTGTAATTTTGATTCTTTTACCTTATTATCTGCTTCATAAATATTTTTCAATTTTTCCAAGATAGATTTTTTTTTGTATATAAATCTCATCACATTTATATAGATCCCTTATTCTGATTCATCAAGTATCTATATGAACAGTTATTTGTATTTGTATCATCATCAAGGAGTTTCTTATTGCCTTCTTCCATTAAAATTTATATAACTTCACTAGAATGTAATCTATGAATTGTAATAGTAAAAACATCAAGTTTAAGATATTTTAAGTGAGATATCATTTAGTTATTACATATATAAAAGTTATAACTATCAAACAAATGAACTTATTTTTCATCAACCGTATTCTTCATGGTTGTAATCTTATAATAATAGATTTATTAGGAAAGAACCTTATTCTTTGATAGCAATTGTAATAACCACAATCCCAATACAACCAAGAAATGGGGAATTAGGTTGTTCAATTATTATTTTAATATCAATAGATCTTGTACTCATGTCAGTAATAACACCTCAAACCTATCAATATCAAATCACACATAATATCTGGATACATAATTTAATGGTAGGGACATCAAAATTTTACTTGGTTCACCACAAAGGGATAATCCAATGAGCATAAAATGGTATTATTCTGAGAAACCAGGTGATAACACTACTCATTGTATGTGTTATAAAATTTTAGGAAGGATGTACTTTTAATACTAGGAAAAATTCCTCTTATTATCCCTTTTCACTCTATTTTAAGATAAAGAGCATAAGAAAATGTGATATGATGGTCACTCATGTTGATTATTTACAATATATAAACACCATTCCAGTAAGGGTTTTTTAATTGAACTTAAATTACCTTATAATATTTATCTTAAATGAAATTATTATTACAACAGTCTCCATTCTCTTTATATTTCATTAACCCTCAGTTTTTCTAGATAGCTCTAGTGTCAGACACCATCTCTTCTTCTTCTTTATTTCATTCAAATATTTCAATGATCCATGTGAATATTATTTCTGTAATATTTGGTACCAAAATTTTATCCATATTAACTACTCAACCGAATCACATGAATCTATCCCCTAATATCTACATATCCTTAATTTCTTAACAACCCCCATAATTCCCAACATTTTCTTTTTTACAATATTCTTCAATTATAACAGTGTTTTTTTCAAACTTCCACAACATCTATAAGCTTCTCTTTATTCATAACCTATAATCATAATGTTATTCCATAAATTATGGCATGATAAAATCTTTGATTTATAAATTATAAATATAATTTTACAATTGATAGTGTATATCATAATATATGGGTATCTGTATTATAAATCATATTTTTAGTGCCCATTTGATCATGCATGGACACTGAGAGGGTGTGGGGTGAATCAGTATACCCAAATTTTATAGAGGTTTATATTTTTATTTAATTTTACGTCATGTACTATAATCTATTACATAGTTAACTAATATAGATCATTTTATATGAATACAATACTCACTATGATATACAATGGATAAATAAATAGAAACAATATTACAAAATGTTTTTATAAGGTTTATCTCCAGTAAGGAAACTTTCTCATTGTTGTATTCAACTCATATCATGAAACATATTATCGCTATTATATTATAGTTACTACAAGTTACTTATCAAGAAAAAAATAAGGGTTGTTTAGGTATCATCTACATTCCCTATGTAAGGCATCATCCACTTCCCTAATCTATCTCCTGATAGGTTCTTTATACTTCATCCTATAGTTTTCATCTCCCATCGGTTGGTGGAGTTGTTTATACTTGTACCTCCAATTATTCATTAGTAATTTATCAAACCTATATATATGGTACAAACTATTTGTGTCTTCTTAATATTATACCATTCCATCCATTCTCTTTCTCTTAATATCATAATGATTCACACATATGAATGTATAAGTGTTACATGTTTTCTTTTTTCCTTCAAGAGTCTATACACAGTGATGATAAATAGTAGTAGATTGGTATCTACTCCAATCATAATTCTTAAAAAATATGAGGATATAATAGGATCATTTTTCTTCTTCTTCAACGTATATATTCTTCTGGATGCATCAATTTTCTCCCTTTAATACACATATGGTTATCTAGTGGAAGTAGTATTGGGTTTTCTTCAAACAAAATCAATATATAATTCTTATTCTCTCTACTCATTTTATATTCATATAATCATGAATATTATTTCCATAAGTTTTATGGAAATTAAATGATCTTTGGTAGATAAATATTCTCTCATTAAAACTGATTTTAATATAGTCAAGGTCTCCATTTAATTTTTCATTAAAACTTTACTTATTTCCATTCTCCATGATTTATATTGTGGAACTCTTATCTTATTTCTTGGATGATTAATATATCCAAATGATATGGGATGTTTCATTCCTTGAATTTCAGTACTTTAGAATCATTATATTTATTTCTCATTCTTTAGATTTTATTCTTTTGGGATTTCTATTTCACATGGTTCTTCAGGAATATACACTAAAAAGCCCCATTAGGAACCTTATAATGTATCTCTAGAATTTTGGAAGGTTTTCATAATATATTCTATATTTTTTAAGGTTTATTGAAATTTATGGTCTTCATATATTACGAAATATCACTTATTATGAAGATAAACCATATTACAAAGCTCATATCTTATGTGATGGCCTCTAAAACTTGATTGGGTATCATATGTAGGTAAGCTGTCATATGAAAAATCATATCTTAAGAACTCATATCCATTGTAATGTCTTAAGGTTTTCATAATATTGACTCAACTTCATAGTTTTCATAAAGTTATTTAACTTTAAAGAGATACATGAACCTCATGATTATGTATAGGGTTCATTCCTTTATTAATTTTCTCACTTTAACACATCTATAATAGATTTAATCCCCTAAAAATAAAATAATAAAAGGGATTTACCCAACACTTTGAATCAACTAAAAACAATCTCAAAGCATTCTCAAACACTAAAAAATGTCATCCAAATAGTTTCCTCACTTATATGATCTTTAAAAACATGACATAAATACAAATATATTTTTCTTACATGATATTAATTTTTTAATATCCCCAATAGAAAAATTCTTTTAGATTCTAGTATAAAATTTTTATTCATTATGACATATCATAAAATTGAATAACATCTCATCAATATACACATGTTAGACTACTACTTGAATCTATCTAGCCCGATATTCAAGTAGAAGTGTCATCCTCATTTTCTTTCTTTTATATAACACATGTATCATCAATAATCCTTCATGGAATAAAATTCCTAAAATTTATATTACTTTTTCTATAAATACATGGATAATAGCATAATCATCTTTAGAAATACCTTTTGACATTATTTATCTATAGCCTTATTGAAAACAAATAAAACTTTTCCATTTAGGAACTTCAATCACTACCTTTGGATTTATTTTCAATACTTCTTTTCACCTCTTTCAATTCCAAATTGAAAGGTATTTTTCTCCCACTTATTTATATTAAATGAAAGGGTCATATATGGGTTTCAACTCACCCATTTTATCCTTATACTTATTAAGAGAAAAAAGGTTCTTTCATAACTTCTTAAGAAAACATATTATATCCCTTTTCAATTTCAAATTATAACCCAATTAAATTATTGTGATAAGTATGTTACCACATGGTTTTATTATAAAAGGCCCATTAGTTATATGAATCTAATATAAATGGGATAAACTGATGTAAAAAAACAAGAGTGAGTAACAAAGGTGATTTATACAGTACCTAAATTTTCATTCATGCGATAAAATTCTCAAAATTCTAAATTAATGGGATGATCAATAGATTTATCAAGAATTATATATATTACACTCAACTAAAAAAATTAATAAAAAAAATTCAAGTGAATGAAAAATTACTCCCCTTCTCTCCCACCAAACACATCAACTAACACCATCCCCTTGTAAACATAATTGTAATAATTAAAAAAGGGTAGAAAGTGTGATTGGAGTACCTCAATGTTTAATTTTTATATAGAAATTTAGAATTATAGATTTAGTGAAGAATTAATTTTTTTATAGAACTTATTCATGATTTCACCCCTTCAAGGGATGCACTCAATTCAACTTTCCATCATGGTTGTTTTTCATCATAGTAACTTCATGATGGACTCTTCTTTTTATTGTCCAATAGTAAAAACCTTATTAAATTCCTACTTATCATATCACCTTGAATTTTCTACTTGAAAACACATGAAAATTTATTCAAGGGTAAAAGATGAGTTATTAAATAGTTTCTTAGTAGAAGAATAAGGGCTAAGACTTTGATCTCAACCCAGTGATACTCTTTTTGGTACTATAAAGTGATTAAAGATATTTAAGATAGTTGTCACTTTGATTTTCTAATTATATTTATCTTTAATTGATATGGAAATATTATTCTTTTCATTTTTCTTCTTGTGTGGATTAGGTTGTTTCACCTTTTTAATGAATAACCTTCAAGTACTAGTGTTTTCCCTTTTTCATTAATCATTTTCATCATTTATTCTTGTGTAGGAAAGATAATACTACATTTTTTACATTATGAACAGATTTCTTGCACCTTCCACATAGATTTTTAAGAACTATAAGGCCCTCATTATTATACTAACTCTGATGAAAGTCAAGTAAATATTCATGTGAAGTGACCTCTTTGCATTCAGTACTTGCTTGATCCTTCTCCATTTGTTTATCTATTTTAAAATAGATGAGACAAATTATCAGGAACTCATTCTTCATATATTAATATTTCATAAAATTTTCATATAGTTTCCTCATATATTTTTTATTTACTTTATTTGGAAACTCCATTACTTCTTCTTCTGATATTTTAACCACTAAACCAATCCTTTTATCTTTTTCTCAGATTAATTCCCTTCAGGAATTTATTTTCCTTTATTTATTATTGATTTACATGAACTATTTACAATGGTCCATGGTGTGGCCCATATTAATGTAATATAATAAATTCCTTTTTGTTGAGTCATCATTTTTAACAATCATCTCAGACTTATTGGGAGTTTTTTATTCAATTATTTTCTTCTATTGAGCAATATTCTGTACTTACATACTAAGTCAGCCATTCCATATTTATTTATTTAATTCATTTTATATTGTGGTATTATTTTAATATTATCACATGATTGAATTATGGATAGTACGTACTGATAATCCTTACTATTTTTACCACTCTATTAGTAGTAATCACATAATTTTCCCATAGATTTAAATATGTTTTTAAGTGGTTTATTTATCATTTTATATAAGTTTTTCATTTGGAGAGCTGGATTTCTCTCTCTTCCAGCTATAAAAAACCATTATTATAGCCTTATAAAATATTCATTAATTGATAAATTGGGCCAATAATCTATAGAATTATTCCTAAACCTCTATCAGCATAAACAATTACCAATAAAATTTATTATTTTATCATTAGCTGTAATCTAGACAAGAATTTTTTCTTTTGAATATTGTTATTCTTGGGTGGTAACACCACCATTTTGGACTCTTCTTTGGGGGTTTAATTTTTCCTAGATATTCTATAATCCACATTTTATGTATTGGTGGGTTTTTTGTAATTTTTATCCACCAATTTTTTCTAATTTTTATTTTAGAACTTGCTATTTCACATGAGACAACATTTGTGCAAAAACCAGTTTCTTGATTATGGGTTACCTTACTCTGATAAAATGACAAAGATGCTTATTTATATGATCTTATAAATATTTTTCTACTATCATGATATCTTTATGGGTCAATATTCCCTTCAAAATCTTTTTTAAAAATATTTTTCTTTTTTTGAACTTGGGAAGTTCTAGCTTGGGTGGATTCCAGATTTCTCAATTTTATATCAAGTTAGAGACACTTTATAATGAGGGAATAATTTTAATCCTAAACTGATCTAAAACTATCTTCCCATTCTATATTATTCTTCTTAGTTTTTTATTCATTCATTTTTATTTCCTCTTTTAAAGAGTTTTCAATCTTCCTTATTCATTTTTTTATCCTCCAATTGATAATATTTTACATTCATAGTGGTTTTGTATAGATTTATTTAGGATAAATTCTTAAAAAATAATTTATATTAATTTTTTTTCAAAAACATTTATTATAAATTTTTATTCAATCAAGGAAATATTTTCATTACAAATTAATAGTGATTGTTTATTTTCTTCCATAAGGTATATGCGATCATTATAATTTTAGAATTTCCTTCATAGTGCATCCACCATTTATTAAATTTATCCTTGTAGTTATACTTTATAATCTAGAAGTTCCTTAAAAAACCTAGTATATATGTGACTACTTCAATAAGGACCTTCTTCTATACCTTTCAATTTGACAGTGGAAGTATTCACGTATTTTGATAGGCATGTCTTCTTCATACTCTCCATAGACTGAACTAGTCTCTTCAAAAGGATCACGTTGTATAGATTTTGATATAATTTTCCTTACAAATATGATCATATTCATGCAGTGGTTGATCCTTCTTATACTTTGAAAACAATATCTTTTTCTTTTCTACTATTTTCCTTATGTTCCTTTTATTTTTGGATAAAAATTCCATATTATTATCAATAAAAGAAAAATATTTTTTCTATTTGAGTTAGTTCAAAAATTCCCTAAAATATGAACTTCATATAATATGCTAAAATAACTAATGAAATAAAATATATCCAATCATAGAAAACTTTATTTTCGATGGTACAAATTATACAACCTAGTGGATCATGAAAAGACACTGAGAGGGTGGTAGGTGAATCAATATACCTAACTTTTACTAAGGATTATATTTCTCTTTAATTATCCCCTATTGTACTCAAAACATTATCCCATTTAAGATATATAGATACATTTAGTGTGAAAATAAACCTCACCTTGATATATAATACAAGAATAAATAAGAATAATAAAAAATGTTTTTATAAGGTTCAAATCTAATAATAAAATCTCCCCTTTAACATGTTTGACTCCTCTCAAGAAACAAGTTTTCATTATTATATTATAGTGATTACAAGTTATTAATAAAGTGTAACATAAGGGTTGGATTAGTATCATCCACATTCCCTAGGGAAATCATCAAAAACTTCCCTAATTTATCTCTTAATAGCTTCTTTGTATTGCATCCAACTGTCTTCAGCTCCCACTGGTTGATGTCATTGTTTATATTCGAAAAAATATTTCTTCATGTATCCTTCTTCAAACTTGTGATCAGGGATTATAATTTTAGTTTATTCTTGATTTTTCAACATGTTGGCCTTGATATTTCTCTTAATATTATAATGATAAATAAATATGAATATCCATGTGTGTCATATTTTCTTCTTCCTTCAATAGCCTTAACAAAATGATGATAAAAAACATACGTGTGGTTCTATAATACTCTAAGTATTCTTATATGATAGAAGGATATCATTATCTTATTATTAATATTCTTATTATTCTTCAATACATAGATTCACACAAATGCATTGGATTCTTCCCATAGATATACAAAAGGTGTTTAAGAAGAAGCAGTATTGAATTTTCTTAAAAAATTCTCCACATATACTTTTTCTTCTCTCTGTGCATTTTATATTCACAAAATCATGAAAATTATTTCCATATGTTTCATGAAAATTCCATAATCTTTGATAGGAAGATATTCTATCATTAAAAATATTTTGAATCAATTCAAGGTCTATTTAATTCTTCCTTAAGACTCTGATTATTTCCATTTTCCATGTGATTATAGAAATATCATAGATTTAATTTCCCAAAAAATCTGATACTTTAAATATTTAAAATACTATATGTATTCATGGATCTATGAAATTGTAACGTGGAACTTCTTCTATATAGTGTGGAAATCTTATCTTCTTGACTGGATTACAAATATCTTATAATTATTTGTAATATTTAATTTCTTGAAGATCGTTACTTGAGCATCATCAGATTTATTTCTAATTATTTATATTTTATTATTCTAGAATTTCCACTACATAAGGTTCTACAAAGACCTTGTAGGAACCCTATAAAGTCTCTCTTTCATTATTCCTAGTTTTTATAAGATATTCTATATTATATGGTTTAATAAGGTTAATTGAACCTTATAGTCTTTTTACCTTATGAATTATCACTTCTTAGAAAGATAAACAATCTTATGGGTATCATATCTTACACAATGGACTATATTACATGATTGGGTATCATTAAAGGAATTTTATCATATAAAAAACTCATATCTTATGAACTCATCCAATGGAATCAATTGACATTTTTGTAATGATGACTCAAATTCATAGTTTTCATATGATTATTGAACCATATAAAGATTCATAATCCTTATGAAAATGTATAGGTTTGAGTCCTTTGTTAATTTTACCACTTCATCATAGCTTTAAAAAATTCAATACTCCTCTCAATACATCTTATAGACTTCTATAACACCTTGAATCAACTCATAATCATTTCAAATCATTCCCAAACACTTTAAAACATCATTCAAATATTTTTATCAATTGTATGGTCCTTTACAACTTCTCATAGCTATAAATATAATTTTTCTTCCTTGATATTAATTATTAAAACTACCCACTAGTTGGATTATTACAAAATATTTTATATACTATTATTTTATTAGTACTTATCTTATAATTGAAGAACAACTCATCAACCAATACATATTAGGCTGGTACATGAATCTATCTAGCTAGGTATTCAAGAAGCAGTGTCATCATTCTCTTCTTTCTTTTTTATAACACATATATCATCAATAATCATCCATGTCAATGGACTCCTTGAATTCATATTCCTTTGTCCAAAAATATTTGGAAAACAATATATTTATATTTAGAAATACCCATTTACTTTCTATCTCCAAAAATTTATTGAAAAAAATACAACTTATCCATTTAGTCACATTAGTATTTTATAATTGATAATGTGCATCGTAATTTTCAGTTGGATGACCACCTCAAATAGAAAATGAAATGACCCTTAAGTATCACTCAGATTCAAAAAAATGACCCTTACTCATACCTTTGACATAGAAATAACTCTTACGTATCACTTGGTTAATTTCATATGTCATCATTGTGCCACTTTTTGAATTTTCCAAATTCAATAATGGAAAGTACCCTTATGTATCGTTCATATTACTATTACATATCATAGGGAAAGTTTAACACTTTTCCATTTTTCTCCGGAAGAACCTTATGTATTTTCATGGTTACCTTTACGTATAGGAACCTATGTATACTTTTCTAAATTTCTCAAAATTCTTACCTTTACATATTGAGTCCTATTTACATTTATGTATAGGACTTTATCAAATTTCTGAAACTTTCTCAATACCAAGATGATACTTATATATCCAAAAGGCAACCTTTATGTATACAATGATATCCAAGAATTTTTCATCTGTTATCTTTTGGTAACTTCTAAAACATTATCAACCATATTTTATAATGGATAATCCTTCCAAATAACTTCTAAACTTCTACTTTAATTCTGGAATATCCACTTTTAGAATAACCACATTTCTAAAACACCTCTTTCTCTTCTTATAAAACATATATAACTCCTCTAGAGGAATAAATTTTAATTTATTTCCAAAACATCCATAAATTTTAAAATTTTAAAGAAACACATCATTTCGAAAATCATCTTCAGCTATAATAGAACTTCCATAACCACTTTCATAAAAATTTATAGACTTCTAATAGATAACAAAACGAATATTACAACCTATGGCATAGACATTATATCATCTAAATATAATAACTATCCCTCATCTAAACTAACCTTCTAGAAATGAAATAAAATAAATGAACTGGCACTCTAATCATAAAATAGCCCCAAAATCCATCTCAAGATGAAAACTCTAGACTACATAAAACATTTCTATATTCATTAAAATTTTATTCTATGGGTTTTTTATTATCATAATATTACCAATTTTAAATCAATTATAAATTTCACATGTGATTTAGCATAGTATCATAAAATCAATGAAACAACATATATTTAATACATAATAAATAATGATAGTGTAATGAAGAACCCATATAAACATATTTATATTTTCATATTCTTCATTGTCATTCCAAATTTCCTTTATAATCCTATTTTCAAAATACTTCTCATCTCACATGGGATAACACACAATATTAACACCATAAAAATATCTCTTAATTATCATAATGATATGGAATAATGATAATAATACCATTCTAAAGTTTAAATTAAATAAAATAAGAAACATATATATCCCCTTCCTCCAAACCAAAACATTCTACACAAATCCCAAGATAAGGGAGTGATATATGGAAAGAAAGAAGGTATACCATAACACATTAAACCAGATGAAACAATCAGTACTGGATATGAGGAAAGAGTATGAACTTACCATATTAGAGAGACATATTATAATTTATTTCATTAGGCAGGTTACTAGAGGTTATAGTGGTACAAAAAAAATTCCATAACTTATGGAATTCAATGGAGGAGTTAAAATCAAAGGGGATAATGATAAATAAGTTTAAAGGAACCAATATAGAGATTCCAATCATTAGATTAAAAGGGGTATAACAATAAAGAGTCTTAAGGATCAATAATGTTAGTTTAAAAGATCAAACAACATTCCAAGAAACATAATATTTCAAAAATAAAAGAAACACATAGAATTACCCTACCTCAATGGAGACAAGAAATTCCATGTCATGATAATTGAAGTTGAGCACTATTGAACCCACAAGAAGCTTCCACCAACCTAATTCATGTCATTATGAATCAAATAATCCACCAACACAAAATATAATTGTTTCTGTAACTATACTTAGAATAAAAATAAGAAATAGATGGTAAATTATCTCATATTTATATATAAAATTCATAATAAAAAATTCATGCCATTAAAGGTTAGATCCAAACTCACTTTTTAGGATCACAATGAAATATTACTAAGAGATTACCCTATTAAAACTTTTTCAACGGTCTTTAATTCAATATAACCAAAGAAAGTCATGATTTAATGATCATCACAACACTACGATATTCTAATTCTCTAAAATCATGATATTGGCCATGGATCTCCACCTCATACCTAGTCTACCTGAACCAAGACCATAACACAACCTATTCACCAAGGTAAAATGATATATAAGAAGAAAAAACCAAGGAATATTAACAACCAAGGATTCATGCTACAAAACACACTCCTCACATCGTGACAACTGATTGCAGTGGATAAAATACGTGCTTATGATTAATAACACCCCTATCATTCATTAATTATGAGTCAAGTTGAAATGAATATTTTCACTTATATGGTAAAGTGATATCTCTTACATATCCAACATTTTACTCTTACATATGAAGTTTTTTACTTTTACATATTATGGTTTTACTCTTACATATAAAGTATTTAATTTCACATATCACGTTTATACTCTTATGTATCACAATAAAGAATTTTGAGTATTAAAAATAAAGCAAATTCAAAGTTTACATTGTGATACATGATATATATATATATATATTGATATGTAATATATCATCTTCATAAATAAGTTAATACCATTTAGTACATAAGATATATTTTCACATGTAATATATTTATTTTTTGAAAATTTAATACATAAAAAATTTCATATATAATATTTTCTGTTAATACATAAGATATTTCCCCATGTGTAAGGTTTTTTACTTTTTGTGAGAAAATCTATTATGTATGGGTTATTTGATACACAAGGATTCCTATGACGCTCTTATGTATGGTTTACCCCATATGTAGGGTTCTTACCTTTGTTGTATAGATAAGACATATGGGTACCTTCCTATTCTAGTCATATATTACTACTTATAATGCCCATATAAGTCTTAAGATGTGATATTTTAAATATCCTCTTTAAATATAATGGTTTCTCAATTAGTAAGGGTAAACTCATATTATTCCCAAAAAACCCCTCTTATGATCATCTTTTTATGCAATGACCCCAATATTCTTATCATGATAAAATTCCCAGATGAAATATAAGATATATTTAAACCCTCCCCCCTATAAAACTTCTCCTGTCTCCCTTGTGCAGCAGGGGGTTTCTCTCTCAGCAGGATCCGAAGGTGCACTTGGCTTTCTCATTAGGAAGCCCGTCGAGAACGCTGTCTCTCCCACACTCTTCGTTCTGTATCTCTGCCCAGCTGTCACCGGAGTTAATCCAATCGTCCCTGGTAAGTAAGATGACCTTATCCTTGAATGGAGATAGGGAGGCGTCTGGACTGTCGAGAGGTGTAGAGAAAGAATTGTTGGTCGCTCGTCTGTCGCCTCAGCGACGTCTGTTGGATCCTTTGGCCCTTGGGAACTTGGAGGCAGGCGGATCGGATGTCATCCCTTCGGGAAGGAAGCTTCAGTTGGAGGAGGAGGTGAGTCCTCTAAAGAAGGTGACTCTTTCACACAGGCGAAGTTTTGGCGAGGATGGTGGCTCTGGTCCCACGACGCGCTCCAAGGCCAAAGGGAAAGAACTGGTTGCGTTACCCTTCTTACATCCCTCGCCATTGCAGAAGGCCCAGAAGGGCTCGCGGTAATGTTATCACTCATTATTTGGAATGCACGGGGTTTTGGAGCCCGTGCTAAGCATGCCTTTTTGGCATCTGAAGGCAGGAAATCCGGGGTATCCTTGTTTGTGATTTTAGAACCGAAGCAGAGCCCATGTAAGTTGGAAGGGTTGGCCAAGAGCATGGGGTTTTCAAATTCCTTTCTTGATGGAGCTGTCAACTCGCACATCTGGATCGGTTGGAGAAGCAACATCTCGGTTGAAATCAGGAGCATTATGCCTCAGTGTATTGATGCAAGGATTGTTGTGGGTAATTCTACCCTCCTTTTCACGTTTGTCTATGCGAGTACGGTGGTGACCACAAGAAGGGAGTTATGGAGACATCTGGAGGCTCTACATGTCGGGTCTATGCCGTGGTTTGTGGGAGGGGATTTTAATACCATTGCTGAATTCTCTGAAAAAAGGGGTGGATCAGGGTGGAACCGGGAGAGCATGCTTGAGTTCCAGGAGTGTTTGACATGCACGGGGTTGTTAGATCTGGGCTTCAGGGGTTCCAAATATACATGGTGCAATAATCGCCAAGGGTCTAACTGCATCTGGAGTAGGCTGGACAGGTGTCTCACTAATGTTCATGGACTGGACCTGTTCTCAAGCACTTCAGTAACGCACCTTCCATGTTTACTCTCTGATCATGCCCCTCTCCTGATCGAGGTACGGCGTGAAACCGTGCTGGGTAGGTCCTTTCATTACTCTAGCGAATGGCATCGCGATCCGGAGTTCATGCAAATGCTGAAAGCTTCCTGGATGAAGGAGGAGAAGGAACAGTCACGGGGAGGGCTTGTGAACCGTCTCAAACGCTTTAAACAGGACGTTAAAGACTGGCTAACCAGACAACCAGACCCTGCCAATGGGGTGGCGGGTTTACAGGTTGAGGTGGGAAGACTGGAGGAGTCTCTACAGGAGGTCTGGGACGAGAATTTTTTTGTTATTTTATGTGATAAAAAGATAATGCTTGCTGAAAAACTTGTAGAAATGGAGAAAGGTTACAAGCAGAGGTCTCGGATACGTTGGCTAAGGGAGGGAGATCGAAACACAGCCTTCTTTTAGGCCTGCATCAAGGAGAAGAGAAGCATGAAGATTAATCTAAAGCTTGAGGACAGGTCCTACACGTCTGATGTGAACATTGTTGGGCATTTGGCATTGGAGCATTTCGAGGGCTTACTGGATGGGAGGGATACGTCGAGCTTCGAGAGGGACGCGGTGGACCACCATGACTTCCTGCACTGCATACCCACGCTGGTTAATGAAATGGATAACGTTACTCTATCCTCTATCCCGAATAAAGAAGAGATCAGGGAAGCTCTGAGAAGCATGCCGCAGGAGAGTGCTCCTGGACCAGACGGCTTTCCGGCATCCTTCTTCAGTGCGGCATGGGAAATAGTGGGGCCGCAGGTTGTGCATGCGATTCAGGATTTTTTTGGTGGTGGGTCACTGATAAAGGGTGTCTCTGCATCTCGGGTGGTGTTGGTTCCTAAGATCAAGGAACCTAGCCTCTTGAACCATTTCCAGCCTATTTGCCTCTGCAATGTGTCTTATAAAATGCTGGCCACGGTCATCAACAGGAGGCTGGCTGGATTGATACCTAGGATGGTTTCGATGGAGCAGCACGGTTTTATACAGGGCCGAAGCATTCAGGGGGCGGTTGTCATAGTAAGTGAATTGGTCCATGACATTAATAAACGTACTGTGGGATTGAACATTATTTACCAAGTTGACATGAACAAAGCATATGATAGAGTAGAATGGAGTTTTATCATTCGGGTCATGAGGGCGTTTGGATTTTAGGAATGGTTTTGTGACCTCTACTTCAGGTGCTACTCATCTCCTTGGCTTTCGGTATCTTTGATGGGAAAGTGTTTCGGCTTCTTTAAATCTGTCTGAGGTGTTCGGCAGGGGGACACGTTGTCCCCAACAATTTTTGTTCTGGCACAGGATGCATTGTCCAGAAATTTGGTTAGTGGCTTCTCGGAGGGCAGGTTGAAACCATTCTATGGGAGAAGGAATGCTAGCTACATCTCACATCTGATGTTTGCAGATGACATCTTGATTTTTTTGAATGGTGGTAGTAGATCCTTGAAGCACCTCGGTGACATGTTGGTCAGGTATGGGAGGTTTAGTGGACAGTCTGTTAACCCTTTGAAGAGTCATGTTTTTATCTCAGACAGGTGTTCCGGGAGGAGGTGTAAGGTGATCCAGGAGATTTTGGGGTGCAAACAGAAAAGTCTCCCTATATTGTACCTTGGGGTGCCGCTATCTTGTGGGCGAATCAAGAAGGATCATTTCAATGAGATCCTCAACCGGCTTTGGGGTAGGATCTTCAGTTGGAAGAACAAGATGCTGTCGTTTGGAGGCCGGGTGGTGCTCATTAACAGTGTTCTCTTGTCCATTCCCATGCATGTTTTTTCTGTTATTAAACCACCGAAAGGCACGGTGGAGAGGATGAAAAGTATCTTTTCCGCGTTTCTTTGGGATGCAAAAGCAGAAGGAAGATGCCACTGGGAATCTTGGAAGCGGATGGCTCATCCGGTGGAGGAAGGTGGAGTCGGTCTTCGTGATGTTGAGGTTACCATTATGGGATTGAAAGCACGGTTAGACTGGGAAGCCATTGTAGGGGAGACTCTCTGGGCAAAGTTTTTCAGAGCGCGATATGGCTGGCCGGGGGAGGTGCGCATGCAGGGCGCGACGGTTTTAGCGAAGAGCATGTTTGCCCATATTGAGAGACTAGCTGGCTATGTCAGGTGGATTGTTGGACGGGGGGATATTAGTTTTTGGGAGGACAACTGGGCCGAGGAGAAGCTGGGGTATTCGGGTTGCCCTTCACCGGGGATATCTTTCAGCGAGGCAAGTGGCAGGTATGAGTTTATACAGGCAACCCTTAATCCCAGCCAACTTGAACTGTTTGGAAGCATTATGATGAGCGAGGAGCCGGACCGGTGTTGTTTCATGGAAACTAGCAATTGTAGGTACACTGTCGAGGGCTACAGGGAAATCCTCCAAGGAGAAAGCACTACGGGGGAGAGGTGGCCAGCTGTTTGGTGAAAGGGGATACCGGTGAGAATGAATTTCCTGGTGTGGAGGGTCTTAAATAGAGCGATACCAACGGAGGATAAAATACAGAGAAGAGGGGTATGCATGGTTTCCCGGTGCTACTGTTGTGAGCAACCAAACTCAGAAACGACGGCCCATCTTTTCTTTTAAGGACAATGGGCCTCCGACCTCTGGTCTCTCTTCAACCATCCCCCCTTTCCGATTGGTGGGTCGAGCTGTATTCAGGACTACTTGTCCGTCTGGCTTCCAGGTAGTGAGAACGGAACAATGGAACGGGTTGTCAGAATTATCATCTTAGTTGCGATCTGCTGGGTGCTTTGGGAGGCGAGGAACCAGGTTCGACTGGGGAGAAAAATGTCATTGGTGTCTATGCAGGTCCAGCTGAAGTCACTCATTGTTGAGCTAGCTTCTCTCGTCAAGGGAGGTCTGTCTTTAGTGGCAGTGTGCAACCTGCTCAATAGGCCATGCATCCAACGTAGAGGAAAGGAGAGATGGGTGAGGTGGATACCACCGAATCAGGGTCTGAATCTAAACATTGATGGATCCTGTTCGGGGGGGGGGGGTTATGAGGGGTGGTGGGCTGCTCAGAGATTGTTGGGGCTCAGTGCTACTAGCGTTTAGTGCCTTTTATGGTCCGGGGAATTCTTTGGGTGCGGAGGTTCGGGCACTTCTATCTGGCTTGTTGGTATGCAGGCGGAGAGGGATGCAAGTGTCAGAGGTGGAGTCTGATTCTGAGTCTCTAGTAAGGATGCTTCAGGGAGGTCACTGCATTCCGTGGGACTTGATTTATCTCATTCGTAGGTGCAAGACAGAAACTAATCAAGGCCATATCATTCACCACAGTTGGAGGGAGTCTAACTTTGCGGCTGATGCCCTCGCCCGCTTGGGCAGACAGGAGGAGCCACTTGTGATATTTGATAGTTTGAACTCCCTTCCCCTTGAGTGCGTTACTGTGGTGCAAGGTGACTCCCTTGGACTCCACCACTTTTGACCTCCTTGAAGGGAGGTTCTTTATTTCTCTTTGCTTCAGAAATAATAATAAAAAAAGTACTTTTCGGATAGACCCTTATATTTCATCTGATCCAAAAAACCCAAATGGAATTATTTTGTATAAAAATATCCCAAAGGGATATGTAAAATTAGTCTTATCTTGGTAAATGAGATCAATATCTACTTGGTCATATCATGAATAGCCACTCATAAAGAAAAATTGAGAGTTACAACATCTGATCAACGAAAATAAAAGAGAAATGGTCTTTCGTGATACCCTTGTTGAATTTTATATAGTCTATATATACTATCTAACCACATGTATAAGACTCACCCAAGAACAATCATAAATGGGATAAATTATCTCATCATCATGAAATTTAATAATTTTAGCCTTATCTAATAGTTTCATGTTAGGATCATATCTTCTATGACCCTCAACATTTGTCTTGAATTCATTTTCCATTAGTATTTTGTGCATGAATATTTTTGGAATTATTCTATTTATTTATGGTATAATTCAAGAAATTATAGTATAACGCATCCTTAATACTTCAATAAAATTCTCCTATTGTTGAGATTGCTATTCAACTAAGATAATGACATGAAATATATCTTTTCTCCTAAATAGGAATATTTAATCTTGGAAAGAAATTTATTTAATTGTAGACTTGGTTTCTTGTTCATAGATAGATTCTCAATGAGTCTTTCTCTATCTAGGTCTTATTATAACCATTTAACTATATCAAACTAAGAATTATAATTGTATTTTATTCTACATTTCTCAAAATATATTGAAGTGTTGGCCATGTTTTTAGGGAATTCCTCCAACTAATATTGTTAATTCTTAAGATGATATTGTGACCCAAAATTTCACTTTTGATCAATGATTTATGTTGAAAAAAATTATTTAAACCACATAGATTGTTTATATATTGGAACACATTTAGAATCTCCTTGTTTTTACCCACATGAAATTTAACTTTTCATTAGGGAACACCAATAAAGGAAACTCCAATAGCCAAAAATTTCCTTCCTAGTATAACTATAACTTTCTTATAACTTTCTATTTCTAAATCCAAGAAATAAACTAGAAGAATAATTTTTCTAACCATAACAGTAAATCTTCAATAACCTCAATAGGCTATGTTAAATATTTTTTATCTAGTTTCAGTGTCACTATATGTTTAATCTCTTTAATACCAAGATCATTGTACATTACTAAATGGATTAAATTGATATTGGATCCAAAATCCATAAGACAAGTGAATGTTCCATTGCTATAAAATTCACTATAAATTTTGAAGAACTCTAGATCTTTAATATTTTATGGAATCTTCCTTTGAATAATAGAACTAAATTTTTCTGTGAGAGGAACTATTTCAAATTATTCTAACCTCTATTTTTCTGAAAAGATATTCTTCATGAAATTAGTATAAGAAATAATCTTTTCATTTTCTTCTTCAAATGAAAAATCAACTCTAATATTATAAAACATTTGAATAAACCTCTTGAAATAATTATCTTTGTGTTTATCAAATTCTCTATATCTTTTAGGGAAGGTTTCAGGGTGATCGTATGGTTTAACATCCTTATCATCTATTTTAATCACGACCCTTCCATAATAACTTTTCCATTTTTTTTATTTTTATCAAGAAATTAAAATTCTAATAAATATTTAGACTCCACACTTTCTTATCTCTTTAAGGTAGTCAAATCCTTTCATGAGTTCAACCTATAATCCATGTTTTGAAAGATTATTTTTATCTCTCCCTTTGACATTTTTGTCTCATGTGGTTGTAATTTACATACATCTTTATCTTGGATTTGTTTTAATTGTTCTAGTAAATTTTCCCTTGTCTCTTACTATGTTTTATTTTACTAGTAACCAAAGATTCATTTCTAGGTTATACATGCTATCCTAATTCCCATATATAAATTGTTAAATTCTTATGAAATTCCAGTTCATACTAAAAAAAATCATTCATATTTAACTGATTCCCCTTGATCTCTCTAAGATCTTCCAAGATATTGCTTATGCTGAAATCAGATTGCTTTGATATAAAATATTGATTCCCATAACCTGATTAGTTATTTATAGATTGATAGTGTTGGTTTCATTGATATTATTTTATACCTCCCTATATGAAAATACCTTAACCCTCCTAAGATAAATTAGGTTGGTTTTCCATTATGGGGTATAAGTGATTATTCTTTATGGGATATAGCCTGATTCATCTATATTATAAGGTGATTTATCTTAACCTATAATGTAAAAATTCATACAGTGTGAAAAATTCTGCCCAAAAATGCCATAATGATTACATTGTTCTCTTTTTATACCTTGTTCTTGGACACTATACCATGAATTTTTCTTTTCAAATCATCAATTCATATATTCATGTCATCTCTTGCCCTAACTCTTTTGATAGTAACTCTTCTCCATCATATTTATTTTTATTATGAATTTATAGGTAGCATATTATAATGTGTTTTAAGTTTTTCTACTATATCATCATCATAATGATCTCCTTCTATAATATCCACTAATGATTTTACCATAGGATCAAGACCTTCGTGAAATAATTACATAAGTAAAGTATGCGGGAATTGGTAACGAAGGCACTGTTGGTAGCAATTCTTTAATTTTCCCAATTCTTTATGAAAATATTATTTATTTTTCTAGAAAAGTTATAAAATATAGTTCTTAAGTATATAGTCCTTTGTGTAAGATAAAATATCCTTATGAAAGCATTGTAATTATCCTCCACAATGCTGAATGAATCTTCCTATTATTGCAACATCCATATCATTGTGTTCCCTTTAAGACATTAGAGAAATTATCTCATCTTTAGATCATATTAACACACTTAGATGAGTAGGAAGTAATGGAAAATGAATAGAAATTTATTAATTATGGAAAAATCATCCCTAGAGGGTAATCCATTAAAAAATTTCAGATATTTTAAGTGATGGTTCCTCAACTCATAATCTCTTACATTTTGTTTAATTGTAATACATGAGGGGTTCCCAAACACCTTAGGAACATTCAAGCCCCTAAGTATTAGTGGTCCTTGATAATTTTTTATGACTTCCTCATAGAATCTAGGTTCCTATTTATTTTTTTCTCTCCTTAAAATTTATGATTTATCTATGTATTTATTTGCATTAGATTTGTTCCCATGGAATTTTCTTTCAATCTCAGAAATCAGAGGTGGTGGATCTTCACTCACACTCCTTGTATACATATATATAAAATGAAAGATATTTGACTCAAATATTAATCTAAAATGATAAATGAATGTGGATCTATGAATCTTTGAGAATGGCCTATATTATGTACTGTTATTTTTGTGTTTTCTTTGTATATTATAATCTAAAAAGTAGATTAGCAGAACCATCCCCAACAACAGTGCTGAAATTTCTTAGTGATAAACTATATTGTGAAGTTATGTAGTGTCCCAATCTGTTTATATGGTCAAGAATAACATTAACTAGGAGTCCCCTAGGTCATATCTATAGGTATGTATGATTAAATTTACTAATCATATTCATTAGTGTAAATATTTGAATAGAAGTTCTGTAGTTTTGTGAAATTAAGACAAGTAGGAAACCATGTAGAGTATACAACAAGATTGATAGTATCAATTAATTAAAGGTTTTAAATAATAAAAATAGGAAATATTAATTGTTTTGGGATTTGTTTCATGGATTCATGTTACTTATTCATGAAATTATCAATTCATCCCCAGCTCTCTCACTCTTCCTTTACAATTGCTCTCTCAAGTCCCTCTTCAGATTCATAGAAAAATCACAGGTCCCTTTAATGTTCCATTTACTAAATATACAAATATCATTAAGATATTTAATTCTATGATAATTTTGTAACTTATCCACAGTCAATGGATCCATTTTCATATGGGTTTTTCTCTATTTGTTCCCTATGGTACATTCTTCACCCCTTTCTCTTCTATTTCCATCTACAGTAATGATTCTTCATTTCCTCCCACATTTTACTTCCTTGAAACCTTCTGGTAATACCTTGATTATTTTATTTTCATTTTGTGGTGTGACACCACTAGATAATAGGTGTGTAAAAAAATAATTTCCAGGGTTAAAATATAGTAATAGTGGTCAACTATGGTTGTCTCCTAGAGAAGAGTTCTCAAACTTAGTTATCGCTTTTTATTAGTGTTAGTGGAAGGGGTGTTTTTTATTTTTTTGATTTTTAAAATAAAATAAGTAAAGATACAAAAGGAATGGAAATAATAAGATAAAAAGTTGATTTGATCTGTTTTATTTTTCCAATTGTAATATTATCCTAGTCTTTAAATCATTTAACTCATTTTCTTATTAACTAGTATGTGAGAGGATTCAAAGTTGATTCCCCCATCACCCTTAGTAGAATGGTTTTTGGGATAATGTTCCCAACTAACATCTCATCTTGGTATACCCTTATTATATTTGTGTAAATTTTTTAGTGAATCACCCTTAATTTACTTAGGTAATACCAAATCAGGCCTTGTTTTTCATAACCAATCAAGAGTGTCCACTACCACTTTTATACATGCTAACAAGTCTTGAACACTTAAAAACTCATCCCTAGCTTATTCCGTTGTATATTGACCAGAAATACATAGAGAGATATGATTGACCATTGAACAAGGAAATAAATAAAAAATATAATTAAAAATAAAGACAATCACATTTGATAATAAGAACTACTACTGAGTATCAAAACTTTTTAATTAAAGAGAGGTAATTTTATTTAATGAAAGTATAGAGACTCAAGCATTGTAAAAGGAAAAAATTTCCTTTATTAATAAATCTAAATTTTATCCCTCCATATGGAGGGTAATATAGATGAAGGGGGAATAATAAGACATTATGAAAAATATAAAATAGTAAAAACAATGTAGAAGATGAAGTTCTCCATGATTTTTCCACATGAACCAAGTCTCTGAACCATTTGGCCTCCTGTTCTTCTTATAGATCCTCAATTTTTATATTCTTTAATTGTGTTCAAAACCCCAATATCATCATGTGTTTTAAATATTCATCATTTATTTTCTCTTACAATCTTTAAACTTTCACTATGATCCAGTCTTCCTAGAAATTCATAGATTTATTTCATAATTATTTATCGAATTATTATATATATAATAATCCACATTGCCTATTGTGAATGGGTGTATGAGTGCTGGTATGGAAGGCCTGATCACTCCTAGAAATTCATATCAAGTTTGATGAAGTCTCTTGCCCTTCTCAATTTCCTAACTTTTTGAACGATATGGTAGGACATTACAAAGTCTTATAGTTAGTAAGTCTAACTTGGAGGTGAAATTATTACGATATAGGGGAATTCATATGAAACACTGGAAATATATTATTCTTGACATTTTTATAGACTTATCCTGGTTTGGTAAGTCATGTTATATGTTTAGGGATGAATTCTAATGATTAGGATGTTTTACGATTGGAAAATAAGTCATATGATCTCCTTGAGAAATTCATACACTAAGAAATTCATATGCTTGAAATAAAATTATTACGATCATCTTGGAAAATTCATATGATCAAAGAAAAATGGTCAAATTCATATGATCATATATTTAATTCATTAAATCTTATTCAAAATATCCATTTTATTTTACCCTTATATAGTTCTATAAGGAATGGAATTTATGTAGTTTTTGATATTCTATATAACCTTTACACAGAGTGTGAATTTCCTTTACATACATAACACAGATCAGATGACTTTTACATATCCTCCTATATTTCATCATTATATTTTCATAGCTTCTACACTTAAATATTACTTATACATTGGTTGTATATTACCTTTATATAAGTTACAACATATCTAGGTTACTTTTATATCAGTAACTATTTCAAATTACAATTTACAGATTACTTATCTAAATCAAATAAACCAATTTTTATCTTAAAAATAAACTCCATACACCTAGAATAATTATTAAAACACCCAAATTTTAATGTTTGTTTTATTCTAACAATTACAAAGATAAAATAAACAATGAAAAAACAATTTTAAAATCTCATTTGAAATTGACCAACAAATACTCCTATAATCTATATATGTGATAATTACCCTTAAATGATAAACCTATGGAATTTAAATCATTAAAATATCAATTAAAAGTAATTAAAAATGATCTCTATCAATTCCCTCACACTTAAGTCCTGGAAACCCAGATAAGTGAACTTTAAAAATATTATCCAAGAAAAATTCAAACACTAGCCAATGTGAGTTTCCCTTTTCAACACCATGCTCCTCATTAATATCATGCCAGTTTAATGTTATTAGTTATATTTTATTCATTAATAATATTCAATTAATTTACACTTCATTTATCCTCTTATTCACATTTATACCTACCTTTCCGAAAATATACCACCTAACACTCCAATATGAATTTTAACCAAAGTTCTTATCATTCCAAGTTCATACTAGTTTCACCATAAGGTTGATGAATTTATTTATATCCACATAATTATTCAAGTATTTTTTTCATATAATAAAGTATTCTCATAGTTTTTATATGGTTTATGGTTAGTGGTTTCTATTGAGAAAATTTTGAGGAAAATATAGGTGGTTTGGCTCTATGTTGAAGCATAATGCCTGATTTTCAGTTTTCTTCAAGAATGTATTCCTCCCTCCTCCCCATTTTTTGTTGAAAAAACATAATCCCTTTGATTTTTATGAGATATTCCACACCCTTTATCATTTAAACAATATTAGACATTCCTCTCTATGTTTTCATCAACAGGTTTCTGAATTGTTTTTTCAGCTCTTGAAGACAAAGAATAAATTTAGAATTTTATTCTTATGGGTGTGATTTATACCAATCCCTATATTAGGAAATATTTCCATTACTTTTTATATATTCTAGGTCATTTATTACAAAAAACATTAATAATTATTCTATACATCTTCTTGAGAACAGTTCAACAGATTTCATCATTTCTAAAAAAATTTCAACTCCCAAATAACTCTAATTACCCTCTAAAGTTTCATTGACTTCTTGGAAAGTAAACCATTAATAAATTAAGTATTAATGAATTTTTTTCCTGATTTATCCCTTTATATAGTTGTTTTTTCTTGAATTAAAATCTTAAATTTTTGGAAAAATTGATTTTTTTAATAGAAATAAAGTTCTCTTTCAATTCAAAATAGTGATCAACATCCCTATCCATATTTGGATGATATATAGGATATCTTACCGTTCTTCCCAACATGTTTTTCTCACAAAATACAATACTATAAATCAGTTCTATACTAATGGTCCTATACCAATGGTTTAGAAAATGGTTTGTATAGGTGACACCTATACCAACTGTTTTGGAGAATTGTTGGTATAGGTACTTAAAATGCACCTATACCAACAGTTTTCCTAAACCATTTCCATAGGTTCTAATATTTTTAGAGACCTATAAAAATAGTTTTATAGTAAAATTGGTATAGTTTTCATTTGGGTACCTATACCAATGGTTTTCCAAAACTATTAGTAGAGGTCCTAGAAATTATTATTACTTATACCAACATATTAGGAAAACCATATGTAAGTGCTAGATAATTTTTTTTTATATTTTTGTAAATTAATATTGAATAAATTAAAATTTATAATTAAATTTATACATATATATACATTTATTTATTTATGTAATTATATACATAAATTTGGTCGTAGGATAGTGGTTATGTTGTTTAATTATATAAATGAATTTCTTAGTTTAATACCTAGTGGTATTTTTTTAGTACAAGACTTATACCAACAGTTTTTCAAAACCATTAGTATAGACCTATACAAATGGTTTCCAAAACCGTTTTTATAGGTATTTCCTATGAAATTACATATACCAATGGTTTGGAAACCATTGGTATGGACCACATATACCAACGGTTAGTCCAAACCATTGGTATCGGTCAATCCCAATATAAAATCATCCAAAGGTCCATCAATACATTTTTATAGGCTATACCAATGATTTTAAGGCCTATACCAATGTTTCTAAAACTTTGGTATAAAATTTTCTTCCAATAGTGATAGTAGTGTAAAATTTTCATCACTTCTCACTCTAGCTCAAGAAGATTATGCTTAATAGTTTGTCCTAACTCAATTTATTCCTTCCCCCACACTTTAATTCAACCAATATCATCCATAGGATTCTAGGGAAAGGTAGATAGATATTTTTGTGTTGTAATGCAGTTTACTAACAATTAAATTCATGGAAACTAAGGGATATAATGATAAAATATAAAGTTTGACTTGAAAATAAAGTTCTTTATAAAAGGGGATTTAAAATCAAATGAATTCCTCAATAATATATAGCACAAAGTCCTTGAATAATCCATATTTTTAATATATTATTCATAAAATTATGGTTATTTAATAAAATATTAGATCTCTAAAGAAATATGGAATTGTAAAGAAGATGAAAATGTTGGTTTAGAATCCTCATAGATAAGTGATTTAAAATATAGGGTAGTATGTCATGGAATGTGATTGCATGAATTTCCCTCACTTATAATTTTAAAACAAGTTTATTTTAGCATTTATCAAAGGTGATTAAATGGGTTGAATCATATTATTATTGTATACATACATTAAAAAGTTTCAAGGACATTCAAATTAATTTCATAGTTTCAAAAAACAAATTAAAAATAAAAAATAAAACACATAATAAGTTTTAAAAAGACAAAAAAATATAAGATTTTTTTTTTGAAAAAGTCCAAAAATATAAAAGTTCTTTCCCCACACTTAAATGATGTAGTTTACTTAATTAATTCTAAAAAAATTAGTATGTAAATAGATTTTAAATAAAATAAAAACAAACAAGTAATTATCATGGAGAGGTACAACTTGATGTTGTTTAGTGATAAGTTGGTTTGAGGTGTGTGATATCCTCTACTAGTTCTTGGGGAAATTGTTTATAGAATTTATTTATTCTATTCCCATTAATAGTGAATAGATCCATCTCTCTTTTCATGATCTAAAAAACACCAAAATAGAAGACACACGTGACTATAAATGGACCTTCCCATTTAGAATGAAGTCTACCTACAATCATCTTGAGTATTGAATTATATAATAGACCCATATCAACTTGATGGAAGTATTTTAATTGTATTTTCATGATCCACTCTTTTTCTCTATTTTTAAATTATGGAATTCATACAATCCTCTCATGGATTTTCTTTTAAATTTTATTATCGTAGTTTTATTTCTTTTATAGCTTTATCCAGGTCCATATTTATCTCTCTTACTAGCCAATATGATTTTTGTTCCAACTCCATAGGTAGATGAAAACCCTTCCAATAAATTACCATATATGGAATCATTCTGATGGATGTTTTGTATGTTGTCCTATAATCCCATAAAGTGTCTTCCAACATTTGGTTCCAATCTTTTTAGTTTGGTTGGATAGTTTTCTCTAAAATTTATTCGATTTATCTATTTGAAACATCATCAAACCCATTTATCTATGGGTGGTAGGGTATAGATGTCTTATGATCCACTCCATATTTCCTTATCAAATCCTCCAATCTCCTATTACAAAATTGGGTCCCCTAGTCACTAATGATGGATCTTGGCACTCTAAACATATAAAATATGTTATCTATGATAAATTCAAACATAACATGAGCATAATCAAATTTGGTGGACTTATCCCCCACCCATTTTACAACATAAAAAACTACAAGTAAGATGTAATAATTTTTAAAATACATGGGAGAGGTTACCATAAAATATATTCCCCATAATTCAAAATTTTCACAGACTAAGTTGATTTTGGGCATTTCTTGTCTCATTGAAATATTTCTAGAAAAATGATATTTTCACATCTTTTTCAAAATTCATGTGTATCTTTAAACAAAGTGGGATAATAAATCTTACATTCTAAAAAAATCCTTGTTATCCTTTGTAGTCCAAAGTGTCTCCCAAAATATATATTATGAAAAAAATTAAAAAATAGATTGTATCTTAGTCTAGGGTAAGAATATTCTTATCACTTGATCATTGTAAATTTAATAAAGGTATTGATCTTCACAAATGTAAAATCTGGTTTTATATTTAAGCCTTTGAATTTTTAGGGGTAAAAATTAGGATGATAATTTGGAGGTTACTAAATAATTAACCATTTTAGTATACTGGGGCACTTCTCCTTCAATAAAATATAACTTTTCTTGTAGGATTTTATCATTTAGTGGGTCTTTGGATAAAATATCTACTTCATTAGTGTTGATAAATATACTCAAGTGATTGAACACTTGGTTCATATCTCCATTATTGTATTTAATACCTATATTAAATTCTTGAAGTAACAACATCCATATGAATAGCTTAAGTTTCTCTTTTTTCCTTCCTCATTATGTTTCTGATGGATAAAAGATTATAAAATAATATGAATTAAGTTCCAAGAAATTAGGATAAGATTTTATTCAGAGTGAAAAAAATTGTGATAAAATCCTTTTCAATCATTATATAGTTGAGCTGGGAAATATCAAAGTTTATTGAGGCATAGGAAATGAATTTATATTTTCCTTCAATTCTCTAGGATAGAACTGCCCCCCAACATAGTTAGAAGCATATCAAAGTAGATCAAAATGGTTCTACCAGATTGGTGATTGTATCACTGGAGGTTTGGCCAATATTTTCCTTAGATCATCAAAATCCTCCTTACACTAAACATTAAAACCAATGTTTTCTTACTTAACATTTAACCATCAGATAAGGAGATAAATCTTACTAAAATCCTTGATAGACATCCTATATAAACTTGCATGTACTAAAAAAGATCTAACATTTTTCACACATGTTTGGTATGAAAAATAATTTATCAATTTGATTTTTGAATTATCTTACTTAATTAATTTGTATGAAATAACATACCCAAGGACTATACCTTTTCCACCATGAAATAACACTTCTCAAAATTCAAAACAAGATTATTTTCGATGAAGTTCCTCAATACTTTTTCAAGATTTTTATGCATCCAGAAGACATCATTAAATCCTCCAGCAGAATCAAATTAGAAATTTATATGAAACCTAAATTGAACTAACTACAAAGGTGTAGTAAAGTTAATGTATAGGTTAGATCCCATAGAGATCAGGGAACACAACAGAATAATTTTGACCAAAGGTTGGGTAGCTCCAATTCTAGTATGATTTTATTTAACTAAGTAAATTTAAAAAATTAAATAAATAAATTTAAAAAAATATAGAAAATTAAGAAGATAAATCAGATTAAAGTAAGAGTTCATGGTCAATTTCAGGTTATAGGCAAGGGTTAATCCTCGATCTAACTTGGGGTAGACCTACAGAGTAGGATGCAAAGCAATTCAAAAAACACCAATTGATCTTGGTATAACCAATTGGATCAACCTAAGCTAGAAAAAACTCTTTTTTCTATAGTAATTAAAAACCTAAACACGATAATTTTTTATTCTATAAAGAAATAATTATAGGATATTGGTCCTAGACTCATATTCTCTAACTAGGTCATGGTAATTCTATTTGCACCTCCAATGGTTAGGGATAATGAAAAATAATGAGATTGATTTTTAACTTGGTTACTAGTCATAGGGTTACCGAATTTTGATTTTAGATATTCAGTAGGTTCAAACCACCCCTACTCTCAACCTTTAAACCTAAGAGGATTATCCATGCATGACTGTATTAAAAAAAAGCAGGGAAATAGACCGCAACATGCATGACATGACACACAAACTATATCGAATATGGAAGAGAGAATAAGAGAAAGCATGAGAAAGGAAGAAAGTAAAATCAACTAATATTAAACTAATGAGTAAACCAACATTACATTAAAGTTGGAAAAAGAAAATAAAAGTAAAATAGAAAACTATATATGATTAACTCTAGGTCAGAACAGTGTGGAAGCCTTCCAACAGTCGAGCCTCTCCACACCTAGAATTAAATGCCATATCACTTTTCTAGAACCCATATTTATAGGTCCCAATTTCATCCAAGGGTTTCCCCAGGTCAAACCCCATGTTAAATGGTCATCCACATGTCAACCCATAAATACCCCATCAAAAGATACACATAAACATAATTTACTGTGCAGTTTTGGATGGTTTCACAATGTGAAAGTTTGTTTCATGTCATGAAAAGTATGGGTCCTACACTAAATTTCACTTTTTCCACTTCAAGTCCTATACTTGGTTCATGCATTGTAAATTTTACACATCATGTATATGATACTTGATTTTAATGGAATTCTTCTAATGAATTCAACTCCTTTTTAGCTAGCATCTTGAATTTTGAACCTCCAAAACATCCTATGGATATCCTATATCATGGAAAACCTTATTTAAATTAAAAAAATATTCTTTTGTATTCAATCCTCAATCTCAAATTCATCATCATTTTCCTATGTCACACTGTGCCTTTTGCATCGTGGTGCAAAGTCATGATTTCCTTTATGTTGTTCAAAATTTCAGTATTGCAATAAGAATACATAAAATAGTGAAATAAAGAATGCATCTCATATTAAATAAATTATTATCTATTGTAAATATATATAAAAACACCTAAAAATATTTATATAAAATAGAGTTATAAATTTTGTAAGAAATGGTCAAATGAATTACCAAAAATGGTGAAATCAACCAAAAATTCCTATAGGGAGGTTTCAATATGATCTAAAAAGATACTTACCATGAACCTATGAAATTTACCTAGGACATTACATAATATAAATGTAATCCTTTTGTAAGAAATGATACTAAAGGTACATGTAAATTTTTTATTCTCTTGATCCTATAGAGAAATGGGTTCATGAAAATATTATGAAAATCCATCCAACAAATAACAGTTAGTTCTCCCTTACAACCTTTATAACATTTGGTAAATAAAAAGGATGGGGAAATGATCCTTGATAGTGACCCAGTTCATCCTCCTATAATTAATACAGACTCTCTAACTATTCTAGATTCTCATAGCGATTAACTCAATTTTCTCATTACTCATGATGATCAGTCCAATTTTCTTAGGTTCTATATGAATGTGGATGACCCATTGTGTGTATAAAATGTGGTATAATATGATTTATTCTAAAAAATATCTATTTAATTTTTCACTACTTCCATCATGTTAGTATTCAACCTTCTTTGGGGTTTCTTAATAGGTCTGGAATTCTCATCAAGTAAGATTTAATGCATTTAGTTTTTTGGATTAATTCCAGGAATATTCCTTAAACTCTAACATATTCTTTTACATTTTATTTAAAAATTTCAATCAATTTATTCTCTTGGGTTTTGGAAACATTATTAGCAATGATCACTAGTATTTTATCTCCTTCTATTAGATACACATATTTCAAATTAGTGGGAAGGGGATTTAATTCCATATTTAGTGTTTGTTCAAGATATAAAATTAAATTTGGGGTTTTTACTTAAAATTTTTTTATTTCAAATATAAAACATGAAATATATTTTTTTATTCATTTAATGAACAATAAAATTCATCAAAATACTCAAAGGTTACTTATTATTCTAATATATAAGAATTTTTTTTAGATTTATGGATTGATTTTTTCCCATAAAATGTTTAATCATTAAATGATTCCATAGATCTAGAAATTCATGTAACATACTTGGATTATCATTGGGTTTAGTATCTTAAATATAGGAATGTGTAAGAAGTGAATTATCCTCTGAATTTTTCCTCATGGATTGAAATTTTTTGAAGTGGATTATGCTATCTTGAAACTCTATGTTGAGTATTCCTTCATGCACATTGATAACTGTCTTAGATATATTCAAGAAGGGTCTACCCAAAATTATTAGTCAGATTCTAGGTTCTATTTATTCCTTCATGCTGATTACATATAATTTTAATATAAAAAATAGGTTTTAGACTCTAACAAGTGCATCCTCTAACACTTATACTAGAAATAAGTGGATCTATTAACAATTCGAACCACTAATCTTATGGGATTAGACTCTCCAATATGAAAAAAATAAAAAATAGAGTGTGGCATTAAATTAATGGAATCACTAAGGTCACATAGAACATCATAAAAAATTTATATAACCAATAGTTAAAGGGATAGATAATTTCCTTGGATCTTGAATTTTTTTTGGTAACAGTGGTGTGATCAAAGATAAGACACTTCATACCAAATTAACTAATTCATTACTTTTAAGCCGCCTCTTCTTGGTGAAAATTTCTTTGAGGAACTTAGTATACTTGGGAATTTTTATGAGATCTTCCAAAAGGGGAATATTACACAATTTTTTTTGTAATTTTTACATAATTTATCTTTCAAGTTACTCCTCCTAAACCTTTTTAGAATGAATCATTATTTATAGAAAATAGAGTGGCATACCTTTCTTATCCCTTTATTTCTAGGCAATAGAATTTCTTGTTTCTTTATTTTTGACTCAAATTTTCCTTCCTCCACTTTCTTTTCTTCTTCAATATGAAATTTTTTAAGTATTTTCCTAGAATTTTTAGCTACTACTTATTATTATTTTTTTATCTTCCTCTACAAAATTATTTTTAATATCGAGTTATTCCTATTTAGGTTCTTTGGATCCTTATTTACTACTGAGTAGTTTTTATTCTGGATAAGATATGGTCATGGGGTGAATCTCTTTATCATTTCTGATGGTTTTTATTATCACATTCCCTTTTAGAATAGGGATTGATTGGGATGGTAATTTTCAAGGGTTTTAGGATAAAATATTCATCAAACTACTGATCTAGTTTCATAACACTCCCTCTTCTCTACTAATATTATAAAAATAAATCTCTAGTTTCTATAAAGGTGATGGTTCATTGGTTAAAGTATATTTATATGGTTTTTATCGTTATAAAGTATGGGGATATTGGTATATAGGTTGGTTGTAAGTCTGATTGTAATTCTATTGGAAAGGTGGTTGGTTTTGGAACATGTTTTGCTACTAGTATGGGGGTGTTGTGTGCAGTAATTTCTGTAGGTGATCTTGGTTGTTTTTGTGGGTTCCCAAATACAAATTAGAATTGTTAAGTCTCTCTTTATCCGATGTTTTTGTAGATATTGTCTTGGATGGAAGGATTCTGAATAATTATCAGTTTCTTCACCACAAAACATTGGTCAGTAAAATAGTGATGGGATGAACATAAACCACACACCTTAGCGGGTGAATATTGTTCACTGGTTTTCTTCAATGACATATACCTTAAAATTTTAGTTATCTATTTAATTCTAAATTCTAATAAAGGTGATAAATCATAAGATATTACCTCACAGATACATCTTATTCTTGTACCTATTGTTCCAAATTGTTGTGAGTTTTTAGTACTCTTCTTGATCAATCCCTTGTCCATTACTGGTGATATTTTTATAAAAAATCCTCTAGATAAGGCACCCATTAAGTTCCTATCATTTTATAATAGTCCTTGGTAAAATTAAAAAAAGGAAGTGGTGCTCCTTGATGGATTTATGTGGCCATTTAGCACGTAACTTCTTAAACCTATCCCAATACTCATAAAGAGTTTCTCTAAATTATTTCCTGATGGAATATATCTCTTTTCATATTATTTTAGTCTTAGAGGTAGGAAAAAATATCTGTAGTAAACATATTTTCAAGTCCTATGAGTCATGAATCTCTATTACTTTTAATTTTTATAACCATTCATTATAAATTCCTTCTTGTGAAAAGGGAAATTTCCTCCACTTTACTTATTCCTCAGGCACTCCTCTTAGCTTAAATATGGAACAGACCAATGTGAATTCCTTGATATGATTGTATAGGTATTCACTTAAAAGACCCTGTAACTTTTTTAATAGTTATATTAAACCATTTTTTAGTTCAAAATCATATTAAATAGTGAGAATGAAAATTTTATTTGTTGGGATTATGAATTAGGGTAAATAGATATGTCTAAAGGTCTCATTGGGGTTTCCAGTTGTGGTGAAAAACTTGAGGTAAAAAATGGTGGTTTTTCTTGATTATGCAGGAGAAATTTCCTCAAAAAATACTTGTAAGTTCTATTTTATTAGTTTAGTTAGTATGTTTATTTCGATTTCAGGATCTTAAGGATAAATATGAGTGAGAGAATACCTTTTCATACGAATTTAGAAGTTGTGTTTGAACCTTCCTCCCTGTAAATAACACTAATATTTTGACACCAAACAACACTAGGTGGATAAATAAATTATTTCCTCGGTTAAAACATAGTATTAGGGTAAACCAAAATTTATCTCCTATAAAGGAGTGCTCAAAATTAGTTGTCACTTTTTGTTAGGGTTAGAGAAAGGGGTGTTTTAGATTTGTTTAATTTTTAAAATAAAGTTTGAAAATAATAAGATGAAAGTGGTGATAAAATATAGTATGGTTTTCTATTTTTAATGTTATCCTAGTCTTTAAATCGTTTAACTATTATTCTTATAAACTTATAAGTGATATGATTCACAATTTCTTCCCCTATCACCCTTAGTTGAATGGTTTTAGTGAGAATGTCCCCAACTGAAATATTAGATTAGTCTACCCTCCTTTCTATATGTGTAAAATTTTCAGTGAATCACCACTAATTGACTTATGAAATTATCAATCAATCCTTGTTATTCCTACAAAACCAAGAGTATCTGCTACCCCATCCACACCTATTGAAAATCACCAAACACTTCACCAATCAGACATCAATTATTCTATCATATATAGACCAAAATTAGGTATATATAGATTATGGATAATTGAAAAGGAAATAAATAATAAACAAAATTAATACCAAATACAATCACATATGATATTAAGAACTGATAATAAGTATAAAATTCGGTTATCAAAAGAGGGATGGTTTTATTCAATGAATATAGGAAGACTCAAGAATTATAGAAGAAAAACATTCCCTTCCTTTATCACTCTAAGATGTACCCCTTCATGAGAAGGGTAATAGAAATTAATGGGGAATATGATGACCTTAAGAAACTAAGAAAACTATAAAACAAAAGTAGAAGCTGAAGTTCTCTATGAATAGTTCACGTAAACCATGTCCTAGAACTCTTTGGCCTCCTATTCATCTTAAAGGTCCTCAATTTCAATCTTCTTCAACCATGGTCAAACCCATTGTTTCCAAAGATTTCTTCGGGGTGCGTGTGTCTGTCTATTTCGAGGATGACAGTGCTCTTTGTTGCCCTGCATTCCCTCTTTACAAAGGTGGCGACATCCGTCGCCTGTTCGGGGACATTTTCTCCTTGATTGAAACAGGATGATGGGATGTAAGTTCCTCCTTCCATGGATTATTCCTCAGAACTCGTCACCTAGTCCTGGTGAACATCCCGGAGGTCGTCATGGCCCTCAAAATTACATTTATTACTCCTATACTAGCACAGTGGTGCAGGGTCGATCCACAGAGAATGCAAATGAGTGTTCTAAGGTTTTAAAACTAAAACCTCACTGTTGTCAGCAATGAGGAAGACATATTTTTACTTCTCATTATTTTATTTTTTATTTCTTTTTAATAAAGCAGTATGAAACAATTTGGAAATTCCCTATTATCTATACTGAAAATGACAAAGCAAGAATGAAACAGTGACAACTAAAAATAACTAAAGGAAACAAGAGTGCTGAGGGTAGATCAAAAGTTTGCTCGAGATATTTGAACCTTACTAGATTAAATGAATGATCCTCATTTGACTAAATTCAAACCTCAAAAATGATTTGTTAATACTTCCTCTCCAGAAGAATTAACACTCTGTATTATAGCTCTCAAAGTTCGCCGCTTCAACAACCACATACAAAAATTTGATTTTAAGATGACAGCAGAAAGATATCTCGCTGAAAGTTTCTGTAGTTTGAATTCGAAAGTTTGATGAAATGTATTGATGATCGATCTTGCCAAAAGATCATAGATTTAGAATTAAGTTCTTAAAGGTGTTAATTCAATTTTTATGTTCAAGAACCTGATTCAATCTCGCTGAAAGAATCAGATTCTCATTTGAAGAAAAGTATTTAAAGATAAAAGTTTCAACCAATAAGTCTCCAAACTCTCAAGAAAAAGAAATTAAGATAAGATCATTGACAACATATTAGTAGCAAGTACAATGCAAAACATACAAAACAAAGGAAGACAGATCCACCCTATGAGAATAAAGATCGTGTACTGCTGCTTTTCTTTTGCAACTCCAAGTCTCCAGTATCGCACTTGGTGTTTCCCGGGAGTTCTGCTCTCGAATTGTCTGGCGTCAAATGTCAAATGAGAGTCACTTCTCTCGTCTGATGTGATCGTGGAATGAATGAGAGTCCCCCCCCGTGAATGAATTTCGTTCTAAAATATGCTTCTTGCTCTGCTTAAGTATAATCTATCATCTGCTATATGTCACTGCCACAACTTCCACCGACTTCAAGAGTTCTTCACCCACGCACTACAAAATGTACGTTTTTTCGCGACAAGCACACCACGCTATTTTTTCCCTCCTAACTAACTCCCGTTGAGTTAGTTGGATGAACCTGGACGTATATAAGTCCCTTGAATGAACCTGAAAAATAGAATAGAAAAATAAATAAATGAGATGCAAAGAAAAATAATTATTATTAAAGTACATTGTTATATTACTTGTTACAAATTATCTTTAGTTAATTGATAATTATTTTCTTTTAAATTATTTATAAAAATATTAACTATGATAAAACATAAGTTATTAAAGAGTTATTAATTTAATTAAGTTAATAGAATAATTAATAAGTTATTAATTTTATTATTTTTAACTAAGTTATTAAAATTGACAACATAAATAAATAAATAATTAAGATAATATTTAAGATTGTATTGATAATTTAATTATTACTATTAAAGAAAATAAATTTCTAGATTAATCAATTATTTAGTTAATTTTAATTTCATAATTAAAATTAATACTTAAGTTTTAAGTGTTTTAAAATTAATAAGTAAAATTAATAATTTATTTATAATTATTCTTAATTATATATTTTGTACTATTAATAGTAAATTAATTTATCATTTACATTTATTATTAATTTATTTTAATATTTTAGTTTATAATTTATCTATTTATTAAAAATTTAAATGTTTTAAATTTATTATTTTATATTAATTTGAATTTGTAAGTTAACTTTTACTTCAATTTTTGTTTTCTTTTGATTTTGTTTTACTTTTGAATTTACTTTTATTATACTTTATTTATTATATTTTTTATTCATCCTTTTTATTATATTTTTTAACTTGTTTATTTGTTTGTTTTTTTATCTCTTCCCTCCCCCCAATTCGGCACTACAGAAAGGGGGTAGGGTTCTGGCTCTTCCCCAGCACACTCCACAGCGGTGACTCCCCAGCTCCATGGCATCCCGACTCCACGGCATCTCGGAGGTTCTTCACTGCTCCAGCAGCGCAGCGGAAACTTCAGCAGATGGCACGACTCTTGTACAGGAGGCGCGGCAATCCTCGGCCTTCAGTAGCAGATCTTGCAGTGCAGTATGAGCAAGTGTGATGCAGTGGCCTTCTTCATTGAGCAGCGTAGCGCAGCGGACTCCTCTGCTCAAGACGGTGACTCACGGTACGCGGTACCTCTCGTGGTGGAGAGGGAAGAAGGAGCGACATGATTCAAGTAGATGGAAGAAGACATGCCACCAGAATTATTTGCGGCTTCTCCTGAAACACCCGTGGTTCTTCAATCATGGCGGTGGAGAATAAAAGTGTTGATAGGGTTTTGGGTTGAAAAATTTCTCTAGTTAGAGTCTGGAATTTAGGGGTTAAAAGTTGAATTTGGTCTCGGTCGAAGGTTGGAGTTTGAAATTGCAGGTGATGGTTCACAGTGATGAGGCGAAGGAGAATGAATTGAAGCAGAGTAAAGGAAACAACAGCTTCAGTGTGTATGCTATCAGTGAGGTTTTGACTGATATAGGCTGGGGGTATCGGTGAGGCAGAAAGGCCTATCAGTAGCATGGGATGATAGGGAAACTAATGGAGAGAGGTGAAACCGATCCCTGCATCGGTAGGAGGAAAAAGAATTATCGGTGAGGTCGGAAGAAAAGGCAGAGGTCATTTATCGGTAGCTAGGCTACTGATAGGGTGCAACAGGAGAGTAACGTTGAGCTACCAGTAGCTGCAAATACACAAAACACCACCAGGCATTAATTGAACTAAAACTCAAATAAAGAATTAATTAGACTAATAATTAAATGGTTAAATAATTAATTTATTTAAAAAAAATAAAACTAAAACACAACTAAAATATTAACTAATTAATTTATTAGCAAGATTAAATAATACAAAATTAAAGAATGAATTTAGACAACAGAATTTAAATGTATTAATTGAGATAAAAAATTAAACTGCATAAAACATAATTTATTTTAAAAGTTTAAAACAACAAAATTAATTAATTAGATAGCACTAAAAATAAAAATTATGTTATATTAGCAAATAACCAAAATCTTTTAAGCAGAAAACTAAACTATTGAATTAATGAAGTTAATTTATATTAATGGATGAAAATAAAATAAAATTAATAACTAAATTATATCAATGCAATTAGAGTTTGGAAAAAGTAATGGTGACAAGGTCACTGGTAAAAACAAGGTCACTAATATAGCAAGGTTACCGATACAAGAAAGGTGCGGATCGGTAGCAAAGCTACCGATAGATGGGGCTGAATCGATGAGAGAAGAATATCGATGAGAAAAGAGTATCGGTGAGAAAAGAGAGTGGCGTGGGGTCACCGCTAGAGCTCGTCTACCTCACCAGTAGGCTAAACAATTATAAAATGAATTAAAAATCAATTTTCATACATAAAATAATATAATTAATGTTTAAAAACTATTAATTAATTAATTAATTGACTTATTGAACTAATAAAATTAAGGATGAACCATTTTATTTAAATTTAAAACACATATTAAATACTTAGGTGATTGGCAGGAAGACTAAACACATTATTTAACACTGCTAACCTATTCTAATGTAACTTAATTAAAAGATAAAATATAAACACAAATACTAACTTAATTAATTATAATTATACTTATTTAATAATTGTTTAATTAGAAATTAACCATTACAAAGTTAATCAGAATTAACTTAACCAAACTAAATGCTCACCGCTTAAGGACTCACCGGTAGAATCTAAAGGCTACTGTTATAGTTAAATAAGAGATACCGGTAGGAAAAAGTATCGGTGAAAAAGGTCACCGATACAATAAAGGTCACCGATAGGCAATACCGGTAAAGCAAATGTAACCCTGTTATCGGTAGCTAAGCTACCGGTAGTCTGGAAAGTGGTAATTAAGTTACCGATTGAGTAGACTTAAAATTAAAATTAAATTATTTAGAAAACTCAATAATTATTAAAAATTCAAATTTAAATAAAATAAACAAATATAGATTAAATAAAAAAATTTAAAATTAGTTATATTAAAAACAAAGAAGGAATAAATGAAATATTTAAGGGTCGATAATTACATAAAATGTTATAAAAAATGAATATTTGACAAATTTAATTATAAAAATACAAAATAGCATTTATTAGATAATAAGTGTAAAAATAATTAAATAAATCATTAAAAATTAATAAAAAGGATGTGGAAAACTGTGTAAAAATAGAGCCACATCACCTGGTCTCCCTTATAGATTAAGACGTTGTTTGTGAAACTCTTATGAGTGCCATATCTTCAAGGACGCTAGTTAATTATACTGATTTTTTCAGGACATTCCAAGGGGTCCGATCAGGGAAACAACCTTCAGTTGGGGGATTAATCATGTTGGGACATCACTGGCGTGTCTGGATGCTGGAACACTAAAGCGTTTGGGTTTCTTCCCCTTATTATAGGGCTTCTCGAGGGCGTGAAAGCTTGAGGCATCCCATGTCAAATGCGGGGAATTATATGCCATAGGCATGTCTCTTAGGTTTTCCTCAGCATCCCATTTTTAACACGGGGCATGCCGCGAGTTTAACGTCTAGAGGAGACTGATCAGGCTGATCGGAACACTAACTGGAGTGGATCAGTTGGGTTAAACCCTTGGAGGGAGCACTGATACTGGGGATAATGTGTGGTTAGTTACCTGATTTCTACCAGGAGCACTGAGGAGATGAATTTACATGATCCCACCAAGATATGGCAGCCCAGGTGAGAATCAGGGTGGATTGTGGAGGAAACGAGATGGAACCGATGTGATGACGTTGGTGACTTTGCGCTTGAGTCTCCAAGATACTTCCTATGTATCCCCATGGTAGGGAATCAAAGTCCACGTAGTTCAGTGGGGAGATTGGACACCTGAGGAGGCGACCCATATGGATGGGACCCATAGGAAGTGGAACCTTTGGGTTGGGGAATGAAATCAGGGTGTGCACGCAGAGTACGACAACCAGATGACATACTGGGGCTTATGCATGGTTAGCATCCCAGGTTGGTCTGACGCTTGAGGGGAGAACCAAAGATTTGGGTCCCAACAGGGGGACACCAACGTTTACCAGTTTTTGGGGTTGGACCTCAGGGAGGCTTCCTACATACTCTCTGTAACGCCCCGACCCCAGTTACCCAGAGTCGGTGCATTATTACATAACATTGGAATGATCACAAGAAAGATCAAATCTCGAAAGACCGATTGGTTTAGTAGCCTTGGAAACACTAGATATATTCATAAGTTTTACATTACATCATAAAATGAAAAACTACTACAACAACATATTGTCTCCATAATCCACACTCATATCCCCACATAATATCCCTGTAGGTCATTCATAACTTACTTCTTCACTTCCTGGGAAAAATAAAACATAGAAAAGGGGTGAGCTCAAATGCCCAGTAAGGATAACAATATAGCGGAAACTTTCATAAATAAGAATAAACATTTAAGGCAATGTATAACTAAAACAAAAGCCTTTCAAACATGAACTTTCAACATGGTATGGCATAAATAAAATGAAATAATGCCATTTACTTATTCACATGGATATTCTACTAATCGAATAATCACATGCAAAAATCAATAACCACTTTCATAATGTTGGAATGCATAATGCTAAACTTTAATTTCTTTTCAAGGCCTCGTCCCAAGACCTTGGGGCTAACTGTAACCGGAACCCAACCCGGAGTGCCTCTAATAACCGGACACCAACCCGGAGTGCCTCTAATAACCAGACACCAACCCGGAGTGCCTCTAATAACCGGAGACCAAACCGGAGGGCTTACTTTTACCAGTCCCTAACCTGGAGGGCTTACTTTTACCAGTCCCCAACCTGGAGGGCTTACTTTAACCAGTCCCCAACCTGGAACATACTTGTCCAACACATTCATATGAAGTAAAGGTTGAAATGTAACATAAACATTCTTATTAGAACTAGCATACGAAATGTCAATACTTTACTCATAAACCATGAATGCTATATAAATGACACATCTACAGTCAAACATATCACAAAACTTCATTACAATATGGAAGTTTTAAATCATAATAAATCAACTTCAAATAATCTTAAAATCCATAAAAGGATGTTGACATAGATGAAAATGTTTTTTTTTAAAATTATTGAGAGAAATATCCCTTTTTCATGAAATCATTTTAATGTTACACAATTTAGAAAGTAAGGAATTTAAATACTTTTTTGAATCAGAGTGTCCCATACCACTTTGAAACTTTTGAATGGAATTAACACTTTTAAAACATTCATTTTCATATAAATAAATCCTTACAAACCATTTTGAAAACGTGGACATAAATGAGGATGATTTAGAAGAATAAATATTTAAAACATTTAAAATGAAGTTTTAGTAAAAGTTCCCTTAGAAATAATCCCTTTGAAAACTCTTTTATGAAATATGGACATGGATAGTAAATATGTCCCTGTAGATACTTACGTAAAGACAACCTCGGATATTAAAGAAATTGTGAAGTAAACCCTTATCAATTTGGTAACTTATGAAACATACAACCCATGAAAGAGGTATCATACAATAAAAATGTAAATACACATAAGGTAAAGTGTATTACACAAAGAATACAATTATGGGCAATACATACACCACACAAAATATAATAGTGGAAATATGGCATGAATCTCACGGAAATAAAGAGTGAGATGAAAACCCCTTACCACGTTAATCAACTGAGTCATATGGCCAAAAGTTAATAACCACCAAATTATTTACAAAATAACATGAATATAAAGATAATCATGATAATATATATCAAATTCCAGTACACAATACACCACTTTCAATAATTTAGTGGTGAATAATGGAAATCTCACGGAATTGAATGTGAGATATGAAAATCCCTTACCTTGTACTTTTCCTTGGTTGGGGTGGGTTAACCTCCTGTATAATGGTGAAATAATTGTTATTAAATTATGCAAGAATCATATATATTAATATGATATCATATATGATCTTTTAACATTGATTTGTTAATAATATCTTAGAATTATCGTCGTTTCGGGTGTTAACTTACTCATTTTCTTTTATATGTTTTGTTACATAAGCCATGGTTGTTGTATCTTATTCATATCCAGAATGATATAAAGTCCTTAAACATCATTTTTTAAATCATCAAATGATAATTATACTTGAATGGATACGATGGAGAATGAATCTCATCGCGTTCGTGGAGACGGTAGTCCGTACGTACGCACGAGCGACAATATCATTCTTTTGATATTAAAATAATATATAAATGGATGGTATATCATATATACAGAATCATTAAAATATTATATTTATTATTTTCATGAGTTACATATCATTATTATACCCATCCAAATAATAATATATTGAATAACAATTACACCACGACGTGGAGACGGTAAGCCGTACGTACGCACGTATGGTGACATGTTATTCAAAGGGTGGATAGAATACTGAATATGGTTGTACCATATTTATAATAACATCACAGTATATATATGATACTGGAGTTATTATTTTATAATGGTAACAACAAAGGAAGAATAAGTGGAAGAAGAAATGAACTTGGAAAAGGGTGGTGAAATCATTACCTCTTCTTCGGGTTCTTCCTTTTGATTTGATCAAAAGGGCTCCTTATGTTGGATTTCTGATCAAACTAAGGCCTCTAGGTTGTAGTTAGGGATGTTGGGAGAGTATTTGGGTAGAGTTTGGCCGAACCAAAAGGCTTTGAAGGTGTGAAGAAATGAGAAGGAGGAGTTCCCTTTTATAAGAGGGGTGAGGGGCACCTTTGGAAAAGTTAGAGATATTAGTTTATAATAAATTCATAATCGGTTTCCAATGGCTAAAAAGTTGACTATTAAAAGGTTAAGGTGGGGATGGGTCGAAAAAAACTCAACCAATAGAATTTAGATAGGTTTGGGTACTTATATTAACCTTATCTTTAAGTATTAACTCTAAGTTAATTAGTTTCACTTTTACAATGTCTCTTTGTATTTTTATATAATATGGTTAATAAACTTACTATATACATCCAAGCGACCCCCAAGTGGTCCCTTAATGATGAAACTATCATGATATAATTCTCTTGTCTGAACCTTAGATTTTTAGGAATTTAATATCAATTAATAATATAATATTTGTTTTAAGAACTCTTTTATGTCAATTTTGACACTATTCAATAGTTGATTTTTTTGAAACTCATAACAGATTGATTAATTCAAAAAAAGTAAATTAAATCAATCCTAATATATCATATTATCCTAGAAAATTAGTTTAATTCATTAAAAGTTTCATATTATATTTATTTGGGTATTTATAATATCAATTATTTTAATTTTTCACTATTATAGTAATTACTGCATCATCATTGTGTCATAAATAAAATAAATTATTTAATGTCTAAAAATTATAAATAAAATATCATTATGTATGAAATCTTTTTATATTTCTAATGAATATTTATAATCTAAAATCCAACATATATAACCCTATGTAACAATTGTTTTTCTAAAAGATATATGCTTGTGTCATTTTTGTATTCTTTTTAACTTAATTAAAATAAAGTATCATTATCACTTACAAGTGGATCCATGGGGTCCCAAAATCGACCCAAAGATGCCCATGGTCGACCATGTATCAACCAATAGGGTTAAGACACGTTTTAGGGTAATTTAGTATTATTATAATATTATTTTTTAACCCTTATTTACTGGATTTACCCTTAACCATGGTAAATAAAATATTTACCGCAGTAATTATTCAAAATGTCTAAAAATAAAAGTTACCTATTTACACAATTTGAACATACTGATTCCAAATATGGAATCCATTTTCCTAAATTCAAAACACAGAAGTGGCAGAAATTAATTTAAAATTAATTCCCGCTGTCAAAACAAAAAGCGTGTTTTTAAGAGATAATAACTATCAAAAGATTGACACTTGTTTATATTCGGTTTAATTGTAAAATTATGTCCAATGACCAAAATTATATTAAATTGTAAAAATATATTCTAAATATACTTTAAAACCACTCAAATTCATAATTTATCACTATTAATTATTTTGATTAAAAAAGTTGTTTTTAATTAAAATTTAGTAATTTTCACTATTCATCAAAATATGAAAGTTATCCGAAAAGTACCAAAATTTCACCTTAGGCTAAATTCGATATTCCGAATCCAGAAATGAAGTCCATTTTAAAATATCAAATATATATAATTTCGAAAAGTAGGTATTACTATTCATAACGGCTAGTTTGATTGGTTATGGTGTGTGTTAAAACTCAAGGTTGCGTACAACAAGCGCTACTGTATTATTCAAAGAAAGCGTACCGTGGAAGCTTGGGATGTTTCATTTTAAATTTTTGATGTCCCCATTTAGTCAAAAAGTTTAAAATATTGTATTTAAAAAGGGTTCACTATTAAAAGTTGATAAAAGTGCAATACTGAAAATGAATTTGTTCTTGCATTATGTCTAAGATACTCATAATATGGAAAAATTATAAGGATTATATAAAGTTTAAAATTTAGTTAATACTATTCATAACCTCTTTTGAATGGCTTTTTGGTAAGTCATGGTGCAATTGAACTCGGTGTTGCATGTAGTGCAAGTTATTGAATTATTTTGAAGAAATAACACATTATGAATTCTTGGGGTGTTACATTCTCCCCTCCTTCAATAAATTGCATCCTCGCAATTTGAAATTGTTCTTCGAAAATAAAAGGTTGAAAGTAGATAATATATTTGTGGGAAAACCCACATCGGAAATTGGGTTACTAAAATTTAGTCTTAATATGAGGAAAAGAGAAATCAAAGGGTCACCACCAAATTATGATCTCGATTAGGAGAACATTGGTGGCAATTAGAGACATATAATTGGAGGAAAAACGTAAATATTTATAGGTAGTGATTGAGGTCATCAATCACAAACAAGTGTAAAATTGAGGTCCTTAAATTCATCAATCTATGATGATTTGAAATACCATCGGTTCAACAAAACATAGGGTATTAGGATAACACATTTTTCACGTTTCAAAATATCTTAGTTTAAATCCCACATCGAAAAATGAATTAATGAGGCCTATATTTAAAATAAAGAGTCGAAAGTATGAAGATTACCGAAAATAACACATACTAGGGTTCCATGTAGGAAAATATGGATATGGAAGAAAAATCTGACCATCAATTATCTGATGGAGAGTGGTAGAGAACATGGCTATGAAAAGGCCAACAATCCCAAAGCCATAAATTAGTGATGATTTAAGGTACCATCTAGGAAAACATTTTTGTTCTAAGTTCCTTTTCTTAATGTTGAGGAATTTATTTATGAGATTGGCTAAGATCATAAGGAGATATACTTACTTTATAATTATAGTTTTATCCATTAATAAATTTCTACCACAAACTCATATTTCACTCTAAAAGATAATAGAATGTAAAAAAATTCTATTTACACCATTCGTATAGGGTTCCAAAATAAACGAATTTATAATTCATCTAGAAGATCTTTTAATAAAAACTACATTATTTAATCTAGGGAATCTCGTGGGCCAGTGGTAGGTGATACACCCTTGTCGCCCTTCGGTTGCGGGTTCAAGTCTCGCAGCCTTGTTGGACGCGACGAGTTGCCGCCCGACCTCCGGGTTGTCCTTTTATGGCAATCCAAAATAATCCAAACAAGAACTATCCAAAATACTTCTGTACAAACTCACAGTCCAACATTTATAAGGAAGGTAAACATAATATAGATCCTTTTTACCCCGTAATAGCATATGAATACCTTCATCATGTATTACCATATTCCTTATTGATTACATTCATGCTCCCTTATTCCATATAGAATGCTGGATATACTTCATTAATCCAAAAATGTTTTAAACCCCAACAATGATGGAATATACAAATCATTAATCAGTTCCAAGGTAGTCAAGAATATCCAATATAATTTATCCAAAACAATCACATATTATTCCAAAATCACTACCTCAGTATCAGAACTATATCATGATTTATCATTCTCTCAACCATATATTTTCCAAAAATTTATCCTGCTATTGAGTCACTTTTCTTTGTTCCACACAATCTCAAGTCCTTAATGAAATAGTACTGTAGTACAATCCTTATATACTCCATAATTATAACAAGTACATTGTTGATACAACACTCAATTGACATAATCAACATAAGAACTCTAATCATTTCTCTTCATCTTTGGTAGTATCATAACTTGATTATTATCCAATAACATCATTTGCGGCATAGTCTGATGACTGGGACATAGGTTCGCGTAGTGTCCAAGACTCCTTGCAAATGAAGCATTGTACATTTGAAACCATTTTCTTACCCTTGTAGTCACGTACTTTGTGCCCTTTTCCTCCACACTTATAACAAACTCCCATTCCTTTCAGGCAAGTTCCAGGGTGTTTCTTTCCACAGTTATCACATATGGGAAAATTCTTCTTTTCCCTCTTCCCTTTATCCATCTTTCTCTCTTCCATCCTTTTCTTCTCTTGCTTCCCTTCAAATCCATAGGACTCAGTAAACTCTTTACTTATCTTATCAACACATGATATTATTTCTTCATATGATGATAATACATGGGAGACTATTTCTCTTATAAATTCTAGCTTAAGACCATGAAAGATATGATCCTTCCTTCTCTTTGGATCATGTGCATTGCTGGAGTTCTCATTCCTTCTACTAGGCACCATTTCTAAACAATGGCATAAACTAGATCAATTTATGAATCAAAATACATAATCCCATACTTATAAAACACTTAACATAAATTGAACTATTTATGGATATAATCCATAATCATAAGAATGTTTTCTTTGAGGAAGTATATACTCATAATCCCTTCAAAATGATTTGTAAAGAAAATGAGAGTTATCCTAAGCATATCCCCCGGGAGTGTCGTAACCAAGAGTGCAGCAAGGCCCATTGTCGTGCACCAGTTCCCGTTCGAGCCTAGCTCAAAGCGGTGTTTTCGGGTTTTACCCCTAGGTACATTTGTGCCAGAGCCACCTCTACCTACTCGTATCCAGACAGGGATGTATTGCTCGGAAAACTCACAAAATCTCTATAATACCAAAATTCTAGGAAGTTATTCTATACTAATCCTCAAAGTTCATCTTAGGTCTACGTGCTCTAATCAGAGTTTATCTAAATCTAGGTTCCAAGGTTTGTACTAAACTTCCTCTGATACCAACTGTAACGCTCCGACCCCAGTTACCCAGAGTCGGTGCATTATTACATAACATTGGCATGATCACAAGAAAGATCAAATCTCGAAAGACCGATTGGTTTAGTAGCCTTGGAAACACTAGATATATTCATAAGTTTTACATTACATCATAAAACGAAAAACTACTACAACAACATATTGTCTCCATAATCCACACTCATATCCCCACATAATATCCTTGCAGGTCATTCATAACTTACTTCTTCACTTCCTGGGAAAAATAAAACATAGAAAAGGGGTGAGCTCAAATGCCCAGTAAGGATAACAATATAGCGGAAACTTTCATAAATAAGAATAAACATTTAAGGCAATGTATAACTAAAAAAAAGCCTTTCAAACATGAACTTTCAACATGGTATGGCATAAATAAAATGAAATAATGCCATTTACTTATTCACATGGATATTCTACTAATCGAATAATCACATGCAAAAATCAATAACCACTTTCATAATGTTGGAATGCATAATGATAAACTTTAATTTCTTTTCAAGGCCTCGTCCCAAGACCTTGGGGATAACTGTAACCGAAACCCAACCCGGAGTGCCTCTAATAACCGGACACCAACCCGGAGTGCCTCTAATAACCGGAGACCAAACCGGAGGGCTTACTTTTACCAGTCCCTAACCTGGAGGGCTTACTTTTACCAGTCCCCAACCTGGAGGTCTTACTTTAACCAGTCCCCAACCTGGAACATACTTGTCCAACACATTCATATGAAGTAAAGGTTGAAATGTAACATAAATATTCTTATTGGAACTAGCATATGAAATGTCAATACTTTAATCATAAACCATGAATGCTATATAAATGACACATCTACAGTCAAACATATCACAAAACTTCATTACAATATGGAAGTTTTAAATCATAATAAATCAACTTCAAATAATCTTAAAATCCATAAAAGGATGTTGACATAGATGAAAATGTTTTTTTAAAATTATTGAGAGAAATATCCCTTTTTCATGAAAACATTTTAATGTTACACAATTTAGAAAGTAAGGCATTTAAATAAATTTTTGAATCAAAGTGTCCCATACCACTTTGAAACTTTTGAATGGAATTAACACTTTTAAAACATTCATTTTCATATAAATAAATCCTTACAAACCATTTTGAAAACGTGGACATAAATGAGGATGATTTAGAAGAATAAATATTTAAAACATTTAAAATGATGTTTTAGTAAAATTTCCCTTAGAAATAATCCCTTTGAAAACTCTTTTATGAAATATGGACATGGATAGTAAATATGTCCCTGTAGATACTTACGTAAAGACAACCTCGGATATTAAAGAGATTGTGAAGTAAACCCTTATCAATTTGGTAAATTATGAAACATACAACCCATGAAAGAGGTATCATACAATAAAAATGTAAATACACATAAGGTAAAGTGTATTACACAAAGAATACAATTATGGGCAGTACATACACCACACAAAAGATAATAGTGGAAATATGGCATGAATCTCACGGAAATAAAGAGTGAGACGAAAATCCCTTACCATGTTAATCAACCGAGTCGTATGGCCAAAAGTTAATAACCACCAAATTATTTACAGAATAACATGAATATAAAGATAATCATGATAATATATATCAAATTCCAGTACACAATACACCACTTTCAATAATTTAGTGGCGAATAATGGAAATCTCACGAAATTGAATGTGAGATAAGAAAATCCCTTACCTTGTACTTTTCCTTTGTTGGGGTGGGTTAACCTCCTGTATAATGGTGAAATAATTGTTATTAAATTATACAAGAATCATATATATTAATATGATATCATATATGATCTTTTAACATTGATTTGTTAATAATATCTTAGAATTATCGTCGTTTCAGGTGTTAACTTACTCATTTTCTTTTATATGTTTTGTTACATAAGCCATGGTTGTTGTATCTTATTCATATACAGAATGATATCAAGTCCTTAAACATCATTTTTTAAATCATCAAATGATAATTATACTTGAATGGATACGATGGAGAATGAATCTCATCGCGTTCGTGGAGACGGTAGTCCGTACGTACGCACGAGCGACAATATCATTCTTTTGATATTAAAATAATATATAAATGGATGGTATATCATATATACAGAATCATTAAAATATTATATTTATTATTTTCATGAGTTACATATCATTATTATACCCATCCAAATAATAATATATTGAATAACAATTACACCACGACGTGGAGACGGTAAGCCGTACGTACGCACGTATGGTGACATGTTATTCAAAGGGTGGATAGAATACTGAATATGGTTGTACCATATTTATAATAATATCACAGTATATATATGATACTGGAGTTATTATTTTATAATGGTAACAACAAAGGAAGAATAAGTGGAAGAAGAAATGAACTTGGAAAAGGGTGGTGAAATCATTACCTCTTCTTCGGGTTCTTCCTTTTGATTTGATCAAAAGGGATCCTTATGTTGGATTTCTGATAAAACTAAGGCCTCTAGGTTGTATTGAGGGATGTTGGGAGAGTATTTGGGCAGATTTTGGCCGAACCAAAAGGCTTTGAAGGTGTGAAGAAATGAGGAGGAGTGCCCTTTTATAAGAGGGGTGAGGGGCACCTTTGGAAAATCTAGAGATATTAGTTTATAATAAATTCATAATCGGTTTCCAATGGCTCCAAAGTTGACTATTAAAAGGTTAAGGTTGGGATGGGTCGAAAACAACTCAACCAATAGAATTTAGACAGGTTTGGGTACTTATATTAACCTTATCTTTAAGTATTAACTCTAAGTTAATTAGTTTCACTTTTACAATGTCTCTTTGTATTTTTATATAATATGGTTAATAAACATACTATATACATCCAAGCGACCCCCAAGTGGTCCCTTAATGATGAAACTATCATGATATAAGTCTCTTGTCCGAAACTTAGATTTTTAGGAATTTAATATCAATTAATAATATAATATTTGTTGTAAGAACTCTTTTATGTCAATTTTGACACTATTCAATAGTTTATTTTTTTGAAACTCATAACAGATTGATTACTTCGAAAAAAGTAAATTAAATCAATCCTAATATATCATATTATCCTATAAAATTAGTTTAATTCATTAAAAGTTTCATATTATATTTATTTGGGTATTTATAATATCAATTATTTTAATTTTTCACTATTATAGTAATTAATGCATCATCATTGTGTCATAAATAAATAAATTATTTAATGTCTAAAAATTATAAATAAAATATCATTATGTAGGAAATATTTTTATCTTTCTAATGAATATTTATAATCTAAAATCAAACATATATAACCCTATGTAACAATTGTTTTGCTAAAAGATATATGCTTGTGTCATTTTTGTATTCATTTTAACTTAATTAAAATAAAGTGTCATTATCACTTACAAGTGGATCCATGGGGTCCCAAAATCGACCCAAAGATTCCCATGGTCGACCATGTATCAACCAATAGGGTTAAGACACGTTTTAGGGTAATTTAGTATTATTATAATATTATTTTTTAACCCTTATTTACCAGATTTACCCTTAACCATGGTAAATAAAATATTTACCGCAGTAATTATTCAAAATGTCTAAAAATAAAAGTTACCTATTTACACAATTTGAACATCCTGATTCAAAATATGGAATCCATTTTCCTAAATTCAAAACATAGAAGTGGCAGAAATTAATTTAAAATTAATTCCCGTTGTCAAAACAAAAAGCGTGTTTTTAAGAGATAATAACTATCAAAAGATTGACACTTGTTTATGTTCGGTTTAATTGTAAAATTATGTCCAATGACCAACATTATATTAAATGGTAAAAATATATTCTAAATATACTTTAAAACCACTCAAATTCATAATTTATCACTATTAATTATTTTGATTAAAAAAGTTGTTTTTAATTAAAATTTAGTAATTTTCACTATTCATCAAAATATGAAAGTTATCCGAAAAGTACCAAAATTTCACCTTAGGCTAAATTAGATATTCCGAATCCAGAAATGAAGTCCATTTTAAAATATCAAATATATATAATTTCGAAAAGTAGGTATTACTATTCATAACGGCTAGTTTGATTGGTTATGGTGTGTGTTAAAACTCAAGGTTGCGTACAACACACGCTACTGTATTATTCAAAGAAAGCATACCGTGGAATCTTGGGATGTTTCATTTTAAATTTTTGATGTCCCCATTTAGTCAAAAAGTTTAAAATATTTTATTTAAAAAGGGTTCACTATTAAAAGTTGATAAAAGTGCAATACTGAAAATGAATTTGTTCTTGCATTATGTCTAAGATACTCATAATATGGAAAAATTATAAGGATTATATAAAGTTTAAAATTTAGTTAATACTATTCATAACCTCTTTTGAATGGATTTTTGGTAAGTCATGGTGCAATTGAACTCGGTGTTGCGTGTAGTGCAAGTTATTGAATTATTTTGAAGAAATAACACATTATGAATTCTTGGGGTGTTACACTCTGTCTAGGAGATGGGGATCATACCCACATAGTTCATCTGATGACGGCTTACTATAGAATAGGATTCAACGGCTTATCGTTGAATATGGGCGTGATAGCTTACCATCGAATAGAGGTGTCACAATGGCTTACTGCTGGATAGGGTCACAACAGCTTACCGCTGGATGGGGTCACAACGGCTTACCGCTAGATGGGGTCACAACGACTTATCACTGGATGGGTTTGAACCTCTTGGAGCCTTCCTACGTACCCTGCCTTGGCAAAGATCAAACCTATGTAGTTCATTTGGGTACAGTTTAACATCATGCGGGATGAAGGTGGACCGACGTGAAGGGGGGGGGGGGGTCGGAACTAGTTTGCTGGGCTTGAGCCTCAGGGAGGCTTCCTACGTACCTTGCCTTGGCAAGGATCAAAGTCCACATAGTTCGGAATGGGGTTTGGTGCACCAACACAAATAAGGTTAGGGCCAATGATTATTGGTCTTGAACCTTAGGGAGGCTTCCTATATACTTTGCCTTGGAAAGGATCAAAGTCCATGTAGTTCGGAATGGGGCTTGTGGTGAACCAATGTGAAGGGGGTCAAAACGACCGGGTGTTGGACTTGAACTTCAGGGAGGATTCCTACATACCTTGCCTTGGCAAGGATCAAAGTCCACATAGTTTAGAATGGGATTGTGGTGAACCGAAGTGAAGGGGGTTGAAACAACCGGGTGTTGGGCTTCAACCTTAGGGAGGATTTCTACGTACCTTGTCTTGGCAAGGATCAAAGTCCATGTACTTTGGGAAATGGTGTGGGGATTACACTCTAGGCTTCCCAGGGTTGGTGTGGTGAACCGACGTGAAGTGATTGTGACCACTGGGTGTTGGGCTTGAACCTCAGGGAGTCCTCCTACGTACCTTGCCTTGTTAAGGATCAAAGTCCACGTAGTTCGGGAAATGGTGTGGGGATTACACTCTAAGTTCCCCAGGGAGAGTGTCATGATAAATTCTTACTCTAAGCTCACATGATTCATGATCGGTATGAGAAACAAGAGGAAGAAAAGACCTAACGACCACGTCATGAAAGGTGCATCTGTGGGAAGTGGAGTGGGGCTTACACGTGGTTAGCGGACCAAATAGGAAATAGGGGATTACGCGCAGTTAGCGGCCCAAAGAGGAAACATGGGATTATGCGTGGTTAGCGGCCCCAAGAGGAAATAGGGGCTTACGCCTGGTTAGCGGCCCAGGGAGATGGAGACTGGGACTTACTCCAGGATGGAGGCTTGGTGGTGACAAAGGCCAAATGGAGAAGGGAGGGATAACAAAATTCATGTCCCCATATCTCCTCTTAGTCTTTGTCATAGAAGAAGAGAGGAGGAGCAGGGATGATACCTCCTGCAAGAAAAGATAGGGGCTTACACCAAGATGGTTTCCCATTCCCCACGGACAAACACCTCTTCGATAAAGAGGATCTCATTCCATGTGAGGAATGATCTCACTCCCATAGAGACCAGTGGGCGTGGAGAATGTCTTAGACGGGGAACCCCACGTGTGAGGCATGGGGAGAGGTCACAGTTTAACATCATATGATGAGGACGATGGTGCTTAGAAGTTTAACGTCCTACAGCTCGGATGTGGCAGGTTCACTCTACTCCCCTTAGGACTTACAAAGCTGATACCTTCCCACCCTTGAGGAAGGTAAGACATCAGTAATTCTATGGTGTGGGGGTGTTATGGTGCGATCCATTGAGGGGTCCACGTTAGCGTGGCTATGTGAAAAAGAAATAGCTGTTAGATTGCACTACTGGAAATCCAGGTTTTCCCAACGCTTCTTTACCAATGGTTTAAGAAAACCGTTGGTAAAGAGGCCCTTTCCCAACGGTTTTAGGAAACCGTTGGGAAAGGGGTGTCCAGGGCCCCCTTTCCCAACAGTTTTTGAAAACTGTTGGGAAAGGGGTGTCCAAAGCACCCTTTCCCAATGGTTCTTGTAGAACCATTGGGAAAGGGTGCCTTGGACACCCCTTTCCCAACGGTTTTTAAAAACCGTTGGGAAATATTTTCCCCAAATACAGAATCAGTCGCTGCTCTCCCCCATTCGTGACAGAACCCTAATCTGTCCAGCCGTTGGCTCCTCTCGTGACTCCCCCCATCCGAACTTGTCAAACTCCATCCAAATCATCTCAAATCAGGTATTATATTCTTCTTACACATAAAATATTTAAGTTATACCTGTTTTTATTGTTATTCATCTCTTATTTTAGTTCTAATTTTTGATTTTGATGTGTATATCATTTTTTTGTGTTTTGATTTAATCTATACTTTATCCATTCCAATACATTTAATTAATTAAATCCTTAACCCTCCATTGAAGAAGAATCATCTCAAATTCATTGTGGTTGGATTCTAAATTTTCTACGTATGTGTTTTTATGTTTTTTTACATGTTGTAATTAATTGTTACTTGGAAATTTATTTATATGTGTTTATTAAATTTTAGCAAAGTTTTTATGAATGTTTTCCTTAAAATTCCTTGAGGAATGTGTTTTATTAAAATGAAAAAAAATTAATAAGTCTTGTGTAATGTAATTTGTTATAGTACACTATGTGACTATGTTTGGTATTTAGTAACACATGAGATAACTGGTGTGTGAGAATGTGTTGTGAAAGAGATTACATGGTTGGTTCAAGATTATATTTACATTTTGAGCCTATTAATGAGTTGTTTTAAAGATATTTTGAGATATTTACCTTATGTTTATTTGTGAAAAAATGGGAGCTATATAGGTGGTTCATGATTAAGACATATAATTACTGCTAAACATGTGGATAAACCAAGAATAGTAGTTAATTCTTGAAATGTTTGATGTTTTTAGTCCTTTTTTATTTGGAGTTTCTTTTGATGCTGATGTTTCTTATTGATACCTATGATGGGAATTTATTTTAGTTTCTAAATTGGCTGAGACTCCCCCACCATGCACAGTGTATGCAACCTCTACCCTTATTTAATCATTTTGTTTACACAACCTATGAAACCTCTACCCTCATTTAATCAGTGAACACAAGTCATTAATTCAAGCCTTTATTCTCACTAGCATGTAAGAAATTGAATGATGTAAACCCATCCTCACATGATTTCTTACCTTATATAGTGTCCAACATATGGAATATGAGCTTTTGAATTCATCAGTTAACCAGGATCATATATTCCATTTCCCCCAAGATGACTGTACTAATATAACTTTAGGGTCAATTAAATATGGTTTTCATTGTACGTTGTCTATTATGTGTCCTTCTTGGCCAATACTCACTTTTATGAGGGTGGGGTACTTTTCACTACCCATGCTGGCATGTGTAGACATCCATAAAAATGTTAGATAAGTCACAAGTTTAATTCAGTAATGTTGTTATCATTGACATACTTTATTATTAATCTAAAATTTAAAAATAAATGTTTTTGTCTATACTTAATTAAATTAAATCTTTTTACAAGCCATGAACAACCTATTAGTGTAGAATCCTAAAATTTATTCACCCATGGGGTGCGCTTGACTTGGGGAAGTAATTGGGTAATGAATGGTATGGACATAGAGGTGCCAATAATTAGTTATTGAACATGAGTGAATGATTTGGGATGCCTATAACACATAATGGGACCTGAGGCATGTGCCTCTTATAGACCTAATGAAAATAAATATAAATATATTTTAATTTAATTTATGAGTACTTGTTCTTTACATTATTTTAATAGTTCACTACATCGACTAGAAACTTATTCCTTTATCGTTTACTTAAATGTATTTTCTATTAAAGTTCAATCCTATTGAATTGTTTATGAAAAAATGACTGATATTAATTCTTTTTACATAATGGAAAGAAGTTTGATGTATGAAACCGATCGGATCTCAAGTGATTTTCAAAATAATTGGGAGAGATTTATAGATTTTGCATTTCACAATGCTTCAGATAGTGGTCGCATACAGTGCCCATGTTCCAATTGTGTTGGTAGACCTTGGTTGAGCCATGAAGAAGTCAGCTACCACATAACCAAAAATGGTTTTCAAGCAAACTACTTTGTGTGGTATCACAATGGGGAGAAAATGAAATCTCAAATTGGTGATGATCGAAATGAAAGGACTGGAATGGAGAATTTGTTAGATGATTGGTTTCCGTTCATTCATCATCGTGAAAAAGAAAGGATTTAAACTCAAGAAGACTTCGATATGAGGACAGTTGATGCATCTAGTGAAAATGATGATATTGATAGGGTGAAAAAATTGAATGATGCTACCATGACTCCAGTATATCGACAATGCGATAAAATGAAAAAGATGGAATTTTTAATCTGACTGTTTCATGGTAAAACTATGTATGGGATTTCTAATATAGCAATCGATTACATTCTTACCCTCTTCAAGGATTTACTTCTAGATGATGCAGATATTCCCTCAAACCACTATGTGGCATGGAAGTTAGTTGAGGAACTTGGATTTTCAAGAAACAAAATTCATGCTTGCCCGAAAGATTTCAGTTTATTCTGGGAGGAAACCACTGAAAGAAATGATTGTATAAAATGTGACACATCCTACTGGAAGTCAAAATCTGATGGAACACCATCCCACATTCCACAGAAAGTAATGTGACACTTTCTATTGATCCCCAGAATCCAGAATCTTTTTATGTCTGATGACATATCAATAAAAATTATATGGAATGATACCGAGAGAAAGAAGACTAATGATGAGATGGTTCATCCTACAAATGGATTTTCATGGCAGAGATTTGATGCTCGACATCCTGATTTTGCAGCTGACGTGTGTAATGTGAGGCTGGGTCTTTCATGTGACTATTTTAATCTGTTTGGGTAGATGCTTACTTCGCACATCACATGGCCAGTTTTTATACACATTTATAATCTTCCCCCATGGTTGTGTATGAAAAAACCTTTCACTTTCATGAGTATACTCATATCTGGTCCTTCTGATCCCGACATTGATATTGATGTATACATGCAAACTTTAATAAAAGATTTGAAACTTATTTGGGAGGTTGGTGTGCGTACATACGATGCATGTTCGAAAGACATATTTCAGATGCGTGCCGCACTTATGTGGACGATCAATGATTTTCCGGATTATGAAATGATGTATGGATGGATCACGAAGGGAAAACTATCATGCCCAGTTTTTATGAAGAATACATGATCTAGAAGACTGAAACATCGCTGTAGTTTCAGTTTTATGGGACATCGACGATTCTTGCCAAATGATCATCCATATAGAATGAATCATCGAAGATTTGATAATACCATAGAGACCGATGATCCACCTTAGCGTATTTCTGGAACTGATGTGCTTAATGAATTGAAAGATTTCAGTTTTTTGTTCAGGAAGGGTCAAATGAAATCTAGAAAGAGAATGAATGTTTCCACTAAAACCTTTTTAAATTGGAGGAATAGGAGTATCTTTTTTGATTTGCCTTATTGGTCAACCAATTTTTTACTTCATTACTTAGATGTAATGCATATTGAAAAGAATATATGCTAAATGTTGCTTTAGGTTCTTCTAAATGTAAAGGGAAAGACAAAATATGATTTACGATCTCGGCGTGACTTGGTGGATTGGGGCATCAGACCAGAATTGCATCCTGTGTGTATTAGTGAAAATAAATGGCAACTTCCATGTGCTTCTTATGTGATGAAACCTACAAAAAAAACAATTTCTAGAAGTATTAGAGACTATTAGAGTTCCTGATGTCTATTCAATCAACATATCTAAATGGGTCAACAGAAGAGAGTTGAAGCTAAAATCTTTGAAGACTCATGATTATCACGTTCTACTGCATGAGTTACTTCCAATAGCAATCCGTCATCTTTTGTCCAATAATTTAAGGGTGGCTGTTATTCGGTTGTGCCATTTGTTTAGAGATCTTTGTGCTAAGAAGTTGTCCAAGTCTTTCTTGCAAAAAATGTTGACAGATGCCCCATTAATTTTGTGTGAGTTGGAGAAAATATTTACTCCATCATTTTCACATGCATGCTGCATCTGACTGTCCATATTCCCAATGCAATACTTCTCAAAGGACCTGTTTCTTTTCGTTGGATGTATCCAACTGAAAGAAATATTTTCACATTAAAGTCTTATGTCCGAAATAGAAATCATCCCGAAGGTTCTATCGTGAACGGTTACTTGGCTCAAGAATGTATGGATTTCTGATCAATGTATTTGTCTGATCTTACTACAAGAATGAACAAACCAATGAGAAATGAAGAAGAACAGTATGAGAAAATTGAACCCAGTTTTCCATTACTTCCTCAAACAGGAGGAATTCCTAGATCATATACATTGAAGACATTAATCCATAAAGAGCGGGAGATGGCACATCGCACAGTTTTGTTCAACTGTGATTTGTTCGATGACTATATCAGGTAACTAAATTGAAAATGTATATCTTACATATATATCTGTTAAAATATTCATAATTTTTATCTATAGGGAACATAAAACAATGATAAATAGGAAGCATCATTCTTTATCTTTGAGAAGGAGAGAGAATTTTCATAGCAAAGAGTTTTCTGCTTGGTTAAAATTGAAGGTAAAAAATATTACTGTTTAAAATAATTATATCAATATTTAATTAAGTTTAATAGTCATTTATATTGTAGGTATTGAGTTTTTCTACTGACTCTTTCTCTGAGGAAATAAGATCTTTGGCTTTTGGTCCTAATACCGTGGTTCGTGACTGTAAATAAATTGTTATCAATGGGTACAAATTTATTGTCACTGAACGAGAAAAGAACATGAGAACACAACATGATGGTGTTATGGTTACTGCCACAATAGATTGTTATGACAGTGCATTAGATAGTAGATTGTGATTTGAAAATGTGGGTTATTATGGAGTTGTTGAGAAAATAATAATATTGGATTATTACTCTCATGGACGAGTCACAATGATGAAATTCCATTGGTTTGATTCGATGATGAGACATGGCGCTTTTATTGATGATTTTAGATTTTGAGTAATTAATATGACTCACACTCTTGCTACCGAAGAACCATATGTGTTGGCATCAATGCCTAAACAAGTTTTTTATGTCAAAGACCTACTTTGACCTGAATTTGGTGTCATAGTTGAAGGAATTCAAAGAAATATTTTTGATGATGGTGATGATGGAATTAACACTGTCCCTAGTGCCATTGGAACCAATCCATTTATTTCTTTTGATGACTCCAATAGCTCAATTTTCATAGTTGATTGTGAACCTAAAGTTGTGTTGAGAATATATAGAATCATTCATCCATGTTCTCAATTATTTTGGTTTACCTCAAGTTGGGTTGTTAAGGTTGGTAATATTAAAATTGATTTAGTATTGATCACAAATATGTTTTAGCTGACTTGACTATTATGTGAATTTTCAATGTTTATTGGTTGCTGTTTTATTTGAATTTCATTTTCTAATTTGGAATTGAATTGTATTCAAACCTAGTCAAACAATATTTCTAACTTGGTGAACATTACAACTTGTATGATTTATTAAATCCATTCAAGCTCTTCTAAAAAAATTGATAGCTAAATTACCAATGAATCCCCCTATTCCTTCATATATTTAGTTTTTTGGTTTACAAAATAGTTTCCTTTTTCTAATTAATTACATATTTGTTTTCAAAATCAAGAAATGCAACCAATTGAAGAGAGACGAAGGAAAAAAATGATGGAGAACAATCGTCGGATGGTGGAGATGGGTGTTCCACCATTAGTGCCTACAGTGAGTAATTTATTTCAAATATATATATTTAAAGAATATATAATGTCATGTTATTAATTTTTTTGTAAATTTTTTTGTAGGATCCACCTATACGTCGACAGTTATTTGATGAGGAGCCTAGTACTGGTCCTAGTACTCAGGCCAGTGGTACGAGGAGGGTTCGTACCAGAGGTGGATGAGCAGCTGCGCATACCCGACTAGACCCTACCCCTCCCATTGACATGTCATCCTTCCCACATTCTGATCCCAATGTGTCGTTAGGGACACACAGGATATTTAGGCCTCCCATGTTTTCGCTACCTTCTGCATCTTTTGGCCCATTATTTTCACATCCCATGATGATTCCCACTCCCTAGTCAGAATCTGGTCATACAAATGTCCCATATTCTTTTTCTTCTACTTCTATCTCTCTGAGCTTCTATATTCCATCATCTTCGACTCCTGTTCCACCACAGGGTGTTCCATCAGTTTCTGTGGATCCGGCGGCACTCAACGATCAGACTGGCACAAGTATATTTATAGAACCCTAACAAATTTTTATAGCAATATTTATTTTTATTATAACATGTTTTGATAAAATATTTGTTTTTATTTAATGATAGATACATCTACTGACCCGAGGTGGGGGCGGGGGCGTACATGCATGTGTTTGGTGTGGAACCGCCGCACACAGGTTATGGTGGACTACAATGAAGACAACCCAATGGTTGAGAAATCAGGGCAGCAATGTCGGAGTTTTTTGGTGATGCTTTCCAAATACTCTGATATCATTCCCGTCAGCCTGCTATCGTGGAGACATTTTCCACATGAGGTCAAGGATAGAGCTTGGGTAGAGATATGGGTAAAAAAATCTATTGTATTTAATTCCATGAATTATTTTTGAATTTATATGAATTAATATTTTGATGATGTAACGACCCAAAGTTTCATTAATGGAAAATCCCTCTTGATCCAGTTAAATGTTTCTTTATGAAAAATGTTTTTTTATAAGATGTCAACTTCTTTAGTTTTATGTTAAGATTTGTGACCGTTACTTTTATAGCCGTTGAACAGTGATCATCTGGGTAGTTTAAATATAAGGCTTTAACGAAACCATTTTTACTCAGACAAAGGAAGCGATGGCCTCATCCAGTAGAATTGCCCCTTACGAAGCCCATTTGTCGGAGCTCAGAAAGGAGGTGGCGTCTTTGGGCTTTTCCCTTGACCAAGCCCAAGCTAAGCTTCATCAAGTCAAGCTCGAACGTGATCGTCTACGGGAAAAATGGAAGTTGATAGAGATCACCACTCGAGCGATGTTATCCGAGCAACCCCAAGAGTCTGTCACCATCGCACACCTTACCCTTAGGTCTTATGCGGCTATTTTAAGGGGTTATGTAACAAATAAGTAGCACCATGTTCATGTACATTATTTTTTGTATATAATAATGAATATAATTTCTAGTCATTTTTGATACATTGTAATTAATTTTTAAAGTACAAACAATGTTTTTAGTTATTATTTAATTAAGAATTATATTTTATTAAATTAAAGGATTTTTTAATTAAATAATATTTTAATAAAATATTATTATTAATATTAAATTAATTTTTATTAAATATAAATGATCTTATAATTTTATGAATGCAATTAAAATTTTTATTAAGGTTTGAAAGCCATTTCTGTCAAAACCCGTGAAATTTTTATAAATGTCAGTTTTTATTTTAAAAGTGAAAATTCACATATTTAGAAAATTATTTAGATAAAATAAATATTATTTTTGGAATCAGGACGTCGAAATTATCCAACGGTGAATTTTTCATAATTTTCTGAGACAGTCAAATTTTTGGGTAAAAATTAAATACCATTTAAATATATAATGTGTTTTATGACATCATAATGACCCAATGGTGATGTAATAAAATACCATAATCCCTATGTTCGGCCAATATGTGTTTTATCATTAAAATAATGAGGTTTTGGGTTTGTTTGAATCACTTTTCAAAGCATTAATGGAGCCCTCAAGACTTATTCAACACTTTGCCTTTTTAAATTAATTTCCATGGGAGTGTGACTCACCTCCACATAAGAAACTCTAATTTTTTAATAAGTTCGGACCTTGGAATTTTAAAATATTGTTTTCCTCTTTCCTTTTCCAGAAACCATGGGCAAATACCATGGGATGGTTTGTGGTTTGTATTATTTTAATATAAGGGGTCCCAAACCTAAATAATAAAGAATTCTCTCACCTTTCCTATATAAACCCACCCAAGCTCCCACTTCCTCCTCACTCAAAGCCCTTGAAGTTCGTCCAACCTCTACCCTACTCTCTCTAGAATCCTCCCAAGGTGCCCCAAGCTCCTAAGAAGCCTCTCTCTAGGCTTTGGAAGCACACTTCCAAGTAAGGGTTTTTTCTTCCTTTCTCTTTTTTTTTTCAATTTTCTTTAAGTTGTATTGCCCTTTTTATCTCAATTATGAATGTTGGGGTATGGTTTCGCACCTCCCCCATACTGCCCTCTTATTGTTTGAATGATGGGAGAACCCTTTCTCTCTCATTAAATGCCTCCCATGTACACCCGTTACTATGCCGAAATTCCGAAAGGAACTTCTCTCTCTTCTTTTACATTCAAGCAATACTTTTGTATCATGAATCTAAATTCCATTTCAATTGTTGGGACATGTATATATATGACCTCCTTACTGTCCATTACATGTAAATATGATGAGGAACCCCTTTCTATCTCATCAACTTTTTTTTTATGAATTCTTATGTCACGCCGTTATGCTGCCGAAATCGCACCGATTTTCTAAGCCAATGTCTTTGTGTAGTGAATACCATGCCCATTTCTCCATCAAGGGTATTCACCTTTAAGCACATTTACATATTGATTGTAAAGTTTCATGTATGAATTCCACATTCCTTTATCGTGGAATAAATGATTATGTTTTATGAATCCATGTTTTATGATCCATGTGGCACACTTATGCATGAAATGAAATGTTTAAGAAGGGTGCGCCCTGATAGCGCTCCAATGCATTGGGTAAAGTAAAGTATCATGATACGTCATGTGCAATGAGTGTTGACTCATGCTAATTCAAGTGCAACGAGGGTTTACTCGTGCTTCAAGTGCAATGAGGGTTTACTCATGCTCCATGTGCAATGAGCCTTGGCTCATGCTAATTCAATGTTAAGTGTTGTTGCCACATTTCCATGTTATGATTATCATGATTTATCATGCCTTTATGTTCATGTCTCTATTATGCTCTATTGATATGCCTATTGCCTAACATGTATTGTACTCCTCATGTTATTCATTATGTACTCCCTTACTGGGCTTTATAGCTCACCCTTTTCTTATGCATGTCCTCAGGTTATCCCATGCAATGCTAAGTACGAAGGAATGTAGTGGTCATGTAAAGGAAGTTTTCAATAAGGATGTTGTATTTCAAGTTTAAAGTTTTTATGTAATGATCCTAAGCCCCAAAGACACTAAACCTCTCGATCTTCTTTGTTGTATCAAGTGAAGTTTTATGTAATAAAGCATGTTTAATTTGTAATAAAAATCAGGGTTGTCATAGTTGGTATCAGAGGATAGGTTTAGTTATTTTTGGGATTAGGAAACCCTAGTAAAGCCTTAGATACAAGACTAAGCATAATAAAAACATCCCTAAGTTTTGGTAAATACTAAGTAAGTGGTTTATCAAACAAATACATCCCTGTCTGGATACGAGCAGGTAGAGGCGGCTCTGGCACAGATGTATCCTAGGGGTAAAACCCGAAAACACCGCTTTGAGCTAGACTCGAACGGGAACTGGTGCACGACAACGGGCCTTGCTGCACTCTTGGTTACGACACTCCCGGGGGATATGTTTTGATAAATTCACAATCTTAGTATGAACCCTTATTAAGGGAAAAATGCCCCTAAGAATATATGTTAGAAGGAAGATCATGAAAAGCCTGGATTGAATCCTATAGACTCATGAGTTAAAGAGATTAAAGTTTATTTATAAGTCATCAACTTTTGTCTTTGGATTACCCTTTATGTGTTACCCCTAACTTTCCTTTTATTCCAGCCAATGGCCGGTAATAGGAGAACTCGGGCTAACAACCGTTGTGAAGATCAATGTGATGATTGTACTAATGAGATGCCCAATCCGATGGGAGCGGGAATCGCGAACTTTGTCACACTTCTCTCTCAGCTAACTCAAGTTTTGAATAGAAACACTGGTCAAGAGGAACGTTCAAACCCCCCTAAGAAAGAACAAGTCGCTATTGAAAGCTTCATGAGACAAAGGCCTCCTACGTTTAGTGGATCATCCGATCCCACGATTGCTGAACAATGGATCAACTCCATTGAAAAGATATTCTCCATCCTCCAATGCTCTGAAAAAGAGAAAGTCCTCCTGGCGGCTTATCGTATGGAGGGTGAAGCTGATCAATGGTGGACATTGATCAAAAATACGAAGCCTGAGGAGGAGATCGAGGCTTTGGAATGGAAGGTATTCCGGAAGATGTTTTTCGATAAATATTTTCCACGCACCCTCCGTCTTAAGATGGAAAGGGACTTCCTTTCCCTCAAGCAGAAAGATGAGGAATCTGTGGGAGCGTACGAGGCAAACTTCACAAGGCTTGCACGATACGCTTCCGGCTTTGTCGTTACCCCCGAATGCAAGGTTGACCGCTTCTTTGGTGGGCTGAAGCCTAGCTTGCGGAAAGCTTTAGCGATCCGTGACTTCGACAGCTATGAGGAAATTGTCCGATGTGCCCTCAAGGTTGAAATGGAGATCGGAGAATCACAGGGGTATCATGGGGACAAGAAGCGGAAGGTGGACTTCAATGCTGGTGGTCCGATGGATAAATCCAACGGTGCTAAGAAATTCCAGCACCCCACTTGCCAAAAGTGTGGAAAGAAGCACCCTGGGAATTGCCTTAGGGGGACAAGAAAATGCTTCAAGTGTGGAAGAGAAGGGCACCTAGCTGTTAACTGTCAGCAAGAAGGACCCGCAGCTGCGACGGAGGGGAGGAACGCTCTGTTCGAACCTCAACGCGTTGTTCAATGCTTCAAATGCAAAGAACCGGGTCATTTTGCGAATCAGTGCCCTAATCCAAGGGTTATCGGAGGCAATCAACAACCTCCAAGACAGCAAGGAAGAGCTTTTGCCATCACTTCTGCCGAAGTGAACCCCGACAACGAAGTGGTGACAGGTACGCTAGTTATTCATTCAAGAATAGCGAACGTACTTTTTGATTCAGGTTCTACGCATTCTTTTATATCTCAAAAGTTTAGTAGAATAATCCCTGCACCACCACAAATCATGGAAGTAAAGATGTCGGTGAGTACGGAAAATGGGGCAATCATTGCATCCCATGAGTATAAGTCCTCCCCTGTTATAATCTGTGGATTGAATTTCCCGGCGAACCTCGTCATACTCCCTTTGGTGGAATTTGATGCAATTCTTGGCATGGATTGGCTTTCCTTATATAGAGCCAACATAAATTGTTGGGAGAGGGAAATCACACTCTATATGGAGAATCGACCCCCGATTCTTTACAAGTATCAGGAGGAAGATGAATCTCCTTTAGCTCCATCATCTCAAGCATGGATATTACTGCCTTATGAGCACGCATATCTGGCTCAGATGATTGAGTCCAAGGAAGAAACCACCCTTGAAGAAATGCCTATTGTGAGGGAATTCGCTGAAGTATTTCCCGAGGAACTTCCTGGTCTTCCTCCAAGAAGAGATGTTGAGTTCTCAATTTAACTTATACCTGGGGTGCACCAGTCCTCTTCGTCAAGAAGAAGGATGGGTCAATGCGGCTTTACATCGATTATCGTGAACTTAACAAAATCACGATAAAGAACAAGTATCCTCTCCCAAGAATCGATGACTTGTTTGATCAGCTGCGTGGAGCACAATACTTCTCCAAGGTCGACTTGCGGTCGGGATATTATCAAGTAAGGGTGAAGAAGGAAGATATCCCCAAGACTGCTTTTCGTACAAGGTACGGGCACTATGAATTCATAGTAATGCCTTTTGGACTCACCAATGCTCCAGCAATATTCATGGACTTGATGAATAGAGTCTTTAGAGATTACCTAGATAAATTTGTGGTAGTCTTTATAGATGATATTCTAATATACTCCAAAACCAAGGAGGACCATGAGGAGCATTTAAGAACTGTACTGGAGACTTTGCGCAAGGAGAAGCTCTATGCCAAGTACAGCAAGTGTGAGTTCTGGTTGAAGGAGGTCTCATTCTTGGGCCATATCATCACAAGCAATGGGATATCTGTGGACCCCTCCAAAACAGATGCAATTGAGGGATGGCCGAGGCCAACATCGGTAACTGATATCCGTAGCTTCTTGGGGTTAGCTGGATATTATCGACGATTTGTGAGAAACTTCTCACGATTGTCCAACCCTCTTACCAAGCTAACTCAAAAGGGAGTAAAGTTTGCTTGGAGTGATGAATGTGAAGAAAGCTTCAAGGAGTTGAAAAGGAGGCTTATCACTGCACCTGTGCTCACTTTACCCACAAGTGGGGAGCTTTTTGTGGTATTCAGTGATGCTTCGAAGAAGGGATTAGGATGTGTGCTGATGCAGAATGATAAAGTGATATCCTATGCCTCAAGACAGTTGAAAATCCATGAGCGAAACTATCCAACGCATGATCTGGAGTTGGCGGCGGTGATCTTTGCCTTGAAAATATGGCGGCATTATCTCTATGGAGAGAAATGTGAGATATATAATGACCACAAGAGTCTTAAATATATATTCACACAGAAAGAGCTTAATATGCGCCAGAGAAGATGGATAGAGCTCATAAAGGATTATGACTGTTCAATACATTACCACCCTGGGAAGGCGAACAAGGTGGCAGATGCCCTAAGTAGAAAGGATCCAGCAATTCTATCAATGATGAGAATTGAGAAGGATCCAATCTTCTTAGACTTGATGAAGATGGACGTGGGAATCATAAAGAAGGGAACATCATCAATCCTTTCACAAATGATTGCTCAACCATCTCTTTTGGAAAGGTTAAAGGATGCTCAAAAGGATGATGTGAGAATCCAAGAAAAAGTGGAAGCTATAAAAAAGGGAAAATCCTCAGAGTTTAATGTTAATGAAGAAGGAATTGTGCGGTTTGGGAAAAGACTATGTGTCCCATCAAGTTCGGAGCTGAAGAAGGAACTTTTGGATGATGCACATAGTTCAAATTTCTCTATTCACCCAGGGAGCACAAAGATGTATCGAGATCTCCGAGAAAACTTTTGGTGGGATAATATGAAGAAGGAGATCGCCGAATATACATCAAAGTGCCTGGTGTGTCAGCAAGTGAAGGCAGAGAGGCAGAAGTCTAAGGGGATGATGCAACCATTGCCCATACCAGAATGGAAATGGGAGAACATCACCATGGACTTCGTCACTGGACTTCCAAGGACATCCAAAAGCAACAATGCAATCTGGGTTATTGTGGATCGTCTTACAAAGACTGCACACTTCATTGCTATTCGAGAGGATTTCTCTTTGGATCAACTGGCACGGATATACATCAGGGAAGTGGTACGGTTGCATGGAGTACCACTATCTATTGTGTCTGACCGAGATCCAAGATTTGCCTCTAAGTTTTGGAAGAGTCTTCAACATGCTCTGAATACTGAACTGAACTTCAGTACGGCCTATCATCCTCAAACTGATGGCCAATCCGAGCGGACTATCCAAACACTTGAGGATATGTTGAGAGCATGCTCAATGGACTTTAAAGGAGGATGGGATCAACATCTTCCTCTAGTTGAGTTCTCTTATAATAATAGTTTCCACTCGAGCATCCAAATGGCACCATATGAAGCCCTGTATGGGAAAAGGTGTAGAACACCGGCATGTTGGGATGAGGTCGGTGAACGTAAGCTGCTTGGACCAGAAATGGTCGAAGAAATGGTGGAGAAGGTGAAAACCATTCAGCAGCATATCAAGGCAGCCCAAAGTCGACAGAAGAGTTATGCAGATAATCGTCGACGAGACCTCGAGTTTAAAGTCGGAGACATGGTGTTTTTACGCATATCTCCGTGGAAGAAGGTCATGAGGTTTGGAAAGAAAGGGAAGTTAAGTCCAAGGTACATAGGCCCATTCGAGATTCTTGATCGTGTTGGGGCTGTGGCCTATCGACTAGCACTTCCACCTACTATGGCCAAGGTGCATGATGTCTTCCATGTATCCCTCTTAAGGAAGTACATACCAGACCCTTTACATGTACTCTCTTCTGAGGTGGTACAATTAGAAGACGATCTTTCTTATGAGGAGCAACCAGTGAAGATCTTAGATCGTAGAGAAAAAGTTCTACGAAATAAGACAATGCCCCTCGTCAAGGTGTTGTGGAGAAACCACAAGTTTGAAGAAGCAACTTGGGAGTCGGAGGATATGATGAAGCTAAGTTACCCACATTTGTTTTAGTGTGGGAAAAGGAAAATTTCGAGGGCAAAATTTCTTAAGGGGGGAATGTTGTAACGACCCAAAGTTTCATTAATGGAAAATCCCTCTTGATCCAGTTAAATGTTTCTTTATGAAAAATGTTTTTTTATAAGATGTCAACTTCTTTAGTTTTATGTTAAGATTTGTGACCGTTACTTTTATAGCCGTTGAACAGTGATCATCTGGGTAGTTTAAATATAAGGCTTTAACGAAACCATTTTTACTCAGACAAAGGAAGCGATGGCCTCATCCAGTAGAATTGCCCCTTACGAAGCCCATTTGTCGGAGCTCGGAAAGGAGGTGGCGTCTTTGGGCTTTTCCCTTGACCAAGCCCAAGCTGAGCTTCATCAAGTCAAGCTCGAACGTGATCGTCTACGGGAAAAATGGAAGTTGATAGAGATCACCACTCGAGCGATGTTATCCGAGCAACCCCAAGAGTCTGTCACCATCGCACACCTTACCCTTAGGTCTTATGCGGCTATTTTAAGGGGTTATGTAACAAATAAGTAGCACCATGTTCATGTACATTATTTTTTGTATATAATAATGAATATAATTTCTAGTCATTTTTGATACATTGTAATTAATTTTTAAAGTACAAACGGTGTTTTTAGTTATTATTTAATTAAGAATTATATTTTATTAAATTAAAGGATTTTTTAATTAAATAATATTTTAATAAAATATTATTATTAATATTAAATTAATTTTTTTAAATATAAATGATCTTATAATTTTATGAATGCAATTAAAATTTTTATTAAGGTTTGAAAGCCATTTCTGTCAAAACCCGTGAAATTTTTATAAATGTCAGTTTTTATTTTAAAAGTGAAAATTCACATATTTAGAAAATTATTTAGATAAAATAAATATTATTTTTGGAATCAGGACGTCGAAATTATCCAACGGTGAATTTTTCATAATTTTCTGAGACAGTCAAATTTTTGGGTAAAAATTAAATACCATTTAAATATATAATGTGTTTTATGACATCATAATGACCCAATGGTGATGTAATAAAATACCATAATCCCTATGTTCGGCCAATATGTGTTTTATCATTAAAATAATGAGGTTTTGGGTTTGTTTGAATCACTTTTCAAATCATTAATGGAGCCCTCAAGACTTATTCAACACTTTGCCTTTTTAAATTAATTTCCATGGGAGTGTGACTCACCTCCACATAAGAAACTCTAATTTTTTAATAAGTTCGGACCTTGGAATTTTAAAATATTGTTTTCCTCTTTCCTTTTCTAGAAACCATGGGCAAATACCATGGGATGGTTTGTGGTTTGTATTATTTTAATATAAGGGGTCCCAAACCTAAATAATAAAGAATTCTCTCACCTTTCCTATATAAACCCACCCAAGCTCCCACTTCCTCCTCACTCAAAGCCCTTGAAGTTCATCCAACCTCTGCCCTACTCTCTCTAGAATCCTCCCAAGGTGCCCCAAGATCCTAAGAAGCCTCTCTCTAGGCTTTGGAAGCACACTTCCAAGTAAGGGTTTTTTCTTCCTTTCTCTTTTTTTTTCAATTTTCTTTAAGTTGTATTGCCCTTTTTATCTCAATTATGAATGTTGGGGTATGGTTTCGCACCTCCCCCATACTGCCCTATTATTGTTTGAATGATGGGAGAACCCTTTCTCTCTCATTAAATGCCTCCCATGTACACCCGTTACTATGCCGAAATTCCGAAAGGAACTTCTCTCTCTTCTTTTACATTCAAGCAATACTTTTGTATCATGAATCTAAATTCCATTTCAATTGTTGGGACATGTATATATATGACCTCCTTACTGTCCATTACATGTAAATATGATGAGGAACCCCTTTCTCTCTCATCAACTTTTTTTTTATGAATTCTTATGTCACGCCGTTATGCTGCCGAAATCGCACCGATTTTCTAAGCCAATGTCTTTGTGTAGTGAATACCATGCCCATTTCTCCATCAAGGGTATTCACCTTTAAGCACATTTACATATTGATTGTAAAGTTTCATGTATGAATTCCACATTCCTTTATCGTGGAATAAATGATTATGTTTTATGAATCCATGTTTTATGATCCATGTGGCACACTTATGCATGAAATGAAATGTTTAAGAAGGGTGCGCCCTGATAGCGCTCCAATGCATTGGGTAAAGTAAAGTATCATGATACGTCATGTGCAATGAGTGTTGACTCATGCTAATTCAAGTGCAACGAGGGTTTACTCATGCTTCAAGTTCAATGAGGGTTTACTCATGCTCCATGTGCAATGAGCCTTGGCTCATGCTAATTCAATGTTAAGTGTTGTTGCCACATTTCCATGTTATGATTATCATGCTTTATCATGCCTTTATGTTCATGTCTCTATTATGCTCTATTGATATGACTATTGCCTAACATGTATTGTACTCCTCATGTTATTCATTATGTACTCCCTTACTGGGCTTTATAGCTCACCCTTTTCTTATGCATGTCCTCAGGTTATCCCATGCAATGCTAAGTACGAAGGAATGTAGTGGTCATGTAAAGGAAGTTTTCAATAAGGATGTTGTATTTCAAGTTTAAAGTTTTTATGTAATGATCCTAAGCCCCAAAGACACTAAACCTCTCGATCTTCTTTGTTGTATCAAGTGAAGTTTTATGTAATAAAGCATGTTTAAGTTGTAATAAAAATCAGGGTTGTCATAGATGAAAACTTCGATTTAATTTTCCCGATGGTGAGGGTGAACGACCAGAACGTCTAAAGGATTTAGGCGAGATTTGGAGAGCCTACAAGCATGAGTTGTATATTGGATGGCATGCTAGAGTTGGCACTGAGTTAGAGGCGGTACTAGTCGTGGACGATTGTCCTATAGAGCAGTATCGTCAGATGATTACTCATTGGACGAGTACCCAGTTTAAGGTATGAATTATATTTGAGGTATTTAAATAATAAATTTCATATTTTCCATTAATATTATCCTTTTAATTTTCTAATTTTATTTAGGAATCATCTGTAAAAGATAAAAAAAACATTGATGCAAAAAAATACCTCCACACACTAGGACGTACTATGATGCCGGATCATGAGAGGAAGCATGTATAACAATTGTTTATAAGTTTTCTTTACGACTTAAATTTTCTTTTGTTTCCTCAATTATTTAATAATTTTATAAAGTTTTCATATAACTTTAGTTTTCAATTTCATTTTAGAGGAAAATACAGAATATTGAAGGACGTTTGCCTCGAGAAAAACTGTTTTGCTCAAGTAGACGGAAAAAAGATGGAAGTTCCGTCAACGAAGCGACTCAGCAGCAGATTATAAGTTTTAAAATATTGATTTTATATTTTAATATCTATTTTGTAACTTAATAATATATTTATATTTGTAATAGTTTTCTTTATAGGCCCTCGATTCCCATGAACCAGACAATTTTGGGCCAACTGATCACTTACATCATGTGTTGGGAGAGGAGCATCCTGGAAGAGTACAGTGTTGACCTAGGATAGCCCCAAAGAGGTATTGGCCCTCCTCAGGTATGAGTTGTAGTGCCACCGATCTGTAGCAAGTTAGGGAACATGCAGAACAGGCTAAGAAAAGGGCCACAGAGACGGCAGAATAGTCTGTTAGGAAAAATAGTGCATTTATGAAATTTATTTAAGTTCTACATCCAACACTTCCAGCAGAGGCCAGCCCAGCTTTTGATGAATATATGTCGTCGATACGTTCTATATATGGTGCACCAGGTTGCAGTTCTAGTGGTGGTCAGGATGATATCCAACTTGACGATGATGATGGCGAGGAGTATGATGCGTAAGAGGAGGGAGAGGAGGAGGGTGAGGCGGGTGGCAAGGGCAAGGAGGAGGGAGAGGGCGAGGAGGAGGGTGATGAGGAGGGAGAGGATGATGATGGGGATGAGGAAGAGGGTGATGATGATGGTAATGATGGTGATGGTGATGTGGGACAAATTGATCCGTTACATTTTTTACTAATATTACCGAGATTTGATGTTTAATCTATTCTAGTTGTTGGTTTTATCTAGACTCATAGTATATTATTGGAGTTGAGTTATTTTTATATATTATCTGTTTTTATGGATGTTGTTGTCTTTTAGTGGTTGTGTGTTTGGGAACTCCCTAGACAGACCCCCTCCTTCATGGACCCTGGAAAACCCCCCACCATCCTTCTTGGACCCCGGACAGCCCCCCGGACAGCCCCCCAGACAGCCCCCCCGGACAACCCCCTGGACAACCCCCCACCCTCCTCCTTGGACTCCGGACAACCCCCCGAACACCCCCCGAACAACCCCCCGCATAGCCCCCACCCTCCTCCTTGGTCCCCGGACAGCCCCCCAGACACCCACCGGACAGCCCCCCCAGATATCCCCCACCCTCCTTGATTTCATTTACTACTAGAAAATCTATAATATATATTTTATTTGTTTTCATCATGATAATCAATGTAAATCACATTTACACATCTAATCAATATCATAGATTTGTGGTATGTTATAAAAGGGATGTATTCATTGGGCATGGAATTGTTGCTCTGAAATGTTTCATAGCATGATAAACTAAAATCTAATCCATACTAAGAATTACATAAAAATATTCTATATTAATTTCCACAAGATTTTAAGTAAATACCATTCCACTAATAGAAACATGAGAATCTCATAAATCATGTTTACCTTAATATTTCCACAAGGATTTTTAGTAAAAGTTTTATCTTATATTAAGTTTCTGATATTATCATTTTAAATGTAAATTTTTTGTAAATAAATTAATTTAAATACCCATAGTCAAATAGTGTATTTGAATAATGTGAATAAACAACTAACATACCACTCTAACTGTGTCTCTTTTGTTTAAAATGGACAGGATTATAAGTGAAAAGAACAACTGGAATACGGAAAACCAACCAAACGCATTCAGATTCTATTGATAATTTATCACAACGATCCATGGGTCATATGTGACGTGTACGAGCCAATCTGGGCTCAATCCGAGTGGCGGTGTGGTCGGGATTACTCTAAGTATCTCTCTTTTGTTTAAAATGGACAACATTTTAAGTACATACGGAAAACCAACCAAACGCATTTGAAATGTGTTGATGCTTTAAGAAAACTATCCATGGGTCATATGTGACATGTACGAGTCAACCCCACCTCAATCCGAGGCACGGTGTGGCCGACACCATTCATAGTGTCTCTCTTTTGTTTAAAACAAACATCATTTTAAGTGAAAACAACAACTGACATACGAAAAACTGACCAAACGCATTCAAAATGTGTTGATGATTTAGGAAAACGATCTATGGGTCATATGTGATGTATAAGAGTCAACCCCGCCTCAATATGAGGCACGGTGTGGCCGAGATCACTCTAAGTGGCTCTCTTTTGTTTAAAATGGAAAATATTTTAAGTACATATGGAAAACTGACCAAACAGATTCTGATTCTGTTGATACTTTAGCACAACGATCCATGGGTTATATAAGACGAGTAAGAATCAACACCGCCTCAATCTGAGACACGGTGTGACCAGCACCACTCCAAGTGTCTGTATTTTATTTCAAAAGGACATCATTTTAAGTGAAAACATCAACTGGCATACGGAAAAACGACCAAACACATTTGGATTGTGTTAATACTTTATGAAAATGATCCATGGGTCATTTGAGATGTGTACGAGTCAAAATTGTCTAAATCCGAGATGCGGTGTGGCCGGTACCACTCTAACTGTGTCTCTTTTGTTTAAAATGGACATGATTATAAGTGAAAAGAACAACTGGCATATGAAAAACCAACCAAATGCATTCGGAATCTGTTGATAATTTATCACAACAATCCATGGATCATTTGTGACGTGTACGAGCCAACTTAGGCTCAATCTGAGTCGCGGTGGGGCCGGGATCAGTCGAAGTGTCACTCTTTTGTTTAAAATGGACAACATTTTTAGTACATACAGAAAACCGACCAAACGAATTCGGTTTCTGTTGAAACTTTAGGAGAACGATCCATGGGTCATATGTGACGTGTAAGAGTCAACCTCACCTCAATATGAGGCGCGGTGTGGCTGAAACCACTCAAAGTATCTCTCTTTTGTTTAAAATGGACTTCATTTTAAGTGAAAACAACATCTCGCATACGGAAAACCGACCAAACGGATTCTGATTGTGTCGATACTTTAGAAAAATGATCCATGGGTCATATGTGATGTGTATGAGTCAACCCCACCTCAATATGAGGCGTGGTGTGGCTGACATCATACATAGTGTCTCTCTTTTGTTTAAAATGGACATCATTTTAAGTGAAAACAAAAAATGACATACGAAAAACTGACTAAACGCATTTGAAATGTGTTGATGCTTTAGGAAAACGATCCATGGGTCATATGTGATGTGTACGAGTCAACCCTTCCTCAATATGAGACACAGTGTGTCCGAGATCACTCTAAGTGGCTCTCTTTTTTTTTTTAAAATGGAGAACATTTTAAGTACATACGGAAAACCAACCAAACAGATTCTGATTTTGTTGATACTTTAGAACAATGTTCCATGGGTCATATGCGATGTGTACGAATCAACCCCGCCTCAATATGAGATGCGGTGTGGCCGACACCACTCAATATGTATGTCTTTTGTTTCAAAAGGACATCATTTTAAGTGAAAAACATCAACTGACATACGTAAAACTGACCAAATGAATTCGGATTGGGTTGATACTTTAGGAAAATGATTCATGGGTTATTTGAGACGTGTACGAGTCAACCCCGTCTAAATCTGAGACATGGTGTGGCTGGTACCACTCTAAATGTGTCTCTTTTGTTTATAATGGACAGGATTATAAGTGAAAAGAACAACTGGCTTACGAGAAACCGAACAAACACATTCGGAATTGGTTGATAATTTATCACAATGATCCATGGGTCATATGTGACGTGTATGAGCCAGTCCGGGCTCAATACGAGTCACGGTGTGGCTGGGATTGGTTTAAGTGTCTCTCTTTTGTTTAAAATGGACAACATTTTAAGTACATATGGAAAACAGACCAAACGCATTCGGTTTCTGTTGAAACTTTAGGAGAACAATCCATGGGTCATATGTGACGTGTACGAGTAAACCTCGCCTCAATTCAAGGCGTGGTGTGGCTGACACCACTCAAAGTGTCTCTCTTTTGTTTAAAATGGACTTCATTTTAAGTGAAAACAAAAACTCGCATACGGAAAACCGACCAAACAGATTCTGATTGTATCGACACGTTATCAAAAAGATCCATGGTTATTATGTGACGTGTATGAGTCAACCCCGCCTCAATCCGAGGCACGGTGTGGCCGACACCATTCATAGTGTCTCTCTTTTGTTTAAAATGGACATCATTTTAAGTGAAAACAACAACTGACATACGAAAAACTGACCAAACACATTCGAAATATGTTGATTCTTTAGAAAAAAAGATCCATGGGTCCTATGTGATGTGTACGAGTCAACCCCGCCTCAATCTGAGGCACGGTGTGGCCGAGATCCCTCTAAGTGTCTCTCTTTTGTTTAAAATGGACAACATTTTAAGTACATACAGAAAACTAACAAAAAGGATTCTGATTGTGTTGATACTTTAGCACAACAATCCATGGGTCATATGCAATGTTTACAAATAAACCCCGCCTCAATATGAGATGCGGTGTGGCCGGAACCACTCAAAGTGTCTGTCTTTTGTTTCAAAAGGACATCATTTTAAGTGAAAAACATCAACTGACATACGGAAAAATGTCCAAATGCATTCAGATTGTGTTGATACTTTAGGAAAATGATCCATGGGTCATTTTAGGCATGTACGAGTCAACCCTGTCTAAATAAGAGATGCGGTGTGGACGATACCACTCTAATTGTGTCTCTTTTGTTTAAAATGGACAAGATTATAAGTGAAAAGAACAACTGGCATATGAAAAACTGACCAAACACATTCAAAATCTGTTGATAATTTATCAAAAAGATCCATGGGTCATATGTGATGTGTACGAGCCAACCTGGGCTCAATCCGAGTCGTGGTGTGGCCAGGATCAGTTTAAGTGTCTCTCTTTTGTTTAAAATGGACAACATTTTAAGTACATAAGGAAAGCCAAACAAACACATTCGGTTTCCATTTAAACTTTAGGAGAATGATCCATGGGTCATATTTAATGTCTACGAGTCAACATCACCTCAATCTGAGGTGAGGTGTGGCCGACACCACTCAAAGTGTCTCTCTTTTGTTTAAAATGGACTTCATTTTAAGTGAAAAAAACAAATCGCATACGAAAAACCGACCAAATGGATTCTGATTGTGTAGATACTTTAGAGAAAAGATCCATGGGTCATATGTGACGTTTACGAGTCAACCCCGCCTCAATCCGAGTTGCGGTGTGGCGGACACCATTCATAGTGTCTCTCTTGTGTTTAAAATGGACATCATTTTAAGTGAAAACAACAACTGACATACGAAAAATTGACCAAACTCATTAGAAATATGTTTATGCTTTAGGAAAACGATCCATGGGTCATATGTGACATGTACGAGTCAACCCCACCTCAATACAAGGCACGGTGTGGCCAGGATCACTCTAAGTGGATCTCTTTTGTTTAAAATGGACAAACTTTTAAGTACACACAGAAAACTGACCAAACGGATTTTGATTGTGTTGATACTTTAGAACAATGATCCATGAGTCATATGCGATGTGTAAAAATCAACCTCGCCTCAATCTGAGACATGGTGTGTCCAGAACCACTCAAAGTGTCTGTCTTTTGTTTCAAAAGGACATCATTTTAAGTGAAAAACATCAACTGGCATACAGAAAACTGATAAAACGCATTTGGATTGTGTTTATACTTTTGGAAAATGATCCATGGGTCATTTGAGATGGGTACGAGTCAACCCCATCTAAATTCGAGATGCGGTGTGGCCGGTACCACTCTAACTGCGTCTCTTTTGTTTAAAATGGACATGATTATAAGTGAAAAGAACAACTGACATACGAAAAACCGACCAAACGCATTCAGAATCTGTTGATAATTTATCACAACAATACATGGGTCATATGTGACGTTTACGAGCCAACCCAGGCTCAATCCGAGTCGTGGTGTGTCCGGGATCAGTCTAAGTGTCTCTCTTTTGTTTAAAATGGACAACATTTTAAGTATATATAGAAAACTGACCAAACGCATTCAGTTTCTGTTGAAAATTTAGGAGAACTATCTATGGGTCATATGAGACGTGAAAGAGTCAACATCACCTCAATCCGAGGTGCGGTGTGGCCGACACCACTCAAAGTGTCTCTCTTTTGTTTAAAATAGACTTCATTTTAAGTGAAAACAACAACTAGCATACGGAAAACTGACCAAACAGATTCTGATTGTGTCGATACTTTAAAAAAATGATCCATGGGTCATATGTGATGTGTATGAGTCAACCCCACCTCAATATGAGTCGCGGTGTGGTCGACACCATTCATAATGTCTCTCTTTTATTTAAAATGGACATCATTTTAAGTGAAAACAACAACTGACATATGAAAAACAGACCAAACGCATTCGAAATGTGTTGATGCTTTAGGAAAACGATCCATGGGTTATATGTGACGTATATGAATCAACCCTTCCTCAATACAAGGCATGGTGTGGCCGGGATCACTCTAAGTGTCTCTCTTTTGTTTAAAATGGGCAATATTTTAAGTACACATGGAAAACTGACCAAACGGATTCTGATTGTGTTGATACTTTAGAAAAACGATCCATGTGTCATATGTGATGTGTAAGAATCAATCCCGCCTCAATCTAAGATGCGGTGTGTCCGGCACCACTCGAAGTGTCTGTCTTTTATTTCAAAAGGACATCATTTTAAGTGAAAAACATCAACTCGCATACGGAAAACCGACCAAACGCATTCAGATTGTGTTGATACTATAGGACAATGATCCATGGATCATTTGAGACGTTTACAAGTCAACCCTGTCAAAATCCAAGATGCGGTGTGGCCGGTACCACTCTAACTGTGTCTCTTTTGTTTAAAATGGACAAGATTATAAGTGAAAAAAACAACTGGCATACGGAAAACCGACCAAACGCATTCGGAATCTGTTGAAATTTTAGGACAACGATCCATGGGTCATATGTTATGTTTACGAGTCAACCACTCCTCAATCCAAGTTGCGGTGTGGCCGAGACCACCCAAAATGTCTCTCTTATGTTTAAAATGGATAACATTTTAAGTACATACGGAAAGCTAACCAAACGGATTCTGATTATGTTGATATTTTAGCACAACGATCCATGGGTCATTTGTGATGTGTATGAGTCAACCCCACATCAATCCAAGGCATGGTGTGGCTGGAACGATTCAAAGTGTCTCTCTTTTATTTAAAAAGCACTTCATTTTAAGTGAAAACAACAACTGACATACGGAAAACCGACCAAACGCTTTCGGAATATGTTGATACTTTAGGACAATGATCCATGGGTCATTTGTGACGTGTACAAGTTAACCTCGCCTCAATCCGAGGCACAGTGTGGACGATATCACTCCAGGTGTATATATTTTGTTTAAAATGGACATCATTTCTAGTAAAAATATATGGTATACGAAAAACCGATCAAATTAGGAATTGAATTCCGGATTCCACATATAATTGTCATCTAAATTTTAAATTGAATTCTAAATGAATTATGTATGTTTATAATTACGTTATGAATTATAATTTAATTATGGATGTGTATAGTTCCAGGATGCATTATATGTTAAATGTGTATGATTTTTTTCTCTATATTTATGTGTTAGTTGGTTATTTCAGGTACAATAATTGTATATGTATGTGTTAATTTATTGAAGGTACAATAATTGGATTGAAAATGAGAGGGAATGCTGCTGTGCAAATTGCACAAAATGAGAGCTACTGTGCAAATTGCAGGCTGCTGTGCAATTTGCACAGCATAGGCTATGCTAACGGTTTTAAACCGTTGGCATAGCCTCTCTGAGTATTTTTTTACCAACGGTTTTATGAACCGTTGGTAAAAGCCCTTTCCCAATGGTTTAGAAACCATTGGTAAAGAAGCCCTCTCCTTGGTTTTCCCAACAGTTCAAGCCAAACCGCTAGGAAAAACTATCCCAATGGTTTGGCACAACCGTTGGGATAGGTTAATTTTTTCCAACCTATCCCAACGGTTCACTGTAAACCATTGGGAAAATCTTTCCCAATGACTTACTTCCCTATGGTTTGCAGAACCGTTGGTATAACATATACCAACAGTTATGCAGCCTTTCCCAACGGTTCAGAACCGTTGGAAAAGCCTGTATTTCTAGTAGTGTTGCATATGCAAAGAAGCATGATGCGAAGCAACTCAACGGGAAATAATGCCCAATGGGAATTTAAAATCACTTCATGAAAGCCTAGAGGGTCGCACGGGAAAATGAATTTTAGAGGAAAGGGGTTTATAGGTAGAAGCCTTGTGAATATCTGGTGCTCCATGAAATGGAGGAAAGTCACGAAGGGGTATGCTTCGTGAAGTGGAGTGGCCTAGCCTAGGCATAGGGAATGGGTGCGTATGGAAGGTGCTTCACGAAGTGGAAAGGAATTTGTGGATAAATGCCTCACGAATCATGGGTACCTTGAGAAGAATATCATTGTGAAGCAATGTGCTTTGCGAAGCATAGTGGCCCTGCCTCAGCACATGGGTCACATGTGTATGAAGGGTGTTTCATGAATCATAAACACTGCATGATGACCCGAGTCCCCTTGGGGATCCCCTTCCTTCACAGTGTCCTATGGGCTCCGCGAAGGGCATCCTCTTTGGAAGAGGGGAGGAATTCATGCGAAAGGGAAGGCACTTCGTGATGCAGAAGTACATTGAAGAGCCCATGGTTTTCTGAGCAGAGTTTGCTTCACGATTTGGGAGATCATAAGATAAAAGGTCAGAGGATTCATTCGTCGGGCTCAAGGGGACCCTGGTATTTATAGGCAAGAGGCGCCATGAAGCAGGGCTCGATCGACGCAAAGACGAAGCTTTCTCCGCGTTGGGTTCGCAAATGTCAAATGGGTTTGTAGATAATCCTGCCTTCTGGCTCCCTGGTGGGTTCACGAATGTCAAATGGGTTTGCGGAGAATCCTTCCTTCTGGCTCCCTGGTGGGTTCGCGAACATCAAAGGGGTTCGTGGAGCATCCCGCCTCTTGGATCTTTGGAAGGTTCGCAAACTTCAAAGGGGTTCGCGGAGCATCCCGCCTCCTGGATCTGCGGCGGGTTCTCCAAGGGGATATTTTCGCTGACCGCGAGGCTATGGGGGACTATGAGAACGGTCTTCGCAAGGCATCCCCTAGTGATTTCGTTTATCTTATCCTTCCTAAATTTTGGCACTAACAAATTCTCCTCCTTAGACTAGGAGCTGAGGAGAAAGTGAGGGTCAAAGTCTGAGGGTCAATCACCAAAATATTGCATCCCTCAAGAAGCTGCCTCATGAGGAGGGCCCGCGAAGCTAAATGGCAGCATGCGGCTGAGCACGCTGCGAAGCATGCCGTGGCTGGATGCGCCACAAAGCACCAGGGGTCCTTGCCTATAAATAGGGGAGCTGACCCTTCTTTTGTCCTTAGTCTTCTCTGCAATTTTGTCTTCTAGCACTCTCAATTAGTGAAGCTCCACGTACTCCATGATTTCTCTCCATCAATTGGGCCTTCTGCTTCATGGTGCACAATGTGTCTTTGACTCCACATCAACATGCTTTGCGACTTGCGTTTAAAGACCAGGGCAGGGCTCTGCAAACATCCTTCGTGAACGAGCCTCACAAACTTGCTTCGTGAACCTGAACCAAAGAACACCCAAACTCAAAAATTAAATGTCTATTCAGGAGGCTACGAGGGGGGTCCTTGTAGACGCTGCCCAAAGGGAGGAGATGGAGAATAACTTTGTCCTAGGGGAGTTGGTATGGATCCACTCTGACTATGATTCATTGCTGGAGTTGCTGTCGAAAAGACAAAGAAACTGTCTGTTGTGAAAGCGACTGCCTTTTCATGGATTTAGGCTGAGGGATGACATATTCATCTCTAAAGTAAGTAGGGAAAATCCAGATTACTGGTTCAGGAGTACATTGTTCTAGCGCCAGTGGTTCAGGGCAACTTATGGCCATGCTCAAGAGGATTTCAGGCCTGTTGATTTCGATTTCTTATACAATCACCCGAAAATCATTGACGGGAAGGGGCTGTAGTTGGAGACCTCCCCCCCCCTCTGTACCACACTATCTTGAAGGCAGCTCTGAGGAACTCAAGGAAAGGGTGGTTCAATGAGTGGGACCTGCGCTAGGGCGGAAACTTCACAAATGACTAGGCTTGGGCCTACTGGGTAGGTGCCTCATATGAAGAGTTTGGGTCTGAGGTGAGGAGAGTGTGCCTTAAAACAACCGACGTACCGTCCTCCCAATGTGCTCTAGTGAACGAGCTGGGTAACACCAGGGGTGTTGGAATTAATCCTAACATTGGGGAGTGGGATGTGTGAATCACGATACCCAAAACTCAGAACACTGTAGGATGGAATGACAATGAAGAATAACTGTTGACCGTGTTTGAAACATAGTATCCTTCTTGAATTAGCTTGAAATGGGGATAACAAATGAGGGTTGACCGCTGACCATGTTCAAAACACAGGGCCTCACTTGAAATGTCATTCATTTGTCTTCCAAAATGTTGTCCCAGGAAAGTAGGCGAGCCATAGGCCGAGCATCCATACTGTTAGGGGGTTATTTCATATGTGAAAGGGGATGAGGGTCTAAATAGAGGGCATGAAAAGCATGGAGTGTGGAATGAAGGGTTGTTCGAATGGATTCCAACATCCTTGGAATTATGCCACCATGGTGGGGAACACATTATATGGATGTACCAGTCTGATCAGGGATCATTCTTAATTCTAGACAGGACCTCTCTGGAGAGGAAACTGACGCATCCCATCATTGTCGTGGGGCATCCTGAACTCATTCAGGGTAGATCTGTCATTACAAGGTTACCTGAAAGAGCTCGGGCCAAGGGGCCGAAAGAGGAGGGGGAATAGGACTTATGATTCCTGGGGCTGGACCCGAAGGCATGATACCTGGGTGTTCCTACATATCCCATGAAGATGGGAATCAAGCCGTACGTGGTTCTCAAAGGATGTCATGCAGTTTAACTTCTTACGACAAGGACATGGGGTGATCTTAGTTTATGGTCTTAGAGCTTGGACCATGGAGAAGGTATGGAATGCGGGAGACACATGATGAGGTAATTATAAAACCAGATGTGAATGAGGACCCAGAGTCCAGATCACCATGTGTTCCTTAGTGAGGTTTTAGGTCTAGGGACCAAAAACAAAAGTTAGGCTAGGCCTAAGACAAGGTGCACAGGCGTTCCTATATATCCCATGAGGATGGGAATCAAGTCGTACATAGTTATGGGAGCGCAGTTTAACATCATGTTGGATGATGAAGGGTATGTATGACATGGCTACGCTAGTACACATCCTACCAAAACTACTAAGCCCACATCAGTCGTACTCGATGTGGGAAATAAGAAGTAGTGGTAGGACTTTCCTGACATAGGAAGGAACATGTTAGGTGAAAAGGGATTCTCATTGAATTTTGTCCCAATAATGTTGAACCATCTATGTAACGCACCTAGATGCACGAAAAAGTAAAGCCAAATATGTTGGAATTCCATTTGAACATAAGAAAGTGGAAATATGTGAATCATGATGCTCGAGATTTGGACCACAATGATGGCGGCGTGATGATAGGGGATGGCTGTTGACCACATTCGAAACACAGTATCCACATCGTGTTAACCTGATATGGGGATAGACAGAAAAGGGTCGACCGCTGACCATGTTCGAGACACGGGACCAATCACAAATGTCTTCTGGGGTCTTTAGGGATGTTTTCCCGAGATAGTTGGTGAGCTGAGGCGGCATGAGACCAGGACGTAAAGGGGGTCCCTTTAGATGTGGAAGAGGATGAGGATCCAAATAACGGGCTCATGAATCTTGGACATGGAACGAGGGGAATGTCCCCGTGAAAATTACACACCTCAGGGATATTTGTCAAAACACATCTGAGTATGACAATAAGATGTATCAGATAGACGGATTCGAGTCCCTTCCCAAGGAAAAGGGTCTTGGGGTTTCCTGATTTCAACTTAAGGTCCTAGGGTGGACCATTAAGGGGGATTTATTTAATGGACTGTGCGCAGGGTGGAGAAATAGCCAAACGTGATATGCAGTTCCCATAGGGAGATCTTAGTTTAGGGTCCTAGAACTTGGACTGAGGCATGAGAGGGGAAGGATTTTAGATTCCTGGGGTTTGACTCGGAGACAATATATATGGTCATTCCTACGTATCCCATGAGGATGGGAATCAATCCATACGTAGTTCTTGAAGGTACCTTTTAACGTCATGCATGACAACATACAGTTTAATGTTATGTGGGACAAGAAGTAGGAGATACTAACTCCTAGAAAGGGGCGTATGTGGTGCGGATATTGAAAACCTGACGTGAATGGGTAAATACACCCATACTACACCGTATATCCCTTTCTTGGAAGAATGTAGGTCAAGGGGCCAAAATGATGGGGAGATTTCCAAGAATTGAAGCTGGACCCAAAGACAAGATATTTGGGAGGTCCTACATATCCCATAAGGATGGGAATCAAGCCACACGTAGTTCTAGAGGATGTCATGCAGTTTAACATCTTGCAGTAAGGATGTGTTTCAAGGGAAAGATACCCCAACAAGTGATGTGTATGGAACGATGAGTAACCTGACGTGAATGAGGACATAATCCCATACCGCACCGTACAATCCTAAGTGAGAACTTGGGCTAGGGGCCTGAAAAGGTTGAGGGACATGAGGTTGGGCCGCAGATAGAAGGTCATAGCCAGCTTGCAATTTAATGTCTTGCTGGGAGGATGATAGTGATCTTAGTTTAAGGTCATATAGATCAGAACTTAAATGCCTAGTTTAATGTCATATGCATATGACAGGTGAATGAAAAGGGTGAATCATTATGCCTATGTAAGACCACAAGGTGGTAGTGATGATAGAGGACAACTGTTGACCAAGTTCACAACACATCATCCCCACCCTTTCATGACTAAGGCAAACAATTGGGCATCAACCGTTGACCATATTTGCAACACGATAATTGTACCAATTTTTCTCTCAAAATCCTTGGGGACGTTGGATTGAAATGGTAGGAGAACCCTTAGGCTAAGTATCCATACCATTTGGGGGTCCTTTTGGATATGAAAGATAATGGAAACCCAAATGATGGGTCTCATGAAACATTGTGGGGACTATGTTCACGGAAGGGATGATAAATGGAGGGAGGAATATCCCATGGGGATGTATGGGGCGTGAAAAAATAGCCCGATGTGAATAAGGACGTGAGTCCATACCACATCGCACACTCCCGAATGAGGACTAGGGCCAAGGGGCTTGAGACTGGGCGTCTCAGCCAGCTATGGTCATATATCCACTCACACGGTTATTGCCCAACCATGGCTCCTAATCCCATGTAAGCAATGCTTGGTGTGGGAAACAAGGAGTAGGATCAAGATTTCCTCATCACATAAGGGACCACTAGCAGAAGAGACATCAGGGCAGAATGAACCATTACACGCCATGTCTGGGACATGTGGAGGTGGGGACAATGACAAAGGATGGTTGTTGACTAGATTTGAGACACATCTTCCAAATCGTGTAACCTATGTGAGACAAGACTCAAGGGGGGAGACCTTGGATTCTGGGGCTGGGCCAATAGAAAAATTGTCCGGGTGGTCCTACGTATCCCATAAGGATGGGAATCAAGACACACGTAGTTCTGAAAGGGGCCATGAAGTTTAATGTCATGCGGTGAGTACATGGGAGGATTAGAGAAATGAGGAGGGGCACATGGTGTGACCTTCGTAATCTTACTACCAGTGGGGCTAAAGAAGCATAGGTCACCTCACATGGGATCCTCCGAGGGAACTACACCCAGGAGGGGTAACCAAACGAGAAGAGCGTGGGGATGGACTCAAGACAAGGCATCCGATCATTCCTACTCATCCCATAAGGATGGGAATTAAGCCATACATAGTTATTGAGGTGTCATTTAATGTCTTACAGGATGTGGACGTTTCACAGTTTAAGGTCATGCGAGACCATACATTTTAAAGTCATGTTGGACTCCACGACTCAGGAAAAGTATCGCTTGAGGAACTAGGCATTGGTGGGAGGAGTTATACACTTACCATCCATGGTAACTAGGGAGTATGCTCCATTGGAGTAGACCTTGTGAATAACATAAGGTCCTTCCCATTTGGGCTCCAGCTTGGGTGGCGTCCTGCCATGTATCATTGCTGTTCTCAGGGCCAACACCAAGTCACCTTGAAGGAAGGATCAGAGGCGAACTTTCTTGTTGAAATTTCTAGCTATCTTGTTCTGATGCATCTCTAGATTGTGTAGGGCATGAAGCATGTTCTCATCGAGCGCTTATAACTCAGCCATAAAAATCTCAACTACTTGATCTAGCGCTTGCTGATCATAGACAGCTTTGCACAATGAGGGAAATTGAATCTTGATAGGCAGTACGACTTCCGTTACATACACCAGGGAGTATGGGGTCACCGGGGTGGAATTATGTGTCGTTGTCTGATAAACCTAGAGGGAGTTTGAGAGCTTTTTTGGACAACTCTTCTTATTTTGACCAACCATTTTCTGTAAAATGTTAGAGAGGGTCTTGTGGAATGCCTCGATCTATCCATTTGCTTGTTCATGATAGCGGGAGGTATGGTTAGAACAGATGTTGTACTTAGCGTACAATTTCTTCAGCTCAGCTGCCCAAAATTTCGTTCCATTATAGGTAAGGTCCCACGATATCGAGTACCCATACCAAAAATGGCCAAGAGTACTTGGTAGAGTGGAGAGGCTCTGGTGGCTGATGCATGAAGTTAGCATGAATTTGGAATGCATGACACCTCTTGGAAAACTCGATGTAGTCATGGATCATGGAGGGCCAAAAGTACCCCAGTCTCTGGATCTGGTGTGATAGCTTCTTCCCAGTCTGATGATCCCCGTAGGAACCAGCGTGAACCTCTTTCTTGACCTGAGAAATCTCAACTCCTTAGGATGAAATGGAGGAGAACCCCATCAAACCCATGCTTTTAGAGGATCTGCTCACGACCAGGGCCATCCTGGAGGGTGAACTGTAACGCGCGGCGTTGGATTCGCTTGCACTCGGCCTGATCTGTCGGGAGATAATTGTTTTTGAGATACTCAACAAAAGAGGTTATCTAACTAGGACTCACTTCAATCACTGCATCCTGGGGACCTAGGGGTCCTGACGTGGAAGCGCCGGTGGTAAGGTGGGTTACCTGTGGGATTTCATCATCATTTGTGGTGACGAGAGCAATGACTCTTCGATGTGCCACATAGATAATCAGACCATCATGTTCGGGCTGTGCAAGTGATGCATCTAGGGTGGCTAGGGCATCAACCCGACCGTTATGAGATCGAGGGACATGAGTAACTTCCGGCCGAGACGAGAAATGGGCCATTAGCTGGAGAGTGTGATCCAACAATGGTACAACCTCTAACATTCTGATGACATATTCACTGTTGATCTTCTTGATGACTATTTTAGAATCCCCTTTCACATGTAAACGGGGCACATCAATCTCAAGGGCCAGCTCGAGGCCAGTGATAAGAGCCTGATACTCTGCCTCATTGTTGGTATAACCTTCTGACAATAGGAATGAGTATGGTAGAATGTCTTGTGCCGAGGTAATGAATAAAATACTCAGACCCACCCTGTTGAGTCTGGGATCATTAAGCCTCCAGCTGGTGGGGCTCCGAGAAGCGCCATCTAAATGCATCTTCTAGTGCGGTATGGCTTGGTCCACTGAGAGGATCACCTCATTGGGGAAATCGAGGTCTAGGGACTGGTCAGCAGGATATGGATGGGTGGAAAAGAAGTCTTCCAATGCTTTTACCTTAATATCCTTCTGAGGGAAAAACCTAATGTCGAACTGCTAGAGGATTACCACCCACCGAGCTAGACATCCTATCAACATGGGTCGATTCAAGATGTACTTCAGTGGATCTACCCGGGACACCAGCTGTACCTCGTGGTGCTGCAAGTAATGTCACAACTTCTGTACTGAAAATACCAGTGCGAGGCAGCTCTTCTCAATAGGGGAGTATCTGGTCTCCGTATCAAGGAGCATGCAGCTGAGGTAGTATAGGTTGTTCTTTATTCCCTCGTTTTTCTTCTGGGAGATAATGGTGCCAAGATATCTTTCCAGGGCGGTCACATAAAGGAATAATGGCTTTCTAGAGACATTTGGAATTAAGATCAGAGGTTGGAGAAGATACTGCTTGATTTCTTTGAATGTGGTCTGAAATTCTTCATCCCACTCATAGAGTGTTCCTTTCTTCATGATCCTAGAAAAGGTCTTACACTTTCTATCCAAATTCGTGATAAATCAGCGTATGTAGGCTAAGTAGCCTTGGAAACATCATAGATCCCAGATATTGCTCGGGGGAGACATCTAGATAATGGAATTGATCTTCTCTGGGTTGATCTCGATGCCCCGATATCTGACAACGAAGATGAGAAAATTTCCAGAGGGGACCTCTAAAGCACACTTCAACGGGTTCATCTTTAGATTACTAGAATGGAGGAAGTCGAAAACTTTCTAAAGATCCTTGATATGGTCCTAGATCTATAGATATTTGACCACCAGATCATCCACATAACATTCCTACAACGTTCTGAGAATCAGCTTAAATATGCGATGCACAGCCCACTAATAAGTGGCACCTGCATTCTTTAAACCTAACGGCATGACTTAGTAACAGAAAGTACCTTGTGGTGCCCTGAAGGTTGTAGAATCCTCATCCTAGGGGGCCATTTGGATTTGGTTATACCTAGAGTATCTATCCATGAAGGAGAGGTCTTGGAACCCAGCTGTAGTATCGATCAAGAGTTTCATCACAGGAAGGGGAAAATCATCCTTCGGACAGTGACGGTTAAGATATCGGAAGTCGATGCAGACTCTGATTTGTCCATTCTTCTTTTTGACTGTTACAATATTGTCCAACTATCTGGGGTAATAGACTTCCTTAATGAAATTGGTCCTGATGAGCTTGTCAACATTGGCCTCAACCATGGAACCGTGAGAAGGGTGCATCTTCTTGGGAGGCTGCTTGAACCTGTGATGATTTTCCGGAAGACGGAGGCGGTGGATGGATACCTAAGGATCTAGTCCTAGAATCTCATCGTAACTCCATTAAAACACATCACGATGCTGTTTAAGGAATTCTATGTACTTATTTTTCTCCTCGGGGGGCATATAAGCACTGATCAGTCTGGGTTTCAGGTCTGCCTCGCTACCGAGGTTCATCTGTACCAACTCATCGACTGTGGCAGAGACACCCTCTTCAAAGGTGGGGGGAGCATCCTCTAAATAATATTATCCACTTATGGAGGAGGGATCCTCAGTGGGAGGAGTTGCTTCTGAGTCAGCAGATCCCGATGGGGGGCTGGTACCAGCCTGAGCGGTAGTGGACGTTGCATCGAGGGACTCTTGTGCGGCCGCGACCATAGCGATGAAGGTTGTTGATATAATCCCATATGGCCTTCGGCCTAAGGGTCCACACTTGATGATATAGAAGCAATATTGGAACGTCATCTTGAGCCAGTTTATTCTAGCCCGGTGGAACAAGCAATTATGACATATTATCATTGCCATGGGGTGGACATCTCGACACCTTATGGGGGTTGGATGCTCCAACATCACCTGAGCCTGATCTGTATAGGTGTACGAGGTAATCTTCCGGCATCTTTTAGACTTGGGAATATGCCCCCTTGTTCCAGAAACAACCAAGAATTTTCCCATGTCTGGGGTTTTAGCCTCCAATCGATGGATTGGAAAGACGTAGGCATCATCGAGGCTCACCCATGGGCTAGTCGCAACTACAACAGGCTTGAATTCAATGGTCTGGATCTATTTGTCTTTGCTATTATAATAGTAGTCATCCAGATAGCGGGCTTCACAATAGGAAAATGGAGAGGCATCACCTTGGATTACACCCACTAGACCATTGAGGGAATACTTAAGGCACTGGTGATACGATGAAGGGACCGCCACATGCAGGTGGAGCCATGGCCTGCCCATCAGCGCATTGTAGGTGGTGTCCTGGGGGACAAACATAAATTCAGTGTTGAATACCAAACCTCCAAACTGAGTCTTCAGGAGGATCTTGTTGACCGGTGTCTGTTCTATCCTATCATAACCTTGGATTCTTAGGTCAGAGGGGATTATATCATCCTTGAACAACCCCAGTTTCTGTAGTGTCCGAGTCGGGATTAGGTTGATCTCAGAGCCTGTGTCGACAAGACAACGATGAACCTCCACACCATTGAACTGGATGGTGATGTACGGTGGGTGAATGTGACCATGAATGGTAGAGTCTTCATCTTCTCTAGAGAATGAGATAATGGCCTGGAATTCAGCATCCTTGACCGCCTCAGCGTGAAAATTTACGCGGCTGCTACTTCTGTCTCAAACTAGAGGGGGCTCCTTAAAGACTCATCAAGGGCCTCACGCATGTCTGACGACAGGAGAAGAGCCTCAAGGATGGAGAGTCTTTCTGGAATGCTAGCAAGATGTTTGAGAACATCATACTTCTATGTCAGGCATGAACTTCTTCTTACAGGAGGTCTCTCTATGATAGGAGGTACGATGGGCCCCGCCGGCTGGACCGATGGCTAACTGGTGCTGGGAGTATCCTGCTGCTTACTAGTCAAAGCATGTGGAGTGACTATCAGATGGGGACCAAATGACTGAAATCATTTCGTTGCAGGGCGTGGCTGGTCGTGGCCTGGTGGAGGTGACTCTGCCTTGTCCAACAACACTAATGACAGCGAAGGAAGACCTGATGTCACTAGATGAGAAGTTTCTGCATGCTAGGATCTACGTTGGGCCCGCCGTCTGGTTTCGGTATCATGAACAACCTAGCTAGAAGTGCTGACCGAGGCACTTTGACGGCCCATGTATCCATGGCTATGTCGATGCTGACGACATCTCACTACTGGAAATTAGATCTTTCCCAACGCTTCTATACCAACGGTTTGCAAAACCTGTTGGTATAGGTCCCCTTTCCCAACGGTTTGGCCAAACCATTGGGAAATGCCCCCAAATTGGCCACTTTTCCCAATGGTTTGGCCTAACCATTGGGAAAGGTAGACCTATCCCAACGGTTTGGCCAAACCGTTGGGAAAGGCCCCCAAATTGGACACTTTTCCCAACGGTTTGGACAAACTGTTGGGAAAGGTGGACCTATCCCAACGGTTTGGCCAAACCGTTGGGGAAGGTCCCCAAATATACCACTTTTCCCAACGGTTTGGACAAACTGTTGGGAAAAGTGGGCCAAAATTCAACATCCTCCACAGAATGAAAATCACAACCAAAGACCTATACCAATGGTTGTTAAAACCGTTGGTATAGGTCTATACCAACGGTTTTAACAACCGTTGGTATAGGTACTTTCATTTTTTATCGGACCTTCGTACCGAGAACATTATATAAATCAAAATTTAAAATATTTATGAGAATACATATATATTTATGTAATTATGATCAAAAAAGCCATGTTAGGTTAGTGGTTGAGTCGTTCAATGATAAACGAGGGGTCCTGGGATCAAATCCCAGCGGATGTTTTATTTTTGGAATTTATATACCAACGGTTCCATTACTGTTGGTATAGATTTCATATTACCTATACCAACGGTTTCCAAAACCGTTGGTATAGGTCTATAACAACGGTTTTTGGAAAACTGTTGGTATAGACCTATCCCAACGACTTACTTGGCTACGGTTCTCCAAACCGTTGGTATAGGCTATACCAACGGTTTGGAGGCCTATACCAACGGTTCCAAACCATTGGTAAAGGTTAGTTTTCTAGTAGTGGCTGGGGATGTTGGGAAGATCCACCTGGCGCTCCTCATCATTGGAACCATGTAGGGGTTTACCAGCTCTACGGTATTAACCGAGGAAAACTCATGACTATCACTTGAAGAGTCATCCGCTACTGGATGGATTCTGGGAGATATCATCATCTCTGGGGTCATGAAGTTGCTGAGAGTACGATATGATGATAGAACCAGTGGGGAAATTTGTTTTTATTTTCGTCACTGATGCTTTCTTTTCTGAGGGGAGGAAGGTTGAGATGATGATGAAGAAGTATTATCTGCGGTTTCTGAAGGCTATGGCCGATTTAGGCATGCACGGATAACAACATGGGTGCGGGTGACCATTTTTCGAGCCATCCAGTCATCATATTTCTAAGACCCATAGCTAGAAACCTGATGCCACTCACCTACCCTGTCACTGCTACTATCTGGCCTTACTAAGACACACGCCACATGTGTCGGGGCTGGGCTCAACCTGACTATGTTTTTGTCGACCTGGTTTTGGAGCCAGTCCTTGAACACATAGTATTGTTTTAGGGTGTGCCCCAGGATCCATTGATAGGGGCAGTAATTAGGGTGGTCAGTGAGGTTCACCTATTCTGGACTCCTGCATTCAGGAAAACGTACAATCCCTTGTTCCAAGGAACTGTGGAAGTAGTCGAGGACCTGAGCCTCCTTGAATGAGTAGGTCTGGTTCCTTTTGTTTGGGAAGGGGGCCTTGGAGCCTAACCCTAAAGAGGGGATGGAGGATCCTATCGAGAAGGCAGAGCCTAATTATCCGGCCTGGGTGGTGTTGGCACATTACATGGGGGTGCCTGCTGATTCTGAGACAGACGTTGCTGGGTTGGGGGCTACACCTGCGGGGGAAACCCTCTATGAAGCTGTGGAGGAGGCTCTACTGGTAGTAATTCCAACTGTCTTGGGGCCTCTATCTAAGCCACTGCGGCGGTCTCGGCCCTGACGGCCCTCATCACAGGGATTGCAGGAGGCGATGGGTGTTCCTGGATAGCCTAGTGCAAGGCTTCTTCTAGGAACTGGGCCTTATGAGAGAAATCACAGAATCCATCGGGATAGTTCTGGGTGATCAGAGAGGGGACCAGTTCTGTCTTGAAATTCTCCACACACATTGTCAATAGTTGCTATTGAGTCAGCGGCATGTCAAGGGAATACGTGATCCCCTTACATGGGGTGATAAAGTCTGTGACGCGCTCAATAGTCCTCTTCTTGCAGTTGAAGAGGTCAGCGATACTAGTCTTTCGAGTGGTGGAACTGAACTGGTAGAAAAATTGCCTATGGAGGTCTTCCCAAATGGCTGCTGATCTGATGGAGAACTGGCTGTACCAGACGAACGCCAGTCCGTACAACATTTTTACAAAACACTAGAGTTTAGAAGCCTCATGTTGCACAGGGGTCCCCAACATGGACCCACACCTTGAGATGAAGTGGGCCAAGTGCTGTGGCGGGTCCCCTATCCAGTTGAAGGGAGATAAAGGGGGATTTTTGAAACCCAGGGGTGCTGGAATATCGTCCACCCATGCCAGATATGGATTACCATCAGGTGGGAGTGCCACTTGTCATGTCTCCAATGCCACAATATGGGGAATGAGTTCCGCCATCAGATCATCTAGGAGGGGGTTCTTGTCTTGACGGGGATCCCTGACTACTAGTGCATTATCAGGTTCCTCAAAATGATAAGGAGGCTCAGAGGCTCATGGAGAAGCAGGTGGAATGACTTGTGGGGAATCTTGGGGAGCCTGAGTTGGGTCTCGGGGATTGCCATGCCATTCAGGAGGATTTGGTGAGACATACCACGCCCTCTTGCCGTAAGTTCCGGCCTCAACCCTGTCTACATGAGCTGGATGGTCAGGGTCATTCGGGGGAAATTCACTAAGGGGAAGTTGTACCTTCCCCTATTATCCCATCCTAGGATCACTGTAATCTGGTCGTCGCTCTGCAGCACGTTCAGTAAGGAGGTCCTCGACAATCTTCTTGTGTTTGGCGAGTTGTTTGCACAACGCGGATTTTTGGGGGTCTTATTCTACCTTCTAGACTGATACAGATGGGTCTGAGGGTTTAGAGACTCTGAGGTTCTCTTTACCCTTACCGTGATTCCATATAACGACCCATACTTTACATACATTGTTATTACTTCAAAATTGAAGCATACTTATTACAACATATAACAAAACCATGAAAGGACCGTATAGGTATAGTGTCTTTAGAAACTGGGAAACATAAACAAATGGTTCATAAAGCGTCTACACTGTCTCCCATTTATTTCATCATATCTATAGTCCCTTTTGGCATATCTTACTTAATAACCTTCTTCCTAACCTGGGGAAAGAAAACATACAAAAGGGTGAGCTCAAATGCTCAGTAAGGGTAAACAAAAGAAATATCAATCACATCATATTCATAAGAACATAACATTTTGGAAATCTTAACCTGCAAAAGAGAGCATAATTTCATAACATGGGATAAATCATAGTAGTGAAATGAAATCCAAATAATCATAACTTAAAACATGAAACTTTGGGTCATACACACATAATCATAGACAATCATTTCTTATTAGTCAAGACTCATTTCCAAGACTATCTTAGTGGACAAAGTCTATTTCTGAACCGAGTTCACTCCTCATTTCAGTCCTCTTTCACTGAACCGGTTTAACCTATCATTCCAGCCATGCATATCTCATGAGATATAAAATCACTACCCAATTCATTGGAGGGAGATATAGGTCCCACCCATCTCATAATGATACCATTCTTATTTGTGCCACAAAATCATAAACCATACATCATAGCATAACCCATGTAATAAAAATGGGAATCTTAAACATCGTGACATCATAAAACAATTCATATAAGATAAAGGAATTCATAAAAATATTTCCATCACAACATAATCAAATCAATGTAATAATAGGGATAGAAACAGAACCCTATATTATCTTTGATGGAAAATAATTTTGATAAAACACTTGAACTCCATTCTTGAGGAAAATATCCTTTCTACTTCAAAAACATTTTTCCTTTCTTAACATTTCATACAATTATAAACTAAAAGGAGTTGATTAAAAATAAACTTGAGAACTTGTAAAGTAAGCTTCTTGAAAATAATGTTTTAAAAATCCATTCATGCCGTATAAGTTAAAAAAAACATTCTTCTCGTACTTTTGTCGGAAAAGTCAAAAAGTACTTCGTACGAAAAACGACAAAAGATTCCTTTCATATCCTTTACTAAAAACTCACCGAAGGGTAAAATTGGATTTAAAAAATTGTAGGTGGATGGACACAATATTACATATTGAGGGAACATGGATGTGGATGATAAAATATACCCCAGTAAATGCCAAAGTATAAACAATCTCGGATAAAAATGAGATTGTGATATTTTCCCTTACCTTAGGTCTGATTTTCTTCGTAAGTGTCCGAACCTCCTGTATAATGATTTAAATAATGTTATTGACTTATTACAGAATCATACTTATTTTTATGATATCATATATGGTCATATTCTTAGCTTCTTATTAGTAATATTTCATTACTACTTGTTATTTGGGTGTTTATTACTTTTTGTTCTTATGCGCGTTTTGTCGAATAAATTCTTATTTTTATTTTTAGGTTATAGATACCTCATTTCCAGAATGGTATTAGTGTAATATATATCATATTCATTCACTAAATTCATTTATATAATCATTATTCAATGAAGATCATGTATAACGAGTCGCATCACATCGTGGAGACGGTATTCCGTACGTACGCACGAGCGATGATATCGTTCCCAAGATCGTGGAACTGTATTGGAGTGTATATATACTATTTCAGAATCAATATCACTTTAAAATAATCATATATAGTTATTATTTACACCATTATACCTGTCCAATTAAGGTGGTGGTGGAAAATAGATTACACCACGGCGTGGAGACGGTATTCCGTACGTACGCACGCGTGGTGATTTCGTTTTCCGTAGGATGGATAGATGGTGAAATAGGGTTGTTTCATACTTATAATAACATATCAGTATATGAGTGATACTGATTTTATTACTTCATAATGAAACAACTAAAGAAGAAGAAGTGGAAGAATAAATAAATATGAATGAATCGGTAACGGGCATTACCTCTTCTTTGAAGCGCCTCTTTGAGACCTCCTCTTAGGGAACTAAAATTGGTCTTTGAAGAAGAAAAGGACCTCTAGGATGTTTCTATGGAAGTGGAGAGGAGATATTGGCAGGGTTTGGCCGAGCTTGAAGGCTCAAAGTGGTGCGAGGAAGAGAGGGAGGAGGTTCCCTTTTATAAGGGAGGAGAGGGGCACCTTTGGAATAACTAAAAATATTATTTTATTATAAAGTCAAATTCGGTTTTTAATAGCTCAAAATTGATATATTTCGAAGCTAAGGTAGGTATGGGTATAAATCCTCTCATCAAATAGAATTTAGACAAGTTTAGGTATCAATTTTAACCTTATCATTTAGATTTAACTTTAAGTTAGATAATTTAACTTTTACCGTGTCTTCTTGTTTTCTTACACTATAAGGTTAATAAACTTACTATATCAAGACAAATGAACCCCAAGTTGTTTATTATTAATATATATAACATTATCTAAGTCATTTGGCCGAACCTTAGATTTTTAGGAATAAAATAATAATTAATAATATAGTATTTGTTTTAAAAACTATTTTATGTCAATTTTGACACTATTTGGTAATTGATTTTTGTGAAAATCATAACAGAATGATTAGTTCGAAAAAATTTAATTAAATCAATACTAACATGTCATATTAACATATAAAATTATTGTAATTCCTAAAAAGTATCAAATTACATTTATTTGGGTATTTATAACATCAATTATGTCAATATTTCATTAATAAGATAATTACTGCATCATCATTGTATCATAAATAAATTAACTTATTTTAAGTCTAAAAATTACAAATAAAATACCATTATGTAGGAAATATTTTTAGATTTCTAATGAATATTTATAGTCGAATTTATCTTATGTATAACCCTATATTAAAAATTCTTTAGTTATTAAACTTTGATTTTAACTATTTTAACCCTTCTTTAAATAAATTGACAATAAATGTCCTAATCTAATCCAAGTGGGCCTAAATGGTCATATTTTATTCCTAAGGTTGTTTTTGGTCGAATTACACTTATCCAATCGAATTAGGACATGTTTTAGGGTAATAATAATATCATTTTTACCCTTAACTACCCTATTTACTTTTAACCGTGGTAAAAAAAGTAAAAAGTTACTATTCACCAAAAATTATTTTCATCTCATTGAACCACATTTTAGTCATTGATATTAACTATGTCTCTCGGATTTTTTAAATTCCACTCACAGAAGCGGTAAAATTAAGTTTTATGAAAAAATTCAGTTTTTTAACTACCACTTAGTGGTTTCACTATTCATCAAAAAATGAAAGTTTCCAGAAAAATACCAAAAATTAGGCCTAAGCTATATTTGATATTATGAATTAAAAAATGATGTTTATTTTAGAAAATTCAAAACATATCAGTTACATTAAATAATTTAAAAAATTAATTCCCGTCGTCAAGACAAATAGCGTGTTTTTAAGAGATAATAACTATCAAAAGATTGACACTTGTTTATGTCTAGTTTAAATGTGAAATTATATCCAATGAACAACATTGTATTAAATTGTAAAAATATATTCTAAATATACTTTAAAACCACTCAAATTAGTAATTTATCACTATTAATTATTTCGATTAAAAAAAGTTGTTTTTAATTAAAATTTAATAATTTTCACTATTCATCAGAATATGAAAGTTATCCGAAAAGTACCAAAATTTCACCCTAAGCTAATTTCGATATTCCGAATCCAAAAATGAAGTCCATTTTGAAAAATAAAATTTACAAAATTTGAAAAAGTGATTATTACTATTCATAACGGCTAGTTTTAATAATATTTTAATAGCATATCGTTGTTTAGTGAAACTCGGTATTGCGTACGACGCAAGCTATCGAGGAAGGCTACAGTTACGTGTAAAGAAAGCCAAGATAGTGTTGTGTGTAGTGAAAGATTCCTTTGATGATTTATATAACATAAAAAAAATATTTCTCATAAAAGTCTCAGGTGTTACATTCTACCCCCCTTAAAATGAATTTCGCCCTTGAAATTCGTCACTTTGTAACAAAAAGATGAGGATACCTCTCCCTCATAATATCCTCAAGCTCCCATGTAGCTTCTTATAATTTGTGGTTCCTCCATAAAACTTTCACCAAGCGAGTGGTCTTGTTTCGTAGAACTTTTTCACTACGATCTATAATCTCTATCGGCTGTTCTTCATAAGAAAGATCTTGCTCCAACGGTACAACTTATGAGCCGAGTACATGTGAAGGATCAGGTATGTACTTTCTCAGGAGAGATACATGGAACACATCGTGAACTTGAGAGATATTCGGTGGAAGCGCCAATCAGTAAGCTACCTTTCCAACACGATCCAGTATTTCGAAAGGACCGATATATCTAGGGATCAACTTCCCCTTCTTTCCAAATCTCATGACCCTCTTCCAGGGAGATATTCGTAAGAACACTTTATCACCCACTTCAAACTCTAGGTCTTTTCTTCGGTTGTCGGCATAACTTTTCTATCGAATCTGATCTTCTGTTATGTGTTGTTGAATAGATCAGACCTTTTCTGCCATCTCATCAACAAGATCAGGTCCTAATAGCTTTCTTTCCCCAACTTCATCCCAACAAGTTGGAGTCCTGCATTTCTTTCCATAGAGAGCTTCATAAGGAGCCATCTGAATACTGGAGTGAAAGCTATTATTATAAGAAAATTCCACCAAATGTAGGTGTTGATCCCAACCACCTTTGAAATCCATAGAGCAAGATCTCAACATATCTTCTAGAGTTTGAATTGTTCTCTCAGACTGACCGTCTGTCTGAGGATGATAAGAAGTGTTGAAACTCAACTTTGTATCCAGAGTATGCTGAAGAATTCACCAGAACTTCGAGGTAAATCTCGGATCCCGATCAGATATAATATAAAGTAGTACTCTATGAAATCTTACCACTTCCTTTACATATATCCTGGCAAGATGATCCAGAGAGAAATCCTCTCTAATAGCAATGAAGTGTGCAGACTTTGTAAGACGATCAACTATGACCCAGATAGCATTATTTCCTTTGGATGTTTTAGGAAGTCCTGTGACAAAGTCCATAGTGATGTTTTCCCATTTCCATTCGAGTATGGGTAATGGTTGTAACATCCCCTTAGACTTCTATCTTTCAGCTTTAACTTGTTGAAAAACCAAGCATCGAGAGACATATTCAGCAACATCTCTTTTCATGCCATCCCACTAGAAGTACTCTTTCAGGTCCCTATACATCTTCGTGCTTCCAGGATGAATAGAGAATGAAGAACTATGAGCCTCATCCAGCATCTCATTCTTTAATTCTTGGATGGGAGGAATACAAACCCGATTCCTGAACTTTATTATCCCATCACAATCAAGGTTAAATTCAGGAATATTTCTCACCTTCTTTTGTAACTCTACATCTTCTTTCTGTGCGTCTTTAATCTTCACATGTATAGATGGTTGAACATTCATTTGAGAAAGATGCGATTTCCCCCCTTCCATTAAAATTCCAAGATTCATCCTTTGTAAATCCATAAATATTGGATCTTTTGTGATCCTCATCATGGATAAGCTAGCATGGTCTTGTCGACTTAATGCATTTGCCACCTTGTTTGCTTTCCCAGGGTGGTAATGAATTGAGCAGTCGTAATACTTAATCAGTTCCAACCATCTTCTTTGGCGCATATTCAGCTCCTTTTGTGTGAAAATATACTTTAAACTTTTATGATCAGTATAAATGTCACACCTTTCTCCATAAAGATAATGCCTCTAAATCATTAATGAAAAGATTACCGCAGCTAACTCCAAATCATGTGTTGGGTAATTTTGCTCATGGATTTTCAACTACCGTGAGGCATAAGCTATCACCATATCATTTTGCATAAGAACACACCCCAGCCCCTTCTTGGATGCATCACTGTAGATCACAAACCTTTCTCCACTACAAGGCAGTGTGAGCACAGGTGCACTGGATAACCTTCTTTTCAATTCCTTGAAATTCTCTTCACATTCCTCTATCCAAACAAACTTAACTCCTTTCCGAGTCAACCTGGTGAGTGGATTAGATAATCGTGAAAAATATTTCACAAAACGTCGATAATATCCAGAAAAACCAAGAAAACATCGGATCTCAGTTTCTATTGTTGGTCTCGACCATCTTTCGATAACCTCTGTTTTTGATGGATCCACAGATATCCCCTCTTTTGAGATTATGTGACCAAAAAATGCAACTTTTTGAAGCCAAAATTCACACTTGGTAAATTTGGCATAAAGCTTCTCCTTTCTCAGGGTCTTCAATATAATTCTCAAGTGATCTTCATGTTCTTCCTTTCTCTTTGAATAGACAAGAATATCGTCTATAAAGACTACCACAAATTGATCAAGATAGTCTCTAAAGACTCTATTCATCAGATCCATGAAGATAGCAGGGGCATTAGTAAGACCAAATGGAATCACTATAAATTCATAGTGTCCATACCTTGTACGGAAAGCCGTCTTTGGTATATCCTCCCTTTTGACCCTTAATTGATGATACCCTGAACGGAGATCAATCTTGGAAAAGTATTGAGCTCCACATAGTTGGTCAAATAAGTCATCAATGCGTGGGAGAGGATATTTGTTCTTGATAGTGATCTTGTTAAGTTCTCGATAATCAATGTAGAGTCTCATTGATCCACCTTTCTTCTTAACAAATAGAACAGGTGCTCCCCAAGGTGACGCACTAGGGCGTATGAATCCCTTATCAAGATTCTCTTGGAGTTGCTTCTTCAATTCCTGCAACTCAATTGTGGCCATTCTATAAGGTGTCTTTGAAATAGGCAAAGCACCCGGTACGAGTTCTATTGAAAACTCAACTTCATGATTTGGTGGAAGACCTGGAAATTCCTCCGGAAATACATCATCAAAATCCCGTACAATGGGAATATTCTTAATTGTGAGTTTCTCACCAACCATTTGAGATAAATAACCTTCATTCAGTGGAATCAAGACCCATAAGATGGATGAAATTTCCACTAGAAGGTTATGTTCATCCTTGCATCGATAGACGATCATAGATTGATCTGGAATATGAAATGTGACTTCTCTTATTTGGAAATTGATATGAGCTCCATATAAAGAAAGCCAATCCATGCCAAGAATCACATTAAATTCCACTATAGGAAGGATCACAATATTTACAGGAATCACTTTCCCACAAACTTCAATTGGGGAAGAATTATAAACTTTTGATGCGACTGTTGTGCCATTAGGTGTTATCACAGCTAACTCAAAATCTAATTGTTGAGGTAATATGGTGATAACCTTAGAAAAATATTCATAAATAAAAGAGCGGGTGGATCCAGAATCAAATAAAACATTTTATACTTTAGAGTGGATGGTAAGTGTACCTTTCACCACATCGTTATCATACTCCACATCACTGATAGAAATTGCATGTGACTTTCCTTTGTCATTAGACTTAATATTTTGTTGATGTCGATCATCATCAACAACCCTTGGATTAGGGAATTTATTGGCATAATGACCCATCTACTTGCACTTGAAACATTGAAGTGTATTAGGTTCATTATGTGTGTCCCTTCCTTTGTTTGCATCATTAGACATCTTCTTCCAATCATTGCGGCATTCAAATGCCCGATGACCTTCCTTTCCACATTTGAAACATTTACTTGTCCCTTTAAGACAACTCCCTCCATGTTTCTTTCCACACTTTGAGCATAAGGGAAAGCTCATCTTCTTTTCAGTGTGCTGTTCATATTTTCCTTTGAATTCCATTTTCCTCTTCTTATCAAACCCATATGACTGATGGGTTACTCCAATCTCTATATCAACTTTGAGAGCACATCGAACGATTTCCTCGTAGCTATTGAAGTCCCTTATGGCTAAGGCCCTTCGAAGACTTGGTTTTAAGCCACTAAAGAATCGATCGATCTTACTCTCAGGTTGGATAATAATACCAGAAGCATACCTTGAAAGTCTTGTAAAATTTGCTTCATAGGTACCAACAGATTCATCATCCTTTTGCTTCAGTTCAAGAAACTCTTTCTCCATCTTTTTTCGGAGAATACGAGGGAAGTACTTATTGAAAAATAAGTTCTTGAACTCGTCCCATTCCATGGACTCAATTTCATACCTTTGCCTCGTATTCTTAATAAGATTCCACCATTGATCAGAATCTCCTTCCAAATGATACAAAACTAGGATGACTTTATCATGTTCAAAACATTGAAGAACTGAAAATATATTTTCAGTAGTACTAATCCATGTTTCAGCAACTAATGGATCAGTAGACCCACTGAAAGAAGGTGGATGATGCCTCATGAAGGATTCAACAGAATGTTGCTCCTTCCTTTGCTCATTTGGAAGTCCTGCATGATTCATAGCTTGAGAAAGTTGTGTGAGCATGGCTACAAGATTTTGCATTCTAGGTCCCATAACATTTGGTTGCTTAGGGGGACAATCATTTCATTTCCCGTCGCATTCCGCATTAACACGGTTCCTTCGGGTTTCAGCCATTAACTAAAACCAAGAAGAATAGTGTGAGAAACACTAATTATAATAGGAAAACCACATAATCAAGAATAAAATTTCACACTTAAGGTATTATCCTAGGTTATTCATGGTCATTTCTAAAACACTAAGATTGTGTTCTATGCTTAGAATTATCCTTAGGGTTCTTACTAAGGCTTTCACATCCTAGTTTCCAAAGGTTGACTATACCTTTCCTCTGATACCAACTATAACGACTCATACTTTACATACATTGTTATTACTTCAAAATTGAAGCATACTTATTACAACATATAACAAAACCATGAAAGTACCATATAGGTATAGTGTCTTTAGAAACTGGGAATCATAAACAACTGGTTCATAAAGCGTCTACATTGTCTCCCATTTATTTCATCATATCTATAGTCCCTTTTGGTATATCTTACTTAATAACCTTCTTCCTGACCTGGGGAAAGAAAACATACAAAAGGGTGAGCTCAAATTCTCAGTAAGGGTAAACAAAAGAAATATCAATCACATCATATTCATAAGAACATAACATTTTGGAAATCTTAACCTGCAAAAGAGAGCATAATTTCATAACATGGGATAAATCATAGTAGTGAAATGAAATCCCAATAATCATAACTTAAAACATGAAACTTTGTGGCATACACACATAATAATAGACAATCATTTATTATTATTCAAGACTCATTACCAAGACTATCTTAGTGGACAAAGTCCATTTCTGAACCGAGTTCACTCCTCGTTTCAGTCCTGTTTCACTGAACCGGTTTAACCTGCCGTTCCAGCCATGTCTATATCATGAGATATAAAATCATTACCCAATGCATTGGAGGGAGATATAGGTCCCACCCATCTCATAATGATACCATTCTTATGTGTGCCACAAAATCATAAACCATACATCATAGCATAACCCATGTAATAAAAATGGGAATCTTAAACATCGTGACATCATAAAACAATTCATATAAGATAAAGGAATTCATAAAAATATTTCCATCACAACATAATCAAATCAATGTAATAATAGGGATAGAAACAGAACCCTATATTATCTTTGATGGAAAATAATTTTGATAAAACACTTGAACTCCATTCTTGAGGAAAATATCCTTTCTACTTCAAAAACATTTTTCCTTTCTTAACATGTCATACAATTCTAAACTAAAAGGAGTTTATTAAAAATAAACTTGAGAACTTGTAAAGGAAGATTCTTGGAAATAATGTTTTAAAAATCCATTCATGCCGTATAAGTTAAAAAAACATTCTTCTCGTACTTTTTTCAGAAAAGTCAAAAAGTACTTCGTATGAAAAACGACAAAAGATTCCTTTCATATCCTTTACTAAAAACTCACCGAAGGGTAAAATTGGATTTAAAAAATTTTAGGTGGATGGAAACAATATTAAATATTGAGGGAACATGGATGTGGATGATAAAATACACCCCAGTAAATGCCAAAGTATAAACAATCTCGGATAAAAATGAGATTGTGATATTTTCCCTTACCTTAGGTCTGATTTGCTTCGTAAGTGTCCGAACCTCCTGTATAATGATTTAAATAATGTTATTGACTTATTCCAAAATCATTATTATTTTTATGATATCATATATTTTCATATTATTAGCTTCTTATTAGTAATATTTCATTACATCTAGTTATTCAGGTGTTTATTACTTTTTGTTCTTATGCGCGTTTTGTTGAATAAATTCTTATTTTTATTTTTAGGTTATAGATACCTCATTTCAATAATGGTATTAGTGTAATATATATCATATTAATTCACTTAATTCATTTATATAATCATTATGCAAGGAAGATCATGTATAACGAGTCGCATCACATCGTGGAGACAATATTCCGTACGTACGCACGAGCGATGATATCGTTCCCATGATCGTGGAATTGTATTGTAGTGTATATAAACTATTTCAGAATAAATATCACTTTAAAATAATCATATATAGTTATTATTTACACCATTATACCCATACAATTAAGGTGTTGGTGGAAAATAGATTACACCACCGCGTGGAGACAGTATTACGTACGTACGCACGCGTGGTGATTTCATTTTCCATAGGATGGATAGATGGTGAAATAGGGTTGTTTCATACTTATAATAACATATCAGTATATGAGTGATACTTATGTTATTACTTCATAATGAAACAACTAAAGAAGAAGAATTGGAAGAAGAAATAAAGATGAAAGAATCGGTAACGGGCATTACCTCTTCTTTGAAGCGCCTCTTTGAGACCTCCTATTAGGGCACTAAAATTTGTATTTGAAGAAGACCAGGACCTCTAGGATGTTTCTAGGGAATTGGAGAGGATATATTGTCAGGGTTTGGCCGAGATTGAAGGCTCAAAGTGGTGTGAGGAAGAGAGGGAGGAGGTGCCCTTTTATAAGGGAGGAGAGGGGAACCTTTGGAATAACTAAAAATATTATTTTCTTATAAAGTAAAATTCGGTTTTTAATAGCTCAAAATTAATATATTTAGAAGCTAAGATGGGGATGGGTCTAAATCCTCTCATCCAATATAATTTAGACAAGTTTAGGTATCAATTTTAACCTTATCATTTAGATTTAACTTTAAGTTAGATAATTTAACTTTTACCGTGTCTTCTTGTTTTCTTACACTATAAGGTTAATAAACTTACTATATCAAGACAAACGAATCCCAAGTTGTTTATTATTAATATATATAACCTTATCTAAGTCATTTGTCCGAACATTAGATTTTTAGGAATAAAATAACAATTAATAATATAGTATTTATTTTAAAAACTATTTTATGTCAATTTTGAACTGTTTGGTAATTTATTTTTGTGAAAATCATAACAAAATTATTAGTTTGAAAAAACTTAATTAAATCAATACTAACATGTCATATTAATATATAAAATTATTTTAATTCATAAAAAGTCTCAAATTACATTTATTTGGGTATTTATAACATCAATTATGTCAATATTTCATTAATAAGATAATTACTGCATCATCATTGTATTGTAAATAAATTAACTTATTTTAAGTCTAAAAATTACAAATAAAATACCATTATGTAGGAAATCTTTTTATATTTCTAATGAATATTTATAGTCGAATTTATCTTATTTATAACCCTATATTAAAAATTCTTTAGTTTTTAAACTTTGATTTTAACTATTTTGACCCTTCTTTAAATAAATTGATAATAAATGTCCTAATCTAATCCAAGTGCGCCTAAATGGTCATATTTTATTCCTAAGGTTGTTTTTGGTCTAATTAAACTTATCCAATAGAATTAGGACCTGTGTTAGGGTAATAATAATATCATTTTTACCCTTAACTACCCTATTTACTTTTAACCGTGGTAAAAAAAGTAAAAAGTTACTATTCACCAAAAATTATTTTCATCTCATTGAACCACATTTTAGTCCTTGATATTAACCGTGGATCTTGAATTTTCGAAATTCCACTCACAGAAGTGGTAAAATTAAGTTTTATGAAAAAATTCAGTTTTTTAACTACCACTTAGTGGTTTCACTATTGATCAAAAAATGAAAGTTTCCAGAAAAATACCAAAAATTAGGCTTAAGATATATTTGATATTATGAATTAAAAAATGATGTTTATTTTACCAAATTCAAAACATATCAGTTACATTAACTAATTTAAAAATTAATTCCCGTCGTCAAGACAAATAGCGTGTTTTTAAGAGATAATAACTATCAAAAGATTGACACTTGTTTATGTCTGGTTTAAATGTGAAATTATATCCAGTGAATAAAATTGTATTAAATTGTAAAAATATATTCTAAATATACTTTAAAACTACTCAAATTAATAATTTATCACTATAAATTATTTCGATTTAAAAAAAGTTGATTTAATTAAAATTTAATAATTTTCACTATTCATCAGAATATGAAAGTTATCCGAAAAGTGCCAAAATTTCACCCTAAGATAATTTCGATATTCCGAATCCAAAAATGAAGTCCATTTTGAAAAATAAAATTTAAAAAATTTCAAAAAGTGGTTATTACTATTCATAACGGCTATTTTTAATAATATTTTAATAGCATATCGTTGTTTAGTGAAACTCGGTATTGCGTACGACGCAAGCTATCGAGGAAGGCCGCGATTGCGTGTAAAGCAATACAATCTAGTGTTGTGTGTAGTTAAAGATTCCTTTGATGATTAATATAACATAAAAACAAAATATTTCTCATAAAAGTCTCAGGTGTTACATTCCAGCTAAGAACTAACGCCTTAGTGGGAACAGGGAGACCCAACAGGCTCCTCTGTTGGTGAGTAACTGAAACTTCCCGACCCCAGTTACCTAGAGTCAGTGAATTATTAGATAACATTGGCATGATCACTAAAGATCAAATTGCGAAAGACCGATTAGTTTAGTAGCCTTAGAAACACTAGATATATTCATAAGTCTTACATTATATCATAAAGTGAAAAACTACAACAACATCTTGTCTCCATAGAGCACACTCATATCCCCTCATACTATACCTACAGGTCATTCATAAAATACTTCTTCACATCCTGGGAAAAATAAAACATAGAAAGGGGTGAGCTCAGATGCTCGGTAAGGATAACAATATAGCAGAAACTTTCACAAATAAGAAAAAACATTTAGGGCAATGTATAACTAAAACAAAAGACTTTTAAACTTGAACTTATGCAATATATGGAAAAGATAAAATCAAATAATGTCATTTACTTATTCACATGGATATTCTAATAGTTGAATAATCACATGCAATATCAATAACCACTTTCATAATAATGGAATGCATAATTCCAGACTATCATAACCACATAGTCAAGGCCTTGTGCCAAGACTACAAATAATTTTTTGTCATGGCCTTATGCCAAGACACTAGTTTGTCTCATGAGACTTACCGATGCATCAAGGAGCTATAGTGGGCTTCACCCTTCACTTACTAAGTCCAATTCATTCCTCATATGAAAAGGTTTAAACATAACATAAACATTCGTATAAAAACTAGCATACTAAATGTCAATACTTTATCCATAAACCATGAATGGTATAAAAATAAAACATCCACATTCAAACATATCCCAAAACCTTCAATACAATATGGAAGTTTTTTATAATAATAAATCAACTTCAAATAAGTTTAAAATCCATCAAATATGTTAACATGGATGAAATCAAAACTACATGAGAGAAATATCTTTTTCTTTTTTTGAAATCATTTAAAGTCACACAATTTTAAAAGAAAACATTTATTTTGAAAATATTCTTATAAGATTGTAAGGGAAGCTTCGATGATTTTATAACGGTGGAAAATAGCCGCACCAGCCGTATAAGTTAAAAAAACATTTTTACCTTAATTTGGTCAAAAAGGTTAAAAAGGACATTGTTTGGAAAGCGACAAAAAGATTCCTTTAAAAAACGTATAAGGTCAAATAAGGGTATAAATTACTTTGACCCATTGTCTATTAAATAGTAAAAATGTTTTGAAAGACATTTTTAAGAAACATGGATGTGGATGATAAAGAGGTCTCAGTAGACAATTACATATAAACAACCTCGGATAATGAAGAGATTGTAGAAGTAACCCTTACCTTGTACTTTTCCTTGGTAGAGGGTAGGTTATCCTACTGTATAATAGTTAAATAATTTTTATTAAATTATACAAGAATAATATACATAAATATGATATCATATATGATCTTTTAACATTGCTTTGTTAATAATATTTTAGTATTATCGTTGTTTCGAGTGTTAACTTACTCGCTTTCTTTTATATGTTACATAAGCCATGTTTGTTATGGGTAGGTTGTATATTATTCACATACAGAATGATATCAAGTCCTTAAAAATTATTTTTAATCATCAAATGACAATTTGTCTTGAATGGATACGATGGGGAATAAATCTCATCGCGTTCGTGGAGACGGTAGTCCGTACGTACGCACGAGCGACAATATCATTCTTTTGATATTAAAATAATATATAATTGGATGTTATATAATATATAAAGAATTATTATCAATTTATATTCATTATTTACATCAATTATACATCATTATCATACCCATCTAAATAATAATGTATTAATAACAATTACACCACGACGTGGAGATGGTAGGCCGTACGTACGCAGGTATGGTGACATGTCATTCAAAGGATGGATAGAATACTGAATATGGTTGTACCATATTTGTAATAACATAATAGTATATAGAAGATACTAGATTTATTATTTTATAATGGAAATAACAAAGGAATAATAAGTGGAAGAAAAAACGAACTTGAAAGAGATGATGAAATATTTACCTCTTCTTCGGGTTCTTCCTTTTGATTTGATCAAAAGGGATCCTTAGGTTGGATTTATGACTAAAGTAATGCCTCTAGGATGAAGGTAGGATAGTTTAGAGAGTATTTGGGAAGGTTTTTTCTGAGCCAAATGGATTTGAAGGTGTGAATTAGAGAGAAGGGGGAGTGCCCTTTTATAAGAGGGGTGAGGGGTAACTTAGGAAAAGCTAGAAATATTATTTTATAATAAAATAATTTTCGGTTTCTAATGGCACCAAACTGATTTATTTCGATGATAAGGTGGGTATGGGTCCAAAAACAACTCAACCAATATGTTTTAGACAGGTTTGGGTTACTTTATTAACCTTATCTTTTAGATTTAACTCTTAGTTAATTAGTTTGACATTTACCATGTCTCTTTGTATTTTTATATTATATAGTTAATAAACTTACTATAAACTTCCAAGAGAACCCCAAGTGGTTCATTAATAATAAAAATATCATTATATAAGTCTCCTGGATGAAACTTATATTTTTCGGAATATAATATCAATTAATAATATAATATTTGTTTTAAAAACTCTTTTATGTCAATTTTAACACTATTTGGTATTTTGTTTTTTCTAAATTCATAAAAGCATTATTACTTAGAAACCAATTAATTTAATCAACCCTAACATGTCATATTAACCTATAATTTTTTAAGGCATCAAAACTTTAAAATTATATTTATTTTAACATTTATAATACCATTTATTTGACTCTTTCATTAATAAGGAAAATACTATATCATCATTGTGTCAAAAATAAATTTAATTATTAAATGTCTAAAAATTATAAATAAAATACCCTTATGTAGGAAATCATTTCATATTTCTAATGAATATTTATAGTCTAAGAGATAACATATAACCCTATGTAAAAATTCTTTTACTAAAAGATATATGCTCATGTCATTTTTGTATTTACTTTAACTTAATTAATATAAAGTATCATTTTCACTTACAAGTGGATCCATGGGGTCCCAAAATCGACCCAAGGATGACCATGGTCGGAAATGTATCATAAAATAGGGTTAGGACATGTGTTAGGGTAATTTAATGTTATTATAATATTATTTTGTTACCCTTCTTTACCGGATTTACTCTTTAACCATGGTAAATAAAATATTTACCGAAGTAATTATTCAAAATGTCTAAAAATAAAAGTTACATATTTACACAATTTAGACATACTGATTACAAATATGGAAACCATTTTTTCAAATTCAAAACACATAAGTGGCAGAAATTAATTTTAAATTAATTCCCGTTGTCAAAACAAAAAGCGTGTTTTTAAGAAATAATAACTATAAAAAGATTGGCACTTGTTGATGTCCAGTTTAAATGTGAAATTACATCCAATGACCAACATTGGATTAAATGGTAAAAATATATTCTAATTATACTTTAAAACCACTAAATAGTATAATTTATCAATATAAAGTTTTTTTTTATTAAAAAAGTTGTTTTTAATTAAAGTTTAGTATTTTTTACTATTCATCAAAAATCGGAACTTCTCAGAAAAATACCAAAAATTCACCCTAGGATAATTTTGATATTCCAAATCCAAAAATGAAGTCCATTTTGAAAAATAAAATTTATAAAATTTCAAAAAGTGGGTATTACTATTCATGATGGCTAGTTTGATTGGTCGTGGTGTGTTAGAATCTCGAAGTTGCGTACAATGCAAGCTATTGCATTATTCAAAGGAAAATGTACCGTAGAAGATTTGGGTGTTACATTCTCCCCTCCTTCAAATAATTGTGTCCTCGCAATTTCTAGAGTTTTACTGCATAAAAAGACTTAGGTGGTTCTTTATCATAAGTTCCTTGGGTTCCCACGCCACCTCTTCCATCTTATGATTTCTCCATAGAACTTTTACCAGACGAGTCGTCTAGTTTCTTAGTACTTGTTCTCTTGTATCAAGAATCCTGACAAGATCTTTGCAATAAGACAGATCAAGTTCCAGTTCTAATTCCTCATAGGTGAGTACATGCGTTGGGTCAGGCATGTATTTTCTCAATAGTGATATGTGGAACACATCGTGAACTTTGGAGAGACTTGGCGGCATTGCCAAACGGTAAGCTACAACCCCAATTCGTTCTAGAATTTCGAAAGGTCTGATGTAACTGGGACTCAATTTACCTTTCTTACCAAAACATATGACTCCCTTCCATGGAGATACCTTCAAGAAAACATGATCTCCTACCTAAAATTCCAAATCCTTCCTTCGATTATTGGCATAACTATTCTACCTACTTTGAGCTGCTTTGATGTGGGTTTGGATTAACTTCACCTTTTCCATCGTTTCCTCCACAAGTTCGGGGCCTATGAGTTTTCTTTCACCAATATCATCCCAACAGGTTGGTGTGCGACATCTATTTCTATATAATGCTTCATATGGTGCCATCTGAATACTTGAATGGAAGCTATTATTATAGGGAAATTTTACCAGAGGTAAATATTGATCCCACATACCCTGAAAGTCATGTGAGAAAGATCTCAACATGTATTCTAAGGTTTGAATAGTTTGTTCTGATTGTCCTTCAGTTTGAGGGTGTTAGGCAGTGCTCAAATGAAGTTCAGTATCCAAGGCCTTCTGAAGACTTTTCCAGAATCTTGATGTAAAATGTGGATCACTATCAGAAACAATCGATAGGGGTACTCCATTAAGACTCACAAATTCATTAATATATAGTCTTTCTAGACGTTCAAGTGGTAGATCTTCTCTTATAGAAAGAAAATGTGCTGACTTGGTAAGATGATCAACAATGACCCATATTGCATTGTTCCTTCTAGGAGTCTTTGGTAGTCCCATGAAAAATTCCATCGTAATAATATCCCATTTCCACTGAGGTATGGGAAGAGGTTGCATGACTCCTCCAGGCTGTTGCCTTCCAGCTTTCACTTGTTTACAAACCATACATCTTGACACATAATCCGAACTTTCCCACTTCATGTTGTCCCACCAAAAATGTTCCTTAAAATATCTATACATCTTGGTGCTACCATGGTGTATAGAGAAATTGGAGCTATGGGAATCATCCAACAATTCCATTTTTAGATCAGGTATATCGGGAACACAAAGTCTCTTCCCAAATTTCAAAATTCCATCTTCATACACAAATTCACTCAATCTCCCATCATTCACAGCTTTAATATTCTTTTGAAACTCTTCATCATCAGTCAGAGAACTCTTTATCCTTTCAAGTAAAGATGGTTTGGAAACCATTTGAAAAATTATTGATGTTTCACCTTCCATGGTTATTCCCATATCCATCTTCACTAGATCCATGAAAATAGGATCCCTTTCGACTCTCATATTTTTCAAAACTCCATGATCCTTTCTTCTAAAAGCATCCTCCACCTTATTTTCCTTCTCCAGGTGGTAGTGTATAGTGCAATCATAATCCTTGAGTAATTAAAGCCATCTTCTTTGCCTCATGTTGAGTTCTTTCTATGAGAAAATATAATTCAAACTCTTGTGATCGGTATATATCTCACATTTTTCACCATAGAGATGATGTCTCTATATCTTCAAAGAAATGATTACAGCTACTAACTCAAGATAATGACTTGGATAGTTTTTCTCATGAATTTTTAGCTATCGTGATGAATAGGAAATAACCCTATCATTCTGCATAAGGACACAATCAAGTCCTTTCTTTGATGCATCACTATAAATAAAAAACCCATCATTCCCCGATGGTAGAGTCAAAATAGGAGCGTTGATTAATCTTATCTTCAGTTCTTCAAAAAATTCTTCACACTCTTTTGTCCATAAAAATTTAACCCCTTTACATGTGAGCTTGGTTAATGGGTTATCCAATCGGGAAAAATTCTGGACGAAACACCGATAATAACCTACTAAACCAATAAAACTGCGTACCTCGGTTATACTCTTTGGTGCTGGCCATTCTTGGATTGATCTTGTCTTAGAAGGATCAACAGATATTCCATCCTTAGAGACAATATGGCCAAGAAAAGAAATCGCTTGAATCCAGAATTCACACTTGCTAAACTTCCCGTATAATTCATGTCTTCTAAGAGTCTTTAGAATAATTCATAACTGATTTTCATGATCTTCGTAGTGTTTGGAGTATACCAGGATATCATCAATAAATACCACTACAAAGTCATCAAGATATTCCTTGAAAAATCTATTCATTTGATCCATGAAAATTGAGGGTGCACTAGTCCGTCCAAAAGGCATTACTATAAACTCCTAATGCCCGTGCCTAGTTCAAAATGTTGTTTTCGGAATGTCTTCCTTATTCACACACAACTGATGATATCCAAATCAAAGGTAAATCTTTGAAAATTGTTGAGCTATATGAAGTTGGTTGAATAAATCATCAAAGAAAGGTAGGGGATAGTTGTTCTTTATTGTTATAGCATTGATCTTCCTGTAGTCAATGCACAAACTCATAGATCCATCTTTCTTCTTAACAAAAAGAACATGGGCTCCCCATAGAGAAACACTAGGGAAAATAAATCCCTTATTACTCAATTAATCTATTTATTTCTTCAGTTCCACTAATTCCACAGTGGACATTCTATAAGGGATCTTGGATATGGGCCTTGAACCAAGAATTAAGTCAATGGAAAACTTAATTTATCGTTCTGTAGGATGTCCACGTAAATCCTCTAGAAACACATCAACAAATTCTTGCATAATAGGTACATCCTCTATTTGAACATTCATTTCCTCACCCATAGTTATTTCATTCTCTTCCTCCCCAATAATTTAATTTAGTTGAGCTACTAGGGGTGGATCTAGATAAGAATTAGGTGGTGATGTTTCTGTTCTAAATATAAGGTACTCCTTATCATCATCAAAAACTGTAACCTCTTTCTTCTTACAATAATTTTTCGCATCATGGTCCGAAATCCAATACATACCAAGGATTATATTAAATTCAATCATGGGTATGACGATGAGATCAGCTGATAAAGAAAATTTATATGCTCTAATGGGAACTAATTCACAAAACTTTGTTGCAATGATATTTCTCTTAGGATTTTTGACTAAAAACTCCCTTGTTAAATCAAATTGGAAATATCTAATTTTCTTAGCAAATTGGGAAGATATGAAACAATGCGATGATATAGAATCAAATAAAGCACTGGATAAACTTGAGGAAACCATTAAATTACCTGCCACTGCGTCTTTTGTAGCTTCAACCTCAGTAGTAGTGATAGCATAATCTTGGACTTGATCCCATGGCGTCTTCTGAGGTAAGTTTCCCGGACGCTTAGGAAATTCATTTGCATAATGTCCCATCTCCCTGCAATTATAGAATTGAACATCGGTAGATTCTTTCATCTCCTTGCAATCACGATCTTGGTGGCATTTTTCACCACACTTGTAATAGACTCCCATTCCCTTCAAGCAAGTACCGAGGATTTTCTTCCCACATTTACTACAGAATGGATATCAAATTTTTCCTTCTTCCCCTTATTTCCATTTCCAAAATGATCAATAGATCTCTTCTTCTCATGTTTTGCTTTAAAGTCATAAGATTTAGAGAATTACTTTTCCATCTTGATAGCACATGAGATAATGTCTTCCTATGACGATAAGGATTGTGAGACCAATTCTTGACGGAGAAATGGTTTTAACCCATCAAAGAAATGATCAATATTACTTCTTGGGTTATGTATATAATCTACAGCATGCCTTGATAACCTTGTAAAGTTAGCCTCATACTTTGCAACATTCTCATCCTCCTTTTGTCTTAGACTGAGAAATTGCCTTTCCATATCTGCTTCATGGTCATGAGGAAAGTATTTTTCTAATAAAATCTCTTTAAACTCACTCCATTCCAAACTTGATAATTATTCATCTTCCTTTGTATTTTTAATCAATTACCACCATTGATCAGCATCTCCAGTGAGCCGGTAAACTGCCATGACAACTTTTTACCTTTCACTACCCCCCAAAGACTGAAATATTTTCTCTAGGGAATTTATCCATTGATAAACTACTAGTGGATTTGTACCCCCATTGAATGTTGGTGCTTGTTTCCTCATGAAGCAGTCTAACATTGATCCTCCATGCTGCAGATTAGGGTGCTCCATACAAGTAAGGTTATTATTCATAACCTGAGTGAGTTATCCCAGTATAGTGATAAGCTGATCCTCACCATTTGTATCACCAGCTCCACTATAATTATATTGAGTATGAGGGAAATACCTACATGGAGTGCGTGCATTGATACAGTTTCCATTCCTTCCACTAGGCGCCATTTATAAACAATGTCATAAACTAGATTAGTTTATGAATCAAAATACATAATTCCATACTTGTAAAACACTTAACATAAATTGAATAGTTTATTGATATAATCCATAATCATAAAAATGTTTTCTTTTAGGAAGTATATACTCATAAACCCTTCATAATGGTTTGTAAAGAAAATGAGAATTATCTAAAGCATATCCCCCGGGAGCGTCGTAACCAAGAGTGCAGCAATGCCTGTTGTCGTGCACCAGTTCCCATTTGAGTCTAGCTCAAAGTGGTGTTTTTAGGTTTTACCCTTAGGTACATCTATTCCAGAGATGCCTCTACCTGCTCATATCCAGACAGGAATGTATTGCTCTGAATACTAACAAAACCTCTACAATACCAAAATTCTAGGAAGTTCTTCTATACTAATCCTCAAAGTCTATCTTAGGTCTATGTGCTCTAATCAGAGTTTATCTAAATCTAGCTTCCAAGGTTTTTTACTAAACTTCCTCTGATACCAACTGTAATGCCCCAACCCCAGTTACCTAGAGTTGGTGAATTATTACATAACATTGTCATGATCACAAAAGATCAAGTCGCGAAAGACCGATTAGTTTAGTAGCCTTGAAACACTAGATATATTCATAAGTCTTACATTATATCATTAAGTGAAAAAATACAACAACATATTGTCTCCATAGACCACACTCATATCCCCTCATACTATCCCTAAAGGTCATTCATAAAATACTTCTTCACATCCTGGGAAAAATAAAACATAGAAAGGGGTGAGTTCAGATGCTCAGTAAGGATAACAATATAGCGGAAACTTTCATAAATAAGCATAAAAATTTAAGGCAATGTATAACTAAAACAAAAGCATTTTAAACTTGAACTTCTGCAATATATGGAAAAGATAAAATCAAATAATTCCATTTACTTATTCACATGGATATTCTACTAGTCGAATAATCACATGCAATATCAATAACCACTTTCATAATAATGGAATGCATAATGCCAGACTATCATAACCACATAGTCAAGGCCTTGTGCCAAGACTACAAATAAGTTTTTGTCAAGGCCTTGTGCCAAGACACTATTTTGTCTCATGAGACCTACCAATGCATCGAAGAGCTATAGCAAGCTCCACCCATCACTTACTAAGTAAAATTCATTCGTCATATGAAAAGGTTTAAACATAACATAAACATTCTTATTAAAACTAGCATACGAAATGTCAATACATTATTCATAAACCCTGAATGGTATAAAAATAACACATCCACAGTAAAACATATCACAAAACCTTCAATACATTATGGAAGTTTTGTATAATAATAAATCAACTTCAAATAATATTAAAATCTATCAAAGATGTTGACATGGATGAAATCAAAACTACATGAGAGAAATATCTCTTTATTTTTTTGAAATCATTTAAAGTCCCAAATTTATAAAAGAAAACATTTATTTTTAAAATATTCTTATAATATTTTAAGGGGAGCTTCGATGATTTTATAAGGGTGGAAAATAGCCGCACCCACTGTATAAGTTAAAAAAACATTCTTACCTTAATTTTGTCGAAAATGTTAAAAAGGACCTTGTTTGGAAAGCGACGGAAAGATTCCTTTCAAAAACATATAAGGTCAAATAATGGTATAAATGAATTTAACACATTGTCTATTAAATAGTAAAAATGTTTTGAAAGACATTCTTAAGAAACATGGATGTGGATGATAAAGAGGTCCCAGTAGATAATTACATATGAACAACCTCGGATAATGAAGAGATTGTAGAACTAACCCTTACCTTGTACTTTTCCTTTGTTGAGGGTAGGTTAACCTCTTGTATAATAGTTAAATCATTTTTATTAAATTATACAAGAATCATATACGTAAAAATGATATCATATATGATCTTTTAACATTTCTTTGTTAATAATATTTTAGTATTATCATCGTTTCGGTTGTTAACTTACTCACTTTCTTTTATATGTTACATAAGCCATGTTTTTTATGTTTAGGCTGTATATTATTCATATCCAGAATGATATAAAGTCCTTAAACATTATTTTTAATCATAAAATGACAATTAGTCTTGAATGAATACGATGGGGAATGAATCTCATTGCGTTCGTGGAGACGGTAGTCTGTACGTACACACGATCGACAATATCATTCTTTTGATATTAAAATAATATATAATTGGATGGTATATCATATATATAGAATAATTATCAAGTTATATTTATTATTTACATCAATTACACATCATTATCATACCTATCCAAATAATAATGTATTGAATAACAATTACACCACGACGTGGAGGCGGTAGGTCGTACGTACGCACGTATGGTGACATGTCAATCAAAGGATGGATAGAATAATGAATATGGTTGTACCATATTTATAATAACATCACAGTATATAGAATATACTAGAGTTATTTTTTTATAATGGAAATAACAAAGGAAGAATAAGTGGAAGAAGAAAGGAACTTGAAAGAGGTGATGAAATATTTACCTCTTCTTCGGATTATTCCATTTGATTTAATCAAAATAGATCCTTTGGTTGGATTAATTACTAAAGTAATTCCTCTAGGATGAAGGGAGTATAGTTTATAAAGTATTTGGGTAGGGGTTGGCCTAGCCAAATGGCTTTGAAGGTGTGAATTAGAGAGAAGGGGGAGTTCCCTTTTATAAGAGGGGTGGGGGGCACCTTAGGAAAAGCTAGAAATATTATTTTATAATAAAATCATTTACAGTTTATAATGGCTAAAAACTGATTTATTTAGAGGATAAGGTGGGTATGGTTTGAAAAAAACTCAACCAATATGTTTTAGACAGGTTTGGGTCACTTTATTAACCTTATATTTTAGATTTAACTCTTAGTTAATTAGTTTGACATTTACCATGTCTCTTTGTATTTTTATATTATATAGTTAATAAACTTACTATAAACTTCCAAGAGAAACCAAATTGGTTCATTAATGATACACCTATCATTAGAGAAGTCTCTTGTTCAAACCATAGATTTTTAGGAATATAATATCAATTAATAATATAATATTTGTTTTAAAAACTCTTTTATATCAATTTTGACACTATTTGGTATTTTGTTTTTTCTAAATTCATAACAGCATTATTACTTTGAAACAAATTAATTTAATCAACCCTAACATGTCATATTAACCTATAAAATTCGTGGAAGGCATCAAAACTTTCAAATTATATTTTTTTTAACATTTATAATACCATTTATTTGATTCTTTCATTAATAAGGAAAATACTATATCATCATTGTGTCATAAATAAATTTAATTATTCAATGTCTAAAAATTATAAATAAAATACCATTATGTAGGAAATAGTTTTATATTTCTAATGAATATTTATAGTCTAAGAGATAACATATATAACCCTATGTAAATTTTTTTTTACTAAAAGATATATGCTTATGTCATTTTTGTATTTACTTTAACTTAATTAATATAAAGTGCCATTTTCACTTACAAGTGGCTCCATGGGGTCCCAAAATCGACCCAAGGATTCCCATGGTCGGAAATGTATCAGAAAATAGGGTTATGACATGTGTTAGGGTAATTTAATGTTATTATAATATTATTTCGTTACCCTTCGTTACCGGATTTACTCTTTAACCATGGTAAATAAAATATTTACCGATGTAATTATTCAAAATGTCTAAAAATAAAAGTTACCTATTTACAAAATTTGGAAATACTGATTCCAAATATGGAATCCATTTTTCCAAATTCAAAACACATATGTGGCAGAAATTAATTTAAAATTAATTCCTGCTGTCAAAACAAAAAGCTTGTTTTTAAGAAATAATAACTATCAAAAGATTGACATTTGTTTATGTCCAGTTTAAATGTGAAATTACGTCCAATGACAAACATTGGATTAAATGGTAAAAATATATTCTAATTATACTTTAAAACCAGTCAATAGTATAATTTATCACTATAAATTATTTTTATTAAAAAATTGTTTTTATTAAAGTTTAGTATTTTTCACTATTCATCAAAAATTGGAAGTTCTCAGAAAAATACCAAAAATTCACCCTCGGATAATTTCAATATTATGAATCCAAAAATGAAGTCCATTTTGAAAAATAAAATTTATAAAATTTCAAAAAGTGGGTACTACTATTCATAACGGCTAGTTTGATTGGTCGCGGTGTGTTAGAATCTCGAAGTTGCGTACAATGCACGCTATTGAATTATTCAAAGGGAAACGTATCGTGGAAGCTTGGGGTGTTACAGTAACCCTCCCCAATGGATCCAATAGTTGTGGCATGCCTTCAGGGGGTAGGTCCCTGTCAAGGATCTCTAGCTCATTCTCCTATTCCGATAGGCTAGCCATGTTGACCATGACTCTACCAGGGGGCATGTACTCAATATCACCTAGAAAGTCGGGTTGCCACCGAATATGATTGAAGAGGAGGGTAACATACTTCTCCCAGCCACAAATCTATACGTGGGGAGAAGCCTATTTGATAATCTTGTGGAGCACTTTGAAGCCCCGAACACATCGTTAACGGAGGGTCCTTTGGCGGCCTGGTGACTCAGGGCGCTGGGCCATGGGGAGTGCGGCCAAATGGACTAGACGACATTGTTATCCGATATCCTTGAAATGCACTTGGATATTGGGGTAATCTACTCACTGGTGATGAAGGCTAAAGTGCATCTCCCAGAGGGTTTGATGGGAAAACTCGACTTTCTCTAGAGTGAGGGACTCCAGCGCACAGAAGTTTGGTGCTACAACGGGCCAAAAACATATTAGGGAAGTATTCTGTTGCAAGGATATCCCATAGGATCCTGGGCTTAGATTTAGGGTCTGGCCCTTCCCCACTCATTAACCGGAGGCGGCCGAGGGACTGGTAGTGGTACCGAAGCAGACCGCTAGGATGGTAGCTAGGCTGGCCGGTGGAGAATATGGCGACCGAGCTGACAAACCACCACATCTCTGGCTATCCTTCAGATAGAGTAGTTACTTAGCCACCACGTCACGGTAATATGGGATGACACTTGCGGTTTATGGCATAGGGACTACGGTGGCCAGCATTGGACCACATTGCTGCTCGTCCATCATCGGTCCCCAGAATAGCTCTTTGTGATCTCTAGTCGAGGTAGAGAGTGCTCCTAGTGATGATGGCAGCGATTGTACTGCTAGACCCTGTGGAGTTTCCAAATTTTCCTCCTCCTAGATATACCTATGGAGGGAGGTGGGAATCCGATGGACCTCACATTCTGGAATAATGAGGCGGATGCGCCTTGTTCCTTCCCCGGCTCTTGACAGAGAGGATCTAGGCAAGGGTTCCATCATAGAGTTGTATTCTTCCTCGGAATATGAGAATAAAACTGGTTTTTTCTCAGTTTGAACCTTCCCGGCATTCCTTTTGTGGCAACAGTGACCCTCCTTCCTGCTCCGGTATGGTTCTTCGGGAAAGGGAATATTTCCAGAACAAGGATTTCCTTCAGCTTTACTAGTGATGAGGCGGGGAGGACTTTCGCCTGAGTGAGCCGGGGTGCGAGGAGCACCCGGACAGATATCAAAGAGAACAAGGGGAAGACCTACGTGTTTACTGGCTGATGTGTGTAGTTAATCCCCTCGAGAAATGTTGGAGTGGGTAGGACCTCCACTAGAGCTGGTAGGAGCAGGGGTAGGACCTCCATGCTTGTTTCCCTTGGTAGTGTCAGTACGAGGAGTGTTCTTGTACAGGTCAGGCCGAACACGGGTAGGACCTCCATGCTGGGTGCTGATGAAGCAAGGATGACCTTCACTTCCCCGGTTTCTAAGGCAAGGATGATCTTCATCAGCTGCTATAAGGACATGGGGAAGGCCCCCATACTGGAGATTGACCGGATGTGCGACATATTCACACCGGTGGTCCGTGGCAGGAGGAATGATCACGTACCCGATGTAGTGAGTGCGAGAGAGGCTCCCGTATGGAGTGTCGCTACCACGGGAAGGACCCTCATTAGGATTGAAGGTAGCATGGGCATACCTCAATGTTGATATTGGAAGTGGGGAGGATCCACATTCTCTATGGTGATGGTACGGGGGGGACCTACATACTGGGCGTCGTTACTGCGGGTCAGCCCGCGGTGACTACTACCCACGCCGGCCGTCAAGAGAGTCGACCCAGCCTACCCGTGGGGTAGTTAAGGCCTCGATCCAGGATTGACATATAAGTGACACTATTCAACATACATAGGGGTCGATGATACACATCGATGGTGGCCCGGAACACAGTAGTCCCTAACGTTGACGCCCCTTGACGGGTGTCCTCCTCGGTCTGTCCCCGACGCTGGCATTGGGTCAGCCAGACCGGTGTCGGTGGTGTAGGTAGGTAGCTTACCAGCTCTACATCTCGGGGGACTGGGTGGCAGTGTCGGTGCATCCTGATAGGGGTCCTCCTCGGGGGCCCCTGAAATGGGATCCCGACCAGGCTAGCTCAGACATCTCCTACCTTGTCGGTGTAGGGAAGAAATTCATCGAGGCATTCTGGGAAGAGGCTCCCAAAACGATTGTATGTTGGGGTGGAGAGAAGTGGATACCTGCGCTACCCTTGGGGGGCAGCAAACTGACAAGGAGCAGATGCCTCTAGATCCTGGCAGGCCATATCCTGAGTCGGGATAATCCCCTCCTCCTCATATCGGCGTATGAGGTCGCTTATGACCCTTCTTTGAACGATTTAAGAAGGTGAAATGGGGAATGGGATCCCAACAGTTGTGGTTGTGGAGGTTTTCACGGAAGCAGCAGAGCCACGTGGGGTTTCCGCATTGGTTTTTCCCCTACCCCTGCATTGGTGGGCGGGTGGCGATCAGGTTCCTGGTGCAGCAGCTTGGTTCTTGGAAGTAGGGAGATTGAACCATTAGTACTGAAATAAAGAAATCAATGTCCAGTTCCCCATCGCCATTCCGTCTTCCATGGCTGGTAAGAGGGATCCACACTGACAACATCACATATCGAGATTCCCAACGCATTGATTGCCCTAACTTCTGGTTATTTTCACACCAAGCCCGCTATTTTCTTGGTGGTACCTAGCAACAGATAGCTGGATCTAGTCACACTCCAGTCTACTGATGTCTCGAACACTACTAATCTCTATATTGAAGAGAATATTGTTCACGTCAGGTTCACCATTTCCGTTTCCGATGATTTCTCCGGGGCGCACACGTCCATCCGTTTCGAGGACGAGGACGCTGTTTGTTTCCCCGCATTCCCGCTTTCCCAAGGCGGGTGACATTCATCACCTGTTCTGGGATGTTTTATCCTTGATCGAAAAGGGATGATGGGATATTGGTTCCTCCTTCCGTGGATTCCTCCTCGAAACTCATCACCTAGTCTGGGTCTCCCTTATAGATTAAGACGTTGTTCGTGAAACTCTTCCCAGTGCCATATCTTTATGGATGCCGGTTAATTACACTGCTTCTGTCAGGACATTCCAAGGGGATGGGTCAGGGCAACAACCTTCAGTTGGGGGAGTAGTCATGTTGGGACATCACTGGCGTGTCTGGACACTGGAAAACTAAAGATTCTGGGTTTATTCCCCTTATTATAGGGCTTATCGAGGGCGCGGAAGCCCAAGGAATCCCACATCAAGTGTGGAGAATTATATGCCATAGGCATGTCTCTGAGGTTTTCCTCAGCTTCCCATGTTTAACACAGGTTATGCCGTGAGTTTAACGCCTAGTGGACAGGGATCAGACTGATCGAAACACTAACTGGAGTGGATCAGATGGGTGAAACCCTTGTAGGGAGCACTGATACTGGGGATAACGTGTGGTTAGTTACCTGATTGCTACCAGTATCAGTTAGGAGATGAATTGGAATGATCTTACCGAGATATGGAAGCCTGGGTGAGAATCAGGGTGGATAATGGAGGGAACGAGATGGAACCAATGTGAGGACGTCGGTGATTTTGGTCTTAAGTCTCGAAAAGACTTCCTACGTATCTCCGTGGTAGGGAATCAAAGTCTGCATAGTTCGGTGGGGAAATGGGACACGTTAGGAGGTGACCCATATGTATGGGACCCGGAGGAAGTGGAACCTCTGGGTTGGGGCATGAAATCAGGGTGTGCACATAGAGGATGACGACCCGATGATATGTTGGGGATTATGCGTGGTTAGCAGCCTAGGTTGGTCTGATGCTTGAGGGGCGGACCAAAGATGTGGGTCCCGACGGGGGGCACACCAACGTTTACTATTGTTTGGGTTTGTACCTCAGGGATGCTTCCTACATACTCTGTCTAGGAGACAGGGATCAAACCCACGTAGTTCATCTGATGACGGATTACCGTTGAATATGATTCAACGAATTACCAGCAAATAGGGGTGTGATGGATTACCCTTGAATGGAGTGGTCAAAACGGCTTATGGATGGATAGGGTCACAACAACTTACTATTGGATGGGGTCAAAACGGATTATTGTTGGATGGGGTCACAATGGCTTACCGCCGGATGGGATTGAACCTCCTGGAGGCTTCCTACGTACCCTGCCTTGGAAAGGATCAAACCTACGTAGTTCATTTGGGTATAGTTTAACGTCATGCGGGATGAAGGTGCACTGACATGAAGGGGGTGGGGGGGGGGTCGGAACCGGTTTGTTGGGCTTGAACCTCATGGAGGCTTCCTACGTACCTTGCCTTGGCAAGGATCAAAGTCCACGTAGTTTGGAATGGGGCTTGGTGCACCGATGCAAAGATAGTCGTGACCAATGATTGTTGGGCTTGAACCTCAAGGAGGCTTTCTATGTACCTTTCCTTGGTTAGTATCCAATTCCACATAGTTTGGAATGGGGCTTGTGGTGAACTGACATGAAGGGGGTCGGAACAACCGGGTGTTGGGCTTGAACCTTAGGGAGGATTCCTATGTACCATGCCTTGACAAGGATCAAAGTCCACGTAGTTTGGGAAATGGTGTGGGGATTACACTCTAGGATTCCCAGGGTTGGTGTGGTAAACCAACGTGAAGTGATCGGGACCACTGGGTGTTCGGCTTGGACCTCAGGGAGGCCTCCTACGTACCTTGCCTTGGCAAGGATCAAAGTCCACGTAGTTCGGGAAATGGTGCGAGGCTTACACTCTAGGCTACCCAAGGAGAGTGTTGTGATCAATGATTACTCTAAGCTCATGTGAGTCATGCTCGGTGTGAGAAACAAGAGGTAGAAAGGACCAGATGATCATGTCGTGAAAGGTTCTTTTGTGGGAAGTGGAGTGGGTCTTACATGTGGTTAGCAGCCCAAACAGGAAACACAGTCTTACGCGCGATTAGCATCCCAAATACGAAACATGGGCTTATGCATGGTTAGCGGACCAAAGAGGAAACAGGGGCTTACACATGGTTAGTGGCCCAGGGAGTTGGAGACTAGGACTTACTTCAGGATGGAGTCCCGGTGGCGACAAAGCCCAAAGAGATATGGGAGGGATAAAAAAATCCATGTCCCCATCTCTCCTCTTAGTCTTTGGTGCGGAAGAAGAGAGGAGGAGTAGGGGTGATACCTCCTGCAAGAAAAGCTTAGGGCTTACACCAAGATGGTTTCTCATTCCCTACAGACAAACACCGCTCTGATAAAGAGGATCTCATTCCATGTGAGGAATGATCTCACTACCGTAGAGACCAATGGGCGTGGAGAATGTCTGAGACGGGGCACCCCACGTGTGAGGCACGGGACACCCCATGTGTGAGGCATGGGGCGAGGTCACAGTTTAATGTCATGTGCTGAGGATGATGGTGCTTGGCAGTTTAACGTCCTACAGCTCAGACGTGGTGGGTTCACTCCGTACCCCTTAGGACTTACATAAATGATACCCTCACACCCTTGAGGAAGGGAATACATCAGTAATGTCGTGGTGTGGGGGTGTTATGGAGCGATCCATTGAGGGGTCCATGTTGGTGTGGCTATGCGAAGAAGAAATAGAAGTTAGCATGCATATGCAAAGAAGCATGAGGTGAAGTAACGCAATGGGAAATAATGCCCAAGGGACATTGAAATCACTTCGTGCCAACCTAGAGGGTCACATAGGAAAAGGAATTGTAGATCAAAGGGGTTTATAGGTAGAATCCTTGTGAAGCTCTGGTGCTCTATGAAATAGAGGGAATTCATGAAGGGGTATGCTTCGCGAAGTGGAGTGTCCTAGCCTGGGAATAGGTGCGTATGGAATGTGCTTCACAAAGTGGAAAGGCATTCACAGAGCAATGCCTCACGAAGCAAGGGTGCCTTGCGAAGTATAGCATTGTGAAGAAATGTTCTTCGCGAAGCACAGTGGCCCTGCCTCAGCACATGGGTCACATGTGCATGAAGGGTGCTTCGTGAATCATAAATGATCCACGATGACCTGAGTCCCCTTGGGGATCCCCTTACTTCACAGAGGCCTGTGGGATCTGCAAAGGGAATCCCACTTTGAAGAGGGGAGGAATTTATGCGAAAGTGAAGGCACTTCACGATGCAGAAGTACCTTGAAGAGCCCATGGTTCACAGAGTAGAGTTTGCTTCACGATTTGGGATCTTAGAAGATGAAAGGTCATAGGATCCATCCGTTGGGATCAAGGGGAGCCCAATATTTATAGGCAAGAGGCACCTTGAAGCAGGTCTCTCTCAGCAAAAAGGTGAATCTTGCTCCGCGGTGGGTTCGAAAATGTCAAAGGGGTTCACGGAGCATCCCACCTCCTGGCTCTACGGCGGGTTCACAAACGTCAAAGGGGTTCGCAGAGCATCATGTCTCCTGGCTCCGCGGTGGGTTCGAGAACATCAAAGGGGTTCGTGGAGAATACCACCTCCTAACTCCACGATGGGTTCACCAAGGAGAGATTTGCACTGGCCGCGGGGCTATGGGGGACTCCGCGAACCTTCTTCGCAAGGCATCCCCTAGTGATTTCATTTATCCTGTCCTTCCCAAATTTTGGTGCCAACAACCATGATATCCTCACATGTTTGAAATAATAATATTTCCTTTTATCTTTTAGTTTTTAAATTTCTATATTGATCCGATATACTAAGAAATTCATATATTTCTTCTTTAATTCCTGATCAAAATATTCTATATATTATAATCCATATGGCATCTTTTGAATGGGTGCATTCATGCTAATGTGGCTAACTAAAGCTCTCTTAAAAATTCTTACAAAGTCCCATTAATTCTCATGCATGTATTAATTTCACATCTTATTGGATCATATCATAGAAATTTTCAAAGTCTTATGATCAGTAAGTCTGACACAAAGGTGAAAGTATTATGATGCATGGGGAATTCAAATGAAATATTATCTAAATTCACTCACTAATAATTTTCCAAAGTCTTATGGAAGCACTAGAAGTCAGGTAAAATGTTTGGTGATGAATTATAATGATATTTAAGTATTAATATCATCCATAAAGTCATATGATCTCTCTAGAAAAGTCATAAACTTGAAAAATAATACTCTCAAAATAAAATTCTTATGATCAGCCCAGAAAATCCATAAAATCAAAGACATATGACTAAATTTATACACTCACATCTTATGATCCACCAATTCTTACACAAAATATCTATTTGAGTTTATCCTTACATAATTCTACAAGGAAAAAACTTTACACACTTCTGGATCTTCATAGTAACCTTTACTTAGAGTGTGGTTTACCTTTACACAACTCACATAGATCAAAGGAACCGTATGTATCCTCCTATATTTTAGTATTATATTTATATAGGATTTAAAGATCATTTTTTAATATACATATGTTTTATATAACATTTATGTAGGTTGTAGTATATTGAGGTTTCCATTATGTAGGTGACCATTTCAACTCAAAATTTCTATATTAGATCTCCAAATCAAATAAACCACTTTCATTAAAAAAAAATAAACTCTATACACCAAAAATATTTATAAAAACACTCAAAATTAAATATAGGTTTAATCTAAAAATTCCAAATATAAAATAAATAATTAAAAATAAATTTTAAAATCTCCTTTTCAATCGGTCTCAAAACAATCCTATAATCTAAATATGTGAGAATTAACATTAAAATGAAAAATTGGTGGGATTTAAATCATTAAAATATCATTTAAATGTAATGAAAAAATGATATCTATCATGTTGTTTTAGATTTTGGGTGTCTTTAAGGTTTCATTCCCTCCATCATTTTATGTTAGGGTTGTCTTTTGTTTTGGATTGTTACTTGGAGATGCCTCTTTAGCTCTTATATTCCCTTATCGATTTGAGCTAACAAAGGATAATACTCATGATCCTATCCATCATTATTCCACTTAAATTATTTGATCCTATATGTATGGTAGACCTTTACATTAACTATTTGATAGGGATCTTCAAGGATGTTCTTCTCCAATAGAAGATTCATGTTCAACTAGTGGTTCTTTTTATGAATTTAAGTTTTGAATTAGTGTCATATGGTGGGAAGCATGGGGTAATCACCATCATTAGGTAATTCTTTTTTAAGTGACTCTAGTTTGTTTTGGGAGGCATTGTTTCTTTCTTTCTTATTAAGGCCCTTGGGGTTTGGTCTATATTTTCTTGTTCACTAGCTCAGTTGTTATTCTTCATTCCTCTTCTCTACTATGTCTCTACTCTAGGATGAGAAACTATTGATTCATTCCTCTTTTGATGGCCTAAGGAATTTCTTCTCCTCAATTAGAGATTTTTTTATTTATTTGACAATGAGGGTGTGTTGGTAATTCTTTTAATGGAAAATATTTTAACATCAGATCTTCGGTAGAGGTTAATTGGCCGAATCACTGGGTGATGGGATGGGATGATGAATTTTTATCTTATACCTAGAAATATGAAAGAGTGGTAACCCAGTTTCAGTCATCTCTTTAAGTGATTCCCTCAATGATGGTTGAAGTTATGCAAGTTTTTAGGTGGCGTTTGGTGCTATTTTTTCGGGTAGGTTTAGTGATGGTGTAAAAATGAAATGGACAATGATAGAGAATGGTTTTAGATAATTATGGCGAGTGATAGTGGATGACGATAGTGAGTGATGGAGGTTCATATGGTGTCGGTGATCTTGGGTGATGTTCCACCTCATTGCATGTCATGAAAGGCTAGATGTGACATGAGATTCCCACTGTCATGTTATCACTAATCTCCCCACCCAATGACAACCGTACTTTTTGATGACCTACCCTATTTTTTAGGATTGGGTCTTTAGTTTTGTAGGCCTAGGTATATTTCAATATCGACCCGGTTTTTTGTAATTTGGTTCTTTTTTTGGGTTTTGTAAGGGTTTTGGGGTGTTACTACACCCAAAAAATCCCATTTCGGGTTGGGCCACTCAAAGAAGCCTATTTTTTGAGTCCCCCCCCCAAAAGCCTCTTTCCAAGGTTGGGCCACTAAAAAATATTTATTTTCCAATTAGCCCTCAAAATTGGACCTTTATTTTAAAATTCAAAAAAATATTATCATAGTGTGTGTGTACTTTAGCCTCCTCAGACACTCTCATGTTTGGATAACTAATCCCCTACTTCAAGAGCATGATATTGTATTTAAACCATAATTCCTATATCTTCTCTCTTATATTCATCTACTAGTTTGTGAATCTAGAAAATCATTAAGAATAGAATAATAATATAGTAAAAATTAGGTTTATTAAATCATTAACAACAATCCACAACTACATCGTAGCCCTCCCCACTATGAGTTTATCCACACATACTCATTCCAAAAAAATAAAAAAATATTAAAGAATAATATTATTCTCTAATGATCAATGTGTATCTTCAACCAATAGCTGAGATATCCAACTCTCGAGAATCCTTATTTATATTCAAAACTCTCGAATAAATAATACCTATATCATATGTATGGGATCTAAACTAAGTAACTCTTCTAAAAAACTATGATTATTACACATGGACCATGAGTAATGAGATCATTCATTGTGGCTAACTACTTGTATCCTCCTTGGAAAATCTCTACTCCTTCCATGTGGTTATTATTCTCTCTCCCAAAAATTAACTTTCATGTTTCTAGGGTTTTAATTCATTTATCAATTTAGTTAGGAAATAATATTTTAGTAATATTTTAGTCTCCATGAGTTGTGCATGTGATAAAAATATAATTACCATTTAATTAATGGCTAAAAATTATTTATTACACTTTATTCTTAATTAAGTGTTTATATTAGTTTTTTTGTGATTAGGTTCCACAAAAACACTTTTGATACTTAACTAGATAACTTTAAATAATTTATCAATTTGTACCCTAAGAGTATATTGATGTTATCATAGCTTACATCACGGTCTAGAATTAAATTATGTAAACAAATAAATATATCATTGGCTACTTGGGGCTCTATTGTAGTGTTGGAATAAACTATTTTAGCTTATTGATAATTCATTTTGAAGAGAATGTATCTTTACACAGTGTTGTGGGTCGCATTGGTGTTGGTGTAGCCTTAGGTTTCAATGTAATGTAACATTATATTTTAAATTTAATTTCAACCCCCTAACATTTTTATTCTCAAAAATAGAGTATCACGATGTGGAGAGCATTAACTTTAGTTTTTATCCTGTGTTGACTCTTCATGCTATGTTGTATCTTGAACATATTTTATATTGGATTCCATGTGATGGAGTTGGAGAAAATGACACCTAAAGTGTTTCCCAAACACGATGTTAAAGTTGGAGTTGTCCCAAAAAGTTGATGAAACATCCATTGATGAGTGGATGTAGCCTCATGTTGGTGAATGTAGGATTGAGTTGGAGTGACAACATATTCTGAAGCCCAAACTCTAAGTTGTGTTAGCCATAATGGATTCTTATGGCACTCTGCAATGCTATGTTGTAATTTCAATGCTTTATCAAGATAAGTGTTGGGTATACATTGGAAATGGGATGTATAATAAGGTTCCCAAATCATATTTTGATATCCCATAAATGTAACATTTACCCTAAAGATTTAATATTTCATATCTTTATCCTTATTCTGATTTCTATTATGCAGCTCCCTTCCTTTCCTAAAAACATTTCAAAAAATGAATGATTAATATTAAAAATAATCCAAATACAAATTTCAGCTTCAATGAGTGAAAACCCATATACGGATGTACAAAAATAATATATTCTTTATAAAATTACCAAATTTTTATAAAAAATCATTTAATTTATAGAAATCAAGGAAAACACACAAAATAAAAAAATAAAAAAAATGATAGAAACGTGAAATTAAATTTGTTCACTCAACTATCTAGGAGTTATATATGATATGATTGACATTATGGTCTACCTAAACAACTAAGAAATGAGATAAATGAAAAACTTCCCTAAATCATAGTGAAATATGGATCTTATCCCAAAAATGGAAATATTTTAAAATTTAAAAGGTTCGTCATTTTAGTGGGAGAATATTTAATAAAAGTACTTATTAAATGATTATAAAATATAATACTAATTTGATAAAAACTTATTTCATAGATAAAATGGAATTATTATCCTTAAAATTTAATTTGAGATCAACTTTATAAAACAATAACCTTAAAAAAAATAAAATTCTTAAACTAGTAAAGAAACATAAGATTTATCCTTAAAAAAGAAGTAAAATTCTATATGTCACTGAAACCCTTTCCCGAGAATCCAATTTTTGATGTTGTTTAATAAATGGATCTAGATGCTAATGATAAGGATGGGAAATATTTGATCGATTTATCCACTCTCATGATTATGTTAATATAACCTAGATTAAAAAGACACCATGAGAACATGGATGTGTTCAAGGTGATAGATAACCTAAAAAGGATCTATAAAGAAAAATTTTTGTATGAGAGGTATAACGTTTCAAAAGAAATTGATTCAGTGAAATCGAATGGAATTCAATCTCCCCTCGTGTATTGAATATGATTGGGTATGTCAATGACTTCAAGATTTTGGGGTCTCTCTTAAGGCATGATTTGGATATAGAATTTATTATTAAATTATTGTAAGAAAGGTTCCAATATTTAATTATAATCTATAATATAAATGAATTTAATAAAAGTTTACTCAATATTATCAATGTGTTGAGGATATATAATAAAGGTATGGGAGGTCTAAACTGAAGGTTTTGAGGTGTAGTGGAAGCGGTCAAGTCAGTTTCCAATAATATCTTCCATAAGTTTAAATGGATAATTATACAGATATTAATGAATGAAACCTCATATTCTTTAAGAGAGGATCTTTCACATTTATTTTATAATTAATTTAAATCAATAATTACCATATTTTGATAATTCTTCTTGTTGTTGATTAATTAAAATTTCTCTCAGGTGGTCTCATTGTTGTGCGGGATAATCCAAAACTAGGATCCTTATAGTTGTATCCACATGTGATCCATGAATCTATAAACAATGTTCTTGGTATGATGGGTGCTAGAAAGGAGGAACCAAATAAATTGCTTCATTCATCATTGATCACAATAATAAATATCCCTTGTTCTCTCTTATTATTGACAGGGAGGGAGGATAATTTTGTTAGGCTTGAGAAAATCTCTTGACTCTCACCATTATGCACAACAACTCATCCTTCCATAAAACACTATAATTGGGATTTTATAATTAAGTTTTAAAAATTACAAAGTACACAATGTTACATTATATAATTATTTTTTCTAAGTAAACCCCAAGTATATTATTATTAATAATATTATTATTATATTCCATGACATGTGCTAAACTTATATATATTTAAATATCATTTATTAAATAAATAAATATTTATTTATTTAAATTATATCAAATATAATATATCATTTTTGGGCCCTTAACACAGAATTTTGATACTCCTTGGTATTTATTGAACCATGAATAATAACCATTTATTTTAATAAATAAATATCATGATATTATTTGTTAAATAAATAAATAAATAAAAATTGTATTTATTAAAATATGAATAAATATTTATTTTTAATACTAATGTAACTAAATAAATATTTATATTAATCTATTCACTAAACTAGTGAGTAAATACATATTTATTTATTACCTTTTGAATAATAAATAATTGATAAATAAATATTATATTCACTTAAATAATGAATAAATATTTATTTAATATTCAACTCACATATTCTAAACTCAAATATATCTGGTGATTGAATGCATTTGATCAATGATAATTTATTAATTATCATTTTACAAGGCGAGAATAATATTTATTCTTAATATTAAATTCCAAAAAAATTAATGAGATTTTAGATACACTTAGTGTGTGACCCTGTAGACCACTTTCTTAGTGGAATTAGGAGAACTTTCCTAAATTAAAATATCAACATATAATAACACATTGATTCAATCATGGAGAAAGAAGTTAACATCCCAATTACAAAAACCTCTTACAAATTATTGTTGTGTAATATAATCTTTTTTTAGATATTTCATGAAGAAGGATTCATTTTTTTGTCCGAATCCTATATGATTAATTTATCATTATTTGAATCTCTGAAATGAAATCATAAATGAACTACCCTGGCCATGGATCTAATATTCTAGTTTCATTTCAATCAAATATCCTGAAATATCATCTTCCATTAACTTGTAAGGGACAAATTCTTTCTTGACTTATTTAATTAATTTCATATCACTTATGATGCACTCAACGCATGAAACCTTATAATAAGAATATGTCATCATAACTCTCAACCACATATTAAATTATGTTATTCATGATATAAATTAATAATAATATCAAGGCTAAGGGACTACACATATGTACGTAGACACAAAAATCAAATGACACATATAACATTTGGAATTCCTATTGAAAGGTTAGTCCTCATAACCTCCCTTCTTAGAGATTATCAATTGAGAACTTCATGAGAATAATTCTCAGTGTCTTATGATGTTCTAGTACCTGATAGTCTCAAATCATCTATGTCTTATTAGAAAAATGTTATCTAGACCATAGGATATGTGTTTACTATCATCACATTTCATGGTTCATGTTATAGTAGGGAACAATTATAAAATTTAAATATGACAAATAATCTAAGTAAATTACCACATTAATGTTACATATAAGAAAAAACATCATATGATATTATAATATTTAATATTAATATTCATGTAATCGAAAGTAAATAAGTTATTTGGGTCTAGGGAACCAACTCCAAAAGACTCCCACTTTCACTAAATCCAACTACTAAAAACTCTTAGTCTATTAAATCTCACTTTATATTTATGATTATGATAAGATAAGTATTTATTCAAAAGGTCATCCACATTATATTTTGTGGCTTCTATGCTTAATGAAACTTCATCCCTCTAAGAAAACCCCTTAAGGGGTGAAATTTACAATGTATATTGTTTATCTATTGATGTGACCATGGATCCTTGGATAGAACCACTAATATAATATTATCATAATATAGAGTGATAAAATCATTACTTATAGGTATAAAATATCACTTCTTGAAAAATTTGTGCATGTAAACAACTTATTTAGTTGCATCGGAAGCCACTATATACTTGGATTCTTTTGTAAATCAGTGACCACGGGATACTTAAAACTCTTCCAACTCATGGGTCCTCTATGAAGGTAAAAAACTCATCCTAACTATGATTTTATATCATTTTGGTCTCTTTAGAAACTATAATTATTGTATCCCCTCACAAATAGTTCCTTGTATACTCTATAAAATAGTAACATATCCTTTATACGCCACATATACTTTAGGATAGTCTTTACAATCACCCAATGTGGCTCTCCTAGGTCTACTTGATATATACATACTATGATCAAGGTGTAAGAAACATCAATCCTAAATCATAGAATGGAATACATGATTGAACCTATATAAAAATTTTATGATATTCTACTCATTCTCTATCTCTCCTCTTATTTATGAGGAAACATTTTATTGGAGTGTTGTATACCCTATCATATTGGCAACAATCCCATATTGTATCATTATATATGTAATATCTTCAATAACCTATCAATGTATGTATCTTGTCTTAGTCAAATGGAGAGATGTATTTTTCATGAATACCTCACCTATAAATTCTTATTTTCCTTATAATGGTGCATAGTGCATACCCTAGGATCGATCTCTCATTGAGGCCTCTTACACACACCATTTTTTATATTATCACTATTTATATAATAACTAATATAATATAATTATGTGGGGGTTTTAAATGTATAAAATATATAAATATGAAAACCAAACACAAAGAATACTTAAAAGCACAAAGAATTTAGTAAGAGAAAATATACCATCCTAGGGAGTTCACAGCGATGCAATCATTGATCTTTAAAATATTATCACAATTATATAAAATTTTGAGATCAACACTATCACTCAATACATTAACATTGAATTTTTATTATCCCATATTGAACCTACACATTCAGGATAATAATCCCTCACATCATCACCACAGTGCTACTCCACCCCTGTATACAACATATGATGGAAAAGGAGAGGAAGATAAATGAATGGGAAGAAGAATAAAATAGTAGTGAAATCAGGGTCAACCCTACACAAAAAATAGTTTCACCACTAATAAAATTATCAGAATATAATAATGTGAAACATTATATTGGTTGAACTAAAGCATCATATCTCCCCCTCTTAAAAAATCACTGAAGTTAGTTCTCAATTTTTATGGAGTTAAGAAGGAGCATAGTGGGGGAAAAATAAAAAAAATAAAATAAGAATGATAATAAGAGATATTAAATAATATATATTGAAAATATAAAGAACTATTATAGAAGTTAGACTCCACCTTATCCCCTAAAAATGGATATCACTTGGAATGGAAGATGATGTACATATTTATAAGGATAGGGGTGCTCATTTTAACTCCATAATCTACTTCAAAAGTCATATTATTTTATACCAATTTCATGAATTAATTTCAGAATGGTGTATTCATTGAAATTTTATGGCTATGTCTTATCTCTACAGCCACAAAATTTGAACTCCATTGGACATGTAATGAAATATGTATTCTTAAATATTTAATAAAAACTTTTATTGTCTGGAATTTTGTTCATATTCCCATGCTCCGACATCCAATTCATTTTTAACCTTGATGGAGGAAAAATTTCTTGAATACATAGTTAATGAAGTTGTTCCATGACCTCCTATATATATCTATGTGAAATTTAAACTAAGTTTGGTAGGTACTTTGTGAGATATGATAAAATCTTCAAAATTATCCAGATTTAGGAAAATATTACAAGGCCTAACTTGTGAGATGGATTTAGGCCTCAAAATGTTTGATTTTGATTTGGGTTCGGTTGAATGAAATTCATACAATAATGTTTTCAATCATAAAAAAATTAATTTCACAATTTTTATTAGTTCATAAGAAGTTATGTCCAAAATAAAAAAACTAATATAAAAATATTTAAATTCTGAAATTAGGTCATTTTCACAATTAATCTAAAATTATTAATAAAACCTAAAATTATGAAAATTAACATTAAAATATAAAATTATTGGGATTGAAAAATTTAATTTCAAAATAATATATGTGAAATTATGAGTTCCATAAACCCCCCACACATAAACATTCCCCTCTTGGGAAATCATCAAATATTTGAATCAAAGTTCAAACTAAAATTAAAAATGAGAAAATTTCCAATATCTCTTCCAAAATAAAAATTCATCATGTATCATCTATGAAAAACAATAAATTTCATTTTCATCTCCCACATTTAAATTTATTCAACCTTAAAAATCCATCCATGACCTAATCACACCTACCCCTCATTGAAATTCATGTCACTCTTCACTCAAGAGAAGTGAAATATGGAGTTATGCTCATACTTTGGAAGTGAAAGTGTCACCTTAGGATATTGAAAATTCTCATCTCTCCACACCATGAGACATAAGAAATATTTTCAATCATGAGGATTTTTCAAGGTGAGTTATGCGGATAATGGTCAGTGGGTAAAATATTTAAAAATTCAGGGGTGAAAATAAGAGGTTGAACACTTAAATACTATTCATGAATATTCAAGTGAAAACCTAGGAAATATACCTCACTCAATTCCGTCATGATTTAGGGAGTTTTTTAGAGGCTGACAGTTCCATAGTGCAGATAGTAGAGAGCATCAAGAAGAATACAATTTCATGACACTAGACTAGAGTGATGGAGAGAGAAGTTAAGAGATCTTTCTGTGAACATAAAGAATACCTGCTGCCGAGAATGGAGACAAAGTTTGATGGTTTATCACAGTCCGTCGACATCATGAGTTAATTTTATTATGGACAAACCTTCTAATTCCTTTTGATGATTTTGTACTGAGCTTTTATAATTTTCTATAAAACTATAATTTTCTTCATATTTTCAAATTATTAGATATACGATTTTTGTTTGATAATTGTTCTTTTTTCATTTTATTTCATTTTTCACATACATTTGTTGACCGATACATTATAGATCGATGTGGATTTTTCATAGGATGCATACGTTTAGGTCATTTAATTTAGGAATTTTTTTCCAATTCTTTTTGTTGAAGTTTCTTACTTCTAGATCAAGAATTTTGAGCACGGTTCTTCAAATCGTTAAAGTACATGGTGATTATTAAAAACTTTGATGGACTCTTAACGAAATAAGGTCAAAACTGAGATCTTAGTTTATGGTCTTGATTTCTTGAACTTAATGAGACATACAGTTTGGAAATTTCTTACTGTGTGTTGAGAAGATTTATAGAATGAATTCATTCGAAGGAATGAAGAATGAATGAACTAGTTGAGTCACTTTTTAAGGCCACCAATCCTTTCCTGAATTCTCTTCACCTTTAAATCTGATGCTTGTTTTATTCTGTTCACTTTTCATGTTTTACTAGTTTAGTAAATTAGGGTAGTTTTATATCTTGTTTTATAATACCCCTAAGAAATTTAGTTTAGTTAATAAAAATAAAAAATGTGATAAATAAACTCTTTAAATGCAGTCTCGTTGGGAGATAACCCTGGTTTCTGCTATATTTCATTAGTTAGGAGATTAAAAATATTGAAGAGGTTTAAAGAAACTAAAAACTCATGCTTTCAATTGGTGCCATTGATGGTGAGGATTCCAAGAACTTTAAAAAAATTTCTAAAAACGTAAAAAATTAAAAAGAATAACATATCTATTAAACAAACTAAAAAACAAATGGATTCTAACCCAACCTTGGATAAATCTATCATATTTTTTTTCTGCAGCACTCGGAGACTGTACAAGACTTAAAATTAAAATGAATTTAAATAAATTATATAATAACTTAAAGAGGATATGAATCCTAATTTATTAAAATCTTTTTCTAATGAATTAAAAAATATCACATTTTTTCCCAGAGTTTCATGTAGGAGAGCTTAACTTTATGACTTTTGATGAATAGATACTAGAGGTTGAGGTCAAACTTAAAGAACATTCACTTTCTGATATGTTTGATTTTCCTATGGTCATGAAATAAGATAAAGCATTACTGACCATAACATTTTAGTGGGATTTAAATATCTTTGACCATTCTTGTTTATATTTTTTTGGAAATGAGATTTCAATTGAATCCCCTAATTATTGAATTGTAGGAAAGGTACCCTCTTCACTGACCAAGGACTTTTTGGAAGTGTTTGTTGAAGAATGTTTAGAGTATGAAGAAGTTAAGGAGGATATGAATATGGAAAGAGAGATAACCTCTATGGAAAACATTTGATGCTAGAAATCAAAGAGGAAGTTGTATGATTAAGGGAAAAGAAGAAAGTTTTCAGTCTTCTATTAATGTCCCAAAATATGTGGAGGGAATATTGGAAAACCATCTAGGATAAGTTTAACAAGATACCCATTATTTTATTCTTCCACCACTATCTGAAAAATTGAAACACAATTCTAGGCGGATTGATGCACCTTATACTTTCAAAGGGGCTCTCCAAAAATAAGTAAAGTTATATGACTATGGAAAAGAAATGATGTGGTGGTTCTTACCACACAAGCCTCATCCACTGATGGATTGGGGATGAAAAACATGATGTCCAACTGTGGAAAGCATAAAAATAAGCTCCTATTGGGGGGTTTAACCGAAGATTTCTTTTCCCTTTCCATATTTACCTTTTTTTCTTTCAATTATTCTCTTTAAATATCAATAAAATTTTAATGTATGCTAGTTTTTTTATTTTAGAAAACCAATTGTGTACATACCTTTATAATGTTCTCCATTATCTTCTCGTTAGTTTTCCACTAGTAGAATCCACTTGAGGCCACTATCCATCATTTTTAACAAACACTTTACAATTTTCCATGATCGGATCAAGCTACAACCATAAAAAACATGGAAAAATACCCTCACTTCATAAGATCTGGTTAATTTTTACTTGAGATTAAATTTATTGAATATAATTTTAATCTATTTTCATTTTAGAAGCATTCAAGTTAACCAAAGTATCTTTTTAAAGGAATAGAAGGGGTGTATTTGAATTTATGTAATTGATAATAAATCTTCTAATTCAGGGAGTTTTTCAGTTCAGAATTCTTCTCATTTCTTTATTCTTTTAAAATATGTCTGTTGATACTACTTTGGTCTTTAATTTTTAGAAAAGTTGAAATCTATAAGGATTTTTGGCATGCTGAATTTTTTTTAAAAAATTTTGGTTCCTTCCATTAAATTTATAATTTTGGCATGAGTATTAGTGCTCAAAATTATTTAACTATAATTAAAATTTTTCTAAACACTTCATGAAAATTCAATAGGATACACATTATATTTTTGAGCTGAATTTTTTCAATGGTAACCAATAGTTAATTTCTATCCATGCTGTGTTTTGTGTTTTTATTTATATTTTGTGGTAGAATAATTCATTGATATTTCTTATTACCCTTTCTAAACTTGATTTTAATCTACGGAATTTGAAAATATGTTTGAACTTTAAAAATAAATTTAAAAAATTTCTCCACATTGGATTCAACATTGAGGACAATGTTGAGATTTAGTATGGGGAGGGTATTTAAATGTGCTAATATTTACCTCAATGTGAGCCCATCAAAACCCCTGATTTTTTTCAAATTTCTTTATTTTCGAGCTTCAATAAATATTTTACAGTGATTTTAAATTTTTCAGAAGTTTAAGTGTTGTGTATCCACTTTAAGTAGGTTAACTATTTAATAACCCTTGGATATAATTAATTAATTCAATTTTCCTTACCTTCGTGAAAGGTAGTTAAATTTGGTAAAAAAATTGTGAGAATGTTTTATAAATTTAATTTCCCTTAAATCTTTTAATTTGGATTCAATGTCGTATGATATGCATTCAAATAAATCACAAAATAAAAATCTTAATCCTTCTTGAACTTTTTATTTTATAATTTTTTCTATAAGATAAGTTATTTATTCTACTTTTAATTTATTAAGTTCTCTCATCTAAACAGAGTGTTGAAATTATTTTATTTATAATTTATGTGAGTCAGTTATTTTGGAGGTAAAGAGATGTTTGGAATTTCATTTGAATGAAAATTTAAATGGTTTTAATCTCGATTAAAATTTATAGGGTCAATTATTTTTATAAAATAGGAATCAAGTTTTCACTAAAAATACTTAATTTCTTGAGGGTAAAATATTTTTACTACTTGATGAAATCCAAGGGAGAAAATCATTTTGAAAATGGATTTTTCATGGAAACCCAGTATTTAAAGCTTAAGATCTATCTCAATCCAATAGATTTGATTAATTGTTTTCTTATGGAAAATAAAAATCTTAGTGTGGGGGAATTGATGTGGCTATATTTTGATACATTTTTGCAACATAAATTCTTCAAATTAATTATATTTTATTTATTAAATTAATGTTTTAATTAGTTAATTTACTTTGGTGTTAATTTTATTTTAAAATAATAAATCCTTTTAAATAATGATTTGTGTTTAATTAATTTTTATTTTATGTTTTAATTATAATTCAGTTCATCTTTGAATTATTAATTTAGTTATGGAGATTATTTTAAATTATTATTCTAATGTAATTGTTTAATTTCATATCTTCCTTTTTTGTAATTAATTAATTAATTTAATTTTAATAATTTATTTCTTTTGTTTTATTAATTTAATAATCAATACATGTAATTATAATTTAACCCTTTTAATGAATTTTATAATTTATTCATTTAGTTAATTAATTAGTTAGTTAATTATTTTTAGTAATTTGTTTTTAATTTAACAAAATAATTAGTTTATAATTTATTTAAATATTTATTTTCGTTTTTACTTAATTGAAAAAAAATTAATTTTAATTTAGTTTTAAATTACTAGTTTTTGTTTTCTAATTATAAAAATCTAACTTACATTTTAAATTTATTAATAAATTTTACAGTTTTCATCTATTTAATTTTAATATATCTTTGTTTAAAATTTTTATTTGTAGTACATAACATCCATTGAAGATAAATTAGAGTAAGATGACTACATCATTGTCTACATAAAGGGACTGTATCATTTTTTGCATCATATAGTTGAGGATTTCCACCAGCACCATAATAGAAGTAAAAAAACACTAATCAATATTAAGATTTAGTGTTAAAGAAATTTAGGATCTACTCATAAAATATTTTTGAGAAATTAAGGATGTCTACATAAGTGATGTATTCCATGTCCATCAGATTGTGTAAGATAAATTCAGTGAAGATATTTTCATAAGATAAATGCAGTACAACTTGCATAAGATAAATTTGGTATAAGATAATTGATCCTACATGATGATGGAATCTGAAACACTGCCACTACCGATTTCCTCCTGAGACATACCAGACCTCCACTAAGATTTTTAAAACTTCCACCATAATTAGGAAGTATGAATCTAAACCAGGGTTGATCCAATGATATCCTCACCACTATTGAGTTGACTAACACCCGCCACTGGACCAAGGGTGTTCCAAATCTCATGAACTCCACATCATCTTCATTTGAAGAAGATGAGCCATCTCCCTTGTTTGGATCTAAGGCCACCACTACAACCTTGGTCACCACTGATGTGGATATCGACCTTGTCATCAATGGAGAAGAATAATCATGCGTGCATTTTGAAGAATCAAACTGATCATGAAGTTGACCACCGCCTCCACTTGATCTAAGTCGAAGGTATCAACAATAATGAAGACCATGAGCCAGAAGTGGAATAATACCATTGTTTCAACACTGATTAGTCACTGAAAGTGGCTAATATTCATTGTTAATATCTTTATATTCATTGTTCCAAAGTCCATAAACATTGTTTTTAGTGCATTACATAAATAGAACTTCATTTCTCATCTTAAATGCAATTCATGTTTAAAATGCAAATTTGGGACCAATCATTCAATTGTTTGTGGACAACATTATATTCATTTTCTGAATTTACAATTTTGAGATAAGATTTATCGCTTTGTTTGGAACATTTTATCTTTTAGGTCCGATGGATGAATCCCAAGGGAAGGTGGATAATTTTGCGCCCGAATGCAGAAATTTGCTGGAGAAAGCATAATGGGCCTAAGGCGCATCAAACAAATGTGGGGATCACAAAAAAATCCCAATGAATCTCAAATTTATACAGTAGAAAGATAAAAATATGAGTATCATTTTATTCAAATGTGGATGGAGCTAATTCTGAATTTTTCATGATGATAAAGGGATATGAAGTTGAGATTTAAATGGTGGACCCGACATTAATGCACATAAAGTCATACCACTAGTTCGGCCATAACATCTAAACGGCTGAGCAAAATGTCCTGAAATTTTTACATCGGATAGAGGAAACATGAAAGAATATATTTGTCTTCTAAAACCCCTCAATATTCGGCTTCCATCAATTAAATATTTGAACGTCAAAATGGTGGATGAATCTGGACAGTTTTCTGGGTCAACTTTGAAACGTAAATTTCCTTTTGATTATTCACCCTCGTTTTGACTCTATTAATTTTGGGGGGGTGAATTAATTGTTGGGGTGGACCTAAGGCTCATAATATGCCTATATAAGGAGATTGTGGTGAAGGGAATTATCATCTAACATTTTTCTTTTAATCCATGTTTTTCTTTCATCCATTGTATTTCTTTCAATTGTAATTTCCTGCTTTCAATTTGTAATCGCATTATCAAGTTTTCCCATGTAAGTTTTTCTTTCATGTTTATTATTTTAAATAAAATTTCTTCTTCTTTTTCACTTTTTATTTTCCTTTTCTTCACACATTGATGCCGTTGAATCAAGGTGTGAAATTATTCACACCAGTGCTTGTGAATTTTTCACACAACGGTGGAGTGTCCATTTTTATTAATGTTTTTCTTCTTCAATTACACTTCTTTAAGTAGACTTCTCACTTCCATTGATATAATAGAAGATATGGAGGGCTAAACATTTATGGTTTGGTCTTAGAGAGTTGCATGCGATGAATTGGATGTTATTTCATGTACTTTAATTTTTAAATCTGTTTGTTATTTTAAGATTTCCATTCAATGAGTTATGTTCTTCTTCATCTTTTCCAAGTTTAACAATGACACATTTTGAGTGCTAGTACGATCTATTTAATTTGAGTTCTCAATAAAGTGATCCTCAAAGTGAATTGTTGATTGGCCTTGGAATTGTGTAGGGATTAAATTGGTGAATGATTTGGGAGAATTATCTCGTTGTTTGGATACGTCTTCAATTAATGACATGAAATTTTTAAGAAATGAAATGCATCCAATCCACCAAAAGCAACAACCTAGGATCAACCCATATTAATTAATTGTTTTAGATCAAGTAAATTTGTTTTTTTAATTGTTCTTTAAATTAAATAATTAGTTATCCAATCAATTCAAACCCATGTTAGCAACTTCACAACCCAACCTCCATAAAACATATGTTTCTAAAGGTTACTTCTTAGGTCCCTGTGGATTCGACCCCTATATGTACTTCAACGACCGCTTATACCTGTAGGGTAAATTTGGGCGCAACCAAATTTTGGCACTGTTTCCGGGGATCCAAGTAAGTTTTCTTAGAAACCCACCTTTTATTCTCACCTAACTTCTCTTTTCTCACCTATATTTATCTTTTCTTTTCCCCTTTCTGTTTTCATGTTTCCAAAAAACATCCAAATCCAAATTTCATTCAACTCCAATGGAGTATCATCAACAATTTCCTTTTATAGACTCGGGCTGGAATCAAATAGAAAATCAACAACGGGAATCCCCTCAGATAGAAATTTACTTTTATCAACACTTGAATGATTACCCCACACCCGATAACATGAACAATCAATGGGATGCTGAATGTTTAAAAGATCAATTTCCATACCTATCAAGAATGATTGAAAAGATAAATAATGAGGAAGTCCATGATGTACAAACATATATCAACCCTAATACTGAAAAAATTATTGATCAATTGTGTGAACAAATGGATAAAATGAATTCAGAAGTTTCATATTTCAGATTAGAATTACAAAGATTTAAGACTTTTGAGGAACCCATTCCCACTCAAGATGTTCTTTCCTCATCATTGATAGATGAATCTTTTATCAAAAAAAACCTCTCATGAATTGAAAAAAGAACTAACCTTTGGATTTGGGATAACTGAACAAGATCAAGGAAATGTTGAAGGGTATTTAAATCAGGAGGAAATTAATTTTTTGGATTCACAAGGGGAAAATTTGTCTTTATGGATTGAGTGTTCAGAATATTTCTCCAATAACATTTTTTTAGAATCACCGATCATTGAACCATTGGGAGATATAACGAATAGTGATCCCATACACACTTCTGATATTCAACTAGACATTTTCAGGAAGAATCTTATTTTCAAAATGAACCAATTCTTTCTAAATGTTTTGGAGAAGAAACTGATTTTGATTTAATTTGTCAATCTCCTTTAGGAAATTTCAATAAACCCGAGCTCAAAATTATTTTACTTTCTTCCGAACTCAAGAATCCCACTATAGGAGATAAGAAAGACCTTGTATTTGTAGTTAATTCTTCTCAAGAAACCAATAATGTTGGAATGGTCATTGATGTCTTAGGAAAGACTAGAAATTCAACTGAATCAACCATTACCAAATTTCCTTGGACTTCCTCACTCATTACTGACCATGGGATTTCACATGAATCAAATTATAAAAAAATCAATCTGAATCAAGTTTAAGTGGACAAAAAATGGGGTCCTAAAAATGTTGAAAGTTGGAATTGGATAAATTGGGGGGTATAAGTCGAGCCAACGACGTTAAACAAAAGCGTTGCATGGGAGGCAACCCATGGATTCCATGTTTCTAATCATTTTGAATCATTTTTTTCATATAATAAATTAGCATAGATTGTTGACCTATTATTATTTTATGAGTAAGGATGGGTATGAAAAGGGAGCTCCATATTCATCTGTGTCACGTGGCGTGATCTCTGAGTAATACCTTACCCAGAAATCTAAAAAGAAGACAATGTATCATCAGTTTATTTTGTTTTTTTTATTTTTATGTTTTTATAGGTTAAAAAAATAAAAGGACATGTTGTAAGTCATAAGGAAAATCTATTCACCACCATCAAAGAGGCTGAGACTCGAACCCAAGATTGAAGGGAGACATCGGCATGCGATTTCTTCATCAACCACCAGGTGACTTCATTCCACGATTATCATTTTCAAATTTCCTCTTTGAACTCCTCTTTTACCCCCTTCTAACTTTTATTTTCTGTAAACACTGGGGACAATGTTATTCTATGTTGGGGGGAGATGAAATAAAAAATGATTTGTTTTAATAAGAACATGCATGGAAAGAAAAATTCCATTAACCTTGAACATGATAACACACATTTCAAACTCTGAAATTGGATATCAAATAATTTTGCATGCCTTGATTCTGATTTTAATGAAAGTTTAAGTTCATGAGCATAGTTTTTGGAAAGTGCAGTTGTCCGATGTGATTTTTCAAAGTTTACATTGTCATCCTCTTAGTAAAAATGCCACAATGCACGTCTACTGGATCGTGGGTGTAAATTTGAGTTCTTGGGTCCCTTTAATTAAAGCATAGGGTTCTGGGGTCGCTTTTAGTTTAATTTGAGTATCAAAAAAAAATTATAAAAAAAAATAATGACCACATAGAGCAATGTTTTGTCCAAATGTATAGCGTCCAGCACTTGGGGATCGTGACTCTATAGTTGTCTTGCCCAGAGTTAGGCTTTATATCTCTATTGTAGAGAATGGAATTGACAATATGTGTGGCGTCCAGCACTTGGGGATCGCGACTCCATAGTTGTCTTGCCCAGAGTTAGTCTTTTCACATCTATTGTGGTTAAAACAAAAAAAAACAAAAAAAAAACAAAAAAAAATGGATACCCATCTTAAGGTTTAATGTGATTCCCACCTAGCGCTTCCATTTTTTCCCATTGAATAATAAAATGGGACCCATATCTTTTATGATGCACAACACTTTATCATGCTTAATTGGAATTGGATGAAATGTGGCGATGAATTTGAACAAAGGAATAGGAATTGGCTTGGGATATGCTTATGGACCTAGCTTGTTTTAAATGATTTTGATGGGTTTCATAATTTTTTTTGGTATGATGTCTTTGGGTGAGCAATGTGTATTAAAATATTTTTGGAAAAGGGGATTTGAATTTCATATTTGTAATTTATTTTGCTCGGGACTAGCAAAACTCTAGTTAGGGGGTGTGATTAGTCACTGAAAGTGGCTAATATTCATTGTTAATATCTTTATATTCATTGTTCCAAAGTCCATAAACATTGTTTTTAGTGCATTACATAAACAGAACTTCATTTCTCATCTTAAATGCAATTCATGTTTAAAATGAAAATTTGGGACCAATCATTCAATTGTTTCTGGACAAAATTATATTCATTTTCTGAATTTAAAATTGTCGTATAAGATTTATCGATTTTTTTGGAACATTTTATCTTTTAGGTCCGATGGATGAATCCCAGGGGAAGATGGAGAATTTTGCGCCCGAATGCAGAAATTTGCTGGAGAAAGCATAATGGGCCTAAGGCCCATCAAACAAATGTGGGGCTCACAAAAAAATCCCAATGAATCTAAAATTTATACAGTAGAAATATAAAAATATGAGGATCATTTTATTCAACTGTGGCTGGAGCTAATTCTGAAGTTTTCATGATGATAAAGGGATATGAAGCTGAGATTTAAATGGTGGACCCGACATTAATGCACATAAAGTCATCCCACTAGTTCGACCATAACATCTAAACGGATGAGCCAAATGTCCTGAAATTTTTACATAGGATAGAGGACACATTAACGAATATATTTTTCTTTTAAGACCCCTCAATATTCAGCTTCCATCAATTAAATATTTGAACATCAAAATGGTAGACGAATCTGGACAGTTTTCTGGGTCAACTTCGAAACGTAAATTTCCTTTTGATTATTCACCCTCGTTTTGACTCTATTAATTGTTGGGGGTGAATTAATTTTTGGGGTGGACCTAAGGCTCCTAATATTCCTATATAAGAAGATTTTGGTGAATGGAATTATCATCTAACATTTTTCTTTGAATCCATGTTTTTCTTTCATCCATTGTATTTCTTTCAATTGTAATTTCCTGCTTTCAATTTGTAATCGCATTGTCAAGTTTTCCCATGTAAGTTTTTCTTTCATGTTTATTATTTTAAATAAAATTTCTTCTTCTTTTTCACTTTTTATTTTCCTTTTCTTCACACATTGATACCGTTGAATCAAGGTGTGAAATTATTCACACCAGCACTTGTGAATTTTTCACACAACGGTGGAGTGTTCATTTTTATTAATGTTTTTCTTCTTCAATTCCACTTCTATAAGTCGACTTCTCGCTTCCATTGATATAATAGCATATATGGAGGGCTAAACATTTATGGTTTGGTCTTAGAGAGTTGCATGCGATGGATTGGATGTTATTTCATGTACTTTAATTTTTAAATCTGTTTGTTATTTTAAGATTTCCATTCGATGAGTTATGTTCTTCTTCATCTTTTACAAGTTTAACGATGACACATTTTGAGTAGTAGTACGATCTATTTCCTTTGAGTGCTCAATAAAGTGATCCTAAAAGTGAATTGGTGATTGGCCTTGGAATTGTGTAGGGATTAAATTGGTGAATGATTTGGGAGAATTATCTCGTTGTTTGGATACGTCTTCAATTAATGACATGAAATTTTTAAGAAATTAAATGCATCCAATCCACCAAAAGCAACAACCTAGGATCAACCCATATTAATTAATTGTTTTAGATCAAGTAAATTTGTTTTTTTAATTGTTCTTTAAATTAAATAATTAGTTATCCAATCAATTCAAACCCATCTTAGCAACTTTACAGTCCAACCTCCATAAAACATATATTTCTAAAGGTTACTTCTTATGTCCCTGTGGATTCGACCTCGATATGTACTTCAACGACCGCTTATACCTATAGGGTAAATTTGGGCTCAACCAAACACTAAATCCACCATCTTTGTTGAACCTTATGATAACCGAACATAGATATGAGCTTGAAAAATGTTTAGGAACACCCAAATTCATGTGTATTGTTGAATCGGAATCAATCCACCATCATGATTCAATATCACACCGTTAAGGCCATCGTTTGAGGAAGATGAAACGAGATCCGTCCAAACCCATTGATTTCAATTCCAAACACTGATTTTTGTTTGTTCAGTCATATTTATGTAGAAGTGGAAGAATTTGTGATAGGATTGAAATTATGGCATCACGATGAAGTAATTTCGAATGAAGCTATTATAACTGATTGAAGACAGGTGTTTCCAAAAATGGTCGATCCTACCCAAATCTAAAACTAGGCCAATGATCCATAGGACCCAAAACTGATACTTGACTGAACTTTCATTGGTTTAGCATTTGAATCCAATGGGATCCATCGAATACTACCCAAAATTTGGTTGAATGTTCCTTTAGTGGGTTGAGTTCGATGAACTGATCAACAAAACTAATTATTGCAGAGAGTTAAACCTATGTTTTTCCAAGATCCACAATGAGGATGAACTATGAATCCAATATTGATGAAGAAAATTCTGATATTGGGTTTTTTTTCTTCATTGTTGAATCTATCATCTAGATCATTTCATTGAAGGGTTGTTTGTTGTTTGAGTTGTTTTTGTTTTCAGTCATGATGTTGGCCTCGGTCATTAACATTGTTGTAGTTGGGATGGTGCAAGAGGATTCCCATTAGATGTAGAATACCTCAAAAAGGGTCTTCGTTGAAGAGGATCGGTTGTTTCTCAACGACGAATTGTATACATTGGTCTAGATCATCTTTATTATATTAGTTTCCTAGAAGAATAAAAGATCATGAGTTGAAAGCTTGGACGAGCTAGATTTTTTCACTTATGTTTTAACAACAGGGGCCAATGAGAAGGGATGATGACATATTAGGAAAATTCTCATGTCAAAAGAAATTATTAATTGTCTGTGAACATGTCATAATTTTTTGGTGGATTTATTAAAGTTATGTACAGTGACAGAAGGCCAAAAATGGAAATGCTACCTGTGATGATAGATAAGTGAGACTAAAAAATTAAGGTGGTGATTTGATAAAAAAATATAAGAAGGGACGCTTGTGATTTTTTTAGAGGCAAACAGTTCCAGAGAGTAGATAGTAGAGAGCAAGAAGTATAATAAAATTTCACGACACTAGAGTGAATCTATGGAGATCGGAGTTGGGAGATCATTCAATGAACTCGAAGAATACCTACTGTTGAGCATGGAGACAAAGTTTGAAGGCTGATCGAATTCTATATACATGATCTATTAATTTTATTTTGTCCAAAACTTGTTATTCCTTCAAGTGATTTCATTCTGAGATTTTATAATTTTCTATCAAACATTAATTTTCTATATATTTTCATTTGTTAGATATGTGATTGTTGTTTGATAATTGTTCTTCTATCATTTAAATTCAATTTTATCTTCCATTAATTGATTAATACATTGTATATCAGTGTGTATTTGTCATTGTATATAGACTGTTAGGTTCGAACTATTAGGATTTTGTTGTTCAATTCTTTTTGTTCAAGTTTCTCAGTAGTCAATCAACATTTTTGAGCACAATGATTTGACTCTGTCAAGGTATTTGGTGATATTTGAATACATTGATGAGCTTTTAATGAAAGAAGGTAAAAATTGAGATCGTAGTTGAAGATCCTAATTTCTCAAACATAATGAGGCACATTGTTTAGATATTTCAGACTATGTGTTGAGAAAATTTATGGAATGAATTCTTGTGAAGAAATGAATAATGAATGAACCAGTTGAGTCACTTGGGAAGGCCACCAATCCTTTTCTGACTTTTCTCCACCTTTAAATCTATTGCTTATTTTCTTCTATTCACATTCCATGTTTTATTAGTTTAGTAAATAAGTATAGTTTTAATTCCTATTTTAGAATCCCCCTAAGAAATTTATTTTAGTTAATAATAATAAAAATCGTGATAAAGAAACTCCTTAAATGTAGTCTCATTGGGAGATAACTATGGTTGATGCTATATTATAGTAGTTAGAAGAATAAAAATATTTAATTGGCTTTAAGTGACTAAAGACCCATGATTTCATAAATACAACACCACTTTTTCAAAAATAACATGGTTCATGAGTTGAGTAATGAATTCAATTAATGAAATCATCCAAATTCTCCATTTTTCTTCTTCGTTTTTGTTTTTTTTCAATTTGTTTTCATTTTTTTCAAGGAGGATGAAATGAAAATAAAATATAATGAAATAATGACAATCATGACCTCAATTTTTTAGAGGTAAGTGAGTCGTAAATGTACACACAATGAATAATTAAATATCATCTCAATTTTTTCTTTTTTCCCTTTTTTCAAAATTTTTCACTTTTTTGGGAGAAATGGATGATAAAAATGAATCACAGTGAATAAAAGTGGTCCATGCCCATTCTGAAAATTCCTAGAATAATTAAAAAAATATCACACACCCAACAATGAGATACATATCATATATATAAAATAAAATCTCTTCCATCAAATTCAAACATGAAATATCGATGAAAAAATATTTAGAGTGAAGGCAGGTAAAGAAAATTTAGTTTTTAATGTGGCTTAAACCTATAAGGAAATTCATAGAATATAAGGGATTAGAAGGGTAGATGTAAAGGGTATGTATCAAGTTAAATATTTATCTAGAAAAATAAGTTCCTTAATCATGTCAAAATAATTTTATGAACACCAAATATTAGAAAGATAAAAAACAAAAGATCTTGTTTTCACATAAAAATCCTCAACAAAGCATGGGAATTAGGTAGAATATGTTAAAAGGGTTCATAATAAATCATAGGATATAAAAATTCAATTTGATTTTGTGATTCATGGACATGGATTTCAAAAATTATCCAAAGTTATAAAATTCTTGAAAATAAAATTCGAGGAAAAGTTTCCATGTCAACAATCATTTAAAATCTATTTTATCTGAAATCAATAAAACTATAAAAAAAATTAAAGTGTGAAATCTGATAAATTATTTTCATTGAATCTCAATGTTCCTAAAAAATTAAAAAAAAATAAAAACACAAAAAACTCCTAAATAGGTTGACACTATCCCCACACTTAAAATTTTACTACCCATGAATTAATCTCCACAAAATAAAAAGATAGGTGTACAAAAAATAAATAGAAGGAAAGATACAACCTGGATTTATAGTTGCATCATTGAGTTAAGCTTCTAACTACTACCAATTATACCTAGAAAAAAATAACAAAACAAAAAATAATAAAAATATTTAATATTAAAGAGAAAGGAAAAAAAGAGGGATAGAACATGGTTTGACCCCACAGGTGGGTGGTAGGTTTTACTACCACTAGTTAAGCAGTTGGAACACTTTATCTCCAATCTAATGGTGGGCATGTTTTATGTGATTTCAACCACCACATTGTTTTCATTCTGATATTCATTCCTTAACATTGTCTATGTAATAACCCATGGATAGAGTAGAATAGATCTATTAATTTTTCAATGTATTACATCTCCCAAGGTAGGGGAAGAAAAAATAATGGATCCTCCATTTCATTGATCACGTATTCGTTTTCCTCTTAAACATCAACATCTTGGTCCTGATCATGTGATGTTATTTTAGAAATTTCATAAAAAGGTAATTCATAAAATAATTGAACATGAATATTATTAAAACATTAAAAATCAATAAATATATATTCACATTAAAGTAGATCAACTTGGAATGTGATTTCATCCAGCTAGGCCATAGGTAACTCGGTCTTAGAATGTGTATCTTTTTCTTTAACATCCTCAAAATACTTCCATTTATTATTCAAATCTATAAAATTAATTCAATGTGGGGTGATTCTCAATTAATTTTCAATAAAATTAGAATAATATGAGTTCAAGATAATATTTTCTACCAGAGTAAGCATGAATTTTAATTATTTTTCTTTGTTCAATGCCTCTTAGAGTAGGTTTTTATGGATAGAGGTAGGTAGTCAATATCCTAAAAATTTTATTTAAATTTAACCACTTGGTTGGTGTATTATTTGAAATCTAGATATAGGTTGATAATTAATGATCTTTTATTGAAAATATAAGATAATCACATACCCTTTCATCTTCTATAAAATATATCCAATATTCATCCAATTTATCTGGATCTAATTATTATTCTTCAACAACCTATGGAAATGGCATGGAAAATTTTGAGACTAGTTCCTTCATAATTTATTCCTCTCATAGTTATTAAATTGAAAATATTGGGAAAACATGCTTTGATTCCTCCTTTTCTTGAGCCTCTTTCTAAGGTCCCAATTTATTCAAGGATGGGGAAATAATTTTCATTTTATACCTCAACTCTTCATTCATTTTTGCATTTTTTTTGAAATTTAATCCTCCATGTTTCTTCCTTGATGGACTCATAAACATAGGTCAAAGGATAATCATATGAAAAATCGCATTTAAATTTTATAAGAAAATAAGGATGTGTAATGAAGTTCTATTTTTTTAGTATTTTAAATATATAATTTTTTGGTTTTTTTTTGAAAAATAGTGTGTGAATGATCTTGAAATACTTAGAAACATTTCCAATTTTTTGGGGGTGGGGATTTATTGTGAGTCTCTCACTAATAAATTCTTATTTTTCTAAGAATGTAGTATAGTACACACCTTAGGGTCGATCTCCCAAGGAGGCCATGCACACACACCATTTTTTCTATTATCACTTTTTATATAATAACTAATATAACACTAAATAATAAAATAATATAATTATGGGGGGTTATAAATTCATAAAATATATCAATATGAAAACGAAATAAAAAGAATAATATAAAACAAAAAAAAGTTGGTGAGAGAAAAGATATCGTCTTAGGGAGTATACAATGATGCAATATTGTTCTTTAAAATATTCTCACTATTATATCCAATGTTGAAAGAAAACATATCAATCAAAACATTCTCATTGAATTTTTATTATACTATATAAACCCTCTATATGAAAGACAATACTCTCTCATATCATCACCATAATGCTACTCCACCCCATATGAAACATTATGATGATGTAAAAGAGGAATAAAAATGAATGGGAAGAAGAATACAATAGTAGAGAAAGCGGGGTAAACTATACACCAAAACTATTTTAACAACTACTAAAATTCCATGAATAGAAAAATGTGAAACATTATAGTTAATGAACCCAAGAATCACCACTCTCCCCTCCACTAGAATAGGCACTGAATTTAGTTCCCTATTTTCATGGAGTTTAGAATAATCATGATGGAGAAAACACAAAATAGAAAAAATAAAAGAAAATAAAGGAATAATAAGAGAGATAAAATAATATATATATTTAAAATATAAATATATATTATAAAATATTGACACAACCTTATCCCTCTGAAAATGGATATCACATAGAATGGAAGAGGTGGTACATATTTATAGGGATAGGGGTTCTCATTTTTGATCTACAATATATCTTTCAAAATTTGTATTATTTTTGGCCCATTTAATGGATGCATATTGGAATGGTGTATTTATTAAAGTTTTTAATATATTTATTTTATCTCCACCCACAAAATTTGAGCACAATTTTTCATGTAATGAAGTATTTATGGGTGAATCATTAATAAAAACATTTATGGCCTACCGGTCTATTCATATTCCCATGCTCCAACCTCTAATGTATTTATGAACTTGAGGGAGGAAAATTTTAGAATGGAAACAATTAATTAAATTTTTTCTTCTGCTCTTATCAATCTCCATGTGAAATTTAAGCTCATTTGGGTAGGTACTTTGTGATATATGGTTCCATCTTTAAAATTTCCCAAATCTGAGCACAAATCCCAAGGTCTAACATGTGAGATTTATTTGGGCCTCAAAATGTTGAATTTTTCTCTACGTCCTATTGAATTAAATGTATCCCAAAATTTTTTAAAGCCTAAAAAAGTGATTTTTCAATTTGGATTATTTTTTAATAAGTTATAGACGAAATACCAATTTAATATAAAATATTTTAATTCCAAAATTAGGTCATTTTCACAATTAAGATCAAATTATTAATAAAACCAAAAATTATGACCATTACCATTAAAAATGATTTTTTATTAAAACATTTAATTTCATAATAATACATGTGAAATTATGAGTTTAATCTTCCAATCATCCTCTTATATCTATCATGACGGATCTTGATCCCTAGAATGTAGACTACCTTACCTAAGTCTTTCAAGGAGAAGAATTTTTTTAACCATATCTTAACCGATTGTAAGACTGGTCTCTCCTTTACCATCAATAATATATAATGAATTTATACTACTAGGAAAACTATTTCACTCTCATTAAACCACTTGTAGACAATGGTATCACATTAAATATTTATGAAACTAAATTATATAATTAGTTAAATAAATCAAATGTTTCATGATCATGATTTATTCTTTAACCCATAAATGGTTTTTACAACTTGTATACCTTATTGGAATATTTTTTGTCTATGAACCATTATGTTTCTGTTATATAGACATATTCTAGAAGTTTTCCATTAAGGAAATATGCATTCATTTACATTTTTCAAATCTCATACTCATGGTAAGTTTCTATGACAAGTAGAATCATAATGGATTTTATCATGAAGACTAGTGAAAAGGTTTTTAATAGTATATGTATTAGCTCTGTGAAGCTTGGCCTATTTTCTCCTATTGATCGTTCAAGGTTCTGGTGCTCTGCTAATGTGTATAGAATCACTAGGGTAGAATCCTCAGGGACGAGAATTTTTTAATAATCAATTATTTTTTTTGATTTATCATTTTAATGGAGGGGTTTGTTTGTAAAGATTAGATGAAATGATTGATTAATGAATATTTATTTAAAAATTTAATAATTATTTGGGTGAGTTTATAATTAGGCAGTTAGGCTTGTGATATCCTTGAGCTTCTCTTTATATTTCATTAAATTAACACCCACTTCACAAGACGACTTTGATCGGACTTCCCAAGTGTTAAAGATTTAATCCAAGACATAAATTAACTAGGATTCTAATCACAATCAGTACATGTTTAGTGTAGTGTATTTATGGTTCCAATAATCCATGGAATCCACACGTTAAAAAAAATATGTCATTAATCCATGACATTTTCTGTTTAACATACACAATATTAACCTAAAGAATACTCAACGAGCAAAATATCTCAATCACTTAACATCCCCAAATTATTACTCACCCCAATAGTAGATTTACTCATATATTTATATTGATAGTAATCTGGTTATATATATGTCTTATGGTGTTTAATTATAAAGAAAACTAAAAGAAAGTTACAAGATAAGAGTAGCGCGCCGAACACACACACAAATGGAGAAAAGAATTAAATATAGACTTTTGATTAAATGAGTAAGTGAGAAAAGGGAAGATTTTTCTACTTGATTTAAATTATTTTAAGACCATGAATATTACACAATATAATTTGGGTGAAGATGATATATAATTAAGAAGAAACATGCATTAAAACATGATTGAAATGAAAATAATCTTACACGCTTACAATTGAAAGCAAACTTAAACAAAAAAGAAAAGGAAAGTGGAGGATAGGTATATCCTGTTGAAACAAGATCAAGGAAATTCCTAACATGCCCTTTTAAATACTCCATGTATATGAATCTGGAGAAATAATCTTCTTAAAATTCATAAATATGAATTTTTTAAGTCTTACCTAAAAATATGGAGGCTATTGGACTTAATGAGTCAATATTATGGTGGTTTTATTAAAAAAATTAATCTGTCCATTTCAATCCATACTTTTTCGAAGTCCAAAATGTGAATTGGTTTTTGAATAGGAAGATTCTATAAAATACAATTAATTTATTCTAAAAAGTAATCCACCTATATCTTGGATTTCACACAGAAAAATATAAGCTCTAAATTATCTCTATATTATTAGAAAATTTCATAATTGTGTGCTGGTTTTAATTCCTAGAAAGAATGGTGGGTTGGACTTCATAGAATCATTTGGGACCCTTTTTGGTGGATTAGGGACTTAAATTTTTTATCCAAGATGGATTTTATTATACCCTTAATTTTGGTGTAGAATAAAATATTTTGTACTTCTGTATTGAGCCCAAAAAATCAATCTTCTTAGATGGATCAGTTTCTTCACAGATTCTTTGGGGTTTCTTGTGTGGATTATATGACCATTAAAATGGCTGAATGGGCCAATTATTACTTATAATGCTATGTTTTAAATTTAATAAGTAACCCTAAAAAATATTAACCATACAATTTGGATATGTAGGGTAATATTCATAAGTAAAATAGAAAACTGACTCGATTGGATTAATTCAAATAATGCTCAAAATTATATTTAGTAGTAAAACATGGGTATGTCACACTAATTATGCAATTTTACATAAAAATTACTAAAATAAATAGAAAAAAAGTTATGAAAAATGAATAAAATAAACTCCACCACAATTAGTCTTGTGAATTTCTTCATGTAAAACAAATATAAAAACATAACAAAATCATTCTCACTCGTCAAAAAATATAAAATTTTTGTTTTCCCCAATCAAGGGAGGTTTAGACCATTTAATTCATCCATATTTAATTCCACCAAAAATTGTTACTTAAAAAATATTCCAAAAACAATTCATTTTTCATGCTATAATTAGAAATGGAAAATTTAGGCACTCAGAACTTACTCCTCTTAAGATGATAAATATTTATTTCTGGAGGTTTAATCACTCACCAACCAAAAGTGAAAATCTTAGAGTTTTAAAGAGATATAATCTTTCATTAACTATTATATGGTTCACAAGAATCAAGAGTACTTTTTTAGGGGGTTTTCTATGGCTATGGGGCTGTAGAAATTTAATGTCTAAGAGAAAGGAAAAGAGGGGTAAAACACCAACATGGAAAAAGCAATGCACAATTTTTTTGAAATGAAAAATGGAAGGAAGTAGAAACACATATTTACTAGGGAATGATTGTGTAAATAAATACACAAAAGAGGAATAACATTTTAAGGTGATGAGAAGATGCAATATTTACAAAACACAAAACTTCTCCCAATGACATAAGTGTTTTTTTTATTTTTATTTTTTGCATTATTTTCAAAATTTGAACATGAAAAAGATCTCACATTAATCTACCAATCCATTTGTGATCTTCTCACGACACTAATTGTAATATTTATAACAACATCAAAGGTTGAGGAGAGTTATTTTTGACTTTCCCTTGACACAACCCATTTTTTCGGTTTTTTTTAACACTTGTCAGAAACATTTACAAAATTACATAAATGAAAATACAATCCCCAAAATCACTAAATGACAACATCTCCCCTACAATAAAATAGATGATTTCCATAGAGAATATGAAAACACATTGAAAATAAAGGAAATGCAACTGAAAATGAATTCCATTCCCCCCACACTTAAATTTCAATAAATTATGAAATGTAATTCCATGTAGATATTGGGTGGTATAAGGTATTAAGATTGTAATGTGGCCATCAAAGAAAATGTTTTCATACATAGGCTCAAAAGGGATTTCAAAATGAGGATTAATGAAAGGTTAATGTGAGGCTATTTGGATTTTTTTATTCTCATGTGGTTTAGAAAATTCCTCTATAATATTAACGGACACTAAAGTAGGAAATTAAGCTCTTAGGTACACAAAATCAAGACTCAAAATCGGGGGTGAAAATGCACAAAATGAAAATATGGTCATAGGTGACCTTGGAAAGAAAGCTAAAGTTGTCCCTCATGGTTGAAGAAGAATCATTTTCCAAATAAAAAATTGATAATGCAATTTTTTTTGGTTTTGAAACAAGATTTTTTATCCAAATTTATGATGAAAATACAAAATTTTTGAAATTAAAACATGTCTTTTGACTCCCCAAAAAGGTTAAACAAAATTTCAGAATCATATGGTGGGTAATTATGACTTTTTTTGTATTTTTTTTTAGTTTCTTTTAGTTTTTTATAAAGACACACCCACAAAAAATAGAAATAGTAAATAAAATTTTGATGAGGAAAGTGGTAAAAAAATGAGAATTGGAGAGTAAGAAGAAGAGAGATAGAGATAAATAGAGAAGAGGAGTTAAAGAGAAATTAGTGCCCCATGGGTCTCCATCTCCATCCAGTGGTGGGTATACTGTATAAGTTAGGGATCATGGGGCATATTTCCTCTTTAGTGATGATTTGGAAAATTTTCATTACCTAAAAGAGAAAAAAATATTATTCATTTAAGGAAAAACTAATAAGAAATTGAAATTTAATAAAAGAAGAAAAAAAGAAAACTTGGGTTGCCTCCCAAGAAGCACTGCATTTATTTGTCTATAGCTGGAAATTTGTAGTGAACTACCCATAGTTTAATTATGGGCACCATATTTTTTCAAATCTAGTGTGCTTCTAGAAAAACTTATCATTTAGGTGGATTGGTTTTTCAATGGATAATTTCTTCCCATCCTTGTTGATGTGATTGTAATTAAATGGGGGTGGAAAGGTAATGTGGGGATCCTACCTTTGGTCTTCAACATGTGGAATAATTTTATCCACAAAGTTCTGGTTTTATATGCTTGTAAATTCAAGAAGACATTTCAATTATGATGGTTCATTTATGTAAAGTTCAGATAACACGAAACCAAAGTATGAGATCCCAATTGTTTTTAAATCATTTATTTCATCACTTTATAATGTACAGTAATGAGGATCAGTGGAGTCATAAGACTAAATAAATTTTTCAATATACTTTATATCAATGTTGTTTTCCAAATAATGGTCAATTTCAACCTAACCAGTGATCAATTTATTAATTAGGGAAAAAATATCACAACCTCCACTCCCATTTTCACAAGATAAACACATTTGTACAGGGTTTATCTCACAAAAAATATAATTTTCAGAACCACAGAAGAGAAATGATGAATTTAGGATAGTATGATTTGAATCAAAAAATGGAAATGCTTGTTCATTTTCCTCATTACCATCCAAGTTGGAGCACTGGATATCAGAGGTGAGATAGGACTCCAAAGAGTTTTCAAGATCATTTAGATCAATGGAGTTTACATTTTTAATTTCAACATCAACATCTCCATTTATGACTTAGTTAATGAGGATGTAGAATTAATAATATAATTTATCATTATAACATGAAGGAAATGTTTTATTGGGGTTCAAAACACTCTCATAGAGACTTTTAGAAGCATGGATAGATAATATATATTAATTCTCTGATGGGTATCACATGGATTGAAAAATATTGAACTTGACCAGTTGGTCACCAAATTCCACAGATAAGATGCTCGAATGCACATCAATCTTAGTTCTATATATCATGAGGAATGGTCTTCCTAGAATCAAAGGAAAATGGCAATAATTTGCCTCACCTTCCATGTTAAGGACGTAGAAATCATATGGAACGATAATATCATTAACTCATACACGGACGTCCTCAATTATTCCATCAAGACTGGCAGTACTTAGAATGGATAACTGGATGAAAACACCTATTGGGTGTAAGGTACCTAGACCAAGGTTGGAGAAGATGTATTTGGGCATGATATTTATTTAGGATCCTAGTTCCATGAGTTCATCATTGAAGTTTTAACTCTCTATTTGAAATGGAATAGTAAATGTTCATGGATCTTTGCACGTCATGGGTATGAACTGTTGGGTTAAAACATTCTCAGGGTTCGTGCACAACTTTTTCAGAAACTTGGCGTACTTAGAATTTTTTTGATGGTATCTAAGAGGGTTATGTTCACTTCAAAACTTCTAAACCTGTCGATCATTTTAGGATTGGGTTTAAAGGAATTTCTTGGCTTAGAAACATCTTGAGGAAAAGGAATTAGGTTCCTTAGAGAAATGTAAGGAGGTGAGGGAGTGGATTCAGGTTCCTTTTATGGTTTCTTTTTTTTTAGTTTTCTAGTTCAATATTTAAAGGAGAGTTGGAAGACTCATCACGTGTCATAGAAATTTACTTTCCTGATATAAGTGAAATTTCACTTAAATTACCCTTGGGGTTGGGTAATGGTTGAGTTGGGAGTTGGGAAGAATTTGGTTGTGGTTGCTGGCTTGGGTGGGATGAAAGTTGACCAATTTGGGTTTCAATATTTTTAATTCTAGAATGGGTGAAGGAGGTAAGATCTTCCGCAGTATTTTCCCATGGATACTTGGAAAAAGAGTTATGTCCTGTATTGGGATTACCTTGATTTTAGTTCTTGGGAAAGTTCTTGTATTGGGTTGGGAATTGGGAAGGCTCATTAAGATAGTGGGATCTAGGATAAGCAAGAGGAGGATTTATCCTTTGAGGTTTAGGGAAAAAGGATAAGGTTGTTGGAAGTTACCAACACCTTGACCATATTGAAATTGATTTAGGTTTTGATGAGGGAATTGAGGGGGGTGAGAAATGGGATTACCATACCTCAAGACTGAGTTAAAGGTAAAAGAGAAGGGCTTAGAGTGGGTTTAGTTGATGTTTCTCATGAATTTGCCTAATTTTTTAGGGTTGGTGTTCCTCTGAGAATATGTTGCATTGAGCTCCATTAGTCCGGATGAATCAGATGGGTCCTCTTGATGTTTTGGAAATGTGTCGGTTGGATGATCTGGTGAGATACAAATTCCACAATTATTGATAGGTTTAGGGAACATAGATTGTGGAGAAGATGAGTTTGGGGCTTTGGTAGCCACAACTAGTTGTCTCATAAGACCTATAAGTTCACTATTCCACTCGGTCATCTTTTTGGGCTCTATGGATTGATTTTCTGGGACTTTTTTTACTTGATCATGTGCTCGAGTATGGAATTGTTGCATGTTTTCATCCATATTTATTATGATATCTTTTGAAGATGGAGGAGTTTTATCAATGAGATCACCTCCACTTGCGACATCAATGAGAGTTCTCTCCATAGCCAATAACCACTCATAGAAGTATTAGATCAAGAGTTGGTCGATGATTCAATGGTGTTGAAAGGTTTTCACAAGATTTTTGAACCTCTCCCAGTACTCATGGAGTGATTCATTAGGGAATTTATGAATACCACTTATTTCCTTTTGTATTGAAGCGGTACGAGAAGCAGGAAATAATTTTTCTAAAAAGAGACGCTTCATGTCATTCAATGTGATTATGGGACCAGGAGGGAGTTAGTAGAGCCATTAATTGATGGAGTTAGCTAGGTATAAAGTGAATTCTCTATGTTTTATTTGTTATTCAGAAACCCATTAAGGCTTTATGGTAGAGCACACAACTTTGAACTATTTAAGATGAAGATGTGGATCCTCACTATCTAGCCTATGGAAATGAGGTAGAAGATGAATCAAACCCAATTTGAGTTCAAAATCAGCCTCAATATTTACATATTGAATACTAAGGGGTTGGTAATTCATATCAGGGCAGCAATTTCTTTTAAGGTTTGTTCCCTAGGATTGAACATATGTAGTTAAATTGGTTGAACAATGAATGTTTCTGGAGTGATTTTATTATCCCTAATGTTCCTCCTAAGTCAGAAAAGAGTTCGCTCGATTTATAGGTCAAACAAATCTGATGGATTGTTTTGGAGGATAAGGGGCATTTAGAGAAAATTTGGAAGGACAAGGAAGGTGGGTTTTTTTCTTTGTGGTTTTTTTTCATTTATGATTTTTATGATAAGGTGAGTTTTTCTTTGTGTTTTTTTCAGATTTTTTTGGTTAATTTTATTTATTTATTCTTTAAAAAAAATCAAAAACTACCAACTAATTAATGAACAATCCCTATTAACACCACCATTTGAAGTTTGGATGATTACCTCCCATTGACCATTCAAGGGTCTGGTTCTCTACTAATGTGTATAGCGGCACTAGGGTCAAATCCTCAGTGATGATACTTTTTAATAGTCGATTTTTTGTGATTTGTATTTTTAATGGGGGGTTTATTTGAAGATATTAGATGAAATGATTGGTTAATGAAGATTGATTTAACAATTTAATAATGACTAGGATGAGTTCATAATTAGGGATTTAAGCTTGTGATATCCTTGTTCTTTGCTTTATATTGCATAAAATTAACACCCACTTCACAAGATGACTTTGATCGGACTTCCCAAGTGTTAAGCCTTTAATCCAACACTTAAATTAACTAGGGTTATAATATCAATCAGTATTTGTTTATGGTAATGTATTTATGGTTCTAGTCATCCATATAATCCACACGTTAAACAAAACATGCCATTAATCCATGAAATTTTAAGTTTAACATACACAATATTAACCTAAAGAATACTCAATGAGAAAAATCTCTCAATCACTTAACATCCACAAATTATTACTCAACCTAATGGAAGATTTAATCATCCATTGATATTTATAGTAATATGGTTATATATTTTTTATGGTGTTTAATTATAAAGAGAACAAAAATAAAGGGACAATATAAGAGTAGCACGTCAAACACATGCACAAATGGTGAAAAGAATTAAATACAGACTTTTGATTGAATAACGATGTGAGAAAATTGAAGGATTTTATACTTTATTTAAACTATTTTAAGAACATTAATATTAAGAAACATAATTTTGATGAATATGTGATATAATTAATAAGAAACATGCATTAAAATTTGATTTAAATAAAAAAAACTTACACGCTTACAAGTGAAAATAAACTTAAACAAGAAAGAAAATGAAAGTAGAGGAGAGGTATCTATTGTTGAAACACGATCAAAAAAATTCATCCTATTTCCTTGAAAATTATATGTTAATGAAAAATATCCTCCTTTTCTCTGAAATTCCAACTTCTTCCAAGGAGAGTAGGGGGATGTATTTATAGCCCAGGAGGTGGACTGTTTGCTTTCCAAATATTCCCCTCGACTTGGCTCTCTAATTTTTTACTCTATAAAGTATAATCTTGAGATATTTTCTTCTTAAAAGTTTTATATATTAATTTTGAAAGTATACCTGAAAAATATGGAGTCTATTGGACGTAAGTAAACAAAGTTATGGTAGATTGATTAAACAATTTTAACCTGTCCATTTCAATCCAGACTTTTTCAAAGGCCAAATTGTGAATGGATTTTTGAATAGGAATATGCCCTAAAATACAAATAATTTATTCTAAAAATTATTCCGTCTATATATTTTATTTCACAATGAAAAATATCAGCTTGAATTGATGTATATATTAGGATAAAATTCCATAATTTTGTGCTAGTTTTAATTCCCGGACAAAATGGTGGGATGGACTTCATAGAATCATTTGGGCCCCTTTTTGGTGGGTTTGGGCCTTGAAATTTTTATCCAATATGGATTATATTTTCCCCAACTTTTTGTGGAGAATAAACTATTTTGGACTTCTGGAGTGAGCCCAAAAATTCAATCTTCATGGATAACCCAGTTTCTTCACAAATTCTTTGGGCCTTCTTGTGTGGGCCATATGGCCATTTAAATGGACGAATTGGCCAATGCTTCCTTATAATGATATGTTTTAAATTTAATATTGAAGAATAAACAAGAATAACCAAATAATTTGGATAAATATGGTTATAGTTATAAAAAATAGTAAACTGACTCGATTGGATTAATTCAAATAATACTCAAAAATTATATTTAGTAGTAAAACATGGGTATTTCATACTAATTATGCACTTTTACATAAAAATTACTAAAGGTAGTTGAAAAAACTTTATGAATAAATGAATAAAATAATATTTCTTAAACCATTTATAAATCATTAATTTTTTATAGGTACTAACTCTACCATCTATGTCCAGTTTCTTCTTGAATACCCATTTTTACCCAAAAATATTTACATAAATCGAAGGATCTACCAAAAACTAAACTTGGTTATGGTACATGGAATCCATTTTAAAATTCATAGATTCTTTCCACTTCATAACTTCTAAGATATTTATTATTTCCTTATAGTATATAGGTTCATTATATTTAAATAATAATGTTTCACCTTCCTCGATAACTAGAAAACCATATCTCTATAGTTATCAAACCTCAATGGTTCAATTATACAATACTTTTGTCTCTGGAATAACTTCTTCCACTAGGTCTTATAGAATTTTTTTCCTATTCTAGATATTATGTATCTTGAGCTTCAACTTCATGGAATTTTATCTTTCTCCCATGATCTCTTTTGGAGTTATAATCCCTTTCTATAAATATAGTTTGTCTTTCTATAATTTCTTTTCTATATGAGGGACTAGATAGGTAATATTGTGCTGTTTATTTGGGATATCCTATAAGGATAAACTTAGTGCCTTAAGATTTTTGTTTATTTCTTGTGATATTCTTAATAAATTTTTCACATACCTACACCTATGTATGTGAAAAAACATATTTCTTCCCATACCATAGCTTGTATGGATTTCATCTTGACAGTTTATTTGGCACTCAGTTTAGTGTGTATTTTTTAGTCTATAATGTGTATCCCCAAAAGTATAATATAAGATTTTCATGAATCATCATTAATATCACAATTTCCAAGAAGTTTTAATTCCTCCTTTCCCTGACACCATTACATTATGGTGTATATGGAGTGAGTTAATATATTATTCAAAAATATATGAGAAATTTGATTAAATATTGGTTAAGATATTCCCCACCATGGTTTCAGTGAAGTTATTTTATCTTCTTACCAAGATGATTCTTTACTTCATTGTTGTATTCTTTATATTTCTCAAATTTATCATACTTATACCTCATTAATTAAACATGTCTATATCTACTAAATTCATCATTAAAAGTTATGAAGTAAGAGTATTCACCTCTATATTAATATATAAAATTTCCACACACATCATATAGACTAATTCTAGAAAATCTGCATCTCTTTCGTCTTTTCCATATAATGGAGATTTGGTTATTTTTTCTTGCAAACAAGAATGACATATATCCAAGGATTTTAGTTCAAAAGAATCAAAATACCCTTCTTAATATATTTTTTCAAAAGTTTCTCATTTACATGACCAATCCGGTGGTTCCAAAACTAGATGTGATATGATTGATTTTAAATTGACCCATCATTTATTTCAAAAAAAAAATTGATTTTCATCTACTTGTATTTAAATATTGTTTTATAGATGTTTCCTCCCATAATATATGCTATATTTATAAAATTAGAAACTCTTATTTCTAAACATGAAAATAAAGTCATTTGTGTCTAAACCGGACACAATTATTATGTTTTTTGTTACATTGGGAACATAATAACAATTATTTAAAAATATAATAAATCCAATTAGTAATGTGAGATGGTAATATTTTATCACCAGTGCAACTAGTCTTGTTCCATTGACAACTCGAAGGACCATATCACCTATGGTAGTCTTCTATAATCTACTTGGTTCATGTATTTGGATAAAATGTGAGAACCAAAATCTATATCTAATTCCCAATTTATATAAATAAAGATATTATACTCAATAATTAATGTACCTGGAGTTTCCCTTTTCTTATTTACTGAGGCACAACAGGTCTTCCAATGGCCTCTCTTTCCACAAGAAGAATACACTATACCCTACTCTTTAACCTCTGTCTTTATCTTTCTCCTCTTATAAGAGAATCATAAAGATGCATTAGAATTAGAGTTATCCTTATACCTTTTTTCATTGATTTTAATCTTGTTCACTATAAAGAAAGAAGGGTTTTTATGCTGTATATATTTATCCACCCAATGAATCAGGGTCAAGATATTTAGGAGTATGTTATTTATATTGTTCATATTAAAATTTACAATAAAACATGAGAATAGATAAGTAAATGAGGTGATTTTGAGGTTCATTCACAATTCATTTAGTATCCTGAAACCTAGAATTTACGAATTATCAATTTTTCCAATCATTGTAACTACATGAGTTCCAGATAGCACACCTTCCCCTAGCTTTCATGTAAAGAGTGTTTTAGCAATCTCATACTTCTCTTGTCTTTATTTCTCATAATAAATATCATTGAGATGATACAACATGGTTTATATATACATGTCTTCATGAAACATTTAGAGATCACTAGTCATAGATGATAACATGAGGCATTGGACATCCAATGAATCATCTACATGTTTCCAAAATACATTTTTCTCATACTCACTTACTTCTTTAGAGGTATTAGTAGTTTCTAAGTACTTCATCACATACAACAACCACTCTTTGTAAAGTATAGGGTGTAAGCACCAATACCAATCATAGATGTTAGTACTGGTCAGGATATTTTCCTTCTCTAAGATGGATCATGGGAATATTTCCATGGTTAAATGATTTTATATTTTCTATAATAAAAAAATAATACTTTAGTACTTTATCTTGATTACCAAATGTGATGTAATAAATTAATTTTATTATTATCCTGCTATTTTATCAAATCCCAACATCCCTCACTATTAGATTTGGAATATCCAGTTATATGGATATTCTAGTGGAATGGATCCATATACACCTTCAAATAATCCAGGAAAGGGCCTAAAAATATTCAAAGTTATTTTGATATTTTACTTTCTAAATGAATTACTTGTAGTTCCTTGATCTATTGAGTAGAATCCCCAATCCTAAAATCCTAAACTCATATTTCCTTAACTCTTTCCACCAAGTTATACTAAATCTTGTTAAAATAATCAATCATTGATGTCAAATAGGCTAAGTTGACCCATCCTATTGTTATAACTCCCAGATAATTAAAAGAACCTTGAATATGGATAGAGAAGTACTTTAAAATATGGTTATATTTTAACTCAAGTGATATATATAATGATATTTATAAATTAATATTTTTCTTTATGATATTTTTTTTAACTTATGCGTAAATATTATATATTTTATCCTCAGTATTCTTGCTAATATTATGTGAATTTTATATAATTAATCAACCAAGTATAATAAAATAATTTACATATAATATATTATTTTATTTCTTCTTAGAAATATTTTTATTTTATTTTATTTGTGTTACCATGTTTAATTTTAAAATAAACCCTACATAAAATAAATAAATAAGTAACCATGAACTAATAAATAAAATAAATAAGTGATATGATAATGAGATTTTAACTACTATTTGGTTTATCATGTGAGAGATAAACCAAAATTGACCCTAGGAGAAATAAATCCTTGATCTGATACTTTTATTGAGTTACAAAATTCCTCCATTAACTTATATGTCACCTTGGATGGTTTCAATTTAATTCAAGTTTTGAACAACCTCTTCTCGCTGGGAGGACCATATTTTGAAAATTCGTACTCACTAGAAGATGAGGGTTACTAAAAGTTTAGAGTTACAGAAAATAAACCTTTAGAAACAAAGGTCTATACATAATAAAGGATAAATGGATTCTACATAAATCATTATATTTAATTTAATAATAAATTTATCACAAAACCCATGCAATAAATAATTAAATGAAATAGAAACCCAACACATACACTTGTAAACCAAGATCATGATCATTTAAAACATGAAATTACTACAAATCAAACTTGTTATCATTCATTTCAATTCATTCCTTATTATGATATTGTTTCATGAATTAATAAATTAATCAACTTTTTAATGAATTAATTCCTTATCTTAATTAAAAGTCAAAACAATCCTTGAGATTCCCATTGAATAATTTTAAATAAATTAATTAAAATTAATTTTAATATAAAATTATTAAGTAAACATCATATATTGATGGGGTTACATGGTGTGTAACCTTCTGGTCAGATTAAGTTTGGTACTTGAATTTAATTTGTACACAGTATATATTGGATGTGGCACAATGTGTTCCTTTTACTTTTAATAAAATCCATTTTTAAATTTTAACTATTATTCAATGTGTTCTATAATTTGACATTGGTTGTGAATTATACTGTGTACTAGAAATGTATACTATGTACATAAACAACATGTATTCCCATATGAAGTTTCATGATATACACAGTATGTATTTTCATGGGTAAATTTAAGTATTCAGTATGAAATATATAACTACATGACATGCCATAAATATATATAGCATGTAACATTGGAAATGCACATGAATTACAAAGAGTATACTAAACTGTCCCATGTTGTCTAACTTCATATTTATGTGAAAAATAATAATTAAGCATTAATTTTTACATGAAATGTCGAAAATCACTCAGCATGTACCTGGTGCAAAATTAAACCAATCATACATTGCGTACAACCAACTACACAATATGTAGTTTATGTTTCGCTTAATTACCCCATGTGTTGAATCACATGAAATTCCCTTCTCTATATGTACCATCCTTGAGTTGGTTCATGTTTTGTACACTCGCACAAAACATCTAGAGAATCAACGTGTATCTAACATAGGTTATCACATGTTACAAAACATGTATAGTCAGATACATGTTTTTGAATTTTTTTATGTCTATGTCGCTCGATTGGTAGTCAATACATGACATGAAATGACACAACATACTTTGACTGCACATATTTTTGAAATTTATGTGGAGACACTTTCTTATGGGGTTACATGGTGTGTACACCAGCTATACTTAGTGTAATTTTTTTAAAGTCATGTTCCAGCTGGTGGTCGATACGTGACATGTAATAAGGTCGTGTATTAAACCCCACACAATGTGTTGTGATTTCCATGCCTCTCCCTCGTGTGGTTGACCAAGTGTACATGGAACATAATTTTCAATTACATGTCATGTATCCATGTCAATCATCCAGTATTATTAGTCTCACCCAAATTTACCCTACAAGAATAAGTGGTTATTGTAGTATAAGTAGGGGTCAAATCCACATGGATCAAAGAAGTAACCTTGAGACACTCATATTTTTTAGGTATTTTGGCTACGAAGTGGCCACATTTAGGGCTGATTGAAATTAGGATACTAGAATAATAAATTATATAAGGTATTTATTTGAATTAAAGAAATAAAATTCCTTAATATTATGAAATAAAACAATTAAATAAGATGGTTCGATCCTAGTTTGTTTCTAAGACAAGAATGAATGGAATTGTTTTCTTTATAAACTTCAACTCACTACTTCAAGAAGTTTCCAATCAATGAGATAATTCCCCAAAATTATTCACCAATTTAATCCCTTCAATATTACAAGGGTAATCACAAATTAACTTAGAGGATAAATTTAGGGAGAACTTTGGGGAATTGGATCATACTATCTCTCAAAATATGTCATCGTTAAAATTGGAAAACATGAAGAAGAAAACAAGTCATTGAATGGAACTCTAAAAATAATAAATTAATTTAAGAATATTATAACATAAAACAACATACAATCCATCCCCATTAAACTCTATAAAATCTAACCACCATAATTCTATTCTTCCATTGATGCAAATATCTCAATGGAAGGTGGAATTAAACTTAAATAAGCGGGATTGAAGAAGAGAAAATGAACAAAAAATAACGAACACTCCACCATTTTGTGAGGATTTCCCTCTTTTCTGTTTGAATAAATTCACAACATAATGAAAAGGTAACAAATTGTTAACAAGAATAATAGAAAATGAGAAGAAGAATAAGTTTTATTAAGAAGGTATGGGTAATTATAACAACCTACACATGAAAGACAAATTTAAGACAACAAAATTATAGCATAACATTATAATGAAAACATAGACCAATCCTCTCCAAATCCTATAACACCGCTACCTTAAATAATAATTTTGGAAGCCTTGGGTCTATAACCCAATATTCTAAGTCTTCCAACTTGATTATGGTTGGCCTAGGGTGGTGGAAATTTTGTGGAATGTGTTCTTTTCCACCCTTGAACCGAAATAGGAACCAACATGCATCCACAAAACAGAGGAGATGGAATGGAATTCTAGATGGATGAATTGGGTTAAACCATAGAGGAAGAAAATTAATCCTCTCAAACTCCATAACATCCTATAAAATTTCATCCCAATTGTATGTTTTATTTTCGAGATATGATTGAAATGGTGGACTATTTTTCTCCCAGAATTTTATCATCAACTTGGGCCATCTGGAACTCCCTTTAAAACTTAGAATTATCTCTTATAACTGTTGGAAAAAACTTTCCTCATCATGTATTCTATCTCCAATTCAAATTTTATCTTTTTATTGGGTTGATGTAGAATTCACTTCACCCAAAATGTTCTTGATTTGTGGCCCAATTTGGTCATCTTCCCAATTGAATCTTCAATAGCTCTAGAGGTATAGAATGTTACTCATAGAATTGGAGACATGAAAATGAAATATGAGAATAAAATAAATACCATTGGGTGTTTTATAATGTGTTTAAAAATTTACCATGTAATAGTTACTTTTATAAGTAAATACAAACATGTTAAGAAAAGAAGTTCAAATTGTAAAATGTACAAGTACAGGTGTTTATGAACATTTAATCACATGAATATTATAATATAAAAAACTAATATTAGCCTCTTTAAATATATAGTCACACCCCCAACTTGAGTTTTTCTAGTCTCAAGCAAAAATTATATAAAAAATATGAAAATTGAATTCCAATTTCCAAGAACATTCTAACATAAAATTCTTACCATTTCAACTTCACATAAAAAAATAATCAAAACAATCAAAATAATTTAAAATAAACTAGTTCGAAAAGCATATCCCAACACCAAGCCTATTCCTTTTTTAAAATTCATCATCACATTTCATTAATTTTCAATTAAGAATAATTATGTGATGTGCATCACAATAGAAATGAGGGTTCATTTTTATTCAAGGGGGGAAAGCTAGAAGCACAAGGTGGAATCATATTTTAATATTAAGATTATTATTCATATTTTGGTTCTTGTTTTGTTTTTTTCAATTTTTCTATGGTAATTGAAATTTCACTCAATCAAGTCAACCCATGTAGCGAGAGTTTGTTGATGACTCCCAGGCTCAAAGACATTAGGGAACCAAGTAAAGCTCACATACTCATGCATCATCTCAAGTTAAATCAATCAAAAACAAATTCAAATTACCACAAATAGGGAAAAAAATACCAACTTTGAGTCTAAAAACTATGGATTCATGATCCCCAAGATTCTAAATCCATGCATTAGGTCAATCCATTTCTCTATGCACAATTGTATTTTTTTAATTTTTTCTTGTTTTTTTAATATTCATGTTAAAATTAAAATGATCACCAAACTTATTTAATTTATTGAGGGACCCCATGTGCTCAAAGTAATATCCCACAATCCAAAGGATGTGAAAAGTGATATTTTGATTAAATATGATTAAAATATTAATGGTGAAAAATCACATCAGATAATCTCACTTTCCAAAATCTCTGCTTGTGAACATAAAATTGCAATAAAATTAGAATCAAGTTATGTAAAATTATATGATATTCATATATAATGTTTGAAAAATATTTTATCACATAAATGGTTAAAGAAATTTTCTTTTCAATTAACTCACATTTTTTTATTAATTCATTTTTGACGCACACAAAAAAAATTATGTGACCCCCCCACTTAGAATAACATTTCCCTCAATGTTGAAAGAGAAGAGAAGAGAGAGTTCAAAATTGGGAAGAAATAGGGGGAGGATATTTGAAATGAATTCATGGAACAAAATCACTTGTTTTGAAGTTTATGACCTATAAAAAATAAATTTATCACTTTGGCTTCATGTCACAAGTGGAATCCTCAGGAATGATTGAAGATTTGGTTTGAATACTGCAAAGTAGGTATTTCATTTGAAAATAATAAACTACTTAAAATGATAAATATCAACCACAAGAAACATTATATCACATTGGAAACCCCAAGGGGGTCCTTAAAAAAATAAAAAACACAAAAAAAAATAATGTAGAAGCCAGTTTTCCAACTGAAAAGTGATTTGTTTAAATTTGTTAGCTCGACTTAGACCCCCCAACTTACCCAATACCAACTTCCAAATTTTATGGACTGATTTTTTTACCACTGATAATAGATTGATATTGATTATTTGTTTAAAAAAAATACATGCACAAAACTATGCTCTAAAATGAGTGGGAAAATACAAGGAATATCAGAAATGGTCAATCCAGTTACTTCTATAGTCTTGCATAAGACATCAAGGATCATTCCTATTTTATTTGTATCAAGATAAGAAACAATGAAAACGATAAGGTTTTGGCTATCCCCAATGAATGAAAACTTGATGTAGGATGTAAAGTACATATTTTCAAGTTTAGGTAGGGTAACACTTTCTGACATAGGTTGGGACTTTGAATCAAACCCAGTTTAATTTTCAAAATTTCTCAATAGAATTGGTTCCTTTTGAACATAATATTCGACCACCAAGTTGGAAATATCAGTGTCAGGAATGAATTTGGACTCAATTTTTTTTATTTCTCTCAATGGTTTAGTGATTGGTATTTCTAAAAAATCATCAATGGAGAAATATTAAGTAACATCAATACATGATGTAAAATTATCCTCTTTTGAGTACAAAAAATCAATTTCCTCATGATTTAAAGACCCTTCAACAATTCCTTGATCCTATCTAACTACCCCAAATCTAATGGTTGGTTATTCAGTAAATTAATGAGAGTATTATAGGATACTAGAAACTTCACATAAGGTAATAGAATGGATAGTCAGTGTAGGAATAGGTTCCTCAGAAGTTTTAATTTTTGTTAGTTCTAATCTAAAATATGAAACCTCATAATTCATTCTCTCCATTTGATTACAAAAATTTTCAATCAATTTATGAGGAAAATAATTTGTTTGAGTTTGAAAATCATATAATTCCCTAAGATTTATCCCTTAAACCATCCTTAAGTGGGCTTTAAATTTATCCTCTAAATAGTTATCATCCATATGACTGTAAATATCACTAGGTGTGGGGTAATAATTCAAAGTTTGATTAAATAAATTACCTAATTTAAGGGATTCCAAATATTTATTTTCAATTTGATTTCATCATGGGTTTATTATGGGGTAATTTTGAAGAGACTCCATTTGAGTATAATGAAACTAAGATTAAAGATTCTTAGGATTCACACAAACAGAAAGGTGAAAAGATAAGAGAAATGGGGGGTGATGATAGAGAACTTGGGGTGAGAAAAGGATTCTAGTGTCTAAGATGACTTAATTAGGTCCCAAAAAACGGTGTAAAATTAGTTATTTCCAAAATTTACCATAAATATATAATTGATCATTGTTTTAGAAGTAGGGGTCAAATCCACAAGGACTAAAGAAGTAACCTTGAGACACTCAGATTTTTAGGTATTTTGGATATGAAGTGTCCAACTTTGGGGTTAATTGAAATTAGGATACTAGAATAATAAATTAGCTAAGAGAATCATTTGAATTAAAGAAATAAACTACCTTAATATTTTAAAATAAAATAATTAAATAATATGGGTTGGTCCTAGGTTGTTTCTATGAATAGAATGGATGTAATTGTTTTCTTTAGAAATTTCATCCCACTAGTTCAATAAGTTTCCAATCAATGATATAAGTCCCAAAAATAATTCACCAATTTAATCCCTAAAATATTCCAAGTATAATAACCAATTAACATAGATGGTCACTTTAATGAGCACTCCTATGAATTGGATCGTACTAGCACTCAAAATATGTCATCATTAAAATTGGCTAAGATGAAGAACAAAACAAGTCATTGAATGTAACTCTTAAAATAATGAACAAATTTAAGAATATTAGCACATAAAATAACATACAATACAACTCCATTAAACTCCCTTGAATCAATCCACCATAGTTTTATTCTTACATTAATTCAAATATCTCAATGGAAGGTGGAAGTCGACTTAAAGAAGCGAGATTGAAGAAGAGAAAACAAACATAAAATAATAAACACTCCATCGTTGCGTGAAGGATTTTTCTCTTCGCTGTGTGATTAAATTCACACCATAATGAAACAATATCAAATTTTTAACAAAAATAATATAAAATTAAAAAAATAATAATTTTTACTAAGAATATAAGGTGAATTAGAACAACTTACATGTGAAAGAAAAACATAAGACAAAAAAATCACAACATAACATTACAATGAATACATACACCAATCCTATAAAAATCCTCTAAAAACACTACCTTAAATAATAATTTTGGAAGTCTTGGGTAAATCCTAAAATATTAAAAGTCTTACCACTTTTTTATGGTAGGCCTAGGGTGGTAGAAAGTTTGAGGAATGTGGAATTTTCCACCCTTGACCTAAAATAGGATCCAACTTACAGCCACCAAACAGAGGAATCAAAATGGACTACTAGATTGGAAAATTTGGGTGGACCATATAATAAGAAAATTAATCCCCAGATGTTACCTAGAATCCTATAAAATTTTAGTCCAATTGGATGTTTGGTTTTAGATATATGATTTAAATGGTGGGATATTTTTCTGGGCCACAGAATCTGGCCCATAATTTTATCTTCAACATGGTCCATATGAAACTCCCATTAAAACTAAGAATTATCTCTTTTAACTATTGTATGAAATATTCCTCATCATGTATTATATCTCCAATTCAAATTTTAGATTTATTGGGATTTGATCTTGTCCTCTATAGTATTTTTATTGGGTTGTTGTCCAGTTCACTTCACCTAGAATTTTCTTGGTTCAAGGCCTAATTTGTTCATCTTCCCAATTAAATCTTTAATATATCCATAAGTATAGAATGTTACTCATAGAATGGGATACCTGAAATATAATATGAAAATAAAATCAAGACCATTTGTTTTTTTTATAATGTGTTTAAAAATTTACCATGTAATAGTGTATTTTAAAAGGAATTACAAATATGTTAAGATAAGAAGTTAAAATTGTAAAATTCACTAGTACATGTGATTATAAAAATTGATTCACATTAATAATATAATATAAACAATAAATATTAGCCTCCTTAGGTGGATAATAAATCCTCAGCACCTCAAGATGGGATCTTTGAGCATTCTCCATCTATTATTGGGCTATTTCTATTCATAAAATTTTAAAAAATGTTTTATGTTGACTTTTAGATTGAAGATAGAAAAATTAGAAATTAATACTAATAAAAAAATTCATAATTGATCAAAAAAATTATAAATAATTATAAATTAAAATGTGACCACTTTGATACCACTTAAAGGTTTCAGGACACAATGAAAGAGGCTAGTTCATTGCCTAATAATGTTTTTCATCGGTTTCAATGATAAATACAAATAACCAGATAAATGAAACCTTGGATTCTTTGAGAGAGGATATTTTATGTTTAATTTATAATTAATTTAAAACAAGAATAACCTCATCTTGATAATTATTCTAGATGTTTATCAATTCAGTTTTCACCCTTTTGGTCTAGTTGTTATGGTGGAGAATCCATACTAGGATCACTATAGTTGTATCCACACATACATCCCAAATATTTGAGCAACACTCTTTGTATTATAGGTGCTAGTATAGAGGAACAAAGCACCATGCCTTGTTTTTCAATTATTGCAACACAAATTATCTATTGTTCTATATTTTTCTTGAGAGGGAGGGAGGATGATTTTCTCTTAGGCTTGAGTGAATCTCTTGAGTTTCACCATTTTGAAAAACAACACATCCTCCTCTAAAATGATATAATTGGGATTTTATACTTATGGTTAAATAATTAATAATTTCACAAAGTCCCTTTATCTAATTTTTTTTAAGTAATCCTCTTGTAAAATAATAATAATATTTTTATTATTATATTTCACGAAACACACTCAACTCGTGAATATTTAAATATCATTTATTAACTAAATAAATCATTTTTTATTTAAATTATTTAAATATAATAGATCATTTTTTCTATGCCCTTAACTTGACCTTTCAGTCCTCCCCAATATTTATTGAATCTTAGATAATAAATATTTATTTAAATATATAAAAACATTATATGGTTCATTCAAAAAATAAATATTATACTCGCTAAATCAAAAATAAAAATTTATTTTTAATATTCAAATAAATATTAATATTAATTTATTCACTAAACTAGTGAATAAATATTTATTTATTTATTACCTTGTGAATAATAAAAAAGAGATAAATAAATATTATATTCATTAAACTAATAATTAAATATTTATTTAATATCCAACTCACATATTCTAAACTGAAATATACCTGTTGATTAAATTCATGCGATCAATGATACTTGAATAATTATTATTCCTCAAGCGGAGAACAATATTTAACCTTATTTTTAAATTTAAAATAAAATTTAATGAGATTATGAATAAATATAGTGTGTGACCCTCTAGGCCTCTTTCTCTATTACATTAAGAAAACTTTCCAAAATTTCAAGATATGTGTCTAACAACATGTTAGATGACCCATAGAGAAAGAATTTAATGATGTAATGATAATAACCTCTTAAAAATGCTTACTATATAATATAATCTATTTTTATAGATATCTCATTGAGTAAGATACATACTTTGTGTCATTATCCCATGTGATTGATTTGTCTTTCTTCAACTCTCTGAAATAAAATCATCAATAAAATACCATGGGCATTGATTTAATCCGATAGTTTTATTTTAATCAAAGGGTCAGAGATATAATCTTCTATTAACTCAAATAAGATAAATACTTTCTTGACTTATTCAATTAATGTAATATCACTAATGATACACCCAATGTACGATACCTCACCAAGAGAATATATGATCATGGTTTTCATCCATACATCAAATTATGAGATTCATGATATATATTAACAAAATATCAATTCTAAGGGACCAATGAATATGTCCACAAATAGAAATATCCAATGACATATATAACTTGTGAAATTATTATTGGTGGGTGAGCCCTCATAACCTACCTTCTTAGAGTTTACCAAGTGCAAAATTCATGAGAAGAATTCTCAATGACTTATAAGGATCTATCACATGATAGTCAGACATCATTTATGTCCCATTATAAATATGTTATCTAGACAATAGAACAAATTTCTAAGAATATTTTCAAAACATTTCAAGGTTCCTATTATAGAGAGAAATTGTTATAACTTTTTGATACAATAGATACTCTATGTACAATATCACATTAATGTTATATAGAAGAACAATCATCATGTGATAAGATATTATTTAATATTAATATTCTGATAATTGAAGGTATAAATTCAGTTGGTTCTAAGGTAACAAATCTAACACAAGCTATAGGTCTATGCTAATAGAACAAAAGTGTCAAAGTTTATGACATAAGAATAAAATTGGAGGGTCTAATATCCGTCTTGGGCCATTGAAACCTAAAATAGGTGAGAAGAATATGGGGAAGTGTTTTCATTATGTTAAAACATATCACTGGAGGAGGAATTTCCCAGAATACCAGAAGGGGTGTAAAAACCCCAAGGAGAGTCTAAATCAAGTATTAATGTTATATAAACCAATTTTTTCATTTTGAAGGTTATATGATAACATATGTATATTTTATAATTGTTGTAAATATACATGAGTTTAAAATTAAAGAAAAGATCAACAAAGTTGGAAGTTTCATTCAACTAAGGTGGAAAAGTTTTTAAATATAAATGTGTTGAATGTAATAGAAAAATTCATGCTCATAGGATTTAGAAATTATAAAAATATATATTTTACATATTAATTTCTCTTATTTGGTAAGATAGATTTTATTTCAAATAATGGTTGTTACCAATAAATGAGATGATGGTTTCTAATATATATGGTTTCTAATTTAGTCAATTATATAACATATTTGAAAAAGAGGGATAAAATGATTTTTGTCCACGATAAAAATGTTTATTTCAGTTATTTGTTAAAATATGTGGGAACAAGTCTCCACCACCCAATGATGACATATTTTAAATAATAAAACATTATTTTCATAATTTTTCTCTAAACACAAGGAATACCATATATTTGTTAATATTTTATTTGTTAAATATACCCATAAAGGAAATGAGTGCAATTTCTTAATAAAAAGGATTTTGTATTTTAGAAGTATATTTTGGATAAAATATAGTTTTTAAGATACTTTTGGGAGTATGTTTAAACATGGTTATATTTAAAATGTAAATAATAAATTATTATTCTAGTTTAATTCAAAGAGAAAGTCATTTTATATAGTAAAAGGGTTTAGGGTATGTTAGTAAAGAATTATCATAATGTAAATAGTTATATTTAAATTTGTAATGATTCTAAAGAAAATTTAATGTTAGAAAATTTACAAAGATGATGATAAACCTAAAAAGAGTTAATAAATAATGAAAGTTATTAATATCATAAATTTGGATGGTGTAAAGTAAATAATTTTGAATATTTTTTTAAATGAGTTGAACATGAGGATTATGAATCCTAAATTCACTAATATTCAAATAATCTTTCTTCGTAGATGGTGTCCCATTAAAGGGTTTTAGTGGATGGTTATAATGACACCGAATTTTCATACATAAATATTATATATATTTTAATGATAATTCATTATATTACACAAACACTAACCTGATGATCTTATATATATAGTGACTTTGGGAACATGAAAACATAAAAATCTGATTCATAATATTTATAAATCATATCCTACTTAGTTTCTCATAACTATCACCCTTCTTAGACATATCAAACATAATACCAATCATCATTACATGGGGAAAAGAAACATAAGAAAAGGTGTGCTTAGATGCTCAGTAATGGTAAACAAGGAAAATATGTAAGCATAACATGATCATAAGGGTATGAGAACATGTACGTAACATATGAAAACCATACCCTTCATATAAAATATAAAAAGCTTGATTAAAGACATAAATATTTTCAGTTAATAAGATATGAATCATAATTAAATAAAAGAAAATGAGTCATGAGAGCATAACATTGACATAAGAAATTGAATTATGGCATGCACAAAAGACTAGAAAATCATTTCGATAGTAGTCAAGGATCATTTACAAGGATAACATAGTGTAATGTTTTCACATACCAAACCATCATAGAAGTCAAGGTTCACTCCTAAGACTATAATTGTGGACAAAGTCCCTTACTGAACTGGTTTCACTCCCCATTTTAATCATGTTTATCACATGAGATTTTAAGTCTTTACCTAATTAATTGGAAGAATATATAGGTCCCACCCATCACATAATTAAATTCATAAAACTTTATTCCAAAAGATAATAAAACACTCATTATATCAGAACCCATGAATATAAATTCGATTTATAAGCATTAAATTATAGTATAACCCTTGGAAAATAAATGGGTTTCATATACATTTTATCATTACAGAACCCATAGAAATGAAATTTGTTTCATAAAAATATCTTCATCATAATAATAAACCATAAAGAGAAATAATAAGAATGGTATCCTTGGATAATATCCCAGTAATGTATAAGTTCCATTAAAGGATGTCATCATAGATGGAAAATAATTTTGAAAGATCACTAGGAACATTTCATTAATAAAATATCCTTTCCACTTTGAAAAAAACTTTTTCAAAAATAAAACATTTTTAAAATACCATTTTTTTAAAATAAACTTGTAAACATATAAAGGAATCATTAAAGAACATTTAAAAAAATTCTTGAAGAAAATAAAATTATCACTTTGAAAATAACCTTTTTAAAACTAAAAGTTCACAAAACATTGTGAAAATTCAAAAAATGGAAAACAAGACTTTAAAAAATCATAAATTAACATTAAAAATTTCTTGAAAACATTTTTTTTATAAAATACATATATAGAAGAAAAACGGTTTTTTACCGAAGGGAGAAATAAATTCGGTTTTCTTTAAAAACATTCCTTTGGAATATTGAGTACATAAAGATAATAAAATGAAGGAAAACAAGAATTATTATAAAAAAATGTAGGATAATAATATTCATGGTTTAATTTATAGATGGATCATAATATTTCATCATCATAAGAATAAACAAACAATCCCGATAAAAGATAAGATTGTAAAACAAAACCCTGACCACTTTGGTAACTTCGAATCATAATCCCCATTAAATAATAACACTAAATAAAACCTATAATATCATTAGAATAAATAATTTCATTATATTACATATTAAATGGGTTGTATATAAACCTCATAAACCAAGATAGGTACATAACATAATGTATGTCCCAAAGAAGACAAATTGAGACAAAAATCTCTTACTCTAAGTCTTGAATTCCTTCATACACATTAAATAATCCTATATAATTAATATAATTTTATTATATTTATATTATATAACCATAATCATATTTATCATACCATATATTATTTACTTATTAATTTTTATTACCATTTTGATAATAATTCCTTGTTAAAATCATGTTTTGGGTAATAACTGCTTCGTTTTTCATGTATGTTTTGGTTTGGTATTTTCGATCCTTTTACTTTGATTATGGTTATTTTATCTCGAAAATTTTAAATATAAAATAAATATAATATATATTCATTATATATGTATTTATTTTAATCCATTAAATTTAGATATAGAAAATGAGTTACACTATTCATTGAGATGATAAGTCGTGTGTACACATGAACGATGTTTCCATTTTATTGATGGATAAAAAGAAAGGAAGGTAAATAATATATCACCTTCAAAAATAAATTATTATGTAATATATATAACATTTATTCCTTAATTTTGGTTTATTAGGTTCCATGTAAAGCATTAGTGAAAAATGAATCACATCGCTTTGCGAGGTGGTAGTTTTTCGTACACATGAACGATGCTATCATTTATTCAATGGATGGTAAGGTAAGAAAGTGTATTATAAATTTATTTTATATAATTAATAAAATTTCAATAATATCATATATAAACATAAAATTAATCCTTATTTCCTTCCATGTAAATCATAAGTGAAAAAGAGTCGCACAGCTTCATGAGGCGGTTTTCTTCTGTACACACGAACGACATTATCATATTCCCTACAGAATGAAAATTGAGAATTTATATATGTTATTATAATTAAATAAGTATAATTATATCATTAATATCATATATATTCATTTTATATATAATTATGTCTAGATTTAAGAAGTGGCGATGGAAAATGAATTACGTCGGTTCGTGAGGCAATAATTCACCGTACAAACGATCAACAGTTTAATTTACCATTTAAGGGAGGAGGAGATGGTTGTAGGTAATTACATAAATATAAAAACATATCAGTATATTTAATATACTAAGTTTATTATATAAAAATGGTTTAATAATATTTTAATGAGGTGGAAAGAGAAATAAAATAAAATTCTTAGCTAGGGATGGTACATCTTATTCAGAAAACTACTTTAGGTTCTCCACAAAAAACTTTATAGGATAGATTTATGATAAAACAAATACTCATAATATTATTTTATTTAATTAATTAACTGATTTAGGAATTTATTTTCCTAAAAAATGTGTTTTGGAAGTGTGAAGTGGAGAGTAGTGGGGATGGCGGTTTATAAGTGAGGGAGAGGACACACATTAAATTTTTAAAAATAATAAGTGTACACAAATTTATCACATGAAAAATTCTTAAAAATGGTCTACTATAGAACATTATAGGTTATAAGGACTAAATATATCCACAAAATGGGTTTTTTACAAGTTTCTAGACAATTTTACACCTTATATTTTTAGTTTAACCTTAACTATAGTAATTAATTTTTACTATTTTTACTATTTATTTTGACCAAAAATTAATTTTAAAATATTATATAATATAAATTATTATAACTAAATTTTTAACCCATTTTTCAAAATTCCATTCATATAAGTAGAAAGTTTTAATTTAAAATTAAATTCGTAGAGGCGACGAGAAAGTGATTTTCCAAAGAGAAAATGTTCAAAAGTATAAAATGTTTTTATATCAAAATTAAATATTAAATTGATTAAAATGAACTAAATTGGATTAATAAATATATAAGTGAACTAATTTTAATTTTAAATTCATTTCAAAACAAAATTTACCTTATTCATTCTTTAAATGAAAATGAAGTTTTTATTAAAAATAAATATTTTTCACTATTATTTGAAAAATTAATCTTTTCATAAAAATACCAAAAAATAACCATAAGATAATTTTGACGTGTAGATTTAAAAAATGAAGTTTATTTTGTAAAATAAATTTTCGAAAATGTAAAAAAAATTACATTTATTATATTTTTATAAAAAACATTTGTTGAGAAAATAGTATTTTCAAAACATATAATGAATTTACAGAAAATTAAGTACTTTTTAATCAATATGTTTTCTTTATATAAAACCATTATAAATAATATTTAAAATTTTATTATTCATATTCATACAAAAAATATTAACATCTATGTCATAACTTCCATGTTAAATAGTTATATAGATAGTACATTGTAGTTTGTTAGAGCTCGGTGTTGCGTGTAGCGCAAGATATCGAATAAATTAAATGTATTAGAAAAAGATATTTCATAAAATCTAGGGGTGTTATATTATACCACCCTTAAAATGAATTTATCCCTATAAATTCCATCACTTTTTTATAAAAAATTGATCATACTTTTTCCTCATTACATCCTCAGGTTCCCACCTAGCACCCTCAAACTTGTGGTTTCACCACAAAAACTTTGACCAAGTGAGTGGTCTTGTTTTCTAGAACTTTATCTATATGATATAAAATATACACCAATTGTTCCTTGTAAGAAAGATATTACTCAAATGGTATTACCTTTGAGTTCAGTACATGTTTAGGGTCAAGTATGAACTTTATTAGGATAGATACATGGAATACATCATGGACTTGAGAGAGCTTTGGTGGAATCCTCAACTGATAGGCTACCATCCTTAGAATTTTGTCTCTCAGTTTTTACTTGTTAACATACCAAGTACCAATATAGATACTCAATAATATCTCTATTCATGTTTTCCCAGTATAAATATTATTTCATGTAGTCTAGTGGTAGGTGTTATACCCTTTTCTCCCTTCAGTTGTGAGTTCAATCTTCGAAGCCTTTCTGGATGAAGCAGGTTTCCACCCAACTTACAGGTTATCCTTTTTCAAAAACTATATTAATATTGTTCCTAAAATGTTACAAAATTGAAATATCCTATAATTACCTTAACATAAAAGGTAATATAAACCCTAAAGGTAGCCAATACCTTTAACCATATGCCTACAAAATGTAAATACATTCCTAAAAATCACTAAAACATATAAAAAATCAAAGGTTTGTATTTCCATAAACATCTCTCAAAATATCCTTAATATTGATAAAATACCATCACAAAAAAACTCTAAGGTTTTTCTAATAATTTGAACATGTGATCAAAGTTAAACTCATAAACCCGTGATGGTGTATATAACTCTTAAGTTTATTTTACATGGGGACATATTTTCTTCTAAAATATAATTCACCCTTTATTCTTTAAATAATATCTTATCCTAGACATAAAAATTTCCATTAGGGTTTTATGTTCATCCTTGAACTGATAGAATATTAAATGTGATTTCATTATTCTAGAATCCTTATAGAGGGAGATAATCAACTCTCATAATCTCATCAAATTTCAAAAAACAACGAACAATAATATTTTTATAAGGCTAATTCACATGAAATAAAACCTGAAATTTCCAAATAAGGAGTGGATGATAATTGTACCCTAATTTTCATGATTCACTACAAATGTTTTTCTTTCATAATATTTCCATTCATAATTCATCTTTAGAGTTTTTTGTGTCTTATTATTCTCATTCTGTCTCTGATTGGGGAATTGATTCACATAACTCTCAAAGTCCTTACACTTGAAGCACTAGAGTGTGGGTGGTGCATTCTGTGGGGATTTCCCTCTATTCTCATTATTATGTCATGCCCTGTCACATGAAGAGAAGATCTGGTGATGAGGTTATTTATAATCCTTTAAAGATCTCTACATTTTCACCATGTTCCAAAATATTCCAGACTTCTCTAGAGTGTTTTTGAACACCCCTTGGGCCTTGAAGGCTCCGTAACATTCTAGGCATCTACAGAAGGTTGTGGATCTAAATTATTTCTAAAATGATCCATGTATATTCTAGTAGAATAGTCTATAATTCTCTAGAATCATGTGGAAGTGTACATATTAGATAATGATGTAGAATTTTCCACCCAAACCTTTATAAATGGAGTGGATCCTCATTTGTGAAGACACACAGAATTTGAGATCAATTGATTGATTCCAAAGAAATTGTGTCTTGTGAGCTTGTCAAGAACATCCCATATGATCCTACTTTTTTTGTGAGTATTGAAGGATGAAATTTTCTAGTATTTTAGTGAGGAATCTAGTCAAGTGTTTCACGAGAGCTTGGGAGAAGGCCAAATTCCGTGATAGTTGGTATCATAGGTCTTCAAGGGAACTGTTCAATGATGGAAAGCTTGAACATGGAAGATCCTATTGTTGTGGCCGAGAAGGAGACCCTTCTACCTGAACCTAAGAATACTAGGGAAAGTATCATGATACTATGTAGACTCTTGAGTAGTTACTCCTAAGGGATGAGGAGTACCTTTCTAATGTGAAGGAAAGGATCAAGTCTATTGAGGGAGAGGACGAGGAAGGGGCACTAAGCATCATGGGAATACGTGATTCGATCTTCAATCTCCAAGACTGAGTGGAATCAGTTGAGAGGTATGAAAATGATAATGTTTCTAAGAATTATTCCTTCATGGATTGGACAAAGTTGGTCTTGGAACAACATGGGGATGTTATGGACAAGTATGAACAAACTCTTAATCAACTTAAGAGGGAGTGGTCCAACTACCGTGGTGAGTTGGTAAGTGGTGTGATTGTGAGAGACACACCAAAGATTTATGTGCCTCATCCAAAGCACTTAAATGGTATGTGATATTCCAAGGAGGTATAAAATTATTTTGTAATGTTGAGAAATACTTTGAGGGTATTGGCTTGATGGAGGACATGGGTTGTGTGGAGATCATTGTTCTTTACTTTGGTGATGATGAATCTCTATTGTGGAGGATAAAGCACCATGTGATCAAGGATATTGGGAAGGAACTTCCATCATGGGAGGAGTTCAAGAAATGGGTTTATGCTTAGTTCTACCCCGAGGAGGCCAATTGGGTAGCGGGAGACAAGCTACAGACTTTGAAGAATACAAGGGTAATCCATGAGTATGTTTCAGAGTATGTCTCTATAAATCTCTAGGTATGTGGAAATCCTGACTATGATCATATTTATGATTTCATCAAAGGTATTCAGATATGGGAACAATAATAGGTGCGAGGTAGACAACCTAAGACCTTCACCGAATTCATGTCCATTGCCAAGTCCTTGGTGGAATACAAGAAGAAGGTTGAACCCCTTAAGCCCATGAAGGAGTACAAGGGTAAAGTTGGGGGAGACCAAGAGAAGAGGTGGAACCGATATGCCCATGACATGGGGAAGTGTAAGGATTAAACCAAATACTTATCAAGATAATACAATCCTCGAGGATTCTAATTTTTTTATGGGCCTCATCAGTGGATGGAGTGTCCCAAGCGGAAGGCACTCAACTCCATGTTCGAAGAGGAGGAAGTTCCGAAGGAGCAGAAAATGGGGAATCTAAGTCTCTTCAATGCATTGGAGGTGAAGAAACCACCTAAGGTTCCACCTAAGGATGGGTTGATGTATGAAATGGAGGAGTTTAATGGGAAGTATACCTTTGTGATGCTCGACATGGGAGCCACACACAACTTTGTGGCTGAAGATGAGGCAAGGACACTTGGGTTAGTTGTAGCCAAGACAGCGAGCTGCATGAAATCCGTGAATGTCACACCTCAACTGATGAGTTTCATTATACATGGAGTTACCCTTTTCATTGGTGAATGGAGGGGATCTATTTACCTCATGGTGGTTCCTATGGATGACTTCAAGCTAGTGTTGGGGGTGGTGTTCTTCAAGAAATCCAAAGATATACCAACACCACACTTGGAGAAAATGGTGATCATGGAGAAGAAAATCCCATTCATGGTGACGATAAAGGTATGTGGTAATCATAAATTGTATTTAATTTCTTCCATGAAAGTGAAGAAGGGTTTCAAGAAGGTATAGGAGACATTTTTGGTTTCTTTGAATGAAGATGGGCTGGTGGATGACAACCATGAGTTGCTGAAGGAGGTGAAGGGCGTGCTAAGGGAGTTTAGTGATGTCATGACACCAGAGTTTCCCAAGTGACTTCCACCTAAGAGAGAGGTGGATAATCAAATTGATTTGGTGCCTGGATTCCCATGGGGTGTTAGCCGAGTGGTACTCTCTGGTTTTACCCCTCGTTCTCCATTGGAACTGGAACAGGATCGAGTCCCACCAAGCTCGAACACTGTTTGTATTATGAATAGTGCGATTCAAAGCCATTTATTAGCTGGGGAATGTAGCGTGCACTTGGGCCGGTGGGGGCCCCCCGTTGGGAGTCAGTGTTAGAAAAACATGTTTATTTCCCATGGGGTGTTAGCCGAGTGGTACCCACTGGTTGTACCCCTCACTCTCCATATGAACTGGCACAAGATCGAGTCCCACAAGGCTCGAACACTGTTCGTTTTATAAACAGGGTGTTTCAAATCCATTTCTTAGCTGGGGAACATGGCGCAAACTTGGGCAAGTGGGGGCCCCCCTCTGGGAGTCAGTGTTTGAAACACACGTCTAGCACATGAGCCTCAGCTCAGTTGGTGAGGACCCTTAAGTGAATCAAGGCGATCCGGGATCAAATCCAGGTGGAGGCACAATTTCCGAGTACTGTAGAAGCACTGTAGTAGTACTATAACAGGTACTGTAGCGGGAACTGTGCAGTATTGTAGTAGGTACTATAGTGGGAACTGTAACAGACACTGTTTGGCACTATAGCAGCTGGGAATTTTCCCCCGTTTGGGCCTTCGGGCCACCAATTTGGTCCCTGAGTCCTTTAAGGCCTTCAGGCCACCCAATCCTTCGGCCTAGTAAGGCCTTCGAGCCACCTTAAGTGCAGATGCAAACCAGACAACCTACAAGGAACAATCTCTATAGGAGGATGAGCAAGGAGCTTTCACCACAACATAAGCTACACGAATTACAAGAATGAGAGGGTATGTCACCTACCATCAGGACAAGTCTGTGCATGCACAAGATATCCTAGCCGAACATCCATGCGAAGGTGGAGAGCTGATTTCATGATGAAGATGCTGGGGAGGAGCAGAACCAAGTAGTTAGTCCGGGTTGTATGTAATGTTTGAAGCCTACGGGCAATGAATTCCTCTAAGGCCTACGGGCCATGTAATACTTACACCTACGGGCCTTGTAAGGGTTCCACCTCACCCCTTGAAAGGTGGATTATCAAAAATCAATAAAAATGAAGGCCTTTGGGCCATTGGATGGGATTTGGTGCCCGGATCAAAACCACCTTCTATAGAACCATACTACGTGGGTCCACCCTAATTGGAGGAGTTGAATATGTAGTTGAAGGTGACGTTGGATGCGGGACAAATCCAAACATCAAAGTGTCCATATGGATCGATTGTGGTATTCCAAAAGAATCATGATATATCCTTAAGGATGTGAGTGGACTATTGAGCATTGAACAAAGTCATAGTGAAGAGAAAATATCCTATCCCATTGATAGATGATCTATTTGATCAGTTGGTCAAGGCACAGGTGTTCACCAAGATAGACATGAGGTTGGGATACTATCAAGTTCAAATTATGGTGGAAGATTTTCCAAATACTGCATATATGACAAGGTATAGATCCTATGCATTCCTTGTTATTCTATTTGGTTTGACTAACGCCCCAGTGATGTTTTTCACTTTGATAAACAAATTCTTCCACCAATACTTGGACAAGTTTTTTTTAGTGTTATTTGAAGACATTTTTATCTATAGTGAGACAATGGCAGACCATGTGGAACACTTAAAAACTGTGTTCAAGGTATTGAGGTAGAATGAGTTATATGTGAAGAAAGTGAAGTAATCATTTGCGAGGGATGAGGTACTCTTCTTGGGGAACAAGATCAAAGGGGGAAAGCTCATGATGGATCATGAGAAGATCTGTGCTATTGATGAATGGGAGAGGCCAACCAAGGTTCTCGAGTTGAGATATTTCCTTGGGTTGGTGAATTACTATCGTAGATTCAGTTGTGACTATTAGAAGAATGTGGCTCCACTCACCGAATTTCTAAAGAAGAAAAATCTATGGGAGTGGGATGACAAATACGAGAGGCGGTATTTGAGGGATTAAAGAAGACAGTCCTGGAGGAACTGATCTTGAGCTTGTTGGATCCAACCAAGCCATATTAGGTACACATCGATGCCTCAAACTTTGCTATTGGGGGTGTTATCATGTAGGAAATATATCCCATAGATTTTGAAAGATGGAAGTTGAATGACATCGAGAGGAGGTACACACTACAAGAGAAGGAGATGATGGTCATGGTAAATTATCTTCAAGCATGGAGACATTATCTATTAGTGTCCAAGTTTGTGGTGAAGATAGAAAATATTTCCACAAGATACTTCCAAACCTAGAAGAATCTGACTCCGAAGCAGTAAAGATGGAAGGAATTCTTGGATGGGTTTTATTATTCATTGGAGTACAAGTCGGGGACAAAAAATATGGTGCCCGATTCACTCAATAAGATGATGGTGTTCAACCACATATCATGTGTGGATGATGGGATCTTGGATAGGATCAAGTAAGGCATGGTACATGATGTTATATCCAGAATGTCTTGGCCCTTGAGGTGGAGGGAAAGACAGGGAGATTATTGGAGGAGGATGGAACTCTTCTTACCACAGGAAGGGGGATATATCTCCCAAAGTGGGGTTAACCAATGAAGGGATCTCATCAAGGAGGGTCGTGACTCGAGATGGATAGGACATCCAGTCCAGCGTCACATCAAGGCCTATCTAGAGGGAGAATACTATTCTCTAAGGATGGAGAATGATGTGGAGTCCTATGTGAAGACTTGTCTTATGTGCCAACAATACATGGTGGAAAATCAGTTGATCGAAAGATTATTGCAGAATTTGACCATTTCAAAGAGTCCATGGGAGATGGTTGACTAAAAATTATTTTTTATTATAATCAAAACACTTTTGAGGAAAAGTGAGAAACCCAGGATCCAAATTACATACTCTTGTAAACATAAAACCCAGACCAAACTAAAGGGACCACCCCTCCCTATCCAATACAAAAGGATGAAAACCCTCACCATCACTGAACACTTAGCAAGCTATCTCATGCATGAATGCACAGTCCTATAACTGATGGCATATCCATACCCTCTCAATCAAACAATTCTGAATGGCATGCATTGGTGAAGGTTTAATATCTGGTCCCCATCTGGAGAAGGCCCCTTAGAATACTGGTTGAACATCTCCAAGAAATCTTCAAAAACAAACAAAATCTACTACAAAATCCACAAAACCCGAACCAACATGCTTCCCAATCACTCAACAGATTCCACCCATTTAATTAGAATCATTGGAGGATAATTTTAAATTACTGGAAACTATTTCCCTAAAAATATTCCAAGAGATAGAGGATACATGGATTCTTGGGACAGTTGACATTAGATTTTCTATTTTAGAAGCTAGATGATCCCAGGTCTGTATGTACTCTTTAAGGATGATCTTCCCTTTATTGAACCCCCCCACAAGAATTAGGTCTTTTTTATCAACCTAGGAGTATTTTTACTCATTAAATGACACCTTTAAAGACCTCCCCGTCATCTTAGTTGCCTCCTCTTCAGACGCATTCAACAAAAACACATGGTTGACCACCTTTTCTTCATAGCTTAGGAATAATTCTAGAGTCTACTTATCCACAACTTCTAATTCTGATTTCGTGGAATTTATCTTCTTTGTGGATCGATTCTCCAAAGGAGGAGGTAACGAGTAGTAATATTTCTTAATTTTCCTCCTCCTATTACTTCTTTTACTCCTCAGACTTTCATCTTCACCCCCCAAGAAAGTAGGATCAGTTCCATTTGTTTCTACCATTTGTTACCCATCTGCATCGAATGGAAAACTAAGCTCAGAACATGAACCCTCCTCTACAAGACCTTCAAAACTATTTCTCAACTTAATTTGGGTGAGGGTCCTTGACATATCACCCCATGGCCACCTAGAACTGACATGACTATCAGTTCCTTCCTTCCCTTACCGAAAACATCCTTACCTGACCTCAACACCTCCACAAAGGAAACAACCACCTCTCCACTTTCCCTTTGTTCCATATAAGTTGAACCCCCACCCAAAGGCCTTGCCTCATGAACAGCCTCATAGTGAACCAAACCATACCCCACTCTTACACCCTCAAAAGGAATCAGATCCTTGCCACAAGAAGGGCCTGCAAGATCCTGCTTCAACCTATTAAAGAATATGGAGACCTTCAGATTCACCACCGGTTCCAGTTCCTTCTTCCCCACAGTTTCACCATGACTAGCCTCCAAAGACCCATTGGGTATCACCTGGTGACCTTCATACAACTTCCCCTCCACATGAAGCGAAGACTGAGGCACATCCACCCTGTCCAACTTGTTGATGTTGACACCCTACCCACTACCTTCTGAACCCCTACCCAAATGTTTCGGTGAGCCAACCACATCACGGGCTTCTGAAGCAATACCAATGCCTCTACCCACCTTCCTAATAGGTGCAAGATCACCCCGTCAATAGTTATCTATAGAATTTCCTAGCCGATTGTAGGTAGAACATAAGTCCACCCAAGACTCATAGACAACCCGCTTCTTGCACCTGTATTCATCATCGACTGTAACCCAAATACACTCGAAAGGAATATTTGAGATGTCCATTTCCACACACACTTGCAGGTTTACGGGATGAAATATTGATTCAGTTCGACTATTATAATAGAGAAATCAACTCACGATATTTCCAATCATCCTAATGACAGATGGATTTTGAGACAAAAAAGGTAAATTCAGAAAACTCACCTAGACCGTAGAAGTAGGAGAGTCGTGCTTCATATGGAAGTTGAAGGTCCAACAAAATAATAAGAAAAGATATTCGTTGAAGTTGCGAGGGGAATTCGACCAGGAAATTATGAATTCCTACTCCGAAGTGAACTGAACCATAATATGGTGTCTATCCATCAAGCCCACTATCGCCCTCTCTTACAAGTACCTTGAGTCGAAGATGAACCGGTCAAACAAATCTACTAAGGGTCTCCTCTAATTAAACTGAGCCACCAAGGTGAGGTTAAGAAGGGATGAGGTTTCTATGAACTCTATAGTCGACAGCTGAAGATTCGGGAACCCATCAACCAGATCTAGGACTTTAAGACATAAGGAGGCTTTCGGGAAAGTAAGTAGAAAATCAGGGTTAGAAAAGGGGTGGAATGCTGGGATTGAAGCTCCACTACTCTACCATATTTTACCCCCAGATATATTGGCATACAGAGAGGGTGATTGAATTATTGTATCTCTACTTGAGGAACTTTATGAGTGTCAACCATCGGGATTGAGAAAAGTTTCTTGATATGGTCTAATTCTCCTACAACTTGAAAAGGAATGAGTCGATGGGGAATATTCTATTTGAGTGGTGACCAAACAATAACCCCTCACTCCTCACATAGCGGTACATTGGGAGAAGTACCAAGGAAGCAGCCCTACCACCTACTCTATGGAAAAGGAGTGGCATGAGTAGGCCAACCTAACAAGAACCCACTTTCACAAAGCTTCCAAGAGGATAATGAAGTGGGATGACAAAGGGTGAAGGGATGTGATCTTTGAGTCTGGGGACAAGATAATGGTGAAACTCTTGCCACAGTAGCACAAAGCTTTCAGGAGGGTGAACAAGGGCTTGATACGGTGATATAAGGGATCATATGAGGTCGTGCACTGAGTTGGGGAGGTATCATACCGCTTGGAGTTTCCTCCCAAGATGAATATTCATCCATTCTTCCATGTGAGTATGCTCAAGACATATCATGAAGACATAGAGGACCTGAGAAGAGGGGTTTCAACAAGGGCGCCTACCTCGGTTGTTGAGTAGTATGACAATCAGGTGGATCGCATACTCAACAATCAGATAGTTCGATGGAATGGAGTGCCACAAAGAAAGCAGTACTTGATCACATGGAATTCTTACCAGAGTGTGAGGAATCCTAGGATCCTGCAGATAACTTTTAAAAGTTCATGAGGGAAGTCAAGGAGTATCATCAAGATGCACCAAGGATGTTGCCAGAATAGGTGGGGGAGGATTTCATGACCTTCCACATGAAGATAAGATCTTATGATGAGGTTCTCTATAATCCTATAGATATCTCTACATCTCTTCCAAATTATGGAATATTCTAGACTTCTTTGGAGTGTTGTGGAACACCCCATTGGGACTTGAAGGCTCTAGAACATTCTAGGCCTTGACGGAAGGTTGTGGATCTCAATGGGTTCTATAATTCTCCATGTATATTCTAGTAGACTAGGATATAATTATTTAGAATCATGTAGAAGTGTACATATTCTATAAGGTTGTTGACTTTTCTACCCAACCCTATATAAAGGCAGTGACTCCTCATTTTTAAAGACACACATAAGTTGAGATAAAATGAGAGCTTCCAAATCAATTGTGTCTTGTGAGATTGTCAATCACTTACCCTACGATCCTATTTCCATTATGAGTGTGAAAGGCTCAACTTTTCTAAGATTTGAGTGAGGAATCAAGTCAAGTGTTGCACGAGATCTTGGTAGAAGGCCAAGTCTTAGGACAATTAGCTAACTTCTTCCCATTACTTAGTCATTCATCCACTTTATTACCTTCCTTTACACACTTAAAATAACTAGTAGTCCCCTTAAGACAATTTACTTTGTTTCCTTCCACACTTTGAGCATAAAGGAAAGATCTTCTTCTTTTCCACACGATTTTTATAGTTTTCCTTTAATTCCATCTTTCTTTTATCATCAAAATCAACCGATTAATGGGTAACTAAAATCTCCATTTTCACCATGATAACACAATAAACTATTTCTTCATAGTTACCAAAGTCTCTTATGGATAACTCCCTTAATAAACATGGTTTTAAGACATTGAAGACTCGATAAACCTTAATTTTAGGGTGGATGATAATACCATAAGCATACCTCACAAGTCATGTAAAATTTTCCTTATAGGTACTAATAGATTCATCGTCTGTATACTTTAGCTCAAGTAATTCCTTCTCCATTTTTGTATGAATAATACATGGAAATTACTTATTGAAAAATAATCTATTAAACTCATCCCACTCCATGGTGTCAGTTTTATCTTGTTTTCTTGTATTCTTGATAAGAGTACACCATTGATCCACTTTTCCTTCCAAACAATAGGTTCCAAAATGAATTTTTCATGCCCCAAACACTGGAGAATGAAAAATATCTTTTCAGTGGTACATATCCATTTCTTAATAACTACTGTATCAGCAAAACCACTAAAATAATGTGGATTTTTCCTCGTGAAGGCTCAACAAAAATTTTTTCCCTCATTTTCCTGTTTGAAGTTTATCATGATATATAACTTGATAAAGTTGTATGAGCATAACAATGAGAATTTTTATTCCAGCTCCTATAACATTCATTTTTTTTGGAGTAAGACCATTGAATTGTCCATTGTATTAAACATTAACATGGTTCCTTTGAGTTCCAGTCGTCCCTTAAAACCAAAAATCATTGTTTAAGCAATAATCATACCGGGAAAACACATAGTCGTGAAAAATAATTTATAGGATGTCTAAATAAATACACCTTCTTTTAAATCCAAGACTCTTAAGGCTTAACCTAGGTTATTCATAGTCATCATATATTCAAATCCTTTATGATGGTTTAAAAAGAAAATGTAAATTAATAAAATCATATCCCCAAGATATTATCATATCAGGTGCACAGTAAGGCTCATTATCGTATACCCAGTAACACTTGAGTCAAGCTCAATGTGCCTTTTTCAGAGTTATTACCCCTAGATACATTTATTACAGAACCACATACACTTGTAGTATCTTGATAGGTTTGTATTGGTAGGTAAACCACATAATCTCTTCCTTAATAAAATTTTAGTATGTTACCCTATAAATAGGATTATCCTAAGTGTTATTAGAAAACGTTTTATCATACCGGTTTCCAAAGTTTAACTAAACCTATCCTTTGATACCAATTATAAGGACCCAAGGTTTTCATACATAGATATTACATATTTTTTATGAAAATTAATTACATTATACAAACACACGCCTGAGGATCATAAAGGTATAGTAACTTTGGAAACATGGAAACATAAACAACTTATTCATAAGAGTTCTACATCGTCTCTGACTTAGTTACTCATAACTAGAACCCTTATTATACATATCACATGTAATAACTATCATCATAACCTGGGGAAAAGAAACATAAAAATGGTGATCGAAGATTCTCAGTAAGGGTAAACAAGGGAAATGCATAAAAAACATGAGAACAAGGGTATATGAACATGAATATAATATATGAAAACTGTACCATGAAAATCAAATAAAAAAATATTGATTCATGGAATAAATATTGTTATTTGATAAGGAATTAATCACAAGGAAATAAAATAACATGATCCATGAGAGAAAAACATTATCATAAGAAATGGAATTATGGCATGAAAATAAGAATAGAAAATCATTTCCATAGTAGTCAAGGAACATTTCCAAGGCTATCATAGTAGAATAGGTTCACTCCTAAAACCATTGTAGTAATCAAGGTTCACTCCCAACACTATCATAAAGAATATTTCCCTTACTGATCTAGGTTCACTCTTCATTATAGTCCTATTTATCTCATGAGATTTCAATCTTTAAAGAATACATAGGAGGGAGATATAGGTCCCAATCGTCACATAATTAAAATCATAAAAAAAATTACACAATATCATAAAACATTCATCATATCTGAAACCATGAAATAAATGGTTTTCAAAAGTATTACATCATAGTATAACCCATGGAAAAGAAATTGGTCTCATATACATTTCATCATAGAATAAACCATGGAAAATTAATTTGTTTCACAAAAATCACTTCATCATAATCATAAACCATTTATAGAAAGAATAATAATGGTATCCTTGTATAATATCTCCAATAAATAAAACATTACATCAAAGGATGCCATATTAGATGGAAAATAATTTTGAAATATCATTTGGAACATTTTTTGAGGAAAATATCATTTCCACTTTGAAAACAATTTTTAAAAAATAAAACATTTTTAAAATCCTTTTCTTTGAAAATTACCTTGGAAACTTATAAAGTAATATTTAAATATCATTTAAAACATTTCTTGATAAAAATAACATTTTCAATTTGAAAATCTCCTTTTTAAAACTAAAAGTTCACAAACATCGTGAAAATAATTTTCTTTGGAAATAACCTTTGATAATTATAAAGGAAGCTTTGAAAATTTATTGTTCATGATTGTGGGGAATTACATTCTTTTTTTACACATTAAAACAAATATTCCTTTCACATTTTTGATTAAAAAAATGGCCATTGTTTGGGAAATGACATGATTATTCTTTTTAAAAAAATTCAAAATGTAAAAAAACAGTAAAAATGAATTTAAAAAATCATAAAGTAATATTTGAACATTATTGAAAATATTTTTTTATAAAACATAGATATGTAAGAAAAATATTTTTTGACCAATGGGAGATATAAAGGCAGTTTTCTTTAAAATATTCCCTTAGAATCTTGAGTACCTAAAGAGAGGAAAATGAAGGAAAAAAATTATTCTCATGAAATAACTATAGTAGAATAATATTAATGAGTTTATTGAGATATGGATCATAATATTTCATCATTATAATCGTAAACATAAACAATCTTGATAAATGATGAGATTGTAACATAAAACTCTTACCAATTTGGTAACTTTGAATTGTAAGTCCTGTAAAAGAATAACATTAAATGAAACTTATAATATCATGATAATAAATAAATAAATTATATTAAATATCAAAGGTTATATATATAAACCTCATAAAATAATATAGGTGTATAACATAACATATGTCCCAAAGAAGAAAAATTGAGGCAAAAATCCCTTACCTTAATTCTCAACTTCCTTCATACACGTTCAATACTCTTATATAATAAATATAATTTTATTATAAATATATTATAGAACCATAATAATATTTATCATACCATATATTATTTACTTATGAATTTTTATTAACTATTTATTAATAATTCCTTGTTAGAATCATGTTTTAGGTAATAACTACGTTTTTTTGTGTATGTTTTGGTTTGGTATTTTTGATCCTTTTACTTGGATCATGGCTCCTTGATCTCCATAATTTTAAATGTGATATAAATATCATATGTATTCTTTATATATTTATTTTTAGTAATTCATTAAATTTATATATATATAATTATTTACATCATTCATGGAGATGATAAGTCATACGTACACATGAACGTTGTTTCCATTTTATCAATGAATCAAAATAAAGGAAGGTAAATAATATATAAACTTTATAGAGTAATTATAATTTAATATTTATCACATATATTCATTAAATTTATCCTTTAATACCATCCATTTAAAACATTTTTGAAAAGATAATCGCATCGCTTCGTGAGGCGGTAGTCTGTCGTACATACGAGTGGCGTTATCATTTATTCAATGGATGGTAAGGTAAGAAGGTGTATAATATATTTATTTTATATAATGATTAATATTTAATTAATATAATATATAAACATAAAATTATTCCTTATTACCTTCCATATAAATCATAAGTGAAAAAATAATCACATCGCTTCACAAGACGATAGTCCACCGTACACACGAGCGACGTTATCGTATTCCCTACAGAATGGAAAGTAAGAAGTTACATGTGATATTATAATTATAGAAGTTTAATTATATAATAAATATCATATATAATTATTATATACATCATTATATCCATCTATAAAAATTGGTTATGGAAAAAAATTATATCGGTTTGCGAGGCGGCAATCTGCCATACACACGATCAACGGTTCCATTTCCCATTTGAGGGTAGAGGATATGGTTGTAGGTAATTACCAAAACATAAAGACATATAATTATATAGAATATATTGAGGTTATTATATTATCACATTTTAATAATATTTGAATTAGTTTTATGGAGAAATAAAATAAAACACTTGGTTAAGGACTTTACCTCTTCTTCGGAAAAATTCATTATGTTTTCACCAAAAGCCTTTCTAAAATGGATTTATGACAAAAAGGATTATAATATTAGTTTATTGAATCAAGTAAGTTACTTTGGTAGGTATTGGTATAACCAATTTATTTTGGAAGTGTGAATATGAGAGGAGAAGGGTGGCATTTTATAATTGGGGGAGTGTACACACATGGAATTTTTGAAAAGAATAAAGTATACCCATGTTTATCACTTGAAAAGGGATCCAAAATGGTCCATTATAAAAAATTATTGGGGATAAGGTCAAAATTTGGTCAAAATGGGTTTTTTACAAGTTTCTAGGTGATTTTACCCCTTATATTTTTATTTTAACCCCCGGTAAACCTGTTTTGTCCTTAACTATGGTAATTAATTTTTACTCTTTTTACTATTTATTTTTACCAAAAATTAAGTTGAAATTATAATATAATATAAATTATTCTGATTCAAAACATATAAACCATTTTTTCAAATTCAATTCACATAAGTGAAATATTTTAATTTAAAATTAAACCCACATACTCGATGATAAATCAATTTTCAAAAGGGAAAATATTCAAAAGCTTAAAAAATTATATAAAAATTCGATATAAAATTGATTCCAATGATCTAAATTAGATTAATAAATATATAATTGAAATTATTTTACTTTTAAAACCATTTTAAAATAAAATATACCATATACATTATTTAAATGAAAAGGAAGCTTTCAATAAAAATTAGTATTTTTTACTATTCATTGAAAATTTAATATGTTCAGAAAAATACCAAAAATTAACCCTAGGAAATTCTTTACATATATATTTAAAAAATGAATTTTATTTTGAAAAATAAATTTTATAAAAATTTTAAAAAGTACTTTTATTATTTGTTTATAAAATAATTTTTGAGAAAATAGTTTTTTGGAAACATAAAAAGACTTTACAAAAAATTAAGTACTTATGTTATCAATATGTTTGATTTATATAAAAAAATATACTTAATATTTAAAATTAGTTTATTCCTATTCACAACACCAAGTTTAATGGCTAGGTCATAACAACCATGTTAAATAGTAATGTAAATAGTATATTATAGTTCGTTAGAACTCGGTATTTCATGTAACGCAAGCTATCAAAGAAATTAAATTTATTCAAAAAATATATTTAATAAAATCTTAGGGTCTTAAAATGGTCACATAGAGATGTTATAAGAATTACATAGTGGTGTAATGAGATTAGAAAAAACATAAAAATATAGAAAACCTAAAGCCTCTCTAGAAGTCTATCATATGGGTTATGATTATACTGATTCTTAGGTATGATTTTGTTAATATTTTTAAAGTTGTTTAACACTATATAAAATGTATCATATTATAAAAAATTCAGTATCCAGTTTATTATTATTTAATATTGGTTATATATATTATATGAAATGAAATGATAATTAACCTATCAATGTATGACTGTGAGTTGTCCCGAATTGATGGTCATCATGGAGTATTATAAGTTGTGATGACATGTGAATATTAGTATGGGTTGGGTTTCATATAGATAATTTAAATTCTCTCAAGATTTATAAAAATTATTTTTATGTTCTTGATGTCCCAATGTGTATAGTGCACGGAGTTTCATGCACAATGAATTTAATATAAAAAGGGATCATGTTTCATATTGAATCTTCATAACCTAAGGTTAAACAAATAATTATCATGTTATTATTCAAGATTTGATACCTTTATTACATCATTATTGAGGATAAGATTATTAGGGGGTCATTGGTCATGTTACTAATCGTGTAGTTGGTTGAGGTTTCACCAAGATGGAATTTTTCTCTATTATGAAGGGTATGAAATTTGGGCCCCTGGTTGAGATAAACTAAGGAAGTGTATGGTTATAATTTGATAAATGACATTTCATATGCTTATATATTTGGATGAGGAGAATGTGATGTGCTTGCCCTTATGGGTGAATGAAATGATATGTTTCCTTCTATCTGGTCAATTTATACTTGAGGAATTGAGAGTGCATGAGTAGGATATACTTTTTTACATACTCCATGTCTCATAGCCATATGAAGTCTTAGAAAAATGGATTTTATGATTATACATATTTTATATGATCAATTCAGTAGACACAAGTATGAATATAAGTGTGTTTAATAGATATCTCACTTGATCACTTTGTAGCTTGAGTAGTACTGGAGTTTTTTTAGGATGTTCTTTGCTTAAAATTATGGATTTGAGAATTCATAATTGTTGCCAATACTGGAAAGAAATTTTGGGACACACTTTGATACTGTGTGAAAGTAAATTAAATTTTGTTACAAAGTGTTTGTACAAAACATTGAGATTTATCACAAAAGAGTTTAAGGGGATATCCAAAAGGGTTTTGATAGAATTTTCACATGTTGTTACATATGATGTAACTTGTGATAAAAATGATTGATAATTTTTAAAAAAAGAGTTTTGGAAGATATAAAATACTTAATATAATATGAATAAAATATAAAAAAATTAATATATATATATATATAATAAAATAGAGGTGACTTGATCATTGGAGATGTTGAGATTTATGGAGACCAGTGGGAATGGTAAAGTGGCAGTAGGATGAGAGACTGACAAAATCAACAGGAGGGGCCAAAGAGTCTTATATATTAATTGATAAAACATATATAACTATTTTAAAAAATAACATTCATATATAATTCGTTACTTGTATTTACATGTTTTAATAATATATGATAATTTTTTATAAAAAAATATATATATTAAAACATAAAACAATTTCTCATAAAAAATATTATGTTTTTTAAATGAAAACGTATCATGTAATCCTATACGACCACTTCAATAAAATTTGTCTTATATACGATGTCATTTTTATAAAATTCTATAGTAGTGATCATCACTTCTATAAATATACCCCAAAATTATTCTTCTCATTTATATTATATTCTCTTAAGATTTTCTACTTCTCTTTATAAAATGTTTAGTCTATTTTTAATAAAAAAAATTATCTTTATTTTGAAAATTTTCTACCAATGGTTTCTCTTTGTTGTGTATCTTTTATTTGAACACTTTTATTTATAGTTATCAAAATGATGGTATAAGTTTGATAAAGGTATTGTTCTTTTATAAATAATGCAATTATTGTTGTGAAATTGATTGAGAATTGGTTCAAACAATGAGAAGTTTAGAAACTGAGATTAGATGATCGATCATAGGCAATGTGTATCATTGATGAATCATGCATTGAATATTTTTATGATGGTGATGATGATGAAAAATGGAAACACAGATATAATAGAGAAACAAAAAAATAAAGGGTAACTCAATGGAGAGCCCAAAAGTTCACCCATTTCATTAACACATAACCATATATATAGAGTACATGTGATATTATCCAATATTTAAGATTAGTCCCTACCATATCTAATCCAATGGTTGGAGTTCCAAAGGTTGTATAATATGGAAGGTTGTTCAATGCGATGAGTTGTATTAGGAACTGGGGATCCATCATTGTTATCACTATTATGACATCCACACATTAATATTTCATAAAACTCCCCATTAGATTTCATAATTTCATGGAATTTTATATAATCATCACTTAAAAAACCTTGTGGGAAAAATAATTGAAGCTAAATTAATTTAAATCCATGTTATGTTGCCTCATTAAAAACCTTACCAAGAAAACCTAGTGGGAAAACCCCAATAAAGGAAAAAAGAGTGCAGTGTCCCCAACTCCTCCTAATTATATCATTTAGTTGTGTCTTTGGATAATTAATTAATATTATTATTTTATTATGTCTTTGAGACATGGGAGGAATACTATAGGTAATAATGAATGGTCTCATTAAAAATTTTGAATCATAGGAAAGACCAAAAATTTTCATTAATCACAAATATCTATTATAATTTACAACATTCCCTTGGATATCCATTAGGATATATGATTGCATCATTAAAAACCTAATTAAGTAAAAACCCTTTAGGGGAAAACCCTTGATTAGATATAAATAATACAATAACATCAAGTCCTCGTAGTGTTTCCTGGTGAAAAACCTTATAAAGAAAACCTAATGGAAAAAACATGACTAAGGGAAAAAGATTATAATAGCTACATCTCCCTTTCACAATGGTCATCAATATATCATTTAACTCGTAGAATTTCCATGATAACTTCATAACCAAAACATTCATTTTTGAATTCTAGAATAATTTATACCATTTAGATTTCAATGAATAGGGAAGAACATTACCTTTCATCGTAATATGATTTCTTGTTATTTCAAGGTACATATGCACATGTATATGTATATCCTTTAGGGATAAATAAAATGTATATTTATATTTAATCCTTATGGGATAAATAAATTCTTCATTATCCCCTCATTTATGATATATATCACTCTTCAAAGTAATCGATTTAATGGTTAAGGGTGTTTTCATGAATATGTAAAATCACCCCAAAATTTAAACTTTCCCATTTGAGATGATTGATTCAAAATAGATGGATATTGTTTGTGATTTCATGAACAAATAATTCATTACTTTTAGAAAAATCTTCGTGAGTTTTTATGTATTTCAACACATCTTAATAATAAGATGAATACAATGATTTATACAAACCATTAGATAATACACTCAATTTGATATTATACCTTATCTTAATATGGATACATGAAATACATCTTATTTAGTTTACCTTGTAATTTATCATATTGGGCGAAACTTTCATAATTTGGAATATTATTCAGGCATTTCGAACACTTTGAGGATTCAGGTATAGATGTTTTAATCATAATCAGTGACAACATTAATTTGAAATTATCCAAATATATAAAAATATCAAAAATTGTAAGGAATAATATTTTTTATTATAATCTTATCAATATTCAATAGTCATTGCAGTTTGGATAAAAAACCCAAAATGTTATATGTTGAACATATCATAAGTTAATTTAATAATTTTAGCTAATTATTGTGATGTCTAAATCTATTAAAAACCATTGTCATCAATGTTTTTTGAAATAATTTAAAAAATAAAATATATTATCAACCACATTGAATGGTATCTTATAATTTTTTAGGTACTAGTATCACTTTAGAGATAATATCTAAAAATATATAATTTTGTTGATATATTAATTTTCTTATTCAATGGAAAATATATTTATTACTTTCTACTCATGATGAATAATTATTTTATATAATCAGTTCAACCATTCATCTAGTGTGTATAATCAAACTTTTTTTAACACTTCGCATACATGTAAGTTTTGTGGGAATCTTGTCAGTGGTTTTGCAGACCCATTTTTTATATAGTATGTGATGCTAAATAATTATTTTCATTTGCATGCATAACATTCAATGTATACTCATGATTATCTAATAACACACGTGATCATTTAGTAAATGCATCTTATATATAGTATTGAAATGGGCCACATGGTAAGTGGGCATGCCCGTGTATACTTCATAAGTTTTTCTTCATAAATATATGGGAAATTCATTTCCAAAATATATTCTAATGATATAAATAATTTTCCTTAATAATAGGTACCTTAATGATCAATAACTCAGTAAATTATTATACATGGGGAATTCATAGTAACCTACTTAGAATGAATTCTTTGATAATTTATACATGCATCCATTACATAAATTCATCAATTATTATACTAGGGGAATTCATAATAACCTAATGAGAATGAATTATTTGATAATTTAGTAAACATACTTCCATTTAATAAATTCAACATTCTCCCCCTGATGGATGTATGCCATGTTATCAAAAAATTGATGCTCGTGTATACTTGAATAAATATATTTCATTACAATTGATCTTGGGTGGCCTAAACCATCATGTAATATATTTAATGTTCTAGGATTAGTAAAATTTTGGTTTACCATTATTGATTAGATTGTACATAACAAACTCTTTATAATCACATTGTATGAATGCTTGTTACATATCGAGGTACCTATTTTATTCAATGTCTCTATATGATATTCATTTTCAATAATTCCATTGATATATCTCATCAAAACTTCAGATAAAAAAATCATTAAGAATTTATATTACTATATAGGAATATATTCTCTCTTATGGAGACTTTAATTAGTTTTCTCTATCGGTAAATGTACTTACATGAGCGTATACTAACTCATACGAGATTTAGTTTGAAGCATTTAATAAAAATAATATTCATAAAGATTTTTCTTCAAGATATATACATAATATTTTCATGATAATCCATTGTGAATACCCATATTTATCATTATAATTTCCACCTTTAGTGGTTGATGAATTCATAATATAATCATAACAGGTTAGGGACATCACCAAGAAAATTATTGTATATTTTTGAACTTATGGTCTAAATATTATTTTAAAATACATTTACTTGGGAGCGGATCCCCCATGTATTTTGAAGCTGTTGAATGTGGTAGTAGGAATCAATATGGAATAATCTTCTAGATTCACAACACACACCTCATCACCATAAAAAATTATAATTCCTTGAATAACAAAATTCACTTTACCAATTGAAGGAGAAATCATTTGATCAAATTTCATCAACTCTCAAATATTCATGATAAAATTCTAAGTATGAGTAGCACAAATAATATCAATTTTTTATAAATAATTTCATTCTCTTTCAGGAATGAAATAATGTAATTACATTCACATCGAGTAATGAATGAATTATTAATTTTATCTACAACAAATAATGTAATTACATTCACAAATAATGTCTTTATTCGATATTTCCGCAACAAGATCAATAATTGTTAAATGAAGATATCTTTTAATATAATATCAAAGGAAACTATTTTCATAACATCCTTCAAGGAGGCATTATTTTATATTTATTATTACAATTCATTATTCTCTTTAAATGTTTTTTTCTTCAAACCACTTCTAGTGATTATATTTTTTTATAAATGAATATAACACAACTAGCATTCACAAAAAATCATATTCACATCAAACTTAATTTAAAATAAAATCATGTATGCTTTCATTCACTTCAGGGAATGAAATAAATATTTTTCAATAAATATTCTCATTTACTTTATTAAATAGAATAAAATTAATTGTTTAGGTTTTATAATGTCTTCAAGATAATAACAAGAATATTCAATTCAGTATTTCCATCTTTCTTCAGGGGATGTATATTGATAAAATAAATATAATATTCCTAATGATTATTTAAAAATCATAATCAATATATATATATATATATTAGGAATTGGGGGTACCATTACAACTAAACACATGCACCCGCACCCATAGGTCATAGGACAGGTCATATTCCTCCCCAATGGATAACCCATCTATCCTGACCCTCTTTTATTATATTATATAGGCCTATACACCCCCTATTATATAACCTGAATTACTTTCAAGGCCTAGATTATAGGACCATGTAAAAGTTTTCCTAAATGCCCAAAATATCTAACCATGAAGGTTTTTTATTCTTCCAATCGTTTTCATGACATGATAGTAAAATTTACTTTATCACAACGGCATATAACAAGTACGTGAAGTTCATCATTCAGCCACTTTGGGTGTCATTTTTTCATTATTTTATTTGATGAATGATAATTTTCTAAACATTGACAACATTATTTTTTAATCAATCACATTAACTTTAGGGAATGAATTTTAATTTTATAAGTCGTAAGTCTTTATAGCTCTTCAGGAACTCATTATTTTTCCCACAGGAAAATATTAAGAAAATAATTCATATATTTTAAAATGTCAGTAAGAGGTGAAAAATAAATGTAACAATATATTACATAGAAAATAAGACTCATATTTTGATGTAGATCTTTCAATGAGTGGATTCGATGCACAATTGAAAGGGTATGCCAAAAAAAGAACGTTTGGATAAATATGTGACAAACTTTTTTCATGTAAGAATTATCTCATGTTGATGAAAACATCGTAATGATGTGAAATGCAGAGAATATAATTGTGTTAATAATTTTTTTTGTAATTTATCACACTCTGATTGATATTTTGAGTAATTTCAAAACTAGGAATAAATGATCGATCATAGGCAATGCGTATCGTTGGTGAAATATATGTTGAATATTCAAATCACGATAATGATGAAAAATGGAAATATAAATATAAGAGAAAAAAAAAAGAATCAGAGGGAACAAAATGTTAATCACAAAAATTTCACCCATTTTGTAACAACCTGAGATTTTAAAAAAGTAATATATGCTCGATAGCATATAAGGCACGCAACACCGTGCTTAAACGAACCATGAGATAATATTATTTTAAATATAACCATTATAACCTAGCCATTAAATTAGCAGGTATGAATAGTATTAACCACTTTATGAAATATATATAAATTTCCTACTTAATATAAATTTATTTATAATTTTTTTTAATTAATTAATCATTTTTAGTACAGTTGTTTTATTCATTAAAATATGTTTTCTTCAAAAATGATTTTTATTGATTTTTGTGAGAAAATATTATAATTAATTTTTATAAATTTTATTAAATTTATTTGATAAAATTAACTTTATTTTTGAAATCATAATATCAAAATTAACTTAGGGTAAAATTTTTATATTTTTTGGAAAATACTGATTTTTTTGTGAATAGTAAAAAATACTGATTTTTGTAAAACTGTCATTTCTTTTCAATAAATTATGCAATTTAAAATTAATATTATGATTTTAATTTTATTTCAAGTTACATAAGTATTATTTAATTATATTTAATCTAATTAATTACATTTAAATCATCTTTATACTAGATTTTATTACAAGTTTATTTTTGGGTTTAAAAAATGGTTTGTTTTTCTAAAAACAGATTTAAAGTGAATAATATTTCTCTATTTTAATTAATTAAAAACCTATAATTAGGAATTATTTAAATTAAATATATAAATTATATATAAATAAATATTAATTTAATTTCATAAAATTATTACTACTAGTGATAGAGTTAATATAAAATCATCTCATGTTTGAAAAATACATTTCTTAAAAAACTATTTCTTTTCATCGTGTCTATGGGTTTTATTTTATATTAAATTATTTCACGTATTTGAATTGAATTTGTTAAAATGGATTCAATATTTTTAATCATATTAATTTATATTATCTAATAAGTTCAACTTAATTTTTGTTCATAATGAATAGTAAAAATAGTAAAAAATCTTTTACCATGATTAAGGGAAAAACAGATTTACCAGGGGGTTAAACTGAAAATATAAGAGTTAAAATTAATTAAAAACTTATCAAAAATATATTTTATAGAATAATTAGACCTTATATTGTCTAATTATCAATACTGTTCCATTTTAGAGCCTTTTTTCATGTGAAAAATGTGGGTATAACATTCTCTTTTCAAAAATTACAAGTGCTCCACTCACCTCACTTATAAAAGGACACCCCTTATCCTCTCATATTCACATAATCAAACCCTTTTTGTATGGAAAATACCTACCCAAAAATCTTCCTTAATTCCATATCAATGAACTATATCCACTAGTTTGATCATAAATCCATCCTAAGAAGTATTTTGGTGCTAACCTAAGGAGGTCGTCTAAAGAAGAGGTATCGTGCTTAACTGAGTGTTGTTATTTTATTTCTTCTTCCACCTCATAGAAACCTTATTCAATTATTATGATATAATAAAAATATTATATACCAAATAATGATATTTTATTATGTTAATGGAATAACCTAAATCCATCTCCTCTTCCATTAAAAGGGAAATAAAACCATCATTTTTGTGTATGGCGGACTAGCGCATCACAAACTGATGTAATTCGTTTTTCATCATCGCCTCTCATGACTTGTTATAATAATATATTTAGTATATATATATATATTATTTTTAACATAATTATACTTTATGAATTATGATATTGTATATACCTTCTTACTTTCCATTTCATGGGGGATACAATAACGTCACTCGTGTGTATGAAAGACTACCACCTCACGAAGCTATGAGATTCATTTTTCACTAACACTTTACAGGGAAGAAAATTATGATAAATTTAATGAATATATGTGATATATATGAAATATTTATGATATTAATAACATATTTATTATTCTTAAAAGATAATATATCACTTTCTTTCTTACCTTTCCACTTGCTGAAAAATGATAACGTCATTTGTGCATATGTGTGGACTACCGACTCCACTAAGCGATGTGATTATTTTTTTATCACCAATTAAAATGGATGATATATATAAGTATATTTAATGAAATAATATATTATTTATTATATGATGATAATTCTATAAATATAAAATATTACTTACCTTTTTTCTATAATGATCTTTGAAAAATGGAAACGTTACTCATGCGTATGTACGGTCTACCATCACCATGATCATAACATAGTTCATTTTTCATAAACATATTTCATGATTCGTTTTAAAGGTATAATTTATACGTAAATTTGATAATTATTTCATGATTATTATTCTATATATGTTTAAATAATGACCTATTTGATCATATTCAACCTACTGAAATAATTTCTGACACATAAGCCAAATATCGTCAAAACAACTGATATAAACTTAATTTGAATAAGTAATCATATAAAACATGGTAATAAGTGAAATAAAAGGAATTATAAAATCTAGAAAATTTTATTAATCAGTTAAATCATTAACATAAGTTTATTATTCAGAAATATAAAGAATGTATGTGACAAGTTAGACTTAAGGTAATGGGATTTGTCTCAATTTCCTTTCATTGAGGCATATTCTGATGTTATGAACCTATATTATTTTATGAGGTGTTTATACAGTCCCTTGGAAATTTTACATCATTAATTTATCTATTATCATGATATTTAAAGTTTTTTAAAAATGTTATTCTTTCATGGAGCTTGTGATTCAAATGTTTCCAAAGTGTCAAGGGACTTTTCTTAAAAAAAATCATATTTTAAAGTTTTACTTCTAAATATTTTTTTATTCCATATCCATGTTTTTAAAATGATTTTATTAATTTAATTATATGGACATGAGAGTTTTATAATGGTCATTTTTTTATTTCTTTCATTTTTTTTCAAAAATGAATCTTTTTACGGAATGTTTTACTTTCTTTACAAACAACAAAAGAAATATTCTATTTTAACATATATAGTGACCCAGTATTTTTTAATCACCGTAACCATTATTTGTTATATTCCTTTACAAGCTCTCATTTTTTATATAAATAAAAACTTTATTTCCCTTTTTCTGTGTATTGTGGTTTTGAAAATGGTATTTTAAAAAGAAAATGGTATTTCAATATCCAAAAGAATTTTTCATATGGGTTCAAAAGTGTTTCTAAAATGGTTTATAATGAAAATGTGAAAGCATAAAATGTTTTATTCATGTTATGGTACTTTAGAATTATATGAAAAAATGGGTGATTCTGATACAACTTAAATGATGGGTTCATCCCCATTATAACTCACATGTGAGTTCGATATAGCTTATATAAAGGGTTGATCCCCCTTATAGCTCATGAAAAATAGGTGATCTCGATATAGATTATATGAAGTGTTAAGCCCCATTATAGGTCATGGGTGAGCCTGATATAGCTTATACAATGGTTTATTCCCATTATATCCCACCAATGCATTGGGTAATTATTATATTCTTTGGAGAATTATATTGGAATTCTATTGTATGGTTATTCCAAATACAAGGGTTTCAAAAGGGTTTTATGAATATGATGCTCTATGTTGCCAAAAAGGGTTTTTATTTTCATTCTATGGGTTTTAAAGGTTTTATTTGAGAAAAAAAGTTTTTGTGTTTTTCATATGGAAATGTTTTATTTCATATGGTCAAAGAACTTTAAGGATAAAGCTAAACATTGCATGGGTTTTCATGCTTTTCAATGGACTAATGGATATATTCTTTTTTATTTACCTTAATGAGATTTTTTTCCTCATACCATGTTTTATAAAAATCACAGGGTTTAGGTATGGGTAAGAATAAAGAAGAATTTAATTTAAAAGTACTGAAGATTTTTCATGAAAATAAATCATGTTTTATTTTAAAAGTTTTATATTGTGGGAAAAATGGATACTAATTAGAAGTGTCCACTTTGTATATATATTTATTTTTTATATACATATTATGACCTAGATCTCTAAAACTATAAACCTAAAAGTTATTTTGGAATGTAAGAAATTTAATTATATTTTAAAGTTACTGGAATATGTAATGTTTATGTTTGGGTCCTTAAAATTGATATCATAGCAGAGGTTTAGATAACTTTAGAGGTTGGGATATTATTTGAGATTAAGTTAAAAATTACCTATAACCACAAAGGTTAGTATTATAAGAAGAATTATAGTTATTTTGGATAAATAGAAAGAGTTCAATAGAGGATGGCATGGTTGAGTATATCTTAGTATTTATCCTCCATATAAGATGTTTTATTATGGTTTATTTGATATACTAACACTAATTTTTTAAAAGATGTCTAGATCCAGCATGAACCAGATTAATAATGTATGTGAAGGAAAATGTGGTGGTTTCATGAATGAGAAACCAAACAGAATGAGAGATATAGTGAAAAATAAAATGGTTATTATTAATCTTCAATCATGAGTTATTATTGAGAACTTGGACCTATGTGAGTTTTCTAATGCACCAAAAAAAAGTAAAATGGAATTCCATATAAGTTTAGGTGATAAATATCACAAAGGTAAAAATATTCAACGCCCTATGTATCAAGAATTTGGGAACAAGTACAAAAGAAAATATCTTAAGAGAAGTGGAAGATGTTTTGTATGTTGTAAAAGGGGCATAAATCGATAGTTTTCCAAGGAAAAAAGTAACTTTTCGATTAATTCCATGAAGAGGAATACAATTCTTCCAAAGGTAGTAATTGTATTTTTTAAATGTGGGGAGTTTAGGAATTATTCAAATCGATGTCCTAGGAGGAAAGCTCAAGAATGGGATCAACAAGACTGTACAGATAAATGGAAAGCAATGCCTAATTCCATTATAATTGAAGATAAGGAAAATGTAGATGACATGTGAAAGATATAGATTATTTAATGGACTTTGTTTTAAAATTATTTAATATTACTATATGATTCGTATTTTTTGTTTTTAGGAAGGAAAAGTTAAGGAATAAGATGGAAAAGTATGGTTAATGGATTATGAATAATTTTGAGTGATTCAAGAGTTATGATGTAGTGGTATATTTAAGATTTATGATCATCAAGGGATTAAGGTGTATACATCAAGGGATTTAAGAGTTATGATGTAGTGATATATTTAAGTATAAACATAAGATTAAATTAATTAATACTTTTTTGATGTTTTATGTGATGAGAGTATGTTTGGAAACATTTATTAGGTTTTGATATATGTTTAAGGTATTTTTAACCCTAATTTTAACATGTGAAAATGTTATTTGAGGGAGAATGTTCTTTTTATATGTGGACATAAGTTTAAAGGTATTGAAACCTTTACGGTTTATATTATCATTTATTATTAATATTATTTTTGAGGATGTTAATCATAATTCTAGGTGATTTATAATAATTATATGGTTTATGAAAAAGGACAACCCACAGGCCGGGTGATAAACCATCGCATCTAGAAAGGTAGTGTGGGGCTTGAACCCACAAATGAAAGGCGACAAGGGGGCAGTGCCTACCACTGGCCTATGTGGTGTCCTGGTTAGTATGACATCATTTTTTTAATTAAATATTTTAAAAGATAATGATTAAATTGATTTTTGAAACATATATTTTATCATATGGATTACCATGGGATTGAAAAGTTATTTGTGATTAGGTAATTAATATTATTTCAAAAGAATTTCATGATTTTGGTAAACTTATATGATTAAGGTAGACTGTACATTATGATATATATTTTTTTAGGAATAAATATTGAATTATATTTTGGGAGAATATATGACTTTAATGTGTCTTTATAGTGATATGGGTTATTTATGAAAATGATTACTCATATTTTAGAGATTATAGGATTATGATGGATTCATTTTTGGGTATATTAATTTATGAGTGGCTAAGGTTATTGGTGGTAATTGTTAAATTAATCTCAGAAGAAAATGTGATCAAATCCTTCTGATTTTTAGGTTTCAAACTTGGTTGGGAATATTTTGATGAAATTTGACGGTAGTTATTTATCCAATTATCAATGTTGATATCTGAGTGTTTAGAGATTTATGATGTATGAAGGTTTGTTATTTTGGGGAATTATCTTATCATGTGTTAAACATTTTTGGTTTTATTTAATGTATAAAGATATGAGGAATATGTTTTTATCCTTTTTTGGATTATGTGATCCATTAGAAGTTTATTTTAGTGCTTCAGGCGTGAAATTTTTATCTTGAATACTCATCGTTTGGAGAAAAATATGATATTGTGGTGGAAAATGATTAGAGGATGAAAAAGATGAGATTGTGGCAGAAAAGTCATTTTATTCATCAAAATATGTTTTCTTCAAAAATGGTTTTTATTTCTTTTTGTGAGAAAATATTATAATTATTTTTTATAAATTTTAGAAAATTTATTTTATAAAATGAAATTTTCTTTGAAATCACAATATCAAAATTAAATTAGGGTAAATTTTTGGTATTTTTTAGAAAATATTGAGTTTTTAGTCAATAGTGAAAATACTAATTTTTGTAAAACTTTCATTTCTTTTCAATAAATTAAGTAATTTAAGAACCCAATTATGAGTTGAATTTTATTTAATGTAAAATTATTATTAATTATTTATATTTAATCTAATTAATTACATTTTAATCATCTTTATACTAAATTTTAATATAAGTTTATTTTTGGGTTTAAAAAACAGGATTTTCTGAAAACTGTTTTAAAGTGCATAATGTTTCTCTATTTTAATTAATTAAAATAACCTATAATGAGGAATTATTTAAATTAAATTTATATAATATATAAAAATAAATATTAATTTAAATTCATAAAATTATTATTTCTAGTGATATATTTAATATAAAATCATTTGATGCTTGAAAAATACATTTCTTGAAAAAATGTTTTTCCATCACGTCTACGGGTTTTATTTTAAAATAAAATTTTTCCACTTATGTGAATTGAATTTGGTAAAATGGATTCAATATTTTTAATCATAATAATTTATATTATCTAATAAGGTTAACGTAATTTTTTTGTCAAAATGAATAGTAAAAACAGTAAAAATCTTTTATTGCGATTATGGTAAAAATGGATTTACCAGGGGGATAAACTAAAAAGATAAGGGTTAAAATAACCTAATAACTTGTCTAAAATATATTTTATGGATATATTTAGACCTTATATAGTTTAATTCTTGATAATAGTCCATTTTTGAGCATTATGACATGTGAAAATTGTGAGTATCACTTTTTCTTTTAAAAAACTACAAGTGTGCCACTCACCCCACTTATAAAAGGACGCCTCCCCTCCTCTACTCTTCTCACCTTCAAACCCTTTTGGTTTAGAAAATACCTTCCCAAATATATTCCTAAATGAACTCCCCATGACCTAGAGCCCTTTTTTTATCATAAATGCATCCTAAGAATGATTTTTGTGAAAACCTAATGAGTTTGTCCAAATAAGATGTATCGGGATTAACTGAGAATTTTTATTTTGTTTCTTCTTCCACCTCCTTGAAAACTTCTACAATTATGCTGATATAATAACACTAGTATATCCCATATAATTAGATTTTATTGTGTTAATGTAATAACCTAAATTCATCTCCTCTTCCATCAAATGGGAAAAGAAACCATCATTCTTATGTACAATGGACTACCGCCTCACAAACCGATGTAATTCGTTTTTCATCATTGCATCTCGTGGATTGTTATAATTATGGATTTAAAGTGTATATATATATATATATATGATATTTTTAATATAATTATACTTATATAATTATGATATCACATATACCATCTAACTTTATGTTCTATGAAGGTTACGATAATGTCGCTCATGTGTATGATGAACTACCACCTTACGAAGCGATGTGATTCGTTTTTCACTAATGATTTACATGGATGGTAATAAGGATGAATTTAATGAATATATATGATATACATGATATGATTATGGTATTAATGACATATTTATCATTCTGAAATGATAATATATCATTTTATTTCTTACCTCTCCACTCATTGAAGAATGATACCATCATTCGTGCATATGTGTGGACAACCACCTCCACGAAGCGATGCGATTATTTTTTCAACACCACATCACATTAATGATATATATAAGTATATTTAATGAAATAATATTTTATTAGTGATATGATGATATTTCTGGAAATATAAAATAAAACTTACATCCTTTCCATAATGATCATTGAAAAATGGAAACATTACCCATGCGTATGTGCGACTTACCGTCTTCATAATCGTACCGTAGTTCATTTTTCATAATCATAATTCATGATTGGTTTCAAAAGTATAATTTATGTATAAAATTATTAATTATGTTATGATTATTATTCTGGAAATGTTTAAATAATGACCTCTTTGACCATAGTCAAACCACTGAAGTCATTTTTGACACATAAGCCGAATATCATCAAAACATCTGATGTGAATTTAATTAATTATGTAATAGTATATAAAATGGTAATAAGTCAAATACAAGGAACTATAAACTTGAAAATTTTTCTTAAGCAAGTAAATCATTAACATAAGTTTATTATTCATGAAGATAAAGAATGTACATGACGAGTTAGACTCAAGATAAGAAACTTCGTCTCAATTTCCTTTCGTTGAGGCATATTTTGATGTTATGCACCTATATTCTTTTATAATATGTATATACAACCCTTTTGAAATGTTATATAATAAATTTCTCTATTTTCATGACATTGAATATTTTTTTAATGTTATTCTTTTATGGGGCTTACGATTCAAATGTTTCCAAAGTAGTAAGAGACCTCTTTTAAAAAAGTCATCTTTTAAAGTTTTCATTCTAACTATTTTTTTATTCCATGTCCATGTTTTTAAAATGATTTTATGAATGTAATTATATGGACATGAGAGTTTTATAATGGAAATTTTTGTCTTTATTTCAATGTTTTTCAAAAAAAGAATCTTTGTATGGAATATTTGACTTTCTTTATAAACGATAAAAGGAATTTTCTATTTTAACATATACAATGACAACAACTTTTCTAGCCATTGTAACTGTTATTTGAAGTTTAGATTCCTTTACAATCTTTCATGTTTTATTAAAAAAACTTTTCTTTCCTTTTTTTGGGTATTTTGGTGTTGAAAATGAGTTTTTAAAAGAAAAGGGTATTTTGATATGTGAAAGCGTTTTGCATATGGGTTCAAAAATGTTTTTCAAATGGTTTTATGTTAAAAAGGTGCAAACATAAAAAAAATTATCCATGATATGGTACATGAGTATTATATGAAAAATATGTGAGCCTGATACATCTTATACGACACGTTGAGCCCCATTATGGCTCACAGGTGAGCCCGATATAGCTTATATGAAGGGTTGAGCCCCATTATAGCTCATAAAAATGGATGAGCCTAATATAGCTTATACAAAGAGTTGTGCCCCATTATAGCTCACGGGTGAGCCGAATATAACTTATATGAAGGGTGAGTCTTATTATAACTCTCTAATGCATTGAGTAATAATTATGTTCTCCGAAGAATTGTATTAGAAGTTAACTGTATGATTATTCCAATTGTAAGGGTTTTGAAAGAGTTTTATGAATATGATGCTCTAAGTTGCCAAAAATGGTTTTTATTTGCTTGCTATGAGTTTTAAAGGTTTTCTTTGAGCAAAAAAGTGTGTGTGTGTGTTTTATGTGGAAATGTTTTATTTCATACGCTTAAAGAACTTTAAAGATAATGGTAAACATTACATGAGTTTTCTTATTTTTCACTAGACTAACTGATACGTTCTTTTTATGTCCCTTATTGAGCTTTTTGTACTCATCTTACGTTTTAAAATATTTTTCACAATGTTTAAGGATGGGTAAGAATAAGAAAGAAATCAAGTTGAAAGTCGTGGAGATTTCACGTGAAAAGAAATCATATTTTATTTTAAAAGTTTTAAATTGTGGGAAAAGTGGATGCCGATTAGAAGTGTCCACTTTATATATATATATGGGTTTGTTATGTATAAATTATGACATAGCTCTCTAAAACTTTAAACCTAAAAGATCTTAGAAAATGTAAGAAAGTGAATTCTAATTTAAAGACATTAGAATATGTAATATTTAAGGTCGGATCCTGACACATTTTATCAACACATAGTCATATATATAGAGTACACGTGATATGATCCAACGGTTAAGATTAATCTATAACATATCTAATACAACATTTGTAATTCCAATATTTTGGAGAACAGGGAGGGTTAGGACAAGTGAAGGGTTGTGTTGGAACCAGAGTTATCATTATTGTCACCACTATGAAATGCAATAAAGCGATCATATTTTCCAATTCCTTATAAATAAAAACAATTTCGTAAAATTATTTGAAATCTAAGAGTTCTATAACAATCACCCGATATGATTATTTGAATTAATTGTAACAAAATAACCATAAAATAAATATAATTTAAAATAGATAACTAAAAATATTATTTAAATAGAATCGTAATTTTTGAAATGTTCATACCAGTGCAGTCATTCCCCCTTTCAGCCCCAAACAAGAGCAGTTCACGACAAACTCAACTCAACGGTGGCGGGGCTCGTAATGTGACGATTCGGTTTCAGTCGCATGGAATCTCTGCTCAACTGCGGTCATTTTTTTTTGCTCACGCGGTCCCGATCCGCAGTTTGAACCACCTGAGACAGCTCCATGCGCGCCTCGTTCTCATCTCCTCCACGCCCACAACTTCTGGGTGGCTCTGCTCATCCGCCACTGTTCCCGCCTCCGGGCCCCCGTCGCCTACTCCCACCTCATCCTAGCTGCCGCCCGCTGTTCGTCCGCATGCATGCTCTGCACACCCATCTCGACCCCTTCGCCTACCCCGCCTTGATCAAGTCCTCGGATAAGGAGTTCTGTCCCCCGCTTCACGCTCACATTCTGAAATGCGGCCGTGGGTCCGACCGTTTCATCCGCAACGCCATGATCGGGATGTATTCCAAGCACAGCCCCGTCGAGGTCGGGCGGAAACTGTTCGATGAAATGCCTGACAAGGAGGTGGCGGATTGGAACGCAATGCTCCGTGGCTACTGGAGATGGGGCCGTGCAGGGGAAGCGCTCCTGCTGTTCATCCGGATGCCCGAGAAGAACGTCCTGACTTGGAATGCGATGGTGACTGGGTACTGCCGGCTTGATGATTTGGGGAGCGCGAGGAGATATTTCGATGCCATGCCCGAGAATGGACAGACCGAACTGGCAATCGAGCTCTTCAAAGAAATGATCCGAACCAGCGACCAGACACCGAACGAGGTGACACTGTTGAGCATCATCTTGGCCTGTTGCCATCCCGGGGCACTGAGGGAGGGGAGGTGGTGTTGGCGGATGTTTCTTCACAGGCCGGTGCCGCCCCCAATTTGTAAAGGGGACGGGCGTGGTCGGTATTAGGTGGGTGGCCAAACCCCCACCAACCCTCCAGCGGGAGAAGAGGATTTCAGGCAACAGGAGGGCTGACATAAGCCTATAAAAGGCAGCCACATCTCTTGTTTCATCCAATTCTCTAATTCTCTATTTATTTGCGGTATTTATGAGGTGGTTTCCCCATCATATTCAAAAGAGAATATTACGAGAGTTTTCTCCTTGTAATAAGTGAGGAAGTGTGTACCCACTTTACCCATAGTGATCCTTCTATTTGCCCGTGGTTTTTTACCCCTTTTCATTTTGGGGTTTTTTCACGTTACATCTGGTGTCTTTTTTATTTCAGCATTTTGCACTTTATTTTTTATCTCGTAATTATCGCTGCACCGGTGGACCAATCATTTACGGTCCCAACAAGTGGTATCATATGCAAGGTTCTGGCCCGGTGTTGTTCACGTATTCGGGTATTAATAATTCTCGTATATTTGAGTATGCTCTGTGATTGCAACTCCGATTGATCTGTCGCATCAGAAAAAATTTATTGAGATTATTAAATACACCGTTGTGAAATCTAGAAGGTTCTGGACGGACGACGTGTCCAGATGGCGGCAAAATTCGAGATCGAAAAATTCAACGGGAATAATTTTTCGTTGTGGAAAATGAAGATGCAGGCAGTGTTGTGAAAGGAAAATTGTCGACTGACAATTGATGAAAGACCGACAGATGTAACGATGGAGCGTGGTTCCAGTGGGAGCCAGAATCATGACATGGACAGAAATATGGCAAGTACTTCTGGAGATATACTAGTCAGTGAAGCGGCAACGACTGCTGGAAGCAGGCTACATCTCGACGATGCATGGATTATCGACTCAAGAGCAACATGACACATGACGTCTCGACGGGAATGGATTGACGGAAGGACTTGTGTACATGGGGAACGATCACACCTTGAAGATCATTGGAGTCGGTACCATCAAACTGAAGATGCATGATGACATAATACGAACGATCCAAGGAGCACGTCATATGAATGGCCTAAAGAAGAACATATTGTCTTTGGGACAATTTGATGACATCGGATGCAAGACTCGCACCGAGAATGGAGTGATGAGAATCGTCAAGGGCGCGCTTGTGGTAATGAAGGCGGAGACGATCTCGAAGAACATGTACGAGCTTATGGGTGAAACGTACAAGCAGACAGAGATAGTTTTTTCATCAACTACCTTGACAGAAGCGTTGACGACGTTATGTCATCGGAAGCTTGCCCATATGTCAGAACAAGGCCTGAAGATTCTTGTGGATTAGAAGTTGCTGCCTGGGATGACAAAGGTATCTTTACCATTTTGTGAGCATTGTGTTTTGAGTAAGCAACCCAGATTAAAGTTCGAGACGTCAACAGTAAGAAGTCAGGAGATCTTGGAGTTGATCCATTCCGATGTTTGGCAAGCACCGGTTATATCCCTCGAAGGAGAAAGGTACTTTGTATCATTCATTGATGATTATTCCAGGAGATGTTGGGTGTACCCAATCCAGAGGAAGGCGGATGTTTTTGAAGTCTTCAAAACATTCAAAGCGCGGAAGGAGCTTGACTCTAGAAAGAAGATCAAGTGTCTAAGAACTGACAATGGTGGAGAATATACAAGCGAGGAGTTTGATACTTTTTGTCAACAGGAAGGAATCAAGAGACAGTTCACGGTGGCGTACACTCCTCAGCAGAATGAAGTGGCAGAGCGGATGAATAGAACCTTGTTGGATATAACAAGGGCGATGTTGAAGACTGCAGGAATTTCCAAAACATTTTTGGTAGAATCAGTGAATACCGCTTGTTATGTGATCAACTGATCTCCTTCAATGGCGATTGAGATGAAGACACCGATGGAGATGTGGACTTGTAAACCCGTTGACTATTCTCAGTTACATACTTTTGGATGTCCTGTATATGTAATGTTTAATGACCAGGAAAGATTGAAGTTGGATTTGAGATCTAGAAAATGTATCTTCTTGGGGTATGCCGATGGTGTGAAGGGGTATTGTTTGTGGGACCCCACTGCCCACAAATTTATCATCAGTAGAGATGTCATTTTTGCATAAGATAAGATGAAAATGAAAACTGATCGAGGCATGAAGAAGGAGAATACAAAAACTACAACAGTCGAAGTAGAGGGCAAATCCAAGGAAGAATCGGTTTCCTCTGAGGTATTACCAGAGCACGATGATCAAGTACCGGTTGAGTCTGGACTACGACGGTCAACTCAGGAGAAAAGATCACCAGTATGACACTTGGACTATGTCACTGAGAGTAATATTGCGTACTGCTTATTGACGGAGGATGGAGAGCCATCTTCTTTTGTAGAGGCATCCCAGAGTCCAGATGTATCCTCATGGATGGTGGCGATGCAAGAGGAACTCGAAGCCTTACACTGGAACAAGACTTGGGATCTTGTTCCATTACCTCATCGAAGGAAGGCTATCGGAAACAAATGGGTCTTTAAGATCAAGCGGGGTGGAAAGGAACATGTGGAAAGATATCATGTAAGATTGGTGGTCAAAGGATTTTCTCATAAGGAAAGTATTGATTTCAATGAAATATTTTCTTCTCTTGTTAGATTGATGACAGTTCGGTTAGTTCTGGCGATGTGTGCTACATACAGCTTACATCTAGAGCAGCTGGATGTAAAGACTGTGTTTCTCCATGGTGATCTTGATGAAGAGATCTATATGCTCCAACCGAAAGGTTTTGCAGAAGAAGGTAAAGATAACTTGGTTTGCAGGTTGAACAAATCTCTGTACGGTTTCAAACAGGCGCCAAGGTGTTGGTACAAGAGATTTGATTCCTATATCACGAGCCTTGGATACGATAGACTTCATTCAGATCCTTGTGCATATTTCAAGGGTTCGAATGGTAATGATTTCATCATTATTCTGTTGTATGTGGATGACATGTTGGTTGCAGGACCCAACAAAGATCAGATCTAGGAGACGAAGGCACAGTTGGCTAGAGAGTTTGATATGTAGGACTTAGGTCCAGCAAACAAGATTCTTGGGATGTAGATTTACCGAGACAGAAATAATGGGAATTTTTGGCTATCACAGAAGATTTATTTACAGAGAGTCTTGAAACCCTTCAACATGCAAGACTGTAATCCAATCTCTACCCCTCTTCCCATTAATTTCATGTTATCCTCCACGATGAGTCCTAGCAGTGAAGTAGAGAGGATGAAAATGTCTCAAGTACCGTATGCATCGGCAGTGGGTAGTCTAATGTTTTCTATGGTTTTTACAAGACCAGACATTGCACATGAAGTGTGAGCAGTTAGTCGGCACATGGCGAATTCAGGACGGGAGCATTGGAGCACAGTGAAGAGGATCCTGATATACATCAAGGAGACCTCAAATGATGCATTATGTTATGGAGGATCAGATTTCACTATCAAATGCTATGTTGATTCATATTTTTCAGGTGATTCTGACAGGAGGAAATCCACTAGTGGTTATGTGTTTACACTTGCAGGAGGAGTTGTGAGCTGGATTTCAAAGTTACAGTCAGTTGTGGCTTTATCCATGACAGAGGCAGAGTACATGGTAGCTACACAGGCTTGCAAAGAGGTGATTTGGATGAGAAGGTTGTTGGTGGAGCTCAGGCACAGACAGACGTAGATTCCATTATTTTGTGATAGTTAGAGCACCTTTCACATCACAAGAAATCCATATTTTCATTCCAGGACGAAGCACATTGAGGTATAGTATCACTTTGTCCGAGATGTGGTGGAGGAAGGAAGTGTGGACATGAAGAAGATTCACACTAAAGAAAATCTGGAAGATTTCCTGACGAAGACAATTAACTCTGATAAGTTCAGATGGTGTCGATCCTCGAGTGGTCTCATAGAAACTTGAGTAGCATGTCTGACAGGTAGAAAGGATTTGTGGAGATGTTATTGGTTCTCAATCAATCTCCAAGTGGGAGATGTGTTGGCGGATGTTTCTCCACAGGCCGGTGTCGCCCCCCCCCCCCCCAATTTGTCAAAGGGGGCAGGCGTGGTAGCTATTAGGTGGGTGGCCAAACCCCCACCAACCCTCCAGCAGGAGAAGAGGATTTCAGGAAACAGGAGGGCTGGAAGAAGCCAATAAAAGGCTGCGACATCTCCTGTTTTGAGCATCTCATATGGTTCTCCAATTCTCTATTTATTTGCAGTATTTGTGAGGCGGTTTCACCATCATATTCAAGAAAGAATATTACGAGGGTTTTCTCCTTATAATAAGTGAGGGAGTGTGTACCCACTTTACCCATAGTGATCCTTCTATTTGTCTGCTGTTTTTTACCCCTTCCATTTGGGGGTTTTTCCACATTACATCTGGTGTCTTTTTTATTTCCGCATTTGCACTTTATTTTTTATCTCGTAATTATTGCTACACCGGTGGGCCAATCATTTATGGTCCCAACAAGTGGGTGGTGAATTAGCTTCATGAGAACCAGTGGAAGCTGAGCGTCTCTCTACAAAGCTCCTTGATCTTCATGGAATGCCGACCAGGGACTTGGGATCCTACAACACCCTAATCGGGGGGCTTGCAGCTCATGGACATGGAAGGGAGGCACTCAGATTGTTGGGGAAGATGGAAGAGGAAGGTGTCCAGCCAGACTGTGTCACCTTCATTTCCGTTTTGATAGCATGCAGCCATGCAGGACTGGTAGAGGAGGGCCTGAACGTCTTTGAATCCATCGAAACCCCAACCGTAGTGTTGGGTGCTTTCCCTAATTGGCGCACTGCATAAACCCTCCTCAAATGGAGGACACGCAGGTCAAGACCGCCTGAATTAATTCACGCGGTGACACACTTTTAACACAGTCTCACGAACCGAATCTGGTCACCATCCGACCCGGCTCCCGACCTGGTCTGCAGCAAGACTCGAAGGGCGTTCCCGATCCCACGGGCTGGCACAAGTGCTCGGGTATTAAAATAAAATGTGGGAACGATTTACCCAAAACAATAAACATAAAACAACTAACTAATTTAATAGAAAGAAACTGATTTTATACAACCAAACCGGCCCTTAACACAGTTCAAATTCAAGGTTTACAACTCAACTCAAAAAAAACCAAAGGGAACTACAATAATGAAACAAAACTAACACTTCAACACAAACCTCCAAGCAACATGAGGTGCAACATTCTTGAGCTACCAACACCAACCTGTACGAGAAGACCATCGACAACCCGAACACTAACACTAAGCACGATGTCTCAACCTGTGATACACAAGGAACAAGGTCTATATACACTCAAGGGTGTATGTAGGGTGTGATCCAAAGACCCAGTAGGATACCACCAAATAAAAAGATTCCATGCCACAACATTCAAGAGACAAATTTAATATGCTTATTCAAGGTTATACTTTTAAAACACTTTTAGGGAAAACATTTACAAGATGAAAGTTAAAAAGAAACACTTGAAGAAAATTATTTCACAAACACTATTTTAAAGATGGAGAGAAAAATTCATTAAGAACACACACACACACACAAGTGGTCCTCCGTATGCCGACAGAAGGCACCACGTCATGGATAGTAGAGCACTATGGGTAAATCCCCTAAGATTTATCTAGCTCTAGTGGGACCCTAAAACCTCGTACATTGGTGAAAAGTAACCATACAAATATTTGTTCTCATGCACACGAGCCACTATTAGGGAGCATACCCATAACCTAGTGGTCCCCCAACATCATCATCACCATAGTTTAGTTAGTGTTGTCATCATCAAACTTGCTACGTGAAATAGGGGCTAAATCCCACGGGATCACTAGCATATTAGTTCTAGTCCGCTCACCTAGATACTCGAGGTTTCCCTTGTACTCAATCAAGTTCCACATTCACATGGTATATCACTTTCACATATCAAAAACCAAAACAAACATTACACATAGAAGCCACCACTTGCATACCCAAACATCGTTTTAAAAACACACGCACACCAAAATACCTTTCCAAAATACATTTGCAGTTACTTAATCATTTCACAAATCCCCAATTGGCAACACTCAAAGAAGAACATAATCAATATGCACAACATAGAAAACATTATTAAATAACACAACAAGGTCTTACACAATAAAAATACCCAATTCCAAATATGAAATCCATTTCAAATCACTTGCTTAAAAAATTCTCCTTAAAACTAGTTTCGCACCACTTACACAATTAAATGAACCATTTGCACCACTTATAAAACACTACCAAGTGATGTAAAGAGGGTTTACACCAAAAACATGCCTCATTTTTCATAGACATACTGCTTTAAAAACCAACGCATATTCAACTCTTCAAAAATACTACTTTCTCACCATCAAAATAAATTGATAAATCATTTAAAATATTTATTAAATCACTTCAAAAAAACAAAGAAGGCTTTGCACAAAAATACACCCAAAATCCCCTTTTTAAATCAAGCGCACACCCAAGCACCTTTCAAAATATGTCTCACACCTCTTATGCAATTTAGCAGTTCATTTAAAAAGTTTCCAAAATAATTTCCGAAGGCACTGCAAATCTTTACACCCGAAGACATACTCAAAATAACCTTTTTGAACCACACACACACAAAAACCTTTTTACATCATAATTCGCACCACATTTGTGACTTGCTAAATTATTTAAACAATTAATATAGCATTTATAAATATCATATCAAGGGATTGCACATGAAAAATGCTGATTTTCACATATAAAAGTCCCTTTAAAAACTTAACGCACATTTAATCCTATCAAATACAACTTCCACACTCCAAATATAAATTAATAAGTCCAATTTAACAATTTATGAAACACTTAAAGGTTGCAAACAAAAGTTTACAAAAAATAACACACACTCGATTAATTCATACAAAAATGCAACTTTAACCTTTAAAATAATTTCACAAAACATGATTCACACCTAAAGATTTAGCCTTTAAAACATTTTTCACAAAACATCACACTAAAACACACACCCAAAAATTTAATCACTTTTCCCTAAAGTAAATTGATTCACACCACATCGACATACCAAACAACTCAGCAACAATTTTTTTTGTACCACACAACTAGATCATAGAACAATTTTATAAA